>OY725179.1:382500-1588547 GCA_963241965.1 Tortrix viridana | reverse complement strand
GCTTATACTCGACGGCGTGAAGCCAAAGCGTTGTATTCCAAAGATTATTTTAGAGTTTTTTTTTATAAGAATCGATTGGGCCAAACAACAGTTTTTAGTTACTATTGCTTTTCCGCTGCTTTCATAGTTTTTCACTCAAATAACAAAATATAACCTCTAGAGAAAAAGTAGTATTTGCTAATCCAAAATATGTGTAAAAGAATTTTAGCCAAATCCGTTCAGTCATTCGTACTTAATTTGAAAAACAAACATTCGTAAAATTTTCACATTTTTATGAAAGTCAGATAATATGTGACGTTCTCAATATAAAGGGGCCTTATGGAGGATGGCAGTTACGCTCTTCTTATTCTGGTAACTACCTATACGAACACTGGTAACAGTTCTTAAAACGGCGTAACCGCCTGCCTCCATGAGCCCTTATATTGAGAACGTCACATATAAGAAAGCGTATGAATATTTTCCAATTCTATGTCAGGTATTTCAAACTTCTTCACTAGTTGTACACAAGAATTTTTCTTTTTTGGAATGCAGTCTGTGGTGCAGTCATACTAATCGCAAAGTGTTTCAATGATTGTTATACCAATTAGTAAATTAAGCAATTAGTATGCGAAACGTTCTCACCATAATGGATGATGTCACCGATAGGGCGAGCGAGATTTTATTGTAACCGGACAACATTATCTATTGTTGTAATTGTACATATAATTAAATTAAACATGTTTTGTGTTTGATAAGAATTTTAAGAATGAACAGATTTTTAATGGTATTTAGGTTTTTAAAAAGGGTTTGTGTGCATCTTCTTTAGTGTGTCTACCTTTTGGTGGAAAGTGATAGTATATAATCGTTTTCTGAAACTGTTATTGTATCTTACATACATAATATTTAATTTCTAGTTTCTGTCACAGCAGTGCCATTTGCGATCAGTGTCTGAAAACGAAAAATTTGCTTTCCATCAAAATTCACTTATAACAATAACCCTGTAACACGTTACACTATTATTTTTTTCTAAATTACTGATACCTTTATTGACTTAAGGTAACCCTTCAGTTGTGTAAAAAGTAAATATGTGACGTTCTCAATATAAAGGACCTTATGGAGGAAGGCAGTTACGCTCTTCTTATTCTTGTAACTATACGAATCCTATGGTAACAGTTCTACAAAAGGCGTAACCGCCTGCCTCCATAAGGTCCCTTTATATTGAGAACGTCAAATATTGTATTATTAGAGATGTCACCTCCACCTGACCTATTTCATACAATCTTGCGTGATACGATGTTTTTCTAAGAAACAGTAAAGATAAGGCCTTGGCGAAAGAATTACAAATTAACGACACTGTGCTAACTACATGGCAAACAGTTAAACTGGTTAGTGCAATGTCGATCTTCAGCCATTTGCAAATAAGATAAAAAAGCTAAGCAAAATCTGTATGAAGTTTATATTATTAGTAGATTTGAGACTGGTTTATTGATTAATTGTAGTTACCTTCTCGTGTTCTTTATTAATTAATATTTTGATTTCGTCTTGTGCAAATCGGAAATTAAGATAAAATTATTATTATGGATTGAAGCTCTGAAATTTCTGAAATTTACCTTAGAATACTTACGATATTTTGTGGCTTACGGTTTTCGAATAAATTCTTTTAAGATATAGGTACGTTGTTTTTAGGAGTGCTTTAAAATATTGTGATTCATAATAATTTTTTCTTGACCAATAAAAGTGGAACGCGAAGTTAGCGAAAATATCTGTGCGTTGTTAACCGTACCTACACATAGATACATTATCGTATCAATACATAGTATAAAATGAAGTCGCCCTCCGCGTCCGTCTGTCCCTATGTATGCTTAGATATTTAAAACTACGCAACGGATTTTGATGCGGTTTTCACCATCAGTTAGATAATTCTTTACGGGAGGTTTGTGTATATAATAGAACCCGGAGCGAAGCGAGGGCGGGTCGCTATAGGCTATGTTTTTACTTATTTTACCGAAGCTAAGCGAGGGCAGTTCGCTAGTAATGGAATAAATTGGAAGACTGTGCGTCAATACGAACATAAAAATCTAGCTGAACTGACGTTTTGTCACCAAAAACCATATCGTTAGAGCCTTTTCGAAAACTCAATTAGAAACAAATACCAACGTTGCTTATGTTTAAAATTAGCCGTTAGAATCTAAAAGTACCTAACACTTTTAAATTGCAATAGCCGAATTAATATTATACTCGTAGTTGCTTCTCAACACGTAATCCATAATATTGTTTGACCATCACGACCATAACCTTGTACCTACTTTATGTTCCGCACTGCTGGCCTACTGACATAGTCGGTTTTTGTTCACACGTGTGTTAGGAGTCTAATTTAAGGCTTGGTAACTTTGATTTCTGGCTATTCGTAAAATAGAAACATTGCTTGTTAGTGCATTTAACAATATCGAATATTAAATTGTCATTGATGAATTTTAAATTTAGAACGACAAAATTTTTGCTTAGTGCACGAAATCGTCTTCAAAAGTCCTTACTGACCGTTACGCGAATCGCGACAAAACACTTAAATCCGATTCGAATAACACCGTCCATTTCACTGCGCCCGGCGTCGTCGATGATCTCATCGCTTGTGTAACCGGCCGGTTTGGCTGTTTACGGCGCTAGGGTCCAGCCGCCATTAAAAAATGTAAACGTCATGTGGCACACCCTTCTTTTGATTGACACTTATTTGTATTTGGAATGTATAGGGACTGTAATGAAACTGGCCGAAAACACGTCATCTTGAATATGACCTTTATTTGTTTTTTAATGATTATGGCGTGGATACTAAGTCCTTTAAGCCATGACGTTTATTTGTGGGCCACTTTTCCACAGCCTGGAAACTGTATTTTCTTGGAAAATGCTGGTAGATTCAGACGAGTAAAGGCCTTCTTGTAGAATAATGTTCTGAATCAATTATAATATTGAGGGTTCCGTTCCCAAAAAAGGTACCAATCATCATCCTAACCATCTGAAAATAACTGTCTGGCATAGGGCTGTAGCTTTTTAACCGTAGGTAATAAGAAGCAGAAAGGTGCAGTTATTATGATGGTATAATACGATTATTTTTATGACTTTGACCTAATTCGAGCAAAACATGCACACTATTCAATACAATGGTATCCAATGGTAATGTAATGACATTCAGGCTATTGTCAATTATGTTAATTTCAAAATACAATACTTGAAGTTGGTGGTCATTTTCATACAAACGTATTTTTTCGTGACCTTAGACGAATTTGCACTCTTATTTGTTAGATGCTCGACGACCTTAGGCACACAAAATCCTCTCACTTTTTTAGCGCCTATAAATCAAAATTCGACATCTAGTTTTATTAGTGTGAAACGGGTTTAACAACATTATAATAAAAAAACGAGCATTAAAAACCCGACTGCATATTTTGATATTCTATTCGACGCCATTTTGGATTATTTTAAAATTAAAGTACCAGGAGACACTCACGAATCACTCATGACACCTCATTTTTAGAAATCGGGCAAATAATAATAAATTAAATTTTATCGACGAAAAAAATTTTTTTTTGCTTTTACATATGGTACACAGTTGCAAAATATTTTTCTTTCAAGTCATAATTTTTTTTTTTTTTTTCATCCATTAAATTTAATTTCATGTCCTTCATTTGAATATGTGCACTTTACCACCACTCACCCTGTATACATAGGTACATACACATATACACACGTACATACAGGTCAAAAATATTACCCTTTTTCTTTGGCTGTCGGGTAAAAATAAGTATAGAGCTGGTTAGGACAAGTCTTATGCAGAGTTTCATATAAGTTATTCATTCTGTGCTATCAGAATGATTAGCGTGGAAAAATATTTGCTGTTTTCCTTTTAAAATAGTTTAATGTATTAT
Organism: Tortrix viridana; assembly: GCA_963241965.1. Taxonomy (NCBI): domain Eukaryota; kingdom Metazoa; phylum Arthropoda; class Insecta; order Lepidoptera; family Tortricidae; genus Tortrix; species Tortrix viridana. The sequence continues at coordinate 1,584,648 of OY725179.1, read as the reverse complement.
GTGTAACTTTACCGTCTACTAGCCTTTGCTCGCGACTTTGTCTGCGTAGGAGTCGTTTTATCGCTATTTCCACAATAATACAATCTGTCTCCTTGCCAATTTTCATAATCCGTTCAGCCGCTTTGTCGTGAAAAGGCACAAATAAAGAAACAGAGTTACTTTCGCAATTTATAATATTAAGGTGTAGGTGTATAAAATTATACTTAGTAGGTAGTTAAGTCAAATTATTTTAAAAAATAATGTTAAGAAATTCTGTTTTTGCGAAATCACCCTAGTGATATTTTTTTCTTGTAATTCTTCTTCTTGTTCTATTTGATCTTATTAAGGAAAAATAACATTATATTTAACAACATTACAACACAACATTATATTTTAAGGAAAATTTTTGGTTAGGCGAATGATAAAAATAGTTACATATAGACAATACCTAAAGCTTGACAAAAACCCAGCTTGTTTTTATTAGTCTGTAGATTACATTGTGTTTTTTTTGTTACAGGTACAGTAGACATCCAGACACTATATGTGTAACATTTGGTCCGGCGCCAAACAATCACAATGAATAATTATGCAGATTTTATGTCTCGACGTTGGTTAGTGTTGTACATTTGTAAGGAAAATTCAATGTGCGAACACTAGTGGGTATAAGTTTATAAAGTTCACCTATACCACGTATTCACTAAGAAACATTTGTTTATAAACACCGTGTCAGAAACAAAATCTGCGTGATTCTGAAACATGTAGAAACTGGTGCACACAGCTGTTATCGGCCGGTATGTTTCTGTGCTCAATGCCGGGGACAATCTCACACAAAAAAAAAAGATAAAAGATATTTATTCAGTAAGTAGGCCACACGGGCACAAATTGACCTAGTCCCAAACTAAGCTCTAGGCTTGTACTATGGGTACTAGGCAACGATATACATACTTATATAGAGAAATACATACTTAAATATATAGAAAACATCCATGACTCAGGAACAAGTACCACCCGTTCGAACTCGGGACCGCTAGCTTCGTAGGCAGGGTCACTATCAACTAGGCTAACCGCGTCGTCAAGAGGATTGTGAGGGGATGCGTAGCTGTGCGTAGCTGTCAAAAATTTACTAACTAGTTAACGTTAATTGTCACCCCCTCAATCAAGTCTGCCCAAGCAGCACAAAAGCTGTATTAGAGCTTATACAGCCATTATAACTCTAGTTCCAGCATTTTAAGGGCTGTACGCTCTTATACAGCTTGTGTGCTACTTGGGTGATTACGGTTATTATGAAAAACTAGGTTGTTACGTTACCGTTTAAAAAAAAACAGGTAACACGACAACAGAAAACGAATAGATCTAGTTTTTCATAATATTTACAGCCTCACAATCTTCAAGGGCCACCAAATTGCAGTTTAAAATAGCTACACCAAAAACCTTGCCTTATTAGGGTTCCGTAATAAATACTGATAAACGGAACCCTTATTAGATAACTTTGTTGTCCGTCTGTCCGTCGGTCTGTCACGACCCCTTTTTACAAGTAGAAAGAAATCATTCTTTAATTTATTTAGCAAAAAATGGATAAATTTCAAATTGTACAGAGCTTTAATGCTGTTATATCCAATGCCAACTTAAGATAGGAAGCTCAGAAACAAACTCACTGAGCTCTCCCAATCAAAGATAATGTTGGTCTCTCCCATAAACGGAGACAAAAAAACCTCTATAGTACATCTTATTACAAAACTCTACTCAATTTTAGACTCTACTTGTGTGACTTAAAGTTGTTTTAAAATCCGCTGACCTCAGAGAAGTCGAGACGCGTCGAGGAATGCAAAAAGCAATAAAAGAAACTCCGCAGAGTAGGCATATGAGTTTGGTGCAGTTGCTATGCAGTTTCTTCCGCTTATTTAGTAACAAAACCAGCCTCTGTTTCACTGCGTTTTTACCCCAATTGCAATCGCATAGTTCACGATCCGGTCACCTTTACTGTTAAATTAATAAGAGCTAATTATCATGATGTTAAATAAAAAAGTCGGTCAAGTGCGAGTCGGACTCTCGCACTGAGGGTTTTTAGTATATGTTTTTTTTTCGACAGGGTTTGTTCTATAATCATACCATATTTGTTGTTTGTATGTATTACCGTTTTCACGATAGAACAAAAACAAAAAAAAACATTGAAAATAAAACGTTTTTGTATGGGTACTCCCCTTATTATTTTACTTTTTGACTTTTTTATTATTTGTTAGGAAATTTGCCGTTGCGTAGTTTGAAAGATCTAAGCGTACATACATGCGAAGGGACAGACGGCGGGAAGCGACTTTGTTTTATACTAATAATGTAGTGATTTCAACCACGACTCAGGAGAATATACCTATATTCACACATCATACAAATATTTTGCTGTTACCAAGCATCGAACCTTTGACATTTTGCTAGACTTGTTCTACAGCGCTTTTCTCGATGTAACAACTTATCATGACGTCTTCACATATCTTCACTTATATTTAAATAAAAAGCATCGCAAAAGAAACATGTCCAACAAATTAGATCTCAAATTATTCTAGACCTAACGAAAGACGCCAACGGCAACCGAGTTCCCGATCATTTTAAAATAGGAATGACACAATCAATGACGCTGTCAAGTCACGTTATCATTTACCAACCGGTCAGCGTCATTCGATAACCTTGGAAAATAACTCGGTTAAGTCGAAAACAAGTGTTCCTAATATATAAATAAGCGTGTCTTGTTTTGCAGACACTGATTTCATCGAATGTGTCGTTTCACCGAATTTAATTTCATCGAAAGCTAATTTCTGCTGAAACCTTATTGTTTTCAGGTTATCTTAAGCATGGGTTACGTAGACCCGTGGGATGGGTTAGACCTGTAACCACAAAAAAATATAACTCCGGTCGATGAAATGAAAATTCGGCGAAGTAAAACATTCTATGAAATTAGTGTCGGTGATTCAAGGGCAAATCATAAATAAGTTTGAACTTTTAACCGCGATTTCGTTCGCATTATATTCGTTTATCGTTCTGAATTGGGGACTTTCGAATTTTACAATATAACGCTACAGAGCCCTTAGCCAAGATGCATTACGCTAACTAGCGTTTCTATCCGTTTCATTTTTAAACCAATCGCGTCACTGGTAGATCACGTGACTCTTCGTATGACGTGATCTACCAGTAACGCGGTTGGTTTAAAAACGAAACGGATAGAAACGCTAGTTAGCGTAATGCATCTTGGCTAAGGGCCTTGTCTTAACCTTTTCAACGTCATGTCAAATACAAAAGACGTTACTCACACGCCAATGACAGCTAAAAACTAAAGCTAATGTCAACCTTAACTCATAGACACTCAGGTATATTTTGCGCTGTCATTGCTGTCAACCATGACGGATATATCCGTCGTTGGCGTTGGACCAGTGGTGCGGATATATCCGTCAATGGCTTTGAAAAGGTTAAGGGCAACCAAGGCCACCAAGGGTAACACAGACTAACAGTCCGCCGGCCGATCAGTCTGTCATGACCCAGGGTCCTAGTGAAAAGGGGTATAAGTCGATTTAACGCATAATAAATTAATAAAAAAAATCAAAAAACCCGACTGCTTTAAAAAATATCAACTAAAAAGCTAAAAACAAGCCATAATCTAAAGAATAGAACCTAAATGTTGGAAAAGGTATCATAATATCAGCAATGTGATTATGATATCGAAACATGATAGGTAAAACAAAAGAAGAATACCTAAATGCCCCTGCGCAATGTCTAGCACAAGTTGCCCACGACTTGTTTGTCGCTCGGTAGTCTCTTTCTTCCTAGTCTGTAATGAAAGTGACGTCAGTGCGACAAGCGAGAAATTACAACTTGTGCTAGCCGTTCTAAAACCAAATGTTCGACTTGTCGATTTTGATTTTGACCTTTTACGCAACAATAATTGGGTTAATGCGTAAAACATGATCTTGCGAGGTTTCCCATAATGAGTGTAATTTTACGCATAGCGAACTTGCAATGTAGAGCGATGTGGTTACGACCTTGTGACAGTATAAATATAGCTAAAGCAGTAAAGAAACTACGAACAAACGTTCGAGTCGTCGCACTCACGCAGACGCACGTCTCAACGAGACCCCTAAGTTAACATGGCAGTGATGTCAATGGCGGGTGTCGCGTGGAGAAGAATAAGATACAAAGCGAACCCATTCGTCTCCACACGATATCCGCCACTGACAGCACTGCCATGTCCGCTTAGGGGTCTCGTTGGGACGTGTGTCTGTGTAAGTGCGACGTTTCGAAAGTTTGTTCATAGTTTCTTTACTGCTTTCGCTATATTTATACTGTGACCTTGTCTTGTTTTTGGCAAATGTGGTTCGCTTTATGATAGAGTTTATCTGAACATGATCTCATTAAACTATTTTATAATATAGACAAACAGCTGTCTGTCTTGAGTTTATAGTGGGGTGTGAGCTTGTTTAACTATTCTAGTAGGTAATAGGGCTTTTGCCCTTGAATAACAGACAGTATCAACACTCATTTCATATAATGTTTTACTTCGCCGAATTTTCATTTAATCGACAGGCATTTCTACGTACAGGAGTTATAATTTTGTGGTGGTGGTCTCTAACCTAACCTACGTACGTAACCTACACTTAAGGTACTCTGAAAACAATACAGCTTCAGCAGAAATTCGCTTTCGATGAAATGAAGTTTGGTGAACGACACATTCGATGAGTGTTTGTAAGACAAGGGGACACGAGGTAATGGAATTCATGTATGCCAACCCTGAGACTGATAATAACGCAATGTAATAAATAGTAATATTAAGTTTCTTTCAAAAACAAGCTTATGTTGCCTTTTTTTGCACAGTCATCATTTGTTTATTGAGACCGAACTTAGTTCAAATTCGGCAGGTCTTCGTTTAATATAGCGCTGCCTATGCAGAATTTAAAACGCAGTAAGTGCACTACGACCACCATATCTTGATCTCATATAGATTACCAGTTGTTAAAAATTGGAGATCAATCTAATGTGGCCGATTTACACTGCCACCTTAGTTAGAACCTTAGATCCATTTAGATCAGCTCTTAACCGCTATACAAAAATAAGGCAACAAAATATAATGACAACCAAAATTATCTTTGATCACCAAATTAAATTGTACCTGTTGATCAAATTTAGTAAATGATCACCAAATCTTAGCGAATTCTGTCGGTTAGGTTTAGGTTTTTTTTTGGTGGTCATTTACTATTTTTGGTGATCAAAGGTATTATTTTGTACGTTATTTATGACTTAATCTGGTGATCCATTAAACATATGGCCAAAAATAATAGTCCGAGATCGGTAGGCGTTTCATATTAGAACACATATGGGTCATACACAGAGTTAGGTTCAAAATTGTCCCTTCTGTTCCTAAAAGTTAACGACGTGGGAGTTTTTAACTCGTATAATTTTGGTACAGGCCAAAACTACACCAGACTCCCATTACGCGGATATATCCTAAACCGAAAAATTTGGTTTCAAAGTCCTTAACTTTCTGGAACAGGAGAGACAACTTTTGTTTATGTGACTGTGTTTGACCCAGATAATCAGTTTCTCGTCCGATTTCATACATTTCCTCAATACCCAAGTAGCATAAAAGCTGTATAAGAGCTTATACAGCCATTATAACTCTAGTTCCAGCATTTTAAGGGCTGTATAAGCTCATATACTTGGGTAGATTTTGGCCTGTAGGCCACCTGCGGGCTACATGCATGCACGAGATAAAATTTGACAGGTGCCAGGGAAATTAACACTATTCCATATTCTAACGTAAGACTTAAGGCTTAAGGTTTAATATGAAAGTGTTTCGTCCTGACTTTTTTGCATTGAACTCTTATTCAAACAAATATAAACAAATCGTCGATAACTTAATGACAACATTGTAAACTAATTAAATCATGTTTTTTGCTGTTTTGTGCGACGACTGTAAGATTTACTTCCGTTTGTTTTTGCTCAAGTTTTTGTGGTGCCGCCGCCGACCTTGCGTGCCCTAAGGTCACTAAACTATCTCAGCTGTTTTAATACGTTTTTGTTTAGCTACACGTGTTTGTTTGCTTGTTTGTTGTGTTTTGTTTATATTTCGCTAGTTCATTTCAACTAGCGGGCTTAACATGCCTGCACGAGATAAAATTACTTTCATTACCTTTTATTACTAAGCGACTATGGCGATTTTCACGTTTTAATAGCGATTTTATCAAAACGGGACACTTTTAAACCTTAAGCGTTAAGTCTTACGTTAGAATATGGAATAGATGTATTAATTTCCCTAGCACCTGTAATTTTATCTCGTATATGCATGTTAAGCCCGCCTGTAAAGTATAAAAAAGAACCATAAGGACTCGTGAGCTTTTTTAGAACAAAATAAACACTGCACTTGGCCTATTACGGTCGTGTACATCGATGTGGATAAAAGGGGATAAAACACCTATCACTTTCTAACGAGTATAGTACGGGAGTGACTGTTGCTTTATTCGCATTTATCCACCGGGATAAATAAAAGCACATACATTTTAACGATAATGCTGTACGTAAACATTAAAGAGGCTATTCATGTTGAAAGCCGTGTAGTTGTCACGTATGGCCACAGACAGTGATATAATGGCCAAGGTTGCATTAGATCATCTTGTGGTCGTGCCATAGCACACAGACGTTGAACAGTCTGTCAGGTGCTTTACACCGTATTCCACTTTGTTTTAGTCCATGTACTACTGACACTATTCCCTTGGTTGTTATCTAATATTATAAATGTGAAAGTTTGGATGGATGAATGTTTGTTACTCAACCACGCCAGAACGGCTGAACGGATCTGGATGGAATTTAGCAGAGAGATAGATTATAGTCTGGTATTGCACGTAGGCTGCTTTTGATCCCAAAAAAATGGAAAGTTTCCGAAGGAGCAGCGATAAATGACTTCGACGCGTATGGAGTCGCGGGCTTTGGCACAGAGATAGATTATATTCTGGAATAGCACATAAACTACTTTTTATTCCGAAAAAATTTACAGTTCCCGAGAAACGATAAATGACTTCTACGCGGACGGAGTCGCGGGCAAATGCTAGTTTGTCAAATATTTATATTGCATCTCTTTTATTCGGTATGTCAAATGTGAGAGATGTAATACCAATATTTGGTAAGTATTTACTGCCAAGTGGAATTCCGCCATTACTTTTAAAATATAATGAAATGGAATAGAGAAAGAAGCCCAGTTCAAATTTAAAGGCGTTAAGTTACTTTTGATAATACGCATTTATCTACAAATGTTTAAAAAATATACCTACTTACATTAGTTTGTGTTATTTAATATCCAGTTAAAAAAAAAAATTGTGGTTCAATGACGATTGACTGCTAATACTAAAACAATGTTTTACTAAAGCCACGTATTCACTATGAATCATTTGAGATACGGTTTTAGAAATAAAATCTGCGTGTTTCTGAAACATGTAGAAACTGTTTCGGTGGACACAGCTGTGCTCTCTCCGCTGGTGGTTTCGCCGTTCCGTCAATACCGTGTAAGCTGAAACATTGTTTCTATGAAGCTCAGAAAGTGTATTCAAAGCATTGTTTCCAGAGAATAGGTAGGTACGTGACTTAATAGTTTGAGCGAAGCACACCGTACTATACTCAATTTCAATGTGTTCTTACTGTCTGTTTGACTGTTTACTGTGCTGTGCTTATTCTTGTTTACCGTGGATTTTTAGATCATTATGATATTTACTTGGTTCAGATGTATACGCATGAAGTGAGGAATGCACGAATGACGTAGGTTCCGGCTCAACTTGAACTAAAAATGAAAAGATGATTCAGTCATTTATTAATGATAATTTAATGCATTAATGTATAATTAGTGGGAATGAGAGGTAGTTGCGGTTGGCTAGATGTGAGAGGGCCCTTAGGGGTCTCGTTGGGACGTGCGTCTGTGTGAGTGCGACGTTTCGAACGTTTGTTCGTAGTTTCTTTACTACTTTAGGTATATTTATACTGTGATAATAGTGCATTGTCTGTTTCTTCAATAATAATAATAGTGCATTTCCTATATAATATATTCTCATACCTTACGCACAAAATGAACACTTTTATACTGTTATCTACAATAAATAAGCCACACGTTGTTTACGTCTGGCAGCCTTGACACGGATGTTGTGTCACGTTGCTGTCAAATTTGACGTTTATTATTTGACGTTTTATATGACGATTAGAGCAGGTACTTAGCTTCTGTAATTCGAATGTATGAGGGTGGGAAATAGGTCCTGAAGGGCAAGGGACTGTAATACTGTTATAATTTGGATACCGATATCGGATATCGATATAAATATCATTAATTACGAGTCTTTTTATCGATATAAGTATCGATAAATAATTTTCGATACATTAATATCGATATTTTGACAGAACTCCGTCATTTATGACCCGTGATTACCCGTATGAATGATACAACCCGGTTCAGATTGGTCTCATATCTATAAGAATGATAAACTGATGATGAAATCCTTGAGGAGTCGATGGAACTCTTCAAAAATCGTAGATACAGTCAAAGGTACTAATATCTACATACACCCATCGCGTCATAAGTGGCGACTTGGCTTAACACGATTTGCTAAGAAAATATGTACCTATTCATATCGGTACCAAGTATCGATAGAAGTATCGAAATCTGTTTCCCTCCCTGATGAAGGCTTATGACTTTAACAGGCCATGTATGTAGGTATGTATGTGACCAAAATCGGATGTTCCACTCTAGCCTGTTTTAATAAATGTGGTGTCATATGATTCGTCAAATAAGTGCGTGTGTCATGCGCTATATGTGACGTTCTCAATATAAAGGGACCTTATGGAGGCAGGCGGTTACGCCGTTTTTAGAACTGTTGCCAAAGTATTCGTATAGTTACAAGAACAAGAAGAGCATAACTGCCTTCCTCCATAAGGTCCCTTTAGATTGAGACCGTCACATATATTATACATTGTAAGGATGCGTCATACTCGGTGCCAGTCGGGTTGGAGTTTGCAGCTTTTGTTTATTTGGTTACACAGAGCAGGATAGCACACATACCACCTGATGACGAATGGGTTCTGACTTAGACCTGAGCCTATAGCCAAGTGCCACCCGCTTCGTAGCGTTTCAGAGCCCTTAGCCAAGATGCCCATCGGTAACTAGCGTTTCTATTCGTTTAGTTTTTAAACCAATCGCGTCATTGGTAGATCACGTCATACGGAGAGTCACGTGATCTACCAGTGACGCGATTGGTTTAAAAACGAAACGAATAGAAACGCTAATTAGCGATGGGCATCTTGGCTAAGGGCTCTGTTCGTTTCGTCTCTAGTCCAATTACGTCATTGGTAGACCATCTGACTTATCGTTTCACGTGATCTACCAGTGACGCGAATGGTTTAAAATTGAAACGAATAGAAACGCTAGTTAGCGTAGTGCATCTTGCCTAAGGGCCCTGAGCCTCTGTGGCTCATGGACATTCGCAATTTCAATATTACAAATGTCTTCTCTCATCATCATCATTCACTTAAGAGCTATGCTCATCGGTGGAGTAATTACCATTCTATTTCCAGCCTTATCACACACTGATGCGGTACGACACCTACTTTTTCTTTCCATAGGTCTAATACTGCCCTACTAAGGTAAAATGCAGTATTTACACAAAACTACTGTTAGCAATTGCAACCTTATTACCCGGTAATGAGGTTGCAATTATTACAGTACCTACTTTTGTGTAAAATACTGCCTTTTACCTTAGCAGCCTTTCTTTTCCTTACAAATACAAATAATCTTTATTTGCTTAAACTTTGGTACAAATAGTTGTTTACAGTTTATTGGTCTCACACACTACCAGCAAATAATATAATAATAATAATAATAATAAATCATTTATTTCGAGTAAATTACAACTCATATATTGTTAGTATTTTCTTAATCCTAAATGTTAATACATTAAACTAATACTTATAAATAAATAACTAAATACAGGGCACGTGTAGCCCGCAACAGTGACGCATATAGGGGCAGTCTACTCTGCTGCAAAGGCATGCAAAAATCATTTTAAATTCTTAATAGCTAAGTAATAATTATATAATCATAATTAATGTTTACAAGTCCCCGCTCGAGATGTATCTTTGGGATAATTTAATTTATCCTATTCTTACAGTTTTTTGCTAACCAGCTTTTGAGTCTCCCGTAACCTAGGGCCACACTACGGGGAAACGCCGTTAATTATCACGATGATAGTCCTTATGCGTAGCAGCATAAGGCGATAGACGTTGAAAATTAACGGCGTTTCCCGCTAGTGTCGCCCTGCCTTTAGAATAGATTTAGAGGCAAGTATTTAATGTCACTTTGCAATGCTGTAAATTTTCACAGACATACAAAACGTGCTTTTGCTGTACAATTTGATTTTTTGAGCGGGTATTATTAATCGATCAGAAAACCTTGTTCCAAAGCTACATACGTCTTTGTATGTTTTAAATAGCCTTGGATTAGTTTTGACGAAATAGCAAACTTCATAAATGTAATGTTAATTTAAATCCTTTTTCCTTCTATTTCCCCTTCAATTATCATCATGTATGCCGTAAGGCCGCCGCACTGGTCGGGCGGAGCGACGCGACGGCGATATCAGTACATAACTGCGCGACACTTGGGCGATTATTTGTACTGAAATCGCCGTCGCGTCGCCCATCGGCCCACTAGTGCGGCCCCGGCTTATAGCACTATTACACCACCCAAACCCTAATGAGAGGGACGCCGCAATACGTTAGATACGTATAGAGATATCTCCATCTCATCCCTATGTATTGCGGCGTCCCTCTCGTTAGGGTTAGGGAAAGGTTGGTGTGATCGTTGCATTAACAGTTGATTAAATATTTTCCCTCGTCTATTATCTATTGTTTTTAATAAACTGTTTTTTTTCGTTTACAATGCACTTCTAAATGCGACTAATATATTTTGATAAAATAACATTTTTGACTTGCAACAGAATCCAAACAACATCCTGTTACAGAACCAAACTACAAAAACCTCTGAGATCTTAAAAATTGTACACAACTAAAGCTCATGACTTATTGGCTCATATACAATCCAATATATGAAGACCTTTGTAATCATATTGATAGTAAAGCGCTGTAAGTCATTGGAAATCGGTCGTTTATCAATAGGCTGACATTGGCGCCATCAGTTTATCACCACCAGAATATCAAAACCTGTAAGGCCTTCAAAATTGCATTCAACTAAAGCTCATCAATTATTTGTGTTTAACTTAGCCCAGTTTACGAAGACCCCAATTTATTTTTGGTTTTATAGGGCGTACAGGTCACTTTTGTTTGGTCGTTAACAACGGGCTGGCATTGGCACATCAATGAGTGACGTCATGGCGGCCATTGCCAATGCGCCTCGGTTAAAAATGGCGGTCAAGAGCGAGTGCTAACTGATTGTTAATTAGGTTGTTTTCGTTGGCTGTGAATGAGTGTTTCCGTACGCATGCGGAACGAGCACCTTTGCATAGAAATTTGACAGTATCGTACAAGTATTGCTATAAGTAGGTATAAACGCCTTTCGACTTCGATTTACCTACAACCTATAAAAAGTATCCTATGCCGGGACTCAAACTATCTCCATACCAAATTTCATCGAAATCTGTTCAGCAGTTTAGCCGAGAAAGCGTCACATTACGAAAAAACAAATTCACTTTCGCATTTGTAATACTAATATTATAAATGCGAAAGTTTGTGTGTGTGTGTTAGTTTGTTACTCTTTCACGCTGCAACGGCTGGACGGATTTTGATGAAATTTGGAATGGAGATAGCTTATACCCTGGATTAACACATAGGTTACTTATCATCCCGGAAAATTTAAAACTTCGAGGGAAACGACTACGCGGAAGGAGGGGGCAGAAGCTAGCATTCATCATCATCATCAACAGCCGCAAGACGTCCACTGCTGGACAAAGGCCTTCCCCAAGGTTTTCCACAACGATCGGTCCTCTGCTGCTGTCATCCAGCGGTTTCCCGCGATCTTTATCAGATCGTCGGTCCACCTTGTGGAGTCTCTTCAGCGGTGCCAAATCGACTATCGATACATCGAGGTGTTAAAGTGTTTGTATAGAAACGCCACTATGTCAGTTCGCCTTCAGGACCGGAACTCGAAGCCTATCCAATTGCAGCGAGGAGTGAGACAGGGAGATGTAATATCTCCAAAACTGTTTACTGCTGCATTGGAAGACGCTTTCAAGCTTCTGGACTGGGAGGGTTTTGGCATCAGCATAAATGGCGAATACATCACTCACCTTCGATTCGCAGACGATATTGTCATCATGGCTGAGACCCTGGAGGACCTCGGTACAATGCTCGATGGCCTCAGTAGAGTCTCTCAACAAGTGGGTCTTAAAATGAACATGGACAAGACGAAAATCATGTCAAATGTCCATGTCGTACCCACTCCTGTCAAAGTTGGAGACTCTACTCTCGAAGTTGTTGACGACTATGTATACCTAGGACAAAAAATCCAGTTAGGTAAGTCCAACTTCGAGAAAGAGGTCAATCGTCGAATCCAACTCGGCTGGGCAGCGTTCGGTAAGCTACGCACTATCTTCTCGTCTCAAATACCACAGTGCCTCAAAACAAAAGTCTTTGATCAGTGTGTGTTGCCAGTGATGACATACGGATCTGAGACATGGTCGCTTACAATGGGCCTCATAAGAAGGCTCAAGGTCACTCAAAGGGCGATGGAAAGAGCTATGCTAGGTGTCTCCTTGCGAGATCGAATCAGGAATGAGGAGATCCGCAGGAGAACTAAAGTAACTGATATAGCTCACCGAATAGCAAACCTTAAGTGGCAGTGGGCGGGGCACATCGCTCGTAGAACCGATGGCCGTTGGAGTGGAAAGGTTCTAGAGTGGCGACCGCGAACCGGGAGACGGAGTGTCGGCAGCTAGCATTACTTAAGTAAAAATGATTTACTAAATATTGTTGTCTAGTACCTACCCATAATACAAGTGTGGAGCTTAATTGGCACCAACCAAGTCGAGTTACTTGAGATTCCCCAACTTACCTATCATTATTTTTATTAATATATCTACTTATTATATAGGTAAATCTAAATCCTCCAAATTTAAAGTCGCGTATTAGACCGTTTTCCAATTAAATATGAATTAAAATCGTTTTAAAATCCACTATAATCCTTAATATGTATGTCTAGACGCATTTTATTTATATGGCGCCATTAATTCCCCTCTTTCCGACTTCGCGATGGCTTCTCAGTCGGCGACTAAATTACGACTATTAAACCCCTTCTAGACGGTCGGGTGGTTGGGCCAACCGAGAAGGACGCAGCTATCTGTCAGAATGAGATAGTAATATTTACATCTCGTTCCTACAAATAGCTGCATCCCTCTCGGTTGGCCCAACCACCCGACCGTCTAGAAGGGGTATTATTTTTTCATTGCACTCTGTAATTTAACGTACTTAGGTATGTCGAATTTCACCAACAACTTAACAGACGAGTGTTAGTTGTCAAAATGTATATAATGTAATGTAAAATGTAATGTAATGTAATGTAAATGTAAAATCTAATGTAATATGTAACTAACAGTCGATTAACATTAACATCGTTTGTTTAAATTGGTAGTTACATAGTTGTCAAATACTTGTGTTGTTATCTTTTTCGGCACCTACTGCTCTGATTCATAGACAATATTATATAAAAAAATATTTTTATTATTTTTATGCCCTAACTAATCTAAATATCTAATCATCCATTACCGAAAATTACAGGCTACATTTTATTTTGTGCATCTCTTTTTTATTATGGTCACCTATTTTCGTTATTTTTATAAGTAGTATTTTCGACGGTCTTCCCAGTATATATGTAGGTACGAACAATGTATTTTTTCATAATGCATCGGTAAAATATTGTGTATTATTTTTATAACTTATCTTATTCATAATAATATATTAATACCAAATTTATTTTACACATGCATAGTCGGGGTAAAAAAAGGTTCATCACTTTTGGACCTTAACAGTATCGAAATAGAGTTGAAAAGTGACGTACCTTTTTTTACCCCGACTATACAATTTATTGACTGAGCGAGCGAAGCATCTCCGTTTCAGCCTGGGCCACACCGGATGCGTTGCGTAGACGTGCACGTGCGCGTTCGCGTTCCACTGCGTTGTATAGCTGCGTCCTCATGTGAGGATTCATACTATACAACGCAGTGGAACGCAAACGCGCACGTGCACGTCTACGCAACGCATCTGGTGTGGCCGAGGCAATAACCTTGGGCAAAAATGCTATCGTATGTCCGGCTGTCCGTCTGTTTCCTCTACAGGTCGCATTTCTCAACCAATTCTCGTGAAATTTCGTGACCAGCGGGCCTAATATGGCCGTGTTTATCGCGTGACAAAGCGTGGATAAAGCATCCGTCACTTTCTGACACGTATATAAGCGCGAGAGTGACGGATGCTTTATCCACGTTTTGTCACGCGATAAACGCGACCATATTAGGCCCGCAGATCCGATAATTTTATGGAATTCTTTTGCCCATTCGATTTTGCGAAAATTTTCAAAATGGCGGAGGTATGGGGGTTTTTGTAATTATCAACTTATTTGCGGTGTTGGTGAACTGACCCCGACCTCTCGATGTATGGGGATAACAGTTATCCAACGGCAAAGTTAAGTTTGTCGCGAGGTCTGCAGCTCCACATTTATCCACCGCGATAAAGGCGATCATAAGGGTGAAGCCTTACGAGCGTAATTTTGTGAGTTGTGAGTCGCGTAAATATCGTAATTCAGTATACCGTCGTGTTGATACTGTTGATTGAACCGGACTTTTGTATGGAATTTCGATATTTACGCAACTCACAACTCACAAAATTACGCTCGTAAGGCTTCACCCTAATACGTGGACAGGATAAATTAAACTGAATAAACCTCTCGTTGAATTGAATAAACTGCACATACCAACCGTTTAAATCTTTGTGAATTTGACCTCCTACGCAATACTCCATTGAGGACGCTTGTTAGACCAGTTGTGAGTAACACTGGGGGTCAATGACGCCTCAAAGTGGAAGGGATAACTGACAAAATTTGTCTTATTTAATATTGAGTGTATAATTGGGTAATTATCAAATTTTCTGCAGGTAAACTTGTCCCAACCTAAAAAAAGTTGTATCCGTTTACACTATCCATTTTCTGCGGTTTGGGTGAAATGATGAATGATTTGTAGTCAGCTATATACCACAGATAATTATTGACTATCGGAATCAAAAAAAGATGCTTAGTATTTATGTAATATTTGTAATAATAATAACGCATGGTAACAGAGTGGTAGCTCCATACAAAGAGTATACCGTAGTGTTTCTACGCAAGATTTGATAACGATCCAATTAGACGACGCGGTTAGCCTATTTGGTAGTGACCCTGCCTACGAAGCTAGCGGTCCCAGGTTCGAATCCCGGTATGGTCAAATATTTGTGTGATGAGCGCGAGTATTTGTTCCTGAGTCATGGATGTTTTCTATATATTTAAGTATGTATTTCTCTATATAAGTATGTATATCGTTGCCTAGTACCCATAGTACAAGCCTAGAGCTTCGTTTGGGACTAGGTCAATTTGTGTGAGATTTTCCCTGATATTTATTTATTTAAGTATGATATTATAACTATTAAATAAATACCTAGATAAAAACCCTCGGACCTCGGACGAAATATTTTTTTTTAGATTGGGACAAGTTCACCTGCACAAAATTTGAAAATGACCCCTAAGCTCTCGGGTCGAAACTGAATTTTCATCGATTTTCTATACCAAAACAAAAAAAAACCGATCCATAGCTGGGGTTCAAACGTCTTTGCGTAGTAGGCCAACGCTCACCAACATTCTAGGTATACAGACGGCGGCAGCCGCCCCGAAATTACGAACCATATTGCGCGGGAAGTCTTTTTGCGTGGAAATACGGGTTAACGAATTTTCCCAGATATGAGACCTAGCTAGATCGATATATACATATATACTTATACAAATATTTCTCGTTTAATAGTAAGCATAGGATAAGACCCCTCTATTTTGCGTTATTTAAGATACCTACCTTGTAAGTATGTTGAGCATTCGGCACTCAGACTGTGAGGACAGGTAAAGATTCTAAGTAAAACCAGCCCGTGCGTGATTGGATGAGTCAGGTAAATGAACCCTAAACTTTATGGGTTCCTGTCTAGAACTTGACGGTAATTGCCTAGATTCAAAACTTCCATTCGAGTTATAAGCGGCCTTGGTGAACCGCTAAAGTTACCGACTCATAAAATGTATAATTTAGAATGCTATTTTCAGTTTAATTGTTACTTTTGGAAATCCTGAACATTGTTTTCAGGTTCACTAATGTTTCACAAATTATCATTTGGCAAAGTGTATCGTTTTACAAATTTCGCAAATTGATATGTACAGTCACGAACTTTATTTTGGGACCCACTTTAGGTCCAAAGTCAATCTGACATTCTACAGTAATAAGGTGGAGTTTCCTGTAAGTTACAAATGACTTGGCATCTCTAATTACATTGACAACTTCAAGCAATATTTTTTTTAAATGGGTCGCAAATTAACGTTCGTGAATGTACCTACCTCCTACTGCAGGATTTAATTTTTTTAAGTGTTCACATGTTTAACCTAACCTAACCTATGTAATACCTAAGCTTATGTAACCAGTTTTATATGAAACGGTTTAAGCATAAATAAAAAAAATCATACGGTTTTCATGAAATGAGAATCATTGTAACAGGATATCCCGTGACCTTGACATTTGAGGTTATTAATTTACTAGCTTTTGCCCTCGACTCCGTCCGCATAGAAGTCGTTTATCGCTGCTCCCTCGGGAACTCCAATTTTCCGGAATAAAAAGTATCCTATATCCTTTCCCGGGACTCAAACTATCTCCATACCAAATTTCATCTAAATCGGTTCAGCGGTTTAAGCGTGAAAAGGTAACAGACAGACAGACAGACAGATTCGCATTTATAATTTCAGTAAGTATATATAGGTTTACTGAAAGGGTTCCTCCAAACTTTCATACCTACTTACCATTAATTTTGTCGACTAATTGTTAATTAGAGATAAGGTTTTCTAGATTATTATTCTTGAATGAATATTCAGCAACTTTTAAGTTATATAGCAAATAAATATAGCCTGTGTCACTCCTGGGATCAATACCGATCCAACAATTTACTACACTTCAAACTCCGTCATACCGTTAACCCTACTGGAAACATTGAGCTATACTACTACGTATAGAGAAGACAGCGCGAACATCACTTGTGCTCCATTCAATTGCGGCCGGCCGGCCGCAGTTCACTCAGTCGCTTGCTCGCTCTTGAGCGAACTGCGGCCGGCCGGCCGCAATTGAATGGAGCACAAGTGATTTTCGCGCTGTCTTCTCTATACGTAGTAGTATAGCTCAATGACTGGGAACAGAAAAATATCGTCTTTGGGCAGCCAGATGAAACTCATCCACGTTCTAATTTTTTAACCGACTCCAAGAGTTCTATTTTTGACTATAAGTACCTATTATTGTAAGGTTATTTTTTGTAACGCCTTCAAAACATGCATAGCAACATTCCATCCTATAACTATCAGATGCCATTATGAAAGTTCAAGGAATATTATGTTACTTATGTTGACGATATTAAACGAGAAATATACTCACGTTCTCGAAAACGGCTTTAACGATTTCGATTAAGTTTCACATATGGAAAAATTCGTTCTCCCCGTATTTTCACGCAAAAAGATTTTCCCGCGTTTTCGTAATTTCGATGCGGCTGCCGCCGTCTGAATAGACTAATGGTTAGAGCGTTGGCCTACTACGCCAAGACTGCGAGTTCGAACCCCAGCTATGGAACAGGTTTTTTTGGTTTTCTTTTTGTTATTTTTTTATTTCTTTTTGTATAGAAATCGATGAAAATTCGGTTTCAACCCGAGCGACGGCGCCCCGATCTCCCAGGTACTGTTGATGATAAGGCTTCTTATTGAAGCTCCAAATCCATAAAACATCTAATAAATAAGAAAGAAAGAGACATCCGAAACCACTTGACTGAAATCTAGATCTAGACCAACAATCATTTTTAAACATATACAGATAAAGACCAAAACTGTTCTGTCGTTGAAATAAAGGTTTCAGATAATGGCTTAAGTTCATTATGTTATCTGGCACGCGATCTTATTGAAGCGAAGTTTAAAAATCCCGCGGAAATTGCTCAGGGCTGTCAAAAATGTGTCGAGTTTGCGTGGTTCTGACCTAGGAGAGTGTATGATTCTGGCTTGTGTGAATGTACGGTACAGTCAAGGACAGAAAGATATTTACACTTTTGGACGTTATTACAATGGAATAAGGTGAAAAAGTGTAAACAACTTTCTGTCCTCGACTGTACCTACTTTGTTTTCTTGTAGAGGCTGAACAGATGGCTGTATTTTGACAAATGACGTGTCGTTGTTTTGTTTTAACGTAGCCCTGTGTTATTGAATAGAACTCTTTCATTCATTGTATTAAATATGATGGTATCCACTATCCACTAGCTTCGTAGGCAGGGTCACTCAACTTTTTCGTTAAGGTATACATTAGTTATACTGGGTGTTTCTTTATTCGTCTAAAAATTTTGGGGGTTAAATCAGTAAGTCATACTGACCAACTTTCACTATGGGACCAACCCCGAAATCGCGATAAAATATTTGACCCTCCCATGGCTCCCATACAAAACATCGTCAGCTGACTAGCCAAAATGTATGGGATGGTCAATTTTTTTTTCGCGATTTCGGGGTTGGTGCCATAGTGAAAGTTGGTCAGTATGACTTACTGATTTAACCCCAAAAAAAATTTAGACGAATAAAAAAACACCCAGTATGACATTGAGAGCGTCCTATAAAAGCAGTCTAGTGGTGGCAACCCTATGACGCCAGAGATTCAGCGCCAGGCGGTACCGCCTGCGTGCCCGGGATACCGGGATGCGTGCCGTCCTGGAGGAGTGATTGCTTTCAGGAATATCGATCACACGGATTATTACGGATTTACAAATGATACAGTGCATCTCTTAGGGCCGTATTAATAAACTAATCTTGGCTGAGATGCTGTAACGAGGTGTACGTATGTATTACACCTCGTTGAATAAAATAATTCCGGCCTTTTATTTTATTACTATTATTCTAAATTCTAAATTTAAGCTCATTCAAAATTTTACGATCGGCTGCGCACGACAGGGCCAGTTGATGTCCAGCTTTCAATTCGTTCGTGACTATGTATATCTGTAAAACCTACAGCTAAATGTGTAAAAGTGTTACAGTTGAAGTTTATTCACAAATAATTCATTATTCTTACCGTTTAAGGCACTAATTGTAAGTTTTCAATATTTCATCTTAGATATTTTTACTCCATTCAGATTCATAATCCAAATTAGATATTTTCTATATTTTTTTATCTGCATTGTTCACAGGTGCCTTATTTTATACTAAGTATTAAACCTTTGAAGAAATCTTAATAAAAATATCCTGCCCTGGAGTCTCCCCTGTTCCCTTACCGTTCCCGCAGTCCCTAACGTGACAACGCCCGTCACAAGATGTGTCAAAAATGACAGTTTTCTGTGGATTGACGTTCAACTGTCAAATTTTATCTCGTCCATGCATGTTTAGCCGGCTGGTCGCTTAATAATAATAATAAAAAAATCTTTATTGTTCAAAAACATACATTTTTACAATTGGAGCCATGGAGACTGCGTTAGTTTTCTTTCACTGTGCTGCAGCCCCCAGTGGTTGCCCTAACGCCGAATTTCCTGTAGATTAGGATAATTTTCAGTTAAAATAAATAATAATAATAATAATCCAGCCTATACGTCCCACTGCTGGGCACAGGCCTACACTCACAATGAAAGGGTTTGGGCTGTAGTTCCCACGCGGGCCCGTGCGGATTGGCAACTTCACACACACCGTCAAATTGCTTTGCAGGTGTGTGCAGGTTTCCTCACGATGTTTTCCTTCACCGAAAAGCTCATGGTAAATTTACAAATTATATTTCGTACATTAATTCCGAAAAACTTAGAGGTGCGAGCCCGGGTTCGAACCCACGACCCTCTGCTTAAGAGTCGGCAGGTCAAACCATTAGGCTACCACGGCTTTCATTTTCAGTTATTTTGTAGAAATCAGGGCAAGATGAACGAAAATAGCAGCGAAAGCTACAGGAATTCCGATATAAATGCGACCAGGGGAACCAGGGCGGTTGAAATACTCGTAGAATTACCCTTTCGGAGATTACTAAACTTGATTCTGGAGCTTGCAGATATCGCGTAGCGACTCATCGCTTCTTGATACGGTTAGCCTATTAGCCAAGGATAAAATTGGCTCTTTTATAGTAACAACCGATAGTGACAATGACGCGGTTAGCCTAGTTGGTAGTGACCCTGTCTACTTTAGCTAGCGGTCCTGGGTTCGAAATCCGGTATAGGCATATACCTACCTATTTGTGTGATGAGCTCGAGTTGTTCCTGAGTCTTGGATGTTTTCTATCTATTTAAGTATGTGTTTCTCTATATAAGTATGTTTATCGTTGCCTAGTACCCATAGTACAAGCCTAGAGCTTAGTTTGGGACTATGTCAATTTGTGTGAGATTGTCCCTGATATTTAATTATATATTTATATTCTCTCTGGTTTAAAAAATGTTAATACATAGAAACAGGCTAAATCCACTCTAAACAGTTTTTTATAGATCACACCACGATATTGCATCAATTTCTTCCAAAGCGGAAATAAATTCCAAACATAAACAAAACATATCCCCTAATACCACTAAATAAAACTTCCCTTAACAAATATAGCTATTAATAGCTATTTAAGCCCATGAACCCATAAAATAGAAATAGACCGTGATATTTGGCAGATGTCTGTCATTAGCAAGTAGTGCAGTGAACTTAGAGCTATTGGCAATTATTATTGATGAAATGAGTCACCAATCAAAATTTAATATTCTCGAATTTAATGCTGGCCACATTATGAAGTCAAAACATGCCAAATTCCAGGAGAAAGAGACAGCGCTATAGCAGTTGCATACCTCCGTCCCTTTCGATTTCTAGAATACAGTTTGAATACGGTTGACGTAATATTATTTTTATACATATAGGAAAATCACGTACGCTCGCCCTTGTACACTTTATTTTATTAATATTAATTGTAAATCTATTATCTGTGCAATAAAGAGTTTACATACATACATACATACATACATACATACATACATACATACATACATACATACATACATACATACATACATACATACATACATACATACATACATACATGTAAAGGTTGCGGTGCCGGTGTTTGTCAGTAAGTAGGTATAGTGGTAAAGCCGAAACGACAATGATTTAAAACACACACACACACTTACGGAACTAGATAAAAATTATGCACAAGAAATTACAACAATTAATAATATTATTTATGAGGGTTTTTGATGTATAGATAGATAATCGCGGCGATAGTTTCGCCGTGCCAAGAAATTCGATACAAACTCTCGCCGCGATAGTATCGCCCTGGGTAACCCAATGGGTTGTCCAATCGATGTGTTTACCCTATGATTATGTTACCTTAACGTTAGTGGAACCTCTTTGAACTAGTTAACCACTTCCATAGAGCTTACCAGGTTCATTAGAGTTTCGGTAATTTAATATTTGAGCACTTAGCATTAGCTGGGTATTACGCCTCTCTTTTTTGCGGATTCGGGCGATCTCTGTCTAGCCGGTGCTCATTCAATTGTTAGGTAGTGCAATAATAAGCCGCAACACTAGCGCATGGAGATTAAAAAAGCTTGAAACCGTTCGATTAAGTTTAAAAAAGGTAACATATGATAGGGTATTGGGATTGGGTTAGCGCTTAGTCGAGTTAACTGTATTGTTTCGTTGCCCTTTCATTGGACTAAGTCGACGATAGGCTTAGCGCATCCTTGGGGTTTGTAATAATAAGTATATCAAATACCCTATCGAAAACCCCTTTAATTGTGAACGGTTCCGGTCCCTGGTCCATAGAGTTGTTGAGTTGATGTTGTTGTTGTTCATTGTTGGTGGCACGGCGAGACTATCGCCGCGATTCTCTCGTCCGCGGAGATGGCTCCATACCGCCATAGATGTTTAGATGTTTGTCTTTCAATCACACAAATAGTTGAACGGATCTAAATTAATTTGGCAATATCGAAATCAAACTTAAGATACTTTAAATTTGGGAACATTTAATAGTTTCTTACGTTATATCTAAATAACTACGACATAATTATAACTATTATTAATGCAATTTTTCATTGTTACAGATGAACAAGAAAGAGTACAGAAGAAAACATTCGTCAATTGGATCAATTCACACTTGTCGAAGGTAAAAAAACTGCAATTATTATAGCAATTATCCCGTTGTTCTGAAAGTCTTTTAAAGAACATCTCTACATCACTACAATTTTGTCTCTATCTTGCAACAAACTTTAGGCAAATAAGCGCCTGAACCTGAATATCCGATCTCTATTCGTCTCTTTCTAGGACGGCGTATTGATCGTTTTATTTATAAATTAATAATTTCATGACACTCCGTGTTGTTTTTAACACGCCATTTTAACAATCTGCGTGCCTAACATGCATCACAAGAATAAAGTGACAGCACGAAAAAAAATGTTGCTAGAGTAATTAAATATCATGCTTAGCTTAGAGCCTGTGCACACTAGCGTTTTTAGCCCTTAGCGTTTTTAACATTCTATATATCATAACTGTTCATGATAAGCCGCTGATAGATGACGAAGATGACGTTGATATTGTTAATGATGATGATGGTACTGTTCGTCACGTATTGTTAATAAATCACATCTAAGATAAGAAATATCCGTACGCGTTAGACGTGTTCTAGGTACCTAAATAAGTCATTTTTGTTAATCTTGTATGTAATTAAATTATATTGTAACTGACCGACAAGGTTGCTTTCTCGGCCACCAATGGCAATCTCTTCCGGTAAAATGATGATTATTTTTTTGCAGCGCATACCGCCACTGCGCATCGACGACCTGATACGCGACCTGCGCGATGGCACCAAACTGCTCGCGTTGCTCGAAGTGCTGTCGGGGGAGAAACTGGTAAGAAAACTAAATTCATACCAATTATGACAAATTATTGACTTTTTAACAGCCCGAGTTCAATTCCCTGTAACGCAACCAAATACGTACCTAATACACCAGTTATTTGTAGTTCAACTCTTGTAATTTAAGCAATTAGTTTACAGAATACCATTGCTTTCAGAGACAGACATTATTAAAAAATACTATATCAATAAATTCATTATTTTATCAAGGAAAAAACTGCATTAACGCACACATTAATTTCAGCCAATGGAACGCGGCCGCGTGCTTCGCCGCCCGCACTTTCTGTCCAATGCGAATACAGCGTTGCGGTTCTTGGCCGGCAAGCGCATTAAGCTGGTGAACATCAACGCAGCGGACCTCGTCGACGGAAGGCCTGCCGTCGTGCTCGGCTTGATATGGACCATCATCCTTTACTTCCAGGTGAGAGTGAGATAGAGGGATGTGAGTTAAGGTGTTAATGGTAATTTGTTGCCTACGAGAGTGTTCATAAATAAAGCGGTTTAAATAGCGCTGCTTAACCGTGTAGCTGATATCATTTAATCTTTTGCATCTAAATAGCGTGGCCCTCACTACCTTCGATCGATAGAATCAGATGACTCAACGTCGATCGAAATTTTTAATACACCAAATCGATATACATTTTCGTTGATTTGTTGAACGATCGAGGATAAATCGATGACAGAAAATATTTACCGATTGGTAGAGCGATCAATATTTAACAATCAGCTAAACCGATTGATTACCCTTCGACACTGATCGACCTTATAGTGGCACCGTTAACTATAGAAAAGTGGCACACGTATTTTGTAAACATGTACGAGTACCTAGAGATTGTGAACACTACACAGGGTTTTAGTGCATTTGTTATTATTTGTATATACAGCCAAGCAAATAATCAAGATAGCATTTTTATTTCTAATTGTTAGTTAAGCTTTTAATTATGTATTTATACTTTTTTACAGACAAATTTATGTACGTATATATCATTTCTTATTGGATTTACTGAATTTAAATAAAATTATCTTTTCACCGTTAATTAGAGTCAAAATATAGTTTCATTAAAATAAATAAATAATTAAATGCACTAATTATTGGCCATTTAAAATAAGATAATGTATACGAATGTAATAACATCATCAATGTACATACCGTTGTAACTGGCCTATTTTCTGTGACTTAACGCCAAAAACATCGGAAAATCAAGGTGTTTTGAGTCTTTACAGGGTGATTTTAAATCTCCCCATCAAGATGTCAAGTAAATTGCTTTGATAAATAAATGCTATTAAGCTTTTTATATAATGCTGTATTTCAATATCATATTAAATATAAACATGTTCTCATTTTAATTGGCTTCAACGTATTTTGTTTGCGCAAGCTTCACTCAGTTCATTGGATTCACAGGATAGAAGACAAAAGGTAGGCAATGCTTATACTACCCGTTATACCCTTCGTCCATTAGAATAGCTTAAACTAACAGTCGCCAAACTCTATGAAGAAAATGTGTGACATGAACGAGAAACTGATATTCTGTGTAATACAAATAACAAAGTCTTTATTTGATATCACAAAAATGGTTAGATACAATAGCGTCTTATACAGTGCGTTGGCACTGCAGCGCTGGTTTTCAGCCAGACCCATAGGCTGCCTTTCCATAGAAGCGGAGACGAGCAGTGCGGAGAGGAGCTGTGTAGGAATCGACCAATCGCATTGGTTGGTAATCCACATCTCGTCTCCGCTTGACTGTTTCCATTGAAGCGAAGACGAGATGTGGACCAATGTGATTGGTCGATTCCTAGACAGCTCCTCTCCGCACCACTCGTCTCCGCTTCTATGGAAAGGCAGCCTTACTAGGTGGCCATTAAATAAACAAAAGCTTGTCGGCGCGGAATCTAGGTGACAAGAGTGACAGTGCTGAGGCTGGTAGTCACAACAGCAAGCCCTTTTGTGATTCAACTTACATCCTAGTTGCTGTATTTATATAACGTCTGGTCAGGCTCAAATGGAGTCAAGACGCTTAAATTACATAAATAATTTTTTTTTTCGTGTGGTATTCAGAAATTAGGTCGCCTAAAAAGCAGCATCACTGTTATTTTTTCCCACATTAGTAGTATTAGTTACGCGGCTTTTTATTCTTGTTTACTTGCTGCCTCCGTGTAATCTGTGGTGTAATGTCATTTTTTCCAGCACGCCTTTCCCTAGTTTTTTAACGTAAAACAAAACAAGTGACGCTACAGAGGCGTCAAAAGTATAGTCAGTTGTTTTTTTAGATATTTTTTCTATGGTTTATTAAATAAATTGTTACGGTTTGAGAATTACGTCTTGTGTTAAAAGTGTACCGTAATTAATTAATTTCAGTATCTTCTAAACATTTGAACACAATCTAGACCATTAATTCTGAAGAGGGCTTCGAGTTCTGGGACACCCTGTATGTATTGTCATATGTGCAATGATCCAAATGTCACGTTATCGGACACTGTCGTTGATGTGTCCCGACCTGTCATAGATACCTGTCGGAACTGTAATGCAATGCTTTCTGGCCTTGCTTCGAACAGGCACCGTAGTCTCAATCAGTGATTTAGTAGTTAATAACGTAGTTAGTAGTCGCCCGTTTTAGTTATACAAATTTTAAGTGTAGGTTTTATACTATATTGCACTGTGTAAAGTTTTTTTTATGTGGTAAGTGAAGATTAAGCGCTCAATATATTCAATTAGGTGGAGTGGTACAAATTTCCCATTGATTATTTTTTTAGGCTTACGACTTTGAGTTTTTATTGATATTTATGTATACTAGTGGCTCTGTCAGCTGTAGACCTCGCGATAAACTTAACTTTGCCGTTGGATAACTGTTAAAAAAAAAAAGATAAAAGATATTTATTCAGTAAGTAGGCCACACGGGCACTTTTTTTTTTACTTTTGTCAAAATCTACCAGCGCTTCCCAAGAGGAGACCACTGCTGAGAAGAAGCGCCGCAAGAAACTCAACAGTTAGTCATTTTTTTAATAGAATTAACTTATGACAATGATACAATGATATATATATATATATATATATATATGCTATTTTTTATTTTTTTTCGTAATAATTCTGACATGTTTTCCTGCAGAACTACGCAGATATTTTATATATATATATATAATACCAGCGGAGCTAGCGGTTCTGGGTTCGATTCCCGGTAAGGGCAAACGTGATGAATGTGAATATTTGCACGTAAGTCTTGTATTTCTTTATTATACCTAACCTAAGTATGGTATCGGTGCATAGTACCCATAGTACAAGCCCAGAGCTTAGTTTGGGACTAGGTTTTATTAATGTAATTTCAGTTATTTATCTTACTGTTGTTATATCACCAACGCTTTGGATTATGGTAACCTTCATCTTTGCCCCCAGATTGAGGAGAACAGCCGGGCTCTGGAGTATCTCGGTGGGTCGAGGTGTGCGTCCGTCATGTCCCAGGAGTCAGGAGCTGCCACTCCTACTCACCGGGCTGAAGATCGGTGGAAGCAGGGCGCCAAAAAAACGTTGCTACAATGGGTTGCCAACGCGTTACCGAAGTAAGTTACATCATCATGTCAGCAACACGTCTACTGCTGCTCTGCCGATGAAGCAAAAAGGCCTAGGGTCTAGCTAAGTGTCACACGCTCCGTAGCGTTACTGTTCGTTTCGTTTTCAAACCAATCACGTCACTGGTATTTCACGTGATACGATAACTCAGGTAGTCTACCAATGACGCGATTGGACTAGAGAAGAAACGAATAGAAACGCTACGGAGCGTGTGGCACTTGGCTATAGGCTCAGGACTTCTTGTACAGTCAGCGTAGAATAGATAGGAGCAGCTAAATTGGCCAAATATATCCTAACACATGCTTATTCCTATAGCAATAAAGATGTGTTCCGATATATTTGGCCAGTTTCGCTGCTCCTATCTATTTGATGCTGACTGTACTAGGGGATAAAAAAGCTTTCTATCAGCTCGTTTCAGAGCAGAATTCTTGATCGGCGCAACCGATTCTCATAAATCTTATCGTAGGTACGAGTATCTTGGGTAAATTTAGTTTGACCTCAAAATAACTTTGCCTGGGCCTTATAATCATTTCCCAACTGTATATATTATTATATATCTTATACCTAACGGCTTTATGAACAGACATAATGCTTTGAATTATTGTCTCAAAAACTCTATCAACATTGCCCTTAGGATCGATTTATCATTGTTAGTTACTAAACATTTAAGCCGCAAAGATACCCAATGTTATCATTGTAAACTATTAAAGAAGCAACTTCAAAATTCTGCATTTCTTTCCAGGGATTCTAACATCCACGTTTCAGACTTCGGTCCTTCTTGGAGGGACGGTGTCGCTTTCCTGGCTATCATCGATGCCATCAAAGCCAACCTGATCAACCTGGCTGAGATGAAGCGGAAGACCAATCGCCAGAGGCTGGAGCATGCCTTCGACGTGGCAGAGAGCGAGCTCGGCATCGCCAAGCTCCTGGATGCCGAGGATGTGGATGTGGAGAAACCAGATGAACGATCCATTATGACTTATGTGGCGCAGTTTTTGCACAAATATCCTGAACCTAAGGTACCCCTTTTTACTGCGTACTATTGAGTCGAACTGCTTATTCTATGGGAAATTTCACTGTGAATTTAGGAATATTAAATACCTAGTGAGTTCTTTTCTAGAAGTTATAATGTGTTACGCATGCAGAACTTTATCAAAATTTGTGATAAGCCAGCCATCAAAACAGCCAATTTTGGTTGTATTAAACAAAAACTAACTTTCTTATTACTATTTTTTGCGGTAAGACTGATACAACTTACAAAAATCACTATTGTAATTCACAGAGAACTTTTAAGTTGTTATTTTAATAATTTACAATTGGTCGTTTCATCGCTGTATTAATTTCAAGTGGTAACATTTCTTCAACAGACAACCGGACCAGATGCTGTAGCGGCAGTTCAAGAGGAGTACGAATCTCTTAGAATGTGGCTGACCGACCGGGTCTCCATCATTCAAAGGCACTACGACACGCGCACACTCTCGCGCAACTACGACGATTACGTCCGCGCCGAATCCGAAAGGCTCGCGCGCGAGCCTACCTACCAGAAACTCGAAAAACTTATGTACACACAAAGCTTAGTAGCAATAGCGCCGAAGTCGTGGCGTGAGCTGGTATCACTTTGGACAGAACTCGAAAGACTACACAGAAGATGGCTCTGGCTCTTAGATTCAGACCTACCAGGAGACTTTAGGATGGTTGGTGAATGGTTAGCCAGAGCTGAATACTTGTTGTACTTTGATGAAATACCGACAAATCTAGATGAAAGAACGGCAGCTATTATAAGTGAAAAACTAGAAGAACATAGCTCGTTCTTTGCAAGTCTTCCTGAAGTATTAGATAGGTTTGATGCGGCGTTGAGAACTCCTGATGCTTCTAGAATCCCCGGTGAAAGACTTCAAGAAATGAAGGAACGACTAGAAGCTGTTAGTCTCAGAGCACCACAAAGGAAAGCCAGATTAAAGTATTTAGAACACAAATGTTGTATAGTAGCTTTCACGGAGTTAACAAAAGCTAAACTAGCCACTTGGACCGGTAAATACGGTCATGTGGATCACGTTCGTGCCTTATTAGATGATTATGATAATTTTGTGACAAAGAATAAAATTTTCCAAGAGTTTGATAGAGCTTATGTTGATATTAAGGAAGTAGCTGAAGAATACAAAAGAGTGTGTCAAGTAGATAGGACTGAAGCCAGAGAGATTGATGCGTTTTTGAGAGAAGTTTCGGAATCGTGGAGAAGAGTAGCTTCTGAAGTGCGCTGTGCTAGAAGCGTGCTTGAAGAAGTCATAGCTCATTGGGAAAGGTTCAGCAACTTAGCTGATGATTTTATGAGTTGGTTGGATAAAGCGCAGCACATGCTTCGCGTATCAGAAGATGAGAGATTGGAGTTCTTCCAAGACCTTACGGTGTGGAAGGAGAGGCACCAGCTGCTGGGTGACGCCGCTGGTTTCCTAGCAGCTACTTCATCTGAGGATATAGCCTCGGAAGTCAAGCGCAAGTACATCGAGATCACGGAGCGATGGGAGCGAGTTTGGGAAGAAGCTGAACGGTAAATATTGTTTTGGAAATATTTAAATACGATAGTAGCTTCATTAGTTATTCTTATCCGACTCCCAAGAAGGAGGGTAATGCTTTTCGGGTGTGTGTTTATATGTTTGTATGTATGTGTGTATAACTTATATTATATGTATGGGTCTCCTTCTTTACAGCGGCTGAATGAATGATCCTATTAAAACAATCGAGGTGTTGCTAGATTCGTTTTAACAAAAAAAATATGAAAAATCATTGAGCCTGCTATGAAATATGCGGTTTTATTTTGATATCTTGTGGCGGTCTTTCTGACATGCGGTCGTGGTAAGCTCGTTTCATTAATATAATTTGTTTTGTACAGTTACGTCCGCGGTGGCGACGCCCTCCGTCACCGCCGCGAGCTGGCCTCCGGCTCCGCAGCCCTGGACTCCTGGCTCGGCGCCGCTGAAGCGCTACTGGCGCGCCAGCCGCGAGCACACACCGCCGATATACAGGCTTATATAGAACAGCTGTTAATGCTGAACCAGGAGATCGAGCAGCATGAGGAATTGTTCAAGACTATTAGCAGGTTTGTTCGAATTAAACTAGCTAAGTAGGTGCTCATATTGTTACTTGGCAGGTGAAATTTGAATCAGTTTCAAAGGCAAAACAAATTTTCTCTGTTGTTAAAATATATTCTGTATAAAAGTTTCGACAGATCGATTTTTTGACCCGTAAAAGCCCTATTCCGCTATTTTTATCAAAATGGTTGAAGCTGCTCCCGTATATATTTAATATTGCTGTCCTAAAGTATGATCCAATCCTAAAGTATCCAATGATAAACATCGGCGAATAGAATTATGAAAACATATTAAAAAATCAGTGTATGTAGGTAGGTACATCAAGTATGTAAATACCTATAAGTAAATTAGTTTTTCTTACTTATGCAGTAAGACTTTTTGCTGTGGTTACACTGGTTAAAATAATACCTATAAGTTTTATCTGTACCAAGTTACTAAAATTCAGCGTAACACTACAAATTTCTTTCCAGAACCTTCCAAAACGCAATTGCCGAGCTCCCGCGCGACGAAGTCGAAGCCAACATGGCAAAACTCAAGCAGCAGAAAGAAGCACTGGTGCGAGTTCGAGCTACTGTGCCAGTCAAGTTGCATCAGTACAGACAACTACTCGTACAGCACGAGTCACTGGAGAGCGGCCAGCGCGAGATTGGACAGTGGCTTGACAAGGCAGAGGAAGCACTTAGCAGTACCGTGGAGACTAGACGGTAAGTAGTTAGAATTAACTAAAAAAAAGCCGGTCAAGTGCTAGTCGGACTCGCGCACCGAGGGTTCCGCACCAACTTGCAAGTTTTAGGTATGTAAATAGTTCGTAAAACACGGGAATACAATATAAACAAGGTCAAACAGAGGTACGGAACCCTAAAAACAAGCATATTTTTCTCAAAGGCTGACAGCGCATTTGCGATTCCTCTGGTGTTTATAGGTCGCGGTGATTCAGTAATATTCGTATTTTAAGCAGCGCAGATGATAAATATCAGATATAATTATTAATAAAATTATGGTATGATTCTTTTTTTTATGGTAAATAAAGCCCCTTATTACACAAAGGCAAACGTGGATGAAAATGGTCACATTCTTACCTCGTCCTATTTGTCTCATCCACAGTGAGGTGATATCGGAACGCTATGAGATCCACCGTTCCTTCTTCTCCCGTACCACATACTACCGTTCCATGCTGGAGAGCAAAAACAAGGTGTTCCAGAACATCGTGAAGGCAGCTGATACAGACCGCAGCGCCGACGTCACAGAACAAGTGAGGCTCATGCGGAATCTCAATGACAGGTATGTAAAATGACTTAGTTTTAAACATTAATACAAATAACAGTGATGTATGAACCGTAATTATTTATTATTAAGCCATAAATATTGTATTATCATCAGATTTCTACGCCAGTAATTGTTAAATGTGTTGGACTTATTATTGTTAACAACCTACTTATAAACCTAACTTATTGCATATAAATAAACTGAATACTGATATTTATGACTTAATTATGACTTAAATAATATGATAGTATAGACCCGAGGGCTTATTGCCAAACGCACTCGCGATCGCGATCGACTTGAAAGTGACACAATTGCTTTCATTTTGTAGGCAGATTTGACTTCAACTGTCAATTATGAAAGCGATCGCGATCGCGAGTGCGTTAGGCAATAAGCCCTCTGGTGTGACGGGTAGAGTAAACAGCACTGATTCGGGTAATACCAATTTACAATAACTTGATGATCGGTCCAGATTTGCCCACGTCTCGTCCGAAGCTACACGCCGCGAGGCCGAACTCCAACGCTTAGTTCGAGCCTGGGATGAATTTGACACCAAGAAACGAGCAGTAGAAGAATGGGCCACCAGAGCTGAAGCCCTGTTAGCCGACAATAGAGTGGACTCCAAGCAAGCCGTGGACTTCCATAAGAGATTCTTCCAGGGAGCAGATGAGAGAGCCGTTTCAGAGCTGGTACGGTCTGGAAGAGAGTTGATTGAGGTAAGACATGGAGGAATCAAATTAATAGACATACTAATAATACAATCTTGCTCTTTAAACTGCCCCAAGCAGTTATATCCGCATGGTTTTGTTTTTTGTTAAATGGCTAGCATAGAGGCACTCTATCTTATTGTTCTTATGTTTGGTAAGGTCATCTCAATATTGCGGAAGGTGGACTGGGTGCTAGTTGGCCTTTTTCATACTTAAAAAAACATCTATTTGCGAGTACCTAGTCACTCGAGGACCCAAGATATTGTGGTCTGATTCAGACGATAACACTATAAAGAGAGAAAGGGTTGATGACGTAGTCTCAAGTTAAGCTCTATGCTTGTACCTACCTAGACAACGATAAACATACATAGAGAAATGAATATAAAAAAGAACCAAAACTCAGGAACAAATACTCGCGTTCATCACATAAATATTTGCCCTTGCCAGAAGAAACCCGGGACCGCTAGCTTCGTAGGTTACTAACTAGGCTAACCGCGTCGTCGATTCAATGATTAAACCAAAGACTTTTCAGCTGGTGAGCGAAGAAGAGCGTCCGATGGTGGTGGCTACAGTGGAGTCCCTTCAGCGCCGCTGGCGCGAGCTGCTGGCGCGCGCGCCGCCGCATCTCATGCGGCTCGAGTTCCGCCTCGACGAGGCTGTGTTCTCACACACCATTAAGGATATCGAGAAGGAGATTGTTTATGAAGAACAAGTGAGCATTGTCAAGTTTATTTTTAAATAATTAAAAATTTTGAACAGGAAGGATTGAGTGACATTTAAGTAGGTACGAAAATATGGAGTAACGGCGTATGATAGCGATACCAAAGTTATGGTAGCGGTTTCCTGATTTATTAGCTGACTTGTATTAAATAGTAGGCGCACATTTTTTTTGCTATTGAATTAAAACTAATGTAGATTTGATTGGTTTTAATCGCTAATTATTATTTTTTTAATGGGAAGGAAACGACAGTGAAAATTAATTACTTAATCGAAAACATCATGAAATTAACTATGTTTAAAAATTGAATAATTTTGTTATTTTCTACTTCAAATCCTGTTTTTTATGATTATAAAAGGATTTGTTTATATACATTTTCTTCATAATTATTAAATTTATTTATTTTGTTATATTTTTACAAAAAAAATATCCCCAGGTGGCGTCGTCTTTAGATGAAACAGAGGTGGGCATTGAAAATTGGGTCCAAGGTTTTCTGGGTTGTGGAGTGTTTTTTAAACTTCGTCCTTATTCTCTTCTCCTTTTTGGGCATTTTCTATTACATTTAAAAACATTACATACACCACCACAAAATTACTTTTATCCTGTGTTATTTTGTTCATACAAGAATACAACACGTACTCTATTTGAAAATTTTCTACATGGTCTTATTTCTCTTTCAATGTGTTTGTCGAG
Organism: Tortrix viridana; assembly: GCA_963241965.1. NCBI lineage: Eukaryota > Metazoa > Arthropoda > Insecta > Lepidoptera > Tortricidae > Tortrix > Tortrix viridana. The sequence goes on along the minus strand of OY725179.1, from coordinate 1,551,478 downwards.
TTTGTACTATTTGGGGCCCATGGTACAGGGAATCCGGATTGTTTGTCATTTGAAGTACTTTGAAGTATGTACAATTGGGATACAACATTAAAAAAAAAGTTTTGTATGAAATATAATAAAATTTCGACTGACCACTTTAAGAAAATTAAGCCGCATTGGTTTTTAAATGATATCGTAAAAAAATATGTTACATCCCAATTGCCGCACTTAATGGGTTTAATTTTGATGCTGTTACGACTTTTTACTATATTATATATTTTATCCAGGCTTACAACCAAAGCGACGACGCCGATGGCATTCTCATCAGAAACGAAGAATACTTCCGTAACCAAGGCAAGGTAATGCAAATAGAGCATTGCTTGCAAAACCTGAAGAAAATAGCCGTGAGTTACACACAGCAGACCCAAGATACGTCCCTCGAAGAAGCTCTGAGAAGATGCGAGCAACAGTGGGAAGGGACAGTCCACAGAGTGGAACACTTCAGGCAACAGTTGCAGAGGATTCCTGCTAAATGGGACGCTTACAGGGAGAAGTTCTGTGAAATGGAAAGATGGATGGACCATGTAGATACGACCATGGACAGCATTGTAAGAGAAGTAGATTCTGCTGAAGCGTTTGAAAGGGAGAAGACGATATTCCAGGTAAGTGGCATTGTGATTTTATTTCTATAAATTGATTGAGTTAGTAGTTTTGTTGTAAATCAAATGGACTCTCCAATTAAAGAGTAATTTATGTCCAAGAACAATTTAATTCTATACCATGTATGTATTTTATTCTCATGCAATTAAGTTTGGATCAATTTTGATATCATACAAAGTTGTAATCGTTAAAAAATGAGAGACAGTTTAAAACATAACTGGTGTTTTTGGAACGAGCAGACAAAATAACCTTTCTTGTCTGAGGCTGTACCATTCGTACAGAAATCAGAATTAGTACAGAATCAGAAAGGATTTAAAAAAATCTAACTGTTTATTATATTTGCACGCTGCTAATTGTATAGTTAAGGGAGTTGATGGTAAATATCGAGTTCTTTATTCTTCTTTAAACTTAATTCCACAATACAATTACAAACATACAAATAGCGAAGTTCTTTGACAATGAATTGAATGTTTGAGAAAAATAATTGCTCTATTTTTTTTCTTACCTAGAACATTTGCCGTGAAGCTGACAGGAAGCGCGAAGACATGAAATGGCTCGTTCAAACCCTGGACATGCTAACCAACCATTGCTCAGAACTAGAAGCTCAAGAAGAGCAAGTAAAGCTTGAAAATCTTATTGCACGTTACAAGAATCTCATTCCTACAATAGAGATCACCATGATCAAGACTGAGACATACACAAGATGCTACACGTACCGCCGCGAAGTCCATGAGGTGATTTGCATCCTTGAAAGTGCCAAGGAACAAGCAATGGTAGTACCAGAACCACAATCCTTGCAACATGTTGAACAATTGGTTCTCGAACAGCAATCGGCTGTACAGAAGCTTGACCGCCAACGACCTTCTGTCATGTCGATGCTGCAACGAGGAAAAGAACTAATCAAAGATGCTAACGCGCCTGGCTTTGTGAGAGAGGATGTAAGGAACTTAGAAACCGGTTGGAATACCGCCTATGAATCTTCAAACGATCGTCTACATAAATTGCGCGATACACAGAAAGTGTGGTCCAACTATGAATACCAGAAAGAAGAACTGCTTTCAGATCTTGACAGAATTGAAAACTACGTCGCTCATCCTGGTTTAGAGTTAGGAGTTACCAACATTGCCCGTGAACTTCAAGAAACTAGGACTTACAATGCTGATATTGAGAAGGCCAAGTCTGAAAGACTACCGCAATTGCAATTTGCTTATGCAGAATTACAGTCACTAACTGCGAACAAACCTAAGCCAGTCATTGAGAAAGATCTTGAAAACATTGAAAGAAAACTGAGCAGAGTACAAGATGAAGTTCAAACTAAAGTTGTGCATTTAGAGAAGTTTAATGAAGAATGGGTTAAAGTTGAACACAAGTTAGAACACGTCCGTGAATGGATTAAGAAAGAAAGCCCCGTTCTTATTTCTCAAATCAGATCTGAAAATATCACTCCTGAAGAACGAGTAGTTAAATCACAAGCGCTCCAAAAGATTATAGCCGAGAAACTTGAAATTATTAAAGGAGTAGCTGATCAAGGAACTAAATTAGCTGTAGAACATAAAGTCCAAGATGCGACTAGGCTCAAAGGAGAAGTTGCTTTACTAGAAAAAATGATGGCTGATCTGCAACGATCAACAGAACATCAAACTAAAGTTGTAGAGCATGATTTAGCCAGCTGGCAAAAGTACCAAAAGGGAGTCGTGGAAATCAAACCCTGGATTGAAGAAGCTGAAATGAAACTTGGGAACATTCCTAAGCCTTCCACATTGGCTGAGGCGCAACAAATGCAGCAACAGTCTAAGGCTTTGGTGACTGATTGTGATAAACAGTTGATGAATCTACAGATTTTGTCAAGTGTGAGCCATCAACTCTCAGGAAAAACAAGCGCACCCGACGAAGTAGACGCTATTCATTCCAGATGGGCAGTTATTCATGATCAAGCGGATCAATGGAACAATAAATTAGACAAACTAGTCACTAACTGGGAGAACTTTGAACGGGAAGCACAGAAACTTGAAGCTTGGATAGAAAATGGAGAGAAGCTTATTAGCAGTCGAAGCGTCACAGTTGATTCCCCTCAAGTTGAAAAACTAGACCGTGAGTTAAACAAACTTAAGTCCTTTGGTAATGAGATATCACAGCAACAGGCTAAAATCATCAGTCTATCGCAGACTTGTGACAATATTTGCCACAGCATACAGCCAGAAGGAGCTACTATGCTTAAGAATAATGTTGCAAATATTAAACAACGCACAAATGACCTTGCTGAGACGGTAAGGGGGCGAGTCAATGAGCTATCAGACAAAATTATTATTCGACAGGAGTTCATGACCAAGCTACACACGTTTGACAATTGGATAACAGATTTCAGAAGAAAAACCGAAAGTTATGATCAAATTGCCGCGGACAAAGTTGAACCAGCACTTCAATCGATGCACGTCCTCCTTCAAGAGCACGCCGCAAAAACACCCGAATTCACTGACATTTACAATGAAATTAAGAACATGACTCTCTCATCACACCCAGATGAATCGCGATCATTGAGCGACACCTATTCGAATATAGCGGAACATTATCAAATCATCGAAAACAACATCCAACAAAATAAAGGTGTGTTACAAAAATGGTCTGACCTTTTGAACTGGTATGAAGACAATAAGCAACAGTTAGGTCACATTCAATATCAAATTGAAGGACCAAAACTTACGCCGGAAAGCTATGAAGTACTACGCCAAGAACTGGTCAATGTGATAACAAAGATACCCGAATGGAAAAGCAATGTTGCGTTATTAGATGGACCTTCCAGGGTTAAGGTTACAGATCAAAATACAGGAAGAATAATATCTCCTACAAGCCTTGTTAAGGAAATTGAAATGAAAGCAGATGCTCTGCTTAATCAAGTAACAACAAAGAGAGATTTAGTACAGAAAGTAGGTGTTAGATGGGATAAATTTAATATCCAACACAATGCCTTAACTGAAGTTCTTCACAACGTACAGTCAGTTTTAAACGAAATGTCTCAAAAGCTTGTACCTTTGACTGAAGCATCAATTCAAGACATGACTGAGGAACTTGACAAATTAGATGCAGAACTACGAGATAAACAGTCAGTCAGGAAAGAACTTAGAGAAGAAGGATTGCATCTTATGAGAGAAGATCAACCTAATATGGGCACTATTCAGAATGCTTTATCAGCAGCTGATAATAACTGGGACCAAATTATTAACTCAGTGCGTGATACAAAGAATAAGTATATTCTGTTATCATCTACCCTACAAGAGTTAAAAAATTTCACTATTGCATTTGACAGAGAAATGACAAGAGCCGAACAACTCCATAACGAGTGCAAAGATGCTCCTCAAGATTACGTACAAACTGCTCATGCTTTAGACAAAGCTAAAAAAGCATACGAAATCCTAAAGAGATCTAAGGGACTATTGGACCAAATGGACCTCATAAAACAATCTGTTCTTAAGCAAGCTTCCACATTAGGAGGATTTGACACAAGTCCACTTGAAGAAGCCTTTCTTAACTCTCAAACACAATGGGAAAAAGCTAATGATGCCATTATAAAACGAATTCAAGATTTAGAATCTCAACTTATTGTTTGGAGACAGATCGATGACACTAAGAACCAGGTTGTAGCTTGGCTAAGTGAAACCGGACAGAACTTGGCCAATGCAAGCGACAATTTAGAGATTAGATTTGGCCAAAGTCACCTTACTAAATATAGAGAGGAACTTCCAATATATTTGGGGCTGAAGAGTAGTATCAAGGCTAAATGCGAACAAATAACGAATTTAAATAAAAACATTCCTGTGGGACAAGTCTCATCAATAATTGAATACTTGGACAATGAGTTTGAAGCTTTGCAATCTTTAGCAGATAATCTGGAAGGCGCAGTGTCCTCTCTGGAGACAAAAGAAAATAAGCTGAAAGATAGCATCAAACGCCTGTCTGACAGCGTTAGCAAAATTAGAGATGAGATTATACAATGTGATGATATGACTGGAGACAATGCAAAGATACTAGACCGTCTGAAGAAATGTCAATCATGTAAAGCCAAATTGCAAGAATTAAACGACGAAATTGACAACTTATCACAAAACGTTTCAGAAATGAATGCAAATTATCCAGGGTTCTACGAATCTCTTGTGCCAAAAGAATTAAGTGGACTACAGAAAAGATTTGAAAGCGTCGTGATACATGCAAACAAAACCGAGACGACACTGCTTACCTTCTTGCAGAAGCTATTTACTGACAAACTGAGCATGTTTAATAGAAACCTAAAAGTTTTAGATGACAAAACTAGGTGGTGTATGCCTGATGCCGCAAGTGATAAATATAACTTAGAAGTTAAAAATGCAGCTTTACTTGATGTTGAGAATGGCCTTGTTGATTGTGCTGCAAAGGTAAAAGAACTGAAGGAAGCTTGCGATATACTTAATGTTGTTGCTGAACCAGCTTGCGCTCAGGAAGCCGCTCAGCAAACTGAAAAGGCTAGAAAGAACCTTGACGTATTAACATCTAATTACGACCAAATCAAAAGCAAGCTTAGAGAAAATATTGAAGCATGGCAGGAATATGAAGCGTTGCTTGAAAATGTATCGGAATGGCTAAAGGAAAAAGAGAATAGAGTAAGACAAGAAGCTGCCAATCTTCTTACTCTCGATGAAATAGACAACAAAATTGCAGATATTGAAAAATTAAATAAAGAAATTAAAGATTATGGTGACAAAGTCAACAAACTTACAGTTATAGGTGAAAACATCATGTCTCAAAACCCTGATTCTCGAGTCTTGCAATACATTAATCATTTATTGACTAGATATCAAACTGTTTCTAAATTTATGGACAATCACCTAATAAGGCTAAAAGACTTGAAAGATAATAAGGGTAAATACAACAAATCAATATCTGATTTCAAAAACTGGCTTCAAGTTGCCAATGAACAAATTAAGGATTTATCAGCAATGAGTAAACACGCTAAACCAACAGCAGCTGATTTAGACCAAGTTAAAAAACTTAACGAAAACAAAGAAGTTGGACAAAAGCTACTTAATAATGCTATTGAGTCAGGAGAAGCACTATTCAGTGGCATTACGCCTGAGGACCGTGAAGTAGTGAGAAATGAACTAAGAGCTTTAAGAGATTACTTTGAAAACTCAGTTGACTCTCTTAACAATGTAATTAAAGATATTGAGACTATTATTAATAAGAGATCTTCATTTGATGACACGTTCAATCAAGTGCAGAAATGGATAACAGATAAGGAAAAGGAACTAGGTGAGTCCAAACTATGCGCTACATTACCTGAAAAGAAGGCGCAGCTCCATTCTTACAAAATTTTACATCAAGAAGTCGAGTTACACCATTCTATGATCACGCAATTAACAGAAAAGATTAAGTTAATGCCTGATGATGAAGCAGAGAAGAGTTTATCAAAAACCATCGACAGGTACAGCAATATGGCTAAGGAACTGCAAGATAGAATCAACGTTTGCGAGTCACATGTTGCAGAACATGAAAAATATGTACAATTGTTTGAAGATACTCGTGATCGTCTCAACCACATCGTTGCTGAAAACAGCATGCTTAACTATGTAGTTGTTTCTCAAAAAGATGACGTGGATTCAAAGATTGCTGCTATAGAAAAAGTAACATCGAAAGGAAAAGAGATAGAAAGCGATTTGGATGGGTTGAAATCTCATTTGACATCTGTACTAAAGTCTACGAGTTCTAATGGACACCCGATACTGATGAGTGAATATGAACAGCTTAGTGCCACATGGAATCAGTTTGCTTCACAATGTAAAGCTCAAGATGAAAAACTTAAAGAAACGTTGAAACAGTGGAATGAAAGCCAAAAGACTTTAGATGAGTTGGAAGAGTGGTTGAAAGTAAAAGAAAACCTTCTGAGGGATCAAAGTTTGAAGAGCACACTAGAAGCTAAAATTGCGCATTTGCAAAAAGTCAAAGAATTAAAGTCTGAGCTTGCATCAAGAAGTGGTGACTTTACAGCGTTAGCAAGATCAGGCAGTACACAAAATGTTGCAAGTGAATCTGATATCTCTACCAAAACCTCAAAATTAGCAACAAGATTCCACACCCTTAGCAATCTTGTAAATGAAACTATCTCCAAATATGAAGTGTTCGTGGCAGAGCACAAAGAGTTTGAAAATGACTACAATGATATGGAAAAGTGGCTTATGACAATGCTTGGAGAACTACAAGATTTGAACGAAATAGTAGGCGACTATGCAGTGCTACAAGAAAAACAAAACAAAGCTAAGGAACTGTATGAAACAAAAAATAAAAAGACTCCCGCTTTTGAAGAGTTCTTAAGCTTGGGTGAAAAATTATATACACACACAAGCCCTGATGGCAGAGAAGTAATCCGTCAAAAGATTCGTAAAATCAGAACATTATGGGATAGTTTCGGTGACACTTTCCAAGAGACGGTAAATAAGTTAGACCAGTGCCTTCTTCAGTTTTCTGACTTCTCTCTAGCCCAAGAACAGCTAACAAAATGGCTTAAAGATGTGGAGAAAGCAATGCAACGCCACACTGAATTAAAAGCGTCCCTTGAAGAGAAAAAGGCGCAGTTACAAAATCATAAGATAATGCACCAGGAAATCATGACTCACCAGCAACTGGTTGAATCGGTGTGTGACAAAGCACAACAGTTGGTCGACCAAACACATGATGCATCTCTAAATGTTTATCTGCAATCTATCAAACAACTTTTTCAAAATATTGTTACAAAGTCACAAAATCTTCAAGACAATCTGGAAGATTGTGTTAAACGACACGAAGACTTAGTTCGCTTGATTCAGCAATATAAAGAGTGGCTGGGATCTCAATCCGAAAAATTACTTGATATTGAGAACGCTACTGGCGAGAAACCTGAAATAATAAGAAAACTGCAGTCTGCAGTAGCCTTGAAAGACATAGAAAAGATAGGTTCAAAGAAACTCGACGAAATCAGAAATGTTTTCTCGTCCGTTAGCAAGAGTACATCAGAGCCTGGAAATACTGCTATTAAAGCGGAAATTGACAACTTACACGATCAATTGCGCAATTCAGTAGAAGGTATCGGAGCGTCAGAACAAAAGTTGAAGCATACCTTGGATATTTGGAACAAATTTGACTCATCCATTGAGTCCATCACAGAATGGCTTAAAGACAAAGAATCTAAATGCCGCGATCAAAGTTTATGCTCAACTTTACAAGAGAAGGAAGCGCAACTACAACGATACGTAGATTTGCGTAACAGCATTAATGCAAAGGAAAAAGAAATTGACGCATTTGTTGATGACTCACACAGCCTTATACAATTGAGTGGTGTGGAACGCCTTAAACCTCTGGTTACTCAAGTCAGTAGTCGCTATCAACAGCTTCACGTAATTTCTAAAGAAATCGTTAATCACTGGAGTGAACTGGTGGCGGACCACAAGAAATATGCACAACTGCATAACGAGTTCGAAAACTGGTTAAGACCTTTAGAAGAACAATTGTCACAAATGGTAACAAAGGAAGACAAGCTTACAATAGAAAGCAAAGGCAACAAGTTGCAAGTCTTTTTACTAGAAAGAGATAATGGGGAACACAAGATTGTCATTTTAACTAGCGCGGGTGACAAAGTTTTACCAGAAACTGCTGCTAATGGTAGAGAGAATATCCGAGCTGAAATTAGAGCACTAAGAGAAAGATGGGACAAATTGAATGATACTATTCTGCAACAGCAAAAGGAATACGAATCTCAAACACTTCAATGGTCAAGTTATCAAGACGTTCTTCAGCAAACATTATCTTGGCTTGACGAGAAAGAAAAAATCGTTGATGGAGAGGAAAAAGCAATACTTAATTCTGCTCAAGAAATAAAATCTAAACTGTTGAAGAATAAGACTTTACTTCAAGAAATAAATTCACATAAGAGAGTTATAGAAACAGTTACAGAAAAAGCAAAAAGTGTTGCCGCTACTTTGCACTCAGGAAAAGGTGAAAATGATGATATGGCTAAAATTATTAAATCTGTATGGGACCGTTACAATGCCTTAACAAGCAGACTCTCAGCGATCATAGACAATCATGAAGGCAACTTTGAGGTCTATCAACACTTTGCTGACCAACAGAAATCCCTGCAAGACTATCAGAAACATTTATGGGACCGACTTCACTTGCTGTCAGATTTCACTGGTAACAAAGCAGCACTACAAAGCAAATTAGCTAAAATACAAGAATTATTAGATGCTATTCCAACAGGAAATAATAAACTAAAAATTTTACACGATTTGATTGAAAGCAATGGTGCAAAGTTGTCTCCTAGAGGTAAAGAAGGCATGTCCAGAGAACTTGCTCTGCTAAGGGCCGATTTGGAGAAGTTTACAGCTACCGTGCATGATGTAAAGCGAGGTATTGAAGAGAAGATTCAGCAATGGATCGAGTTTGACAGCGCTAATGATCGATTGCAACACTGGCTTAGTGACACTGAGATGAGTCTAAAGACTTACTCTCCAAAAGCAACACTGGAAGAAAAAGCAGACCAGCTTAACAAATACCAGGTAAGTTTTAATTTTCATTATAAATTTGTACAGTAGCGTGTTGTTTGATATTATTTTAATATGCGATTTTAAACAGGACTTGTGTAAAGCGATTGATAATCATGAAAATGATTTGAGCGCAGTAATTACTTTGGGCGAAGCGTTGGACCAAGTAAGAGTTGGAGATAAACTTAAAGCACTGTAGGATAATGTAGACTAATTTTCAGTAGATCTAACTACACAAAGTCTAACAAGGGGAACCGTCACTCAAGTATAAAGACTGACGTTGATTAGATACTATCACTTTCATCCTATTTGCTAACTTTTAAACGAAACGGTTCCTTGATAAAAAGCGGTACATAAGCATATGTGATTTGAATGTCCGCATTATCAGATATTAAGGTACAGTTTTATTTAAAAGTAATACTTTCTAGAGGGTTAAATCGGTGTTTTACTACAACTTACTAATTAGTAGAGGCTGTGGAATCGGTGCGTTCGTCTGACAACACGCCTTGATATAATGTTAACAGTAATAAGGTACTAATAGTAGTTGTTGTAGCACTAGTATAATTCTATAATAGAACACATAAATAAAAAACATGTTAAATAAATAAGCGCATTTGTTTTCAGGCTATTTTGGCTAATCTGAAAAAGACAGAGAACGACGTTGATAAAGTGACTGATGAATTCAGTGATTTAATAGAAAACTGCAATGATACTAGAATTACTATGAATTTGCAACAAATGACGTCACGTTTCCAATCGGTGCAATCTACTGCTAAGGAACTCGTTAAAAAATGCGAGCAAGCTGTCAACGATCACAACGCTTACCAAGAAAAGTACAATCAATGCACTGATTGGATAAAAGCTGCTCAATACAAATTCGAAGAGTGTAATAAAAACTTATCTAACACCCCTGAAGGTATTAAGGCTAAACGTGAAAGCCTTAATGACTTGCTAAGTCAACGCCGCAATGCTACACTTCTTGTAAACAACACATATGAATTGGGAGAAAAATTGTATCCTTCAACGTCTCCAGAAGGGAAAGAGTTGATTGAACAACAGTTACAGGATATCCAACAAGCCATTGACAATCTGTATGATAGCATCACTAAAGCTGAGCGTGATTTAGATTCAGAATTGAACAAATGGTCGTCATTCCAAGACAACCTCAAGGCAGTCCAGCAATGGCTAACGTTAGCTGAAAAGAATCTGCCAAAGGAAATTGAACTCAAAGCAACATTGGATGAGAAGCGAAACCAGCTGAATGTTTACAGAACTTGCCTCCAAGATGCTATTACGCATCAGCAGGATATTTCTAACTTGGAAGCGAGAGCGCAAAGCTTGCCTGATGTAACTAAAGACATAACGAAAGAAATAAATGTTTTACAACAGAGACATAAATCTATTCTTGCTAGAGCTAAATCTTTCGTCGAACAGTACGAAGCCATTGTTAACAACCACCAACAATATACTAAAGCTGTTATGGACTTGCAAGAATGGGTAGAAGCCACTCACAATACGGCTCAACTTTGGGGCGATGTTAACTTAGAACGCGTTGCCCTCAGTAGCAACTGTGAAAAACTTAAGTCGCTTCAACATACACTACCCGAAGAAAAGAACCGCATTGACAAAATCCGTAACTTAGGTGAAAACGTATTGCCAGGCACTATAAGCAATGGCCAAGCAAACATCAGAAATCAAATTGATGCTTCGCATCAGGAATGGGAGGGCCTTGTATCATTCATTTCCAAAACGATAGACTCATTGGAGAACAAAATACAGCAATGGAACGAGTACGAAAATATGAAAGAACAGTGTCTGGTTTGGATAAGAAATACAGACACGCAAATACACGCTGTTGATCTTAAAGCTACATTGGCCGAAAAACAAGAACAATTCAAGAAGTTCCAAGAACTACAAGGAGAAGTAAGAGCTAAGGAACTCGAGATTGACAACATAACTGAAAAAGCTCAGAATTTGTACACAGGTATACTAGGCCCTCGTGGCTCACAAATTTCGGACTTATCTGTGAAATACCAGAGCTTATCCCAGAAGGTTAAAGACTTAACCAATAGATGGCAGCAATATGTTAAAACTCACCAGGAATTTACCAGCAAAGTTACAGAATGCTCACAATGGATTGAAGAGCTTAGAGATAAGCTGGACTTCTGTGCTGACTTGAGTTCTTGCTCTCAAGATGATCTAGAAACCAAATTGGTACTGATCCAAAACCTTTTACTTGCTAAAGATGAGGGCTACACAAAAGTGCAATCTCTTGTCGAGTTGGCCCAGAATGTCATGGCCAATACAGCTCCAGCCGGCCACGATGCCATCAATAACTCTCTTGTAGCCTTACAAGAGCAGTGGTCAGCTATTTTATCAAGAATGATTGAAACGAAGAACCTTCTTGATGATTCGGTAACTAAATGGGCTGGGTTCTTAGAACAAATACAATTAATAGAAAAGAGTAACACTTGGATGGAAAATATGTTGACCGAGCTGACGCCGTTTGAATCGTCGATGTCCGATAAGAGAGTTCAACTTGAAAAACTCAACGAAGTTGAAGAAAAAGCTCGATGCGATCGTCTGGAAGTTGATGCTTTGAAAGCTAAAGCAGCTGAAATGCTTGCGAGTGGTCAACAAAATCAAGTGGCATCTAAAGCACAAGAAACACTCAACAAGTTCGATTCTCTCTACGACAAAATCAAAAAATTACTTGCAGACAGGGAAGAGCACTACAAAGACCACAGATTGTATAAGGAAGCTCAAGACGAACTCATCCAGTGGCTCAGCAGAGCTCGTGAAAAGGTACCGTCATTGAAATCCAAACCACTGAGCGATAAATTAGCTATAGAAAACTCAGTAGCACCTCTTGATGCTCTTATTAATAAACAAGCCCAAGGAGAACTGTTGTTAGAACATTTACAGCACACAGGAGAAGTCTTGCTAGCTAGCACTTCCCCCGAAGGGCAAATAGTCATCAAAAATGAAATGAAGGCTTTGAAAGAAAGCTTCGATGATTTGTTCAATGAAATAAAACGCCAGAAAGGTCAATTGGAGGAAACCGTCAACCAATGGCGGGAATATAAAGACGAATATGAAAGACTTTCTGACTGGCTGCAACAAAAGGAAATTCATATAAAGAATCAAAAGTTGGCACTACTTGGAACAGCTAAGGAAAAAGGAGCGCAGGTCAACGAGGTGAAAGAGATCGTCGATCAACTCAATAAAGGGAAAGCTGATATCGATAAATTTAATGCCTCAGCAGCTGGGCTGTTATCATCGCACTTGGACACGTATGTCAATAACCAATTAAGACATCTAAACTCCAGATACCAAGTACTGGTCAACATGGCTAACGATGTGCTTAAGAAAGTTGAGACTAACTATGAACAGCATCAAAATTATGATGACAATTACGTAAAAACGAAGAAATGGATTGATGATGCTTGGGAAATTACGAGAAGCGGTAGCGATGCCGGTAGTAATAGCAGCAAGGACGCATTACAGAAACGTCTCGAACAAATTGAAGATCTCCTAAAACGAAGAGAAGAAGGCCAAAACCTTGTCCACGCTACAGTAAACAGTGGGGAAAAGGTATTAAGAAACACAAGATCTGACGGTAAAGATAAGATAAATACTCAGCTTAGAGAATTACAAAATGAATGGGATCGCCTTGTTAAGAAGATGACCACAGCTAAAGTACATCTTGAGACTGCCATGCTCCAATGGGCAGACTACAGCTCCAGCTATTCTCAGCTGCAACAATGGATAACAGATAGGGAAGCAAAATTACAAGAAGTGTGCGAACAAAAAGTCGCCAAGTCCAAGAAGGGACAGGACCGATTGGCCGGTCTCACCGCAGGACTTAGCATTGGCGAAAGGAAAGCCACGCTTCGTCAAACAAACAATATTGTCCAAGATATCGTTTCGTTTGAGCCCATGATTCAGTCTGTAACTTCTAAGGCTTCAGAATTAATGCAACAAGCACCAGCCTCTGAAATCACCAGTAAATATGAAACGTTGTCTAAACAAGCTAAAGATCTGTACGAGAAACAGAAGGAAACTGTGGAACAACATCAAGCTTTTATTGACGCTGGTTCAGATTTTGTCCAGTGGATAAGGGCTGCCAAAGAAAGGTTAGGAAAGTGTTCTGATGGAACTGGAGATAAAGAATCGCTAAGTAGCAAGATATCACAACTTAAAGTTTTGGAAAGCGAGCTGCCCGAAGGTCAAGCCAAATTACAAAAGGCTTTGGAACTAGGAGAGACATCTTGTGGGCTCGCTGACGATGAAGATAGAGAAGAAATTGAGGAAGAAGTAGCTCTTATGCAGGAAGAATACGATACTTACGTGTAAGTATATTTTAATTAAGATAAATGCTGTATCATCATCAGTTGCAATTGTATGAGATAGTTGGGATTTTAAGTTTTAAGGCTTATGATTGCCTACAAATCTCATTTTAATCTTACATATTACTTAATTTCAATATAATTGAATCGCTATATGGTATGTTACGCTCCCTTTTAATTCTACTATTATCTTAAGTTAAACTTGGATTCGGTCAAATTTACAGTGAACAGCTGAACAACACGAAAGTGTTGATCGAAGGTGGTATCGTGAAATGGACGGAATACGAAGAGCAATACAAAGAAGCCTTAGACTGGTTGTCAAAGACTGAGAAATTAGTGCAATCATTTAATAAACTACAGAACAGCTTGGAGCAAAAGAAAGTTGTACTCGAAGAGTTCCAGGTAAGTCAGCGCTTATAATGCCAAAAGTCGTGCCGTTATCTATCAATGTATTAAATCAACTAGCTTACAGTAGTACTTACTCGGCTGTCACATTCTCTTTGCCATAGCAAATATACTAACAAAAAGAGAGATTATGACAGCGATAATCAACCGAATACTATTAATACTCTGGTTTTACTGCACTTAAAATATGCTCTTCACATCATCATCGCAAAGCAATCAAAAACAATATTATCTTTAACCGTGTACCTACAAAATTTTTGACACCGAAATGTGGTGTATGTGGTCGGTAAAATGTAGCAACCACTGTTTAAACAACGATTGTTCCTAAGATGTTACTTATCTTCAAGGTATTAAGTAGCACAATGTTTAATGTAAGATATATTATAGGGTCATCTTCAAACCCTCTTCGACTGGCAAACAGAGTTGGACAAGCTCAATGTGCGCGCTCAGACGTTATTGGAGACCTGCTCAGACACTAGAGTGTCCAATGGTATCACTCAGCTGACCACCAAATACAACGCGTTGTTGTCTCTCGCTAAAGAGGTGATGAAGCGGCTTGAAGTTCATTATCAGGTAAGATTTTATTTAATACCTGTATGAAGTTATATTATTACCCGTAAGGTATATTATTGTTCTCGAATTTTCTTAGTTACCAAATTTCAAGTCTATAAATCTTTCAATTTTCTACAGGAACATCAACAGCATAATGCGCTATACGGCGAGTGTCAAGATTGGCTAGACAGAACAAGAGAGAAGCTTAACCAATGTGCTGAAATCCCGCACACATTACAAGAAGTCAACAATAAACTCAACACGGTGAAACTTCTTCGTCAATCTCTCGAGCAAGGCCAAAATAAGCTGAGGTATCTATTAGAGTTGAAAGAAAAAGTGATCATGAATACAGAACAAACAGGCGCGGCCAAAATACAAGAAGACACTGATAGTTTGAAACAGGAGTTTGATAAACTGATCGCAGATTTGCAAGATGTGAGAAATAAGCTAACAAGCAGGGCGGCACAATTCGATGATATTTCTAAGGTATGTGTAAAATTCTGTAGTTTTTGAAAGATTTTGAGGTAAATAACATTTAAAAAAAAACTAGAGAGCCAATTTTATGTACTCCCGATTTTAGTACATTTTTAATCTGATTCTAGATTCACAAGCTGCTAGTAGAATGGTTGGATGATATCGACCAAAAGATCCAATCAGACGACTCACTTCTGAACGACTTGTCCGAGAAGAAATCTAAGCTAGAGAAGTTCAAGACGTTTAACAGGGACATCGAATCCCATAGCGACTTGGTAAAGAGATTAAAGGAAAAACTGCAGGAAGATACTTCGCTGAAATCCAAGGAGATCGAAGATACGTTGACACGATATGAGGATATTAGGAAGACCGTTAATGACATGATCTCGGTGAGTTTTAAATATGTTTTCAATCTGATATATGGAGTTAATTTTTCAAACGCTTGTCTCACATGTCTTTCTTTTTTAGAAACTGGATGATTACGTAAATTCACACATACAATACAAAGAATCCCACGACAGCTTTTATGATTGGATACGCAATTGTAAGATGGAGATACAACAATGTTCAGATTCACACGGTGAAAAGGAAGAAGTGCAGAAGAAGTTACAAAACGTCACCAAAATTATTGGTTCCTTGCCCAAGGGAGAAGCGCTTCTCAAGAAGGCTGTTGAGCTGAGCAATGCTGTTCTAAAAACAACTGGCAATGAAGGCAAGGATAATATTAATCAAGAAATCAAGCAGTTGAAGATAGAGTGGGAGAATCTGCAGCAAATTTGTAAAGACACCAAGAAGCTGTTGGAAAAGTGTTTGTCAGCATGGTCAGATTTCTTGGAGACTTCGGACAAGATGAGCAAATGGGTGAAAGAGTTCGATGGCAAGTTAAAATCAGTGCAGAAAGTCGATAAGATCACACCAGAGCACCTTGATAAGTGCAGAGTAAGTATAAAATTAATATTTTGCTGGCTAGTAAAGCTGCTTAGTTTATATTGATATATTTTGTCACTAATGATTTAATATTATTTTTACAGGAATTGCTAGCAGAAGCTCTTGGTAACAAACATGTTTTAGAAGAACTAAACGATAGATGTGAAAATCTGATGGAGCTTAGTGCATGCGCCTGGGTCCGAGACAAGACTGTCAATCTACAAACAGAATATACAACACTCTTGACCAAAATACAAAGCCTTGTTTCCAATGGTGAAAAGAACCTGTCAGATCACACGGAGTTTATTAAAGCAAAGGATGAATTACAGCAGTGGTTAGAGACAGCGCATGGAACTGTTCACGATTCAATTGGTGTTGGTGATATTGATACCACTAAAGATAAGTTGGAAACTGTCAAGCTTGTTAACAACCGTATGACTGAAGGCCATCATCTACTAGTAGTGTTACAGGAAGCCTTTAAGAAAGCGCTGAATAACACGCCACCAGAAGAACAAGATGGGCTTCGCAATGATGTCAAAGTTCTGCAAGAGAGCTGGGACCAGTTGAAAATAGATCTGAACTCCATTACTGCTCAACTTAAAGCTGCTATTGGTAAATGGGAAGACTTTGAGGATTCTAAGAACAAGATGAACCAATGGATAACTGATACTCAGCAAAACTTGGATAAGGTTCCACCTACAGGCGGTGAGCTGGGTGAGATGAAGACTTTGTTAGAAAAATACAAACATATCGAAAATGAGATTAAAAATAAGAAACCTGAGCTTGCAAGACTTAAGGGTGAGGCTGCTGAGCTGAGTGGTTGGGCGAAAAAGCCTGCTGTTAAGGAATCTGTAACAGAACTTGAAAAGAAATGCAACGCTTTGAAGGCGAAGTGCGCGGCCAAGAAGGCCGAGCTTGAGTCTGAAATTAAGGACTACAATCAGTACCACCAATCGTTACAAGATACGGAAAAATGGCTACTGCAGATTTCGTTCCAATTGATGGCTCACAACTCCCTCTATATTGCAAATAGAGAGCAAACCGAAGAACAATTAGCTCAACATGCCGTTTTACTGGATGATATTCAGAAATACCGTTCGACGCTTGACGACTTAGAAGGTAAAGGCCGTGCACAGATTGAGCGGTATGAAGCTACAACACCCGGCATCCGTGATACAGTTGGTAAACAGTTGAAGAACGTCAACGACAGTCATAAGTCGCTCCTAGCCACGGCTTTACAAATCGAACGTCGTCTCAGAGAAGGTCTCGCTAAGTTCAAGGAATATGAAGATACGCTGGAAAGCATTTTAAATAATTTAGATGAATGTGAGCCAGCTATTACGGAGTTAGATGTACCAGTTGATGGTTTGAGTCATGGACGAGATTTACTGGACAAAGCTCGGGTAAGTTACTATAAGTCCTTAGTGTGATATTGTTTTATACTAACGATGCTATGACAAGATCTTTTTCAAGTTGTCAGCAGTACGTTTTTACTATGAAAGACACTTTGACTACAATCAGACCTAACTAAATACTGATTAAATAACAATGTTTCCTTTTATTTTTTTTCTCAACTAAGCACGTAATTTTGTATTCGAAAGAAAAGAGAAAGGCATTTGTCCCAGTGTATCTTGGCCAAACTCCGTGTTTGAAAAAACACAGAAAATGGAAATGTTCCTAACTCCTTTATTCTATATCCTTGTGTACTTATATTGACGATGTAACTTTCTGTCAGGCTCTGCACAACCAGCTGCAAACTGAGAAGAGTCGTCTATCGGCAGCAGTGGCAGCCTGTTCTGCTGCCGCTGCCTCGGTCTCGCGGCCATCTTCCCCAGCTGACTCGGCACCTCTTCCGATCCCTCCGCGAGAACTGCACGTTCGGGCTCGGCTCGAGGACCTCATCGACCAGGTACTGGCTGCTTCTGGCGCTGTGCTGGCTTCCGATGTGCTTAATTCTTTTTAGCTGTCTTTTGTTTTCTTTAATGAGCTTAGGCCGGATCTTTCAATCTTTGCCCTTGGACAACTTACATTTTAAATTGCCATAGGTATAGTTTTTATCCAGAAAGATGTGCCACGTAATTTAATTTCACATTGCGCAATTGTGTAAATGTACGTAAATATTAGTACCTACCTAGTGTGGCGCGACTTTGTGAATTTAAAACTCTATAGCGCGTAGAACAAGTCACAATTTGATTTAATTTACTTTTTATATTTCTTAGTTTTGGTAAGTAACTTGTCTACGTGGCTAAGGTTGTGAAAACTCTTAAACAATCTCAAATTTAGACGTAACCCTTACAAACGCTTTTTGGAACTTGTCTTACTCTGGTATAAGTCAAGCTAAATACGTTTTATAACCATTACATTCCATTGTTACCTACTGGTTGATTTTCTGTGATTTAATTTCAATGTTGTTGTTGTCGTTTTGTTTGTATTGGTTATTGTTTATTTCTTCTTATTAATCAATTAGTGTGTTATTATGGCCATCAAAATACCTGTCTCTATATATACATGGTCTTTAATAATTTATTAAAAACGTCCCGTCCCGTAACTTCCTATATTTAATGCAACATTATTCATAAGTCCGCCAGGTCTACAAATTACAGAACCAACGAGTAATTTTGACGTAAGATCTTTCATTTTCACTAAAATGATAGTAAAATAAAAGAGTTTGGTAGTTAGAAATAATGGTACCTATATTAGTGTAGTTAATTGAATTAAGTAGATTTTCGTTGGCAATGTATTTTTGTGCACCTGGTATAATGTATCAAGATTATTCCCGAAAATTATTCTTGATAATTGTTACATCAAAGTTTAAAGTTACAAAGTTGATAATCATGAAGCATTAAATCTTGACCTAGACACGTATGTGGATGACATTAGCACTAAATGAATCACGATTTCCGGTTATTGTCACTTATGCTTTGTGTAACTAGATGGCAAAATGAATTCACTGAAACATGAGTCAGTTTTTTTACCCTGCATACTCCCACTAACTTGCATTGTGTGTGTGTGTATGTTGTGTGTGTGTGTCGATGTTTGTGGCATGACTTGTTGTAGACGCACGTCACCGAAGTAGCAGCTGCGCCAACTCGAATCGATGCGTTACTAAAGAACGTCGACGAGCCAGAGTTCGCCGAAAAGCTTGTGGCTTTCGAACAAAAGGTAACGCTTCGGGTACATATGGCTTGCATGAAGAGTCATTCTTATAAGTTATATTATTCTATAAAACAATAAGATTAATGTAAAACAAAACGAATCTACTCTTTTCTCGTAGGCCGGCAGCGCGATTCCTATGGTTCCAATATGCATAAATCTAACTTTAGCGCATTTCGAAAATTGACAAAATGTATAGGATTGACGTAAGCGATCGAAACGATCAGTCGCATCAGCCGCTTATGTCAATTCCATACATTTTATCGATTTTCGAAAATCGCTAAGTTGACGTAATGCATTTGAGCAAGTCCCTAGTGTTATGGTTGATTATGTCACGGTGATCGCTTACCATCCGACCCGTCCGCTCGTCTGCCTCATTTATCCGTAAAAGAAACAATATTTATAAACCGGTTTTACTTACTCAAATACATAAGTAAGACAGGATATTGATGGCAATCACACTTTTACTGTAGACGCACCTGTTTCATCTGAACTTACTTAAGCAGATAATATCGTAGATAAGAATGATTCAAACATGAAAGCTAGTGCACCCGCATGCTGCTTTGCTCGTTTTAATGACACAATCGTTAACACACGTAAGTACAAGTTGTACCGTCTTCCTGAATGTTGCGCACTGTAAAACGGTTTTATTGAGTTACTCTATCGTTGTCCTACTCTATGTCTAACTTTATTAATCGCTGAGTCGTATAATAACACTGTCGTCGTATATTTACACTTGTACAGCAATTAAAACACCATCGAAATCGATGTTAATCCATATACTAAACGCATCCTTATTCTCAGGTACAAAGCCATCTGGAGACATTAGGCGATGCAGTACACGGCATGGAAGAAGCCATGAAGCAAGTCGTGGAGATCCAGGAATGGATAAGCGTCCACAAAGCCCTGGCCCATGACTGGTTGGCTAACCCGTCCAAACTCCGCCCAGAAGCTGCTAAACAGGACATGGCGGCTATGAACGATGCGCTTGCGTCACTGAGCGAGAAGAGAAATAGACTGTTGACTGAAATACCGACTGATGGTAAGTGTATGTTTTTTATCGTTTTATTCACTTATTATGATGTATTATATGCCTCTATGGTAAAATGTATACAAGTAACCCACTTGTAGCCACAGTAAACATCTCTAACTATATCACTACGTGCTGTATAAATTAATAAAACTCGTTTTAATTTTAGGACTAGAAGATGAAATTAACCTAGAAGAAGAATTAGACGAGCTAGAAGAAGCTATTCTTAAAGCTATAACAAGAGAAAAGGGCAACCAAGGCATAATCGATGACTACCGCAACAAATGCCAAGAGATCCACGATTGGTTCGACACAGTGCTGAAGAAAATGTGCGTAGCTGATAAAGGATCGGGTCTACCTTGTCCTCAAAAATTGAGTGCCTTGATGGAATTGGCAACTGAGTTCGAACAATCTGGGAAGAGCAAAGTGGAGAATATAAAGACTGTTGGCTCGCAAGTGATCAATATTGTCAGCAATCTGGAAAGTCAGCAAGTTGAGGAACAGGTAAATTTGACTGGTATATGTAAAAATAGGTTTTTAGAAGTAATATTTTTATTATCAAGGAAAGCAAGAATCATCATAAAAAAAAATACATTTCAAATTATAGCGCAAATACTTTTTAAAAATATTTTATATTATTTTACTAGAAAGTAGAAAAAAAATATCTAGGTAAAAACAACAAGTTAAATATTTCTTCTATTTCAGATGAAGTCGGTTGAAAGAAGATACAATGACATCGCCAAGCGTATCCAACGTAAACTTCAAATGCTTGAAATCACCTACAAAGCAATTGATGGCACAAAGAGCGAAGTAAATGCACAAAACGAATGGATGCAAAAGGAAATTGATAACATGCTACACCCTGAACCTTTAGGATATGAAAGTAAATCAGTTAAAGAGAGACAGAAGAAGGTTGCAAATCTTCTAAAAGAGACAGATGGTAAGAAAACTATCATCGACTCACTGGAAAAGAAGGTAAGCAATATCCAGTCTGAACTTGAACCCTCTGAACAGACGCAATTAGAGTCAGAGTTGGCTGAACTATCATCTAAACAAAAGCAATTGTCATCTCTTATCAAGCAAGAAATTGAAAGACTTGGCCCGTGTCACGAAGATAGACGAAAACTTGAGAATGATATTGAAAAAGCTAAAAATTGGCTTAAGACAAAACTGGCCGAAATTAAGAAGCTTGGTGGTCCCGTGCCGCTAGAAACTGCGAAGGTTGAAAAAGAAATTGCAGTACATAAAAAACATCAGAGTGAATTGTCTGACTTTAACAATGATACACTTGGAGAAGTCATGCGTCAAGGCAATGCTGTGTCTAAAGATTGTTCACCAGAAGACCGCGCCAAACTTCAAGCTGTTTTAGAAGAACTAAATAAGTCATACACTTCTGCTAAGGTTGACATTGATGACAAATTGGCGGCGTTGAATAAATTGATGCACGGAAGGAATGACTTTGAATCTGAGCTTGCTAAATGCCAGAGCTGGTTGAATGAAGCAGAAGTAGCGGCTACACCCGAACTGAGAACCTCTAGCTTACAAGTATTAGAAGAACAACTAGCTAAATTTGAAAAACTCAGCAAGGAAGCTGAAGATGTAGAAAAGAACATAAGCAAAATTAAAGATAAGTCCAAAGATATTTTGGATACGCTATCAGACTCTAATAAACTTCAACTTAAGGAACAAGTCAATGTGTTGTCAGATAGATTTGCCAGAATTAATGCCATAATAAATGACAAAAAGAACATTCTTTTGAAACATATTAAAGAATATAAAAACGCTGCAGCTAAGATTGCTGCCGCCCTTGAATTCTTAGCTGAAATACAGAACAAACTTAAAGCACTGAATAAACCAATAGGCAGTAAAGTTGAAGATGTACAACCAATCATTCAAGCCTATGAATCCATATTAGGTGATCTCAAAAAGAATAAGGCTATGTTGAATGAATTACAAGGTGGCAACTTACATGATCTACAAGACATTTTGACACAGCAAGACGATTTGATGAGTACGATTGAAGACCAAATATCCAAACTGAAAGTACTTCTATTACTGCGGGAGCAATTCTTCGCTCTTATTAAGGAAATCAATGAGTTCATTGTTAAATATACCGATCTTACAGCTGAAATTGAAAAATCTAATGATACTTTAGATGACAAAATTAAGCGGTACGATGACATCATTGGCAAGATTCAAGGATGTGAGGCTTTGTTAGCTACAGCGACCGACAAAGGTCAGCAGATTGCTGCTGAAGGTACTGTCATTGATAGGAATAACATTACTGAACTATTACAATCATTAAAACAACAGTTACTAGCTTTGAGAAGAACAGTAGAATCGAAACGACAGGAACATGAGAGAGCAGCGGCTGAACATAAGAAACTGGCATCAGATCTGTCTGACATTCTTCAATGGCTACACGATAACGAAGCTGCAGTACATTCAAGACCACTCCTCAACAGAGACGTAGGCAGTGTAGATAAGAAATTAATTGAACACGCAAACCTGGCCAAGAGCATCCAAACATACTTAGATAAGCTCACAAAGATCACTGATAACATTAAAAATGATGATGGCGTCCCCGGATCTTTAATAGAAATGGTATCAGAAGCAAATTCTTTGAAAACATCGTTGCCAGCTGAATTGGCAAACCGAGAGAAATACCTTCAAGATAACAAGAAGCACAGGCAACAGTATTCACAGTTGGTCGAGAAATTCAATATCTGGGTGAATGAAGCGGCTATTCGTTTAGACATGGGAAAGAACGGGACAGACTTTGAGAATATAGAAGCAGATTTAGAAGAACACAAATCGTTCTTCAATGCGTCTGAGCCTGAAATGAAGGATTTAATAGGGAAGCGCATGCAAGACATTGTAGATAAAATTTGGGCATCGTTAGCGGCTGGAGAGCAGGAAGAGCTTTCGAAAGAACATCAGAAGAACAATCAAATGTTGAAGAATACTTTGAATTCAGCGAAGAGTCGTCAAGCACAGTTGGAACAGGATCTAGAGATATGGAAAGATTTCTGCCAGTTGGTGGAGAAGATCAAGGCGATGCTTGACAAGAATGATGTGAAAGATGAACCGGTGACGACCGTGGATTCGCTGAGGATGCACCTTGAGAAGCTGAAACATGCGAGAAATGATCTTGAGGTGAGTGAATGTTTTTTCTTTTGGATGGATTTACTTAATACTATATATTAGAAGTGTATTCATTAGTTTCCAAATTGTATGTCCTTTGTAGGAGTGCCTTTTTACTTATCAACCCTTGGAATATCGATTGAAAAATCCAAGCGACTAATATTACAGTTTACAGGCTTATAGTTGAAATATATCGCATAATAATTTGAGTCACTTCTATACTATTTAGTATTACGGAAATCGTTGTTTTGTTTAATTATGTATTTAAAGATAATAAACATCTAGGACTTGATATGAACCTTAGACACTGTACGTTACTCACTCACTATGATTGTGCTGAACTAATTAGGCTAGAGCTTTACACCGTGTTTTTTTATTCGTCTTGAACATTTTGGGCGTTAAATCAGTAAGTCATACTGACCAACTTTCACTATGGGACCAACCCAGAAATCGCGAAAAAAAATTTGACCCTCCCATACAAAACATCGTCAGCTGACTAGCCAAAATGTATGGGATGGAAAAAAATATCTAACTGACGGTGAAAACCGTATCGAAATCCGTTGCGTAGTTTGAAAGATCTAAGCGTACATACTTACATACAAAGGGACAGACGGCGGGAAGCGACTTTGTTTTATACCGTGTAGTGATGTATATACTACAATCGCGTTCTTTAATCGAAATTTCACTGAAAATAAATAGTGACGTTCTCAATATAAAGAGACCTAATGGAGGAAGGCAGTTACGCTCTTCTTGTTCTTGTAACTATACGAATACTATGGTAACAGTTCTAAAAACGGCGTAACCGCCTGCCTCCATAAGGTCCCTTTATATTGAGAACGTCACAATAGTGTTATTCATACCGCCGCGAGCACGCCGCACGGAACGATACGCATAATAACTACTGAATAATTAATTACCACAATAAAAACCAAGCTACCTCAATTGCATACAAAATTGACCCATTACTGTGTCCTTGGCACTGAATTTGTTAGAATAATAGAACTTAATTATAATTTTAATGGGCAACTCGCATACGCGAGGTGTTAGTGCGTACAGTTTTTCTTATTAGTAGAGGCTTAAAATTTAAGCCTCAAATACAGGCCTACTATACATTTGTATTTTTTTTAAAACTTTTAGTGCTATTAGGGTTCCGTACCCGAAGGGTGCTTAACGGGACCTACGCTGTCCGCCCGTCCGTTCGTCCGTCCGTCCTAACTCAAAAAAGCATATCTTTTGAACCGTAAAAGATAGATAACTAAGCCAAGTAGTATTGTGGTGTCAATCGAACCGACTACATACCGAAGCATCACTACATAACTACATATTATTATAAAACAAGGTCTGTCTGTCTGTCTGGATGTTCGCGATAAACTCAAAAACTACTGTACGGATTTTCATACGATTTTCACAGAGAGAAGAAGGGATTATGTACCGTGCGCAGCCGGGGCGGGTCACTAGTTTTATAAAAGACGAAATAAATTTAGATTAAATGGTATCAGTAAAACAATACTATCGAATAAAAGATTAGTAGCTACCAGGCCTTCTACCATACAAGCACGAGATAAAATTAGACAGTTGCTAGGGAAATTAATTAATCTATTCCATATTCTAACGTAAGACGCTTTGTTTTAAACCTTAAGTGCTAAGTCTTACGTTAGAATATGGAATAGATGTATTCATTTCCCTAGCACCTGTCAAATTTTACCTCGTGCATGCATGCTAAGCCCGCAGTATAAACCAATGTTAATTAATACTTCAACCACCGAAATGAGAATTAAAACGAACTTGAAAATTTACCTTCTGTACTCGTAAGTACTACTTATTTTCAGATTATTATCAAAATCAAAATAAACATTTTAGGTACTATTGTTAGGAAACAATATAAGTATTTATTATACAATCTATTACAATTAGTGACATAACGTTATCATTTCATCTATATTTAGCTATATATACACGCCAGGGCAATGGCTTGCAATGAAAAAATACGCAAGTTTATCAGATATGGAATACGATGCATACCTACTATCTTTGAAAATATTCATGTATTACTCATTCTGATATCAAACTTGATAAGAATTTTAAAGGTTCGTTCATTTTAAATAAATATTATAGTTATAATTACGTTGTCACATAAATATTTCATAATAGGTACACTTGCCCAAAACAAAAAATAAAAGTAATTAATAAAATTGTCGTTTGCTTTAAAAATAACGTAACGTCGATGGCAAACAAAAATATAACTACTATTGATACCTAATAAAATAATTATATCTAGTAATAATGTCATTTGTTTAATAAAAAAATCGTATCCTCCACACTGCATAGATTTCTAAAATTAGTTGAGCTCAAATTTCTCTATTTACTTAGTTAATCCATGATAAGGGGAATTCCCTAAATATAAACACTGTAAGTGGGCTTGTATTGCACTGCCACAGCAATAAATGAGTCACTTCCCAATGAATTAGGACTGCCCCTGTGTTTCATTTGAGTGTTACCACTTAGTCACTTTGTTAAAACATGTAATGTTGCCAGAGTTACAAATTTGTTAAGGCTTGGTACTTCCGTGAAAAAAGTCACCAAATAAAGTTTTATTTTCCACGTGTTAAAATATAATTTATGTACAAAATAATAATGATCTACAATAGTACTTGCGTTTGAATCGAATATAAATCTCTTTGTAATTTCATTGTTATTTCGACGCCGCTGCATTTTATTTTTAGAACAATTTCCTTTCATTGAAGTAGACATTTAGGTGAATGCACTCGGTTTCTGTTAAGGCGAAACTTGTCTCTACAACACGATTAAAATGTTAGCTAGCTAACGGCATAAACTTGTAAGTAAGATACAGTTCTCAAGTCTCGTTGAACATAAAGAACACATACACATAAAGGTGGACAAAAGAGTTTAGAAAAAATGGGGCGCTGTTAGGAATGATATTGACAACATGATCCACCTTTAAGCCAACATCTGATGATTAATGTGATGGTTGCTACTTGAGATAATTTTTATTCCACCTGTCATGTCACCACGCGTCAAACTCTGCTATAATATAACAGTTGACGTGATGATAATGGTATTATTTGTATTCTTTAAAATATTAGATAAGTACCTAGTTGAATAATTTACCTTTGTACAAATTAGTACCTATTTGTGGTACCTGATGTCATTTCAAAAATTATTAAAATTTTGGCCTCCCTGCACAAAATAAAACGAAGAATCAGCACTAAGATAGCATTTTAATGCCTTCGATTATAAATTGGCTAATGTCAAGTGAATTAGAGTGCGCAATATCATTAAAAATAAATATCTATATCTTTATATTTTCACTGATTTTTCATAATGTATTTTTAAAGTTCAGGATAAGCCAATCACCGTTCCAAAACTCAATAAACATATTCGGCATTACTGTGTTTTTGATTAGAATCATTTTTGCTTTCATTAAAAGAGACAAACAAATGATTCCTTAATTTAAAGATCCATATGTTACGTTGTATCAACATAAAAATACCTTAATACTAGCCTTGAACTCTTAAAAATTTAGCACTCAATAACCGCATCTTAAAAGGTCCGTCACTTTAAAAAAATAATTGCACAACGATTTTCATGACTCGATCGCCTTAACTGGATGATGTCATGCGACTCGCGCCAAGGCTGGCTCAGTTAGCGCCCAAGCACCGCAATGACAACAACACACACAATTGTTACTTATTGTATTGTTTTTACCAAGTGTGAGATCCACGTGCCTACGTAGTATATTGTTTTTGTTTTTATTTTTGTATTGTTTGTAGAAAAGTATTCAAAATTCCGCGAAAGAGGAAGGTAAGTGCGGTGATTGGAAAGTGACTTTTATGATACTTTTTATTTTATGTTCAGGTGATGCAATCTTAATAACAGTGTTAACGTTTATTTGAATCTTTTATGTTATTTCTATTTTTTAATGTTACTAGGATACATAGCTGTTAAAACAGGAAAATATTAAGATGTATTTATACTTATACGCAAGTGAATAAAAAAATAACAATAATGTTCGTCTGGCTCATAAAGGTAACGCTGGAAAGGTAATCAAACCATTCCAGAAAATCTCCAGAAAAAGAACTCGCTAACGGCCGTAGCATTCATTTATAATGTATTTCGCATAAACAAACTTATTTTCAAGGATAAAAACTTATATTTGATATTTCAGTAAACAATTTAACTTTATGCCAATTTAAATTTAAAACTATTAACCCATTCAAGTTTAACATCCAAACCTCTTCACAAACGCTTAAAATCTATCTAAATCTTTTCATAATATCTAGCCATTATCTAAATATACAACTATGCGATAATAACAAAGTGACCCGAAATGTGTTACAAAAGTATTGTTATCAATGTGATAACTGTTTAGCTACTTTACTAGCATCAGACGGAAATAGCTATTAGATAACATGTCAAGGTCGAATAAACATGTCAGTCGGAAACCGGCTCGGGTTATTCTTTATCGAGCTGAAATCTATGTCGAGTTGTTTTGGTACTATCTGCCTTTCTGGCTCTTTATTTTTACACCCCCGACGAAAAAATCCTCTGTTTTGTTATTTGACGGTGCTAGGGAAATGAATACATCTATTCCATATTCTAACATAAGACTTAACGCATAAATAAAAGTGTTTCGTCCTGACTTTTATTACCTTTTTATTAAACGGCTATTGCGATTTTCACATTTTTATAGCGATTTTATCAAGACGGGTCACTTTTATTTTAAACCTTAAGCGTCGTTTGAAGATTGTAAAAACCGTAAGAGCGGCGGTCTTACAGGTTCCGCGCAGTTAAAGGTTATTGAAACGCATGCTAATACATGTAATTATACTATTCTATAACCAACCAAAGTAAATAATAATAGAGAAACCAGATTCCATTAAAATAATAATGTATTCAATAAAAATATCAGTTTAATACTTTAATAAAAATAGCTTAAGGGTGATTCCACGAGCGTTTCAACCGCCGTCAGTCCCTTGATCGTATTAAAACCGAAATTTCTGTAGTTTTGAATGTCATCGTCGGTTATTTTATAGAATGCCCGGACTTCTACAAAATAACCGAAAATGGCATCCTACTCGTAAGCTACAGCAATTTCGACTTTAATGCGATCAAGGGACTGACGGCGGTTAAAACGCTCGTGGAATCACCCTTAATTACTACTTACTATGACTCTTAATTAACATAAATAACTACATTATTATCATGATAATTAACTAATCACTTCCTAATTAACTAATTACACACACAAAAGTACATAAAACAATCTTTAAACGCGAGATGATTCATTTTGTGTTTGACGAAAGCACCGCAACAGATGATGGCATCTATCGAGAAACGTTAGCGAGATACGTTCAGATTTTATGACATTCGATATTTGAAATGTGACTTGAAATCAAAACAATTGAAATCATAGGTATGGTAGAGAATCACAACAGTATTGTGACATTGACCTTAGCGCGATTTTATACGGGAGGTCAAGTGTTGCGAAGCGGTATTAAGCCTTTAGCCTTTATGGTCTTGCTGATGTAAAATACTGAATTGAAGCGATACATCTCTTTTAGCCAGTTGCTAGTGACTAACACTGGATTCGAACCCGGGACCGCTAGCTTCGTAGGCAGAGACACTACCAACTAGGCTAATTGCGTCGTATTTGTGCATACGTTCACACGTCTGCAAAGGCAAGGTTCGATATAGCCATTTAACAGCTTAGAAAATATCTTTAGGCCTTGTAAGAACAGTGCATTGCTCGAAGAAAGTGCACGTATTTTATCAGTTTACTTAGAAGCCGGAGAAAATAGAACCATAAAGCCGTTATCAGCTTATCAGTCAAGATAACATTGTACAGGGAACAAGGTTAATGTGTTCTGAAGAATAATTACTTTTTTACTGAGTACTAGCGACTCGCCCTCGCTTCGCTCCTGGTAAATATACATAAACCTTCCGTGAAAATTGATCTTACTGATGGTGAAAACCACATAAAAATCCGTTGCGTGGTTTAGGAGGAGTTAGGGGACATACAGTCAGACAGACGCGGGTAGCGACTATTTTATACTATGTAAGGATGGCAAAGACTTTCCAACGACTTTTTACAAGTTTTTAGTTTCACTGGGTTTTTATTCCACTTTGTTTTTAACCCCTGACGCAAAATAGAGGGGTGCTATACGTTTAAAGTGTGTGTCTGTGTATCTGTATGTAGCATCGTAGCCCCTAAACGATGCCACAGACTTAATCCAGAGTGTTCTTAGCTGAGTCTGGTGATAATCCGTTGCGCCGTTTAACCACCACCTTAATTTGATCAGCACCTGCTGACAGATGTGATTCAGGTCTAGAGTTACGAGTTCAGGCCCCTTAGCATGCACGAGATACAATTTGACATAATATAAATAATAATCCAGCCTATATATGTCCCACTGCTGGACACAGGCCTCCACTCACAATGAGAGGGTTTGGGCTATAGTTCTCACGCGGGCCCAGTGCGGATTGGGAACTTCGCACACACCGTCAAATTGCTTTGCAGGTGTGTGCAGGTTTCCTCACGATGTTTTCCTTCACCGAAAACCACGTGGTAAATTTACAAATTATATTTCGCACATAAATTCCGAAAAACTTAGAGGTGCGAGCCCGGGTTCGAACCCACGACCTTCTGCTTAAGAGTTGGCAGGTCAAACCATTAGGCTACCACAGCTATTAAATTTACAATTTGAAAGGTGCTTATCAAAACGGGGCACTTTTATTTTAAACCTTAAGCGCTAAGTCATACGTTAGAATAGGAATAGATGTATTCATTTCTCTAGCACCTGTCAAATTTTATCTCGTACACGCATGTTAAGCCCGCTGAAAGTAAGGCTCCCAATTGTATCGGGGTTTTCTATATATTTCATAGTTATAACTCATGTTGCGTTGCGCATTATCGTAAGTTCAAGTGTCTTTTTAATTATTATAGCTCTTAGCTATGATAAATAAAATGTTGCAAACTAAAACCCTACTGACGACTAGTATGACGCACCCTTACAATTTATATATAGCCTATGACATCCGCACGTTTTTGAAGAATCATATGACACCCCATTAATGAAAATCGGTCCGATAGTTTAACAAATAAAGTGGTACATCCGATTTTTGGTCACATACATCTACCATATAAAACAAAGTCCCCTCCGCCGCGTCTGTCTGTTCGGGATAACCTCAAAAATTGCTAAACGGATTTTCATAAGGTTTTCACCAATTGACGGAGTGATTCATGAGGAAGGTTTACGTGTATAATTCATTAAGGTTACCCGTGCGAAGCCAGGGCGGGTCGCTAGTATAATATTGTTAAACTGTTGAAGTCCGAACAAATACGGTAGAGAAAACAAAGTTAAACACGTTATTTGCAATTCTATTATTAGCACACAGGAGCACTGTTTATATTGTTTAACATTAAGTTACTCAGTATTTGACTTTGTAACTTTTACTGTGCATTGTTTAGTTAGCTGACGCGACTGGTGCGAATACAATTCTACAATTCTTTGAAATCATTACTTTGTTACGTTTAAAAGGACCTTTCAGCTTTGAGGCACTATTCATCGAATGTAAATATTTTCAAATGCGGTTGATTTATAATTTAAGGCTTACGCTCTTCTTATTCTTGTAACTATACGAATACTATGGTAACGTTCTAAAAACGGCGTAACCGCCTGCCTCCATAAGGTCCCTTTATATTGAGAACGTCACAAATCAGTAAGTACGAGTGCTTAAGTATTTATAACTTTTAAACTTTACGTACCTGTACGAAAGAAAAACTTAAGGTTTTTCTTTTTGAACGGCGTCATCTAACGGATACAAGCGCCATCTGTTGTCGAGTAGCACTTCTCACTTACCTATATAAATAAAAAATAAATAACAATTAACACAACACAATCGCATACAAATTTGTACTATGGGTACTATATAGACAACAAACATACTGATATAGAGTAATACTAATTAAAATAAATAGAAAAAAATCTAATACTCAGGAACAAATACTCGCACTTCTCACACAAATATTGCCCATGTCGGGAATCAAACCTGGGACGCTAGCTTCGTGGGTAGAGTCATGCCAACAAGGCTTAAGGCTATGGTCTATTTTACGCTATACGCGGCGTCTGACGTTAGCGTCAACGTTTCAATACTTCCAATCAACGTCTGAACGCAACGCACTGATCGCACAACGCTGTACGTATTGAAACGTTGACGCTAACATCAGACGCCGCGTATAGCGTAAAACAGGAGATCATAGCCTTAGTGATCGTCGCCAAAACGTCAGTATAGTGTAAACTAACCTAACTCTTGTCTTGTAGAACCAGCAGCCGCTCCTGGACGTGGTCCGGGAGCGGGCGCGCGAGCTCTGCTCCGGCGCCGACGCCGCGAGCGGCGAACGCGTCGAACAGCGCACGCGCGAGCTAGCCGACCGGTGGAACGTCAGCTGCGAGGGTAAGTACCAATTGCACCATACGATGTTAAATGGTAATCGACTGTTAGTTCATACATTTTGACAGCTGTTAACACTCTAATCGTCTGTTAAGTGGTTGGTGAAATCCGACATAAGTCAGCTAGTGTCTACTTCTAAAAATTTTAAGCTTTTAAAAATGGACGCCTTTCATACAAACTTCAACTCCCAATTTCAACCACCTAGGGGTTTCGAAAATTTATTTCTTAGTGCATCTCTCGGGTCCTTAAGAAATATTATCTGCAAAATTCAAGTCCCTAGGTCTAGCGTTTTGGTCAGTGCGTTGTCTGTCAGCCAGTCAGTTGGTCACGGAAGAGTTTTATATTATGTGTAGATTGATCTTATCTGTAGATCAATCTGGCTCTGCACCTTTTGGGAATCCATGAAGCGTTGCTGTTGCCGAAATCGGCATGATGGCATCATCAGATTGATCTTTATCTAACGGTTGTTAGAAAGATGATTTATTAGAGTGTTTTTAGCTTGGTTTGATGAAAATCCGTTAGGGGAAAACCGGGATAGTTGCCCCACTTTTTGAAATCATTCTATATCTCAGTACAAGAAGCAAAATATTTGTAAAACAGGCCGGTACTTTGGTTTTTCATCTACAAAATGGAAAGTAAAAAACATTATCTTTAATATTTCCAGAGTATTAGCGACTTTTGCAGACCTCTATATTTTGTAACATCTATCCCGCATAGCGGATTTACGTTTGGGATAGATGCCCCGCCGAGAGACAGGACATCTATCCCTCAAAAATTTTGATCTCGTTTTGTCTTCCCATGCAATCGCACAGAGACATGCCACACGGTCAACTTAGTGGTAGTTGGAGAGTCTTTCGATAGATCAATAAAATAGCATGCGAATCATCTGCGAAACTAGAGTAATTACAATAGGGGCAGCTATAACCCTTGGGCAACTATCCCGGTTTTCCCCTAAGCAATTTAAGAGAGCTTTGGAATTAGGAGTCGTGATTTTGTCGGGGGTTTTTAACTCGGTTAGGTTAGGTTTTAAAATTACCAATATTCAATCTTTAAAAGGTCTGGCGAAACGCACGGCTACAGCCGAAACCCAGCTGCAGCGCTGGAACCAACTTCTGGACGTGCAACGAAGCCTCGCCGCCTCCGTCACAGCCGCCTCTGACCGACTGAGGCAGCTGGACGCCAACCCCAGCACCAGGAGAAAGGCTGTGGACACCAGACATGCGTTGCAGGTAGGAATATTTTATTTACACATTTAGAACCCAGTTTCTAAGAGCCGTATTGAGATGTCCATCTCAAGATACGTCAAAGTAAACGTCAAGTCATAGAAAACTGTCATTTATGACGTGATTTGAGACCGGCTTCTTAGCCAACATCAGTTTAATAATACAGCCCTAAGTCCCGCAAATTTAATCTCGTGTAGAGTTATTCACATTGTAGAGATAAACCACGGTGACTTGTCCCGCCCCTCCATTACTATTTCAATACTACACACATTAAATTCTTCACGAGAACTCTACACGAGATTAAATTTGCGGGACTTACGGCTGCACTCAGAGACGTCAATTAAGTTTTAAGTTTCATTAAAGTAGCTGCTGTCACTTTCTTTTCTATAGAAAAGCAAGTGCTATAGCAATAGAATAAGACGCAGCAACTTTAATCAAACTTAAAAGTTAATTGACGTCTCTGAGTGCGGCAGTAAGAGACGAGATTACTAGAGATAATGCCTTTGGCTTTCTACGCATATTTAGAATTATTTTATCCCTTCCTAGCGTCTTATTTTATCGTAGGTCCAACTGAACTTTTTGTTTTAAAGCGGCTAGTTATAGCTATTTTAAATTAGGTTAAGTTTACTCGTTTGAAAATATTGCAAGAATTGTTGGCACTTACTTTTCTTTATAATTAACAACTTAATATCTTTTCAGTATAATTATTTAAATTATACATAACTCGTAAGTGAATTAATGTAAAAAGTAACCTCTTCTGTAGCAGAAACAAAGTTTTCAAATTCTTACACAGTTTTTTTACTATATTAAACCCAAATACTGCATCAAACCAAAATAGGGCAGACGCAAAAGCTTAAAGCCGCTTTCTCGTGCTTTCACGTGGAACAATTCCAATATTCTAGATTGTTCGTGTCGCATTCCATACGGCATTGCAGCGGGCGCGTGGCTCGGAGCTTTTCGAAGCTCATTTAAATAAAGCCCTCTTATCATTTACGTACAGCTTTATATAGCAGCTTTAGGTTTTAAAGCTCGTAAAAACTGATGCAGTGAATACGAAACTCGTAAGCATAACTTTAAAGACAAAAGAAGTTTATAAAATAACAGTATAATTATAAGCCATTCTACGCCTGCAATTTTTTTACCCCGAGTATTTTGCAAGACGCCCTGTCAATCATGAAAATAATGTCCTCAACTGTAAGATGACTCGCACCTTTAGAATGAAAGTGACCTAATACAAAATGTTATGTTTTCTAATTAGAGTCATAAAATTATTATTATAGAGACCTAAATCAAAATCTAAACATTTTGGAATTAGGTCACTTTCATTCTAAAGGTGCGATGTGTATAGAGTTAAACGACTGCCTGTGTACGTAAAATGAAAATTGTAAAACGTTGCAATCACTCTCAAGAGCTTTATAGACTAACGAAGTATTGCGTGTAAATTCGAAAATGTTGTCGAAATAAAACAATGACTATTAACCTGATTAAAATAGTACTTATTAATAAATTACAACTTAATGATTAATTCAAATTATGGCTTAATTTATTTATTTATTAGATATTCCAGCAATAAACACAGAAAACTGTATTTAACTATCATATTATTATCATATTAGCCGATAGACGTACAGTACAGATGCTATACAAAGGTCCTTGCGATCTTTTGTGTATCTTAAAACTAAAATAAATATAAAACGAGCCCTTTGGCATTGCGGCAAATGCTTCAAATTATTTCCAAACACGTAATTCTTGTTAATCTGTAACTTAGCAGAGTCATTAATTATCTAAATAAGTATTTTCACAATACTAAATAATTCAGATATTATAATTACACTTGTCACGACATTTAACACTTTGTAGTCTTGCCCTAATTATTGTCACATGCGCCACGACAATGTGTTGATATTGGCAATGGTTCTTGGCTATTTACCAATTCAAAAATATGTAATATATTAACCATTCACAACGTTTCTCGAGACAGCATTCATTCTTTAGAAAATGGCAAGCTAATAAGCGCTTTTCAAAATGAAGTCTACGATACTTTATGACTTTTTTTAATATATATTTTTAGTTTGTTTGCTTCACACGGTTTTATTTCTATTCATACTTACTTAATATTATTGATAATAATTTGGCGCAAAACGCAAATAATATTTCAATTCACGTCAAAAAAAGCTCGTCTGTAGAACTTGCCAAATGTACATACCGACTTACACGTCTAGGCAGACGATATATTGCTAGACTGCTTTCAATGTAAAGATAGGTAAAAAACGCACGAAATTTTTACGACAGCGTACTGATGCAATATGAAAGGATCATTTCAATTTTTCCTTTGTTATATGAAATTGAGGAAAGTAATAATGAGGGAATTCTACAAGTCACATTCCAAATTATTTAATTTTAATATAAACCAAGAACCTACCAGACGATCACAAATTTTTCAATTGAAATAATTACGACAAATCACGGAACGAATTAACATCAAAATAAATCTTTGACATTCTGCGAGATAATTTTACAATAAATTATCTCTCTTACTTGTTTTTGCCACTATTAAATGTATTGTTTATTTCATCTCCTCACTGAACTAAAACCCTGCCAACTGGTCGTCACTTTACAATAATTACACCTAACATTTGCTGTCCAGGAGCTGCAAAGCGAAGTGGCAAGCCTAGAAGACACCAGAGACGAGTTATTGGAGCACGCAGACTTCGTAGTGTCTTTACTGACGCCTCACTCGAAGGACGTGGCGGAGGATACGGACAAGTCTGTCAAGGAGCTAGTCGAGACCTATGAGAAGTGAGTCGATTTTTAGATATACAGAGATCTTGGTGCAGGGTCCGTTTGTATTGCTACCATCTTACTCGGGAACATGCCGCCAAGCTGCAGTATTTCGTTTTCGTGTTCCGTTGTGAAGGTAAGAGAGCCGGTGAAACGACAATTCCATCTGATTCTCAGTCCTTAGCTTTGGCAGCGTATTTGAAGACTTGAGATAAGTATACCATTTAAAAAAGTTTGCTAGGGCAGCATAAATAATTTTAGTAAATAGTGAAGTCGCAGGCAAAAGCTAGTTAGCTTTTGCCCGCGACGTCGAAGTCGTTTAGTCACGGAATTGTCCAATTTTCCGAGACTCAAACTATCTCCAAACGAAATTTTATCAAAATCTGTTCAGCGGTTTAGCAGTGAAAGCATAACCAACAAACCAATAAACAAACTCACTATCGCATTTATAATTATTAGTACGAATGGTCGAAATAAGTAGTGCTAATTTACCTAAAGAAACAATGCCTGTTCATTCATGCGTGAGTAAAGATGTAAACACATTATTGACTGAACATGCATCAAGTGTAGGCGAATCGGCACTACCTTTGTGAGTATATGGGGTAGAAACACAAAAAAGCAAAGCGATTTTAATCTTGCCATAACCCTGAACTGGCGATAAATATCAGGGACGGAGAAGTTATAACTGTTATGTTTGTGTTCCGGAATTTCCGGATATATTTTTTGGATGACCTAACGTAAAATAGTAGGCGACCTTTATTTTAGACTTGAATTGATTAACAGTCGAGCCACTTTAGCAGAACCTCCTATGAGTCAAAATACCATAAGCGTTTTAAAGAGTTGATAGATAATATTGCGTAAGCATCGTGAAGTCATGTGTAAATCAGAAATAGATCAAGTATTACGATGTAAACATTAAAATGGAGATTCATTCTGTAAGTCCAGTAGGGGTTGTAGTAATTATTCATTTTTGAGTCTACCAGCACTACATCCCACTTTAAACACAATCAATCAACTGTTAGATTTTTCAACCTTTAAACTCAAAGTCGTTATAATTTGTCAGTACTAAAACAAGAACCACAAAAACTCAAAAAAAAATCTCGTAACAATTTTCGCAGAATTACTATTCAGTATGTAGGTCATAAAGTCTAAATCTGTTGATGTGTATTTCCTACGGGCGATTGGAAGTAAGAGATTCACAGACCACACATTTTGCTCAAAGAAATATTGTAAAATTTGCTTTTGCCAATATCTTGTTGGCAATTTTTCAAAAGTAGGTGACAATTTGTGAGTTTGTGGTGATCATCAAGCAATCCCACACTTCATAATATTTTAAGTTAATGTTCCATGACATTACAATAAAGAACTCGTTTACCTTTGATATAAACTTGACAGTCACTTCTTTTTTTATTACGTCATCCGCAAATTTACACAGATTCGCTGCTTTCTGGTATCTCCGTAACAAACATACTTCTTTCTGTTAACCAAACATTAATCACCTTGTCGATATCGTGAGTCAATATAATATCAGATCAAATCAAATCAAATCTCTTTATTTGTGATGTAAGGTTGTCATTTGTTTGTTCTTCATTTGCGTTACCGGTAAAATTAACTTTGCCAAGATCCACGTTAATTTGGGCTTTCATTCCTTTCTGCATGTGATTATTGGCGGTTGCTAAATGAATATTTCGATTTCAAATATAAACAGATAAGGTTGAATTACTAGTTTGAAGCTTACTGAGTAAGGTTAGTTTTATTTAAAACTAGCTTTGATCACACATTGATAAATCCGAAACTATTGAATTTTACGAAATCAAAAGTATTGAATGTCCTTCTCGTGACATAATCTATCTCCACCAGATTCCTTTATAATTGATTTTTAGTCGTGAAGTATCTCAGGCGTTACAAAACAACATACAGGTAGAAAACCGTTCGCTTCAGGTACATTATTAAATACAGGGGGCATAGCTAAGACGTATAAACTTTTAACCATTATGAAATCATAGAGAATGTATAGGATTGACGTAAGCTAAGGATAAGTCGCGTCAGTCGATTCATCAATTCCATACATTTTGTCGATTTTCGAAAGTCGTTAAGTTAGCGTAATGCATCTTGGCTTGGCTCCCAGGGAATATTGGCTACAATGAATAAGGAGCAAGAAACGAAAAATTCTTAAATTTAAAGGCGCCCATTAAAATTCGTCTCCGATCGCAGAAGTTGGGTGCCTTGAACAGTTTATTGCCACCAAAAGCATCCTGAAAACTAAATTATCGACCTTATTCCATTGACATAACGCTGGTACCAATCGTTAATATAATGCTGTATTCACTTTGCGAATTCAACTGAGTGCTTTGTTGAATTTTGGGTTCTGGGTACTAGAGTTAAGGTACGTTTTAGTTTAGTTGTTGGTTAGTTTGACACATGTCGTGCGGTCAAGGACAGCGCACGAGTCGATTTTATAGTTTTTACCCGTGACTTTGTCCGCGTACGTTTATTGTTGCCCTTGGAAACTATACGTCTGTCGCCAAGCAGTATAGTGTTTGTTATGTTATGTGTTTCGGTGTGAGATGACTAGTATTCGATGATTAAATATATAAAACTTAAATTAAAAAAAAATATTAGGGGACAATCTCACACAAATTGACCTAGTCCAAAACTAAGTTCTAGGGCTTGTACTATGGGTACTAGACTAAAATAAACATACTTATATAGGGAAATACATACTTAAATACATTGAAAACCGTCATGACTCCGGAACAATTACTCGCGGTTATCACACAAATATTTTCCCGTACCGGGCGGGATTCGAACCCGGGACCGCTATCTGGAAGCCTCGCCATGACGCATTACGCTAACTTAACCTCGACCTCGACCTAATCTGATGGTAAACGATGATGAGGTCTAGGATGGAGCTCGCTGGTTCAGCAGAATTTAAACTTATTCACTCTTGTTTAATAATATTTATTATATTTAAGAATAAGGATAATAATAAAATATAAACAAATCACAGGCATTATCCGACGGATACCCAACTAGGCTGAGCCTGAATCTTGGGATCCACATAACAGACACATCCACAGAGACAAAAATATATTATATTATTGATAAAATTATTAAAAAAAAAACCTGTAGTTAGTTGTTTATTTTGTTAATCTCATTTAAAAACCAACCTTACCAACTTATACGTACATATACAAAAAAAATTAAAGTCAGAGCTGCTTTATAGACAGACTCATACTAATCAAACGGTTTTAAATATAGATTGCATTTAAACCAGACAAACGTAAAAAACTGTTTATCTCGACGTTGCCAATCCATACAGACGCCATTTGCTATTGATTTCTTATTTCAATTCTAAAATGACCTCACCGTCTGATCTCAGATTATTTCTACAATTACATAATTTCCAAGTGTCTCCAAATCCAAGGACTGAAGATTTTTAGACGCCATGATGTCACTTAATTACAATCGTATTATTACATGTAATAAAAATCAATAACACTTAATCTACTTAAATATAAGGCTTAAAGTCGAATGAAGGAAATTTCGCAATGCGCATCATTATCCTGGCAACTGTAGCATTGCGTCATGATAATTTTTAGAAGAATCGTTTTTAACTTCCATCGCGCGTTTTGAGCGTGGACATTTTGACTTAAGAGACATGTAACAGCAATGGTTTGTAAATGTAGCGTTGCCGTCACTTGACCTTGAGTTGTCGAATGCCGGGGCACAGGCCGGGGCGACGTTTCATAGGGTGTGACGTCACTATCCTAATGTATTTGTGGTCGTGATACGCGAAATTAATTTCCGCCTTTTCATATATTAAATAATTTTGGGACAGGATATTCTCTTTTTTGAGATGATGAGACCTTTTTAGAGTTCCGTAGTCAACTAGGAACCCTTTGGTATAGTATATCATCGAGTGAGTTATCATTGGATAGCTTTTAAAAAATCATTATGTACTTACATGTTATTATCATTTTAATTTGGGGGAACGTTTAGGAAATAATGAACTCGGAAAGTGTCATTTTCGCTAGAGCTGTGCGTTATCCCTCCCTCCCCCTAGAGCCAAAATTACAAGTAATAAAAATCTAAAAAATATCCTAAATGACAGCACATATAACGAATTTAAAAGGAAAACTATGACGACTAAGTAGACTTTATTGGTTCTTGAGTTAAAGACTATTAAAGTGTTTATCCCGATAATCAGCTAAGATTACTTTAACTAGAAAATTTGCTAATATTCGTGTTTTTTGGAGATTGTTGTTTGTGTGTAAGAATGGCGACGGAACCCTACACTGCGCATGGTTCGACATGGACTTTCCCGGTTTTATTAAAAATTATTTGAGTTGTATACTCGTAAATAGTCAATGAAAATAACTCTAATGTCATTAACCGTGTTATAGCATTGACCTTGTAATGAAGTTTAACAGTGACATAATTTATGTATATAAATCCCTTATTTAGTATTATATATGCGATTTTGCTTCGTTTTCAAGGTTTAACGCCTCAAACTAAAGATACTACTTACTAACTAGGTACTTTATAGCCCGGAGATAGACATAGGGTACTATTTATCACGGAAAATCGGCTGACGACATTTTGGAGGGAAAAACAATACTAGCAACTAGATTTTGCGGAGAGTCAATACTTTCGTAAGTTTAAATAGCCTATGTCCAGCCTAAAAGTCCATTCAAAATATTGGTGAAAGGATTTTTGAAATCGGTTGTGTAGTTCCGGAGATTACCCCTTACATACAAAAAAAAACAAATTTAAAAATTTTACCTCTTTATAACATTAGTATAGATAAAGCTGCTGTGTTAATCCAATTGCGGACAATAGCTAGTATTTAATAATATAATTTAGTTACACGACGAAAAAACCCTTGTCGAAAGGCGTACTTTAACAGAGGTAGAAAACTAGGCCTATAGAAAAAAAGGAATCGTGAATCATGGAAGAGTTTTATTCGCGACCTTCCTCTAGTGAAACCTAGACGTTAAATTATGGTTAGTTAGAGTTATGCGTCATGCTTCCGGGATAGGAAACTGAACAATTTTGCTTCTATAAACCCACGTGTATCTTAAATATAACGTAAAATTAAATAAAATACGTTTTACACAGACTTAAAAAAAGTTTCACACAAACTTAAGATACATGTAGGTATTCATCCGATAGTCTAGAACCCGAGAATCAATTAGCGGCTGCTAGGCTCATCTTAAAATAAACGTCCTAACTCAAAAATAGCAACGGAACAAAAACAACCTACCAGGATGGATGCTAAGCACGTTTTCCTACCGCGCATGTTCCAGACGACCGACCCGGGGTCGTCTGTGTAATCGTTACTTATTCAAACGTATATATATCGACGTTGCTCACGCATGCGCCGTTCCGTTTTGTAGGTCAGGGCCTAGTCTCCCTGGAACCTAGCCACACGGCTTTCTAGTTCGAATAAACGCCTTTTCCCGCAAAACTAAAATACGATTAAAACAATGTGCGGCAAACGTATACCGGGACTCCAACGCCAGCCCTTCCAACTAGCAACAATAGTCTCCAGACCGGTCCCAAAATAAGTGGGCTTTCCGTTTCACAAGATTACGTTCTATAAGGAGATCGGGACGTTCCTGAGTCGCATATAAACGTGCCGCAGATGTGATGTGTATTAACAGTGATGAGTCACGGACTTTGTATTTCTGTGGAGCACCCGCATTCGGATTCGTGAGATTTTGTAAGATTCGTGTACTAACTAGATTTGGCAGCGGTCGAATGTTTACCCGAACGCTCGAGCCGGCCGGCCGGCGCCCGCCCGGATGTCATTCATATCGCGCCTTACGCAATGATATTTAACTTTCCGCCAACATTTTAACCAAATACCGAATATTTTGCCCACTTTAGAGCTGCTCAAGGCCGGTGTTATCATAATGTAAACGCTGCAAAACGTAAACACCCGTTGCACCGCAAAAACGCGCTCTGATGTCACCTAGCAAACATTGGAGCGTGTAATTTAAAATTAGATGCGTCCAGTGGATCTATCGGTATGGTTCATTGAGCGACGAGCTATCGAAGCGAGCGGTGCCGCGCGCGGACTGCCACGAACGACTAGGTAGGCGCCGACCTTGCCGTCACGGCGGGCGCGTCACACCGCGCCGTCAGCCTATTTTCGTCGATTTTTGGCAGCTCTCCTAAACATAAGCGCTCCGTGCTTCACTAAACAGTCCACACCGCACTCCCTCGTTACTCTAACGTGCATTTCTCTTGCAGATTGCGACAGACTCTTGCGGCAAAACTCGCCGAGATCGACGAAATAGTGTCCGAATTCGACCGCGTGTCCGAGAAGATAGACGCTTTCCGGCAGCGGATAGAGGTGTGCATCGCGAAGGTGAAGACATTCTACGCGTTCGGCGAGGACGACGAGAGCGGGCTCCGCGCGCTCGCCGACGAAGTGTCCGAACTAGCGGCTGCCACCAAGAAATTCACGGACGAGAGTAGGAAGCGCTACGGCGGCTCGGCTCCTGCGGACGTTTCGCAGGAGTTGTCTTCGCTAGAGTTGTCCGCGGAGGCTCTTACCGCCGCGATGGAAGAGAAAGAGCGAGAATGGAAGCGAGCACGCACGGCGCGCTCGGAATACCTCGCCGATGTGGACGATGTGCAGGCTTGGGTGCGTGCTGCGGAGGTGACAGCGCGGGACCGCGCCTTACCGCCTGAGCCTTACCGCGAGCGCTTGGTAGCGCTTCGCTCCGAAGTGCCAAACGTCACAGACCGCATGGAGAGACTATCGCGCAATGCGCGCGCTATAGTCGAAGGCTCACGCGACGCCGGTGAAAGACAGTTAGTCTCCTCCACAGTGAGCGCGTTGGCCGAGCAGCTGGCAGCGGTCA
The DNA here is from genome assembly GCA_963241965.1 of Tortrix viridana. NCBI lineage: Eukaryota > Metazoa > Arthropoda > Insecta > Lepidoptera > Tortricidae > Tortrix > Tortrix viridana. The sequence continues at coordinate 1,508,911 of OY725179.1, read as the reverse complement.
CAAGCGAGTTGGAAGCGAGACAAGCGGCGGTCGAGGACGCATGCGACGCGGTCGCACGAGTACTTGCGTTGCTTGAACGCGTGTTGCTATGGGTAGAGACGCAGCGCGCCTTCCTTGCGCGGCCACTGCCTTTAGCTGACCTTGCCGAGGCTCAGCAGAAACAGACTGAATACGGAGTAAGGGTTACTTTTAAACAAGTTTTAAGTCCAAAATTAGACCGTTTATTTATATACATTGTTTGTTTACAGAATGCACTGAAGAGTTGTAAGCAGCAGACAAAGAATTTAGCAGATATGACAAAGGAAATAGAAGCTATTGAGCGGGTCACGAGTTCAGGAGACTTGCCAGGCAGGCTGGAAGCGGCGGAAAATGCTGCCATTGACGTTGAAAAGCGATTAGCGAAGACCGTTAGTAAAACATTAAGTTATGATGAAATAGAAGCATTTATTAATAACTGTTGATGTTTGCTAATATATAGTTTTTTTTCAGAACGGCCTATTACAAGAACTGGCAGAGGAATGGGAAAGATGCGAGAAGAAACTAAAAGATGTCGGCCACTGGCTCGAGGCGACAACGCGAGCGCTAGAAGCGCCGCAAAACGCCAAGAAACCTCTCAGAGACCGGCTCGCTCTCAGAGAGAAGCTGATCAACGACATCTCGACACAAAAAACTAAGATTTCATACGCGGTTGAGAAACTCAACGTGAGTTTTGTCGAAGTTCTAGGATTTATGGCTTTGGGTCTTTATTGGTGTGGTTTCTTCGGCTCATTGATCGAAATTTCCTCGTCATGTGTGTGCTTACAATGGTTGTTTTACTACAGGTGCACTTCGGCCCCGACGGCGTGGCGGCGCAGTCAGCAGGGCCGGAGGGCGTGCGGGCGGCGGCGCGAGCGCTGGATGATTCGCTGGACGCGCTGGGAGATACCACCAGCGCGCAGGCGTCGGCGCTGGGAGCAGCGCTCGCTCAGCTCGAGGCGTACTGTGCCGATGTAGCGCGTCTGCGTGCGCAATTGTTGGACGCTGAGCAACAGCTCCGGCACGCTGCACAGCCCAACTACAGCCCGCGCGACCCCGATCGCGCTCAGAGACAACAACAGGTACGTACCGTTGCAGCCAGCCAGCCGTCCGTGCAGGGCCACCCTGCACGCGGCGGCGTAGCTCGTACACGCACCGACACCATCAGGCTAGGAACATTCTAGTTTTGTTTATCACGGCTTCGCACCGAGCGACGGCCCATGTACATTTACCACTGGCTATGCATTCATTTTTATTTATTTTTTATTTTATTCTTTTGTCCCCTCACCTACTACTAACTCGACTGCCGTATCCTCTGTAGGCGTGTAGAGAGAGAGTCAAGTCGCTTCAGAGCAAGATTCAGGCGCGAAACGAGCGAGTGAAGCTACTCGTGCAGCGCGGCGGGCCCGACGCGGACCCGCTGCCCGACGCGTAGCGAATACGATCATCTAGTTTTTAAGTCCTTCTTTTAGTTATCTATTCGATCCCTATTATAAAATATATATACAAAAAAACGCTAAATATATGTAATCGAAATATCACAGCCATTCGTTTCTTTTCATATGATACCTCAGCTTTCATCGCCACACGAAACAGTATCGCTTAAAACGAACACTTGTAAATTATGTCTTGTCCGTACTTGCGTATCAGGAGGTCACCCGGCGTATCGAAGAGCTGTCTCGGGCTATCTACGGCCTGGACCCGTACTTCGTGATGCCGGCGCCGGCGGGGGACGAGGCGGCGCGCACGCTGGCCGCGCTGGTCGCTACGGCCGACCAGGCGCGCGCGCGCCGCGCCCGCGACCCCGCGCGCCGTGCCCTGGCGCTCCCCGCCCCGCCCGCCCGCGCACGAAGTCCCGCCTGGGTTCTCGGAGGCACCACCTACGCTGAAATAGTCCGCGGACAGTCCTCGAGGTCCAGCTCGATCTGCTCGCGACCAGACAGCGCGCAGCGATACCCCAGCTCCCGAACACACGATGATGTTAAAACTGAAGAACAGAGAATAGAGTCATCGACACCGCATCAGGAACGCAGTGAAAGTGTGAGCAGTGCTCGTGAACGCGAATGTCACAGTGTCCGGTCGAGTGAGACCCGTGTATATGAAAGTGAAAGTGAGCCTGTTAGGGATGTCCCGAAGTTGCGTGAGGAGTTCGTATCGTCTCCTGAGAGTGCACACGATTATAATACGGAAAAATATATGGACTATAGAAGTATCATACGGGAAGCTACTCCTGTAGCGCAGATGGTCGTGCAGGCCGTGGAAGAGCTTCAAGTACCATTACAAGACGTGCGCTCCAACTCTCAGGAAAGGGATCAGAGTCCTGACAGTCATAGCCGGTCTCAGGATTTATCTTACGCGGAGATTTTGGCTTTAGGCCTACGCAGACAGGTTAAAACTCAAATTGTAACACCTCTACCAAAACCCCAAGTAGCACAAGTTGAAATTATAAAGGATATTACTGTAGAAAGTACAGAAAACGTGCAAACTATGAAAACAGATCGAGTCGATACAGCTAGACTTAAACCAGAAAGACCTGAAAGGACTCAACGTAGTCGCTCAAGAGACATGCCAAGGCAAAGGCGGGCACCAGAAAAGCGACCAACAAAAGCACATGATACGCAGGCTCTCAAAAAGAAAAAGCCTGCAAAGAAAGTTATCGAAGTACAAGAATTCGAAGATACTGAACCGGAAGCTGCCAATATCGAAGTCCAAGAAAAACCAGATATTGGTAAAAAGGAAATAACAAAGAAGTTACAGCATAGCGCGACCGTAGTGGAAACTGTTACTGAAACAATTATAACCGAGGTTTCTCAAGAAGATGTTGATAATAATGAGGAAAAGAAAATAAAGAAGAAAAAGAACAAAAATCCTAAAAACAAACAAGATGAGATAGAAAAAGCGCTTAAGGAGATTGAAAGTTCTGAAAAGCATAAAAAGAAAAAGCCTAAAGATGGTCGAGATAAACATGCTGATGTTTTTGCCCTAGTTGCGGACAACAAATCAGTAGATACGGGATCAGAGACATTGAAGACTAAGAAAAGTCAAATTAGTAAAGATAAACCTAAAGTTATGGTCACAGATTTTATTACAATTGAATCTGAAATTAAAGAGCCAACATGTAAGGAGTCCGAAGTTCAAACCAAGCAAAAGAAAAAGAAACTTTATAGCTCTGACGCCAAAATATCTACTACAAAAGCTAAGGAAATTGACAGTACAACTCAATTGATTGTAACTGAATCTAACATTATTGATGCAATTGCTGCTCCTTTATGGGAACAGACAAATACTACGACCAATATTGAATATGCAGAAACAAAAATAAATGAGCCTCATACTATTCCGAGTCATACTCAATTTGACAAAGAACCAGAACTTAAAAAGTCAAAAAAGAAAAAGAAAGATCAAAAAGAAAAGCCGGTACCTGACAAAGAATTTAAAAACAATGAAGATGTAGAACTTTCTCAGGTTGGAGCAGATGCTGATAATAGTATCAGCCAAATGATTAAGCTTCAACCCCCTAATAAGACATCAGAAAGTATTGCAGTGATTCAGAAGAGCTTAATAGAGGAAAAACGTTCTGTAGTTGAGAAAATACCACAAGATCACGAAGTGCCTGATAAAATGTTACCAAATGTAAAGGAATGTTTATCTAATGATAATAAAGAAATCAAAACTCCTGATGTTGACGTAATGAAACGAAAGTCAAAGAAGAAGAAAGATAAAAAACCTTATAATGAATCTCAAACAAAAACTGATATTTCAATAACATCTCAATTCCGACAATCAGAGAACAATGTTTTGACTAGTTGTGGAATTACTGAAAATGAAGAGGTTTTACTGATTGAAACTATTGAAATGCCAATAGAAACAGCCACAACTATAGAACCAATTGTACCAGAAGTGCCAAATATAATTAATCAAATACAAGATCACGAGCCTACTGAAAACAATTCTAAAACTAAACAAACTGAATTAAAGGAAGTATTTCCAGAAAATATTGAAGCTGTTGACTCAAGTGCTATACCAGAAGAGCTTTTATTAGAAAATAAAAGCGAAATTCAAGTTCAAACGAGTAAAGGAAAGTCAAAGTCCAAGAAAGCCAAGCATCATGAAACCGCTTTCTCAGAAACACCCTTTGAAACAGATACTTCAAGTAAAAACGCCATAGAAGGATTCATTACTCAAGATGAAACTTTGTCATCAAGAACAGATCATATAGATATTGGTAAAATGTCAAAGGGTAAATCAAATTTAGAAAAAACCATGCATGTAGAAAGTACCCTTGATGCCGTTTATTCAGAAATTCAAGTTTCTGCTAAAACTGTGTCAGTCAAAGAGCTTGAAGAAGAACAATTTAAAGGTGTAAAGACCCACAAGAAAAAGTCTAAATCTAAAAAACTGAAGGTAGTAGACGATGAAGTAGAAAGGGCTCTAAAAGAGATAGAAGAGTCGCAATCAACAAAAAAGAAGGATAAAAAGCCAGAAAAAGTACAAAAACATAAAGATAAAATAAAAACGTACGAGAAACAAGTGTTGGAAAAAGAAGACGAAGCTTCACCTAAACCTGAGAACATTCAAATACCTCAAGTTTCAGAATTAAAGGAAAATCTTATAACCATGGATTGGAATACATTAATGGCTGAAGAAGAGCCCGTACCCTTAGAAAGCATAAAACAGCCAGGAACATCAGATAAAGAAACTGTTAAACAAGTTGCTACTGAGGTTACAGTACTTGAAACAAGTAACTTACTAAAGGCAGAAAGAGAAAGTATTGTGAGAGAAAGTAAGCATACAGCGGAAAGCAAACTGTTCGCAGAAACCACAATGTCGAAAGATTCTATAATATCTGCGACAGATGACGCAACAGATAAAAAGCAGGAAATTGCTTCAACAACATCAAGTCCAGCTAGTGAACAAAATAATAACGACAAGTATTTCAACACAGAATCACTCAAAGAAAACATACCTGTTGAAGAAGTGACCACATTGGCGCTTGAACCTAGAGATTTAGAAACCAGAACCATTTATTTAATAACGCACGAAGAAAAGAAATTACCACCTATAAGGACTGTTAAAGTTTTTAGCAGCAAAACTAATTCATTAGAGGACACAACTGATGACAGCTTAGTTAGCGAGCCTTTTGTCGATACAGCGACTACTGAAAATTCTCCCAGTAGTCTAGAAGTAGTTCATATCGGTGACAACCCGATTCAAGAAACCGCTATACGTGAAATATCAAAGCATGTGGAGAATGAAGAAAAGAACATCGAAGTATTAGAAGGACCCAAAATTGAAAAGACAACTAACGTTCTTGACACAAATACCATGTCAGAATCTTGTGAAGAAATCAACACCACTGTTAGCGTTACTCAAGATGTTAATATTAGTACTTCAGCCATCAAATATGTTGAATATGATTTCATTAGTGTAAATGATTCTTCAGACAATGCGAAATGTCTAGAAAGTGTCCAGAAAACAGCTACTGTTGCGGAAGAAATTACTCAGTCACAGTTGACTGATGAACCAAGCAACGTTTCCAGTGAAACTTTAGTAAAAGGGCGCGAGATAACCATTTCTGAAGAAGAAACTGGGGATGTTGACGTAATCACCGCAATAAAACAAGAGAGTATTATATCTGAAGAAGCATGCAAATCTGAAAGAATTGAAAAAGTTATCTTTGGATCCGTCAAAGACCGTAACAAATCAGACTTAACTGGCAGGGCTTCCAACAGAAGTACGATTCCTTATGAAGCCTTAGAAGCGGAAATTAAAACTTATTCAATAGAGTTAGATCTAGACCAGTTAGATTATGATTATTCTCAGTTATTGTCTAAAGAACGCGAATCCAGAGAAAAAGAGACAAACGCTGAGCCGGAAACAATCACTACACTAGAAGTAAAGACTACATTACAAGAAGTTCAAAAAGAAACTGAACTTAATACTTCTGGAAAGTTAGCTAAAACAGATATTTCTATAGAAGGTGTAATAAGATCAGATCTTAAATCTCCGCCGAAAGAAGAAGTTCCTAGGCATAGCTATCACGAAATACAAGACGCAGAAGTATTACTTGCTTCTAGTCTATCAAAGATTGAAAATATCTCGGAAAGCAGTGAAAAACTTGTAGGTAACGAAAAAACAAGTGAAGAAGAACCAAATTGTGTTAATGATTTAAAACTAGCATTGACTACTGATGATAGACACACTATTATTGTCTCACAAAAAACAATTTCAGGAGACGAAGAACTTCATGTAGACATCACAAAACACTTGAGTCAAGAAATACCACAGCAAAGTTATCATGAGATTGCTGATGCAGAAAGTCTATTTGCTTATATGAAAAATTCAGTTTTAACCAAAACTGAAGTAATGCAAGATGGTACTATTCAAGAGAGAGAATTGGAAGATGTTACTGCTCTGGATAAGGAAATGCTTTCAGAGATTTCACTTAAGCCGCATAGTGACGATAATACTAAATCAACTCAAGAATTAGAAGTTAGCTCAGCAGCTAAATTGTTTGCTGAAAAATCGAACCAAAGTTATAATGAAATTAGGGATGCTGAATATTTATTCGCTTTATCTAAATCTAGAGAAGATAGTCAAGAACCTTCACCATCAAACGAAGAAAAAGATTTTACTGTAGCTGAACAAGAGCACAGTCAACCTGAATCAAAAACTAATCAAATTAATTCTGCACCCATAACAAATGGTGTAACTGAAACGATTACAACGATCACGAACAGTTTAATTACTCAAAACAGATTGCAATTCCATGAAATACCGCGATTTAACTATCAAGATATCAATGATGCTGAACAATTCTTTGGGTTGGTTTCTACATCTAAGCTAAAACAAGATTACTTAGTTTCTGTAGAACCTGAAGAAATAAGGGTTGTAGATGATACTAACTCAGAAATAAATACTATTACTACAGCAAATGAATACCAAGAAAACATGCGTGAAGAAATAAATACTTCTGACATTCTTATTAAAAATGAAGAATTTGATATTAAGGCTCAAGATAATACTAACGGTGCAATCGTAAAGGGAAAAATTGCTGACAAACTTCCAAAAAATGTTGAAGAACCTATTAAGCCCTCTGGAAGCTTAGGAGTAGTATTGGATTCACTGCGTTACAGCTATCATGAAATTCACGATGCTGAAAAGGAACTGGCTGTTCTTTTGTCTAATAAAAAAAGTAATGACACTCAGATAGAGAGCAGTTCTCCTCTTGTTCTTGATATAAATGAACAAAACGTCAATGAGCAAACACAAATACCAAAAACATCTAGTTTTGACAAAATAGAATCAGAAGAGAGTATTCCAACAACAGATAATGTCACTGTGGATGTAATTAATGAACCTTTTAAATCAATTATTGACCACACTCGAGATTTAATTACAAATGAAAGTGTCATTAGTCAACCTTTAGAAAAGACAGTGGACAAGTCAAATATTGAAAACATTGAAGTAATTGATTCACAGCCAGAAGTTTTAGTATCAGAAGAAGACCTTAAGAATAACTTTGTGTCTATGGTGTTCAAAGATAAAACAGCAGTTGAAACAGCTATGTTAGCGGAACAGGAAACGAAACCAGCAAACATTTCATGTGATAATCAGACTACGAATGAATTACTGAGACCTACTGAATCTTGCACAGTTGAGCAATATATTGTTGAGAGTAGTGAAATGGAACAAGAGGTGCTCAATACTAAAGACAACCTGGACCTTAAAACAGAAACTGAAGATATTGACGAGTCTGATTTTGTAATGGTTAATACTGACGACGTAGTTGCAGACACGCCAGTTAATGTTAGCATAAGTACAACGACACGTGTTACACATGCATCTAGTGAAACTGTTCAATCAATTATTTCTCAGTCAGAAACTATTGAAACATCCAATATTTTGACTGACATTGTTAAAGGACAACCAAGTCAAAGTCAGCCTATTGCAACATCAGAAAACAAAGAATCGAATTTAACAGATTCTCGGCTCCATTTGACAAACCTTGAGGACATTGCTATTGAAAGTGACATACATGCACAGGAATTGCTTGCGCAATCATCTATTCATACAACGCCGGTGACACATCAAAAAATATCTGACGAATTCCTTAAGCTTGAAATTCAATCTAATATAGACTCTGCAGCTGATACGCCTCACCCTGATAACGTTGCGGACCAAAGTGTTCTTTCAACCTTGAGCGACACAAAAACTGATATCGTTAAGGCTGATCAAAAAATCGTGCATGCTGTGCAATCAAATCTTGTTGCCCCAAAAAGTACTTTTGACGATGTTACACATCAAAATGTATCTTTTAATCTCCCTATGGTTACTAAAGATAAAAAGACAAAACAGGATAGTGTCTTGCTTAAAGTAACTGAAACTGATATTATTAGGACCGAAAGTGTAAAATCCCCTATTCACAGCTTACAAGACTTACTCCCTTCAATAGACTCCATCCCTGAATTCAAACCTTCCTTCTCAGTTTTGTACTCAAACCTATCAGCTGATGCACCTGAGTTCACGCCCTCTTATATGTACCAAACCACTGAAACAACATCAAAAATCGTCGTTCCATCGAACGATGGTGAGAATCAATTCCCTGAGCTACTTGGATCTAAACACCAAGAAACAACTCAGGTTATATCTGAAACAGAAACTGAAACAAAGACGTCTTATTCAACGATATTGCAAACTAAGAAAGAGAAAGAGGTAGTTCAAGAAAAAAATCCAGAAACCTCAACTAGTGATCAACCTAAGGTTGTTGAAAAATCAGTACAAGAAGAGCAAGTGGGATCAAAATCAAAGCGACACAAAAAGAAGAAAAAGAAAGAAGGCAAGAGAGATTTGTCAATTGAAGAACCTGAATTAAAAGAAACAGAGCCCGAAGCTTTACTTGCCGAAGCTGAAAACGCTTTTGAGCCAGTTAATGTATGGATTAAATGTGCTGAGGATGGCAAATCATACGCTGAAGTGGTTGCGGAAGGTTTACAAGAACACACAGAAATTCCTGAAATTATTAAGCCACGGACTGTTCCCGAACTTAAACCTCAAGCTCCTATTCACACTGAAGTTAAGGCTGTAGAAGAACCACAAATTGTTGAGTCTTCCGAAAACTCTTGGGCTAAAATAGTCGCTGTTAATCGTACATCACCTGAAAGGACCTTTCAAGAAGAAACATGCTTAAGTAAAGAAGTTCCCGCTATCCACAGACCACCTGTTATAATGGTAGACGAATCTGATACAGAACATAAACCTGAAGTACACGTTGATGCTGAAGGCTTTATAATAGTTGAGAAACGGTGCAGATCAAGATCCAGGTCAAGAGATAACAGGTCTAGATCTAAATCCAATATTAAGCCAGTATCTGAAAAGCGAGAAAAATCCGTTAACAGATTCGAAGCTCTGTCAACACTAAAACCTGATGTAGTAGAGTCCGTTTCAACTGTACTAGATGTTCAAGATGAACCAATACCAAAGGATGAAAAGCCTAAAAAGGAAAGGAGCCGATCAGCTAAATCAAAAGAAAAGGAGGATCAAACTAAAACGCTTGATATCGCCCCAAGTATCGATGAGCCAAAGTCAAAGAAAAATAAGAGACAACGAGCAAATAAATCTAAAGACAAAGAAGTTTCTGAAGTATTCAATAAAACTGAACTTGTTCAAACCATGCCCGATGTACAAATTGAACACAAAGAGGAACCGAAATCTGAACCTATTCCAACACCATTAGAAGAGGTTGAGCATAAAAAGAAAAGTAAGAAAAAGAAAAAAGATAAACGCGATTCACCTCCACAAATAAAAACAACACATACAGAGCCTTGCGAGCATATCGTTACTCAAGAAGAAACAGAACCGGAGCAAAATAAATCTATTTTAACACAGTCATTAGTTTCTACACCCGAATCGATACAAACACCAATTAAGGATCGCGTTTATAATGAAGCTCAGTTTTGGAAAAACGATCCCAGTGGATTAGAAGACGTTTTGACCATTGAATTGAGTCCCACAAAAGAAGTAACTTCAATAACTATGGCTACATCCACAAAATTACATCCAATTAAGAGTCTGAAAACTCTACTCGAACCAACTAAAGTTGAAGACATAAACAAAGAAAGCAAAATTACAGTTAATAAGAGTCCAAAAACAAATTTGACGGAAAAAATAACTGAAGAACTGTCTCTTGAAAGTAAAATGGCTGACTTACAAAGAGAAATTGAAGAAATGCTTTTGCCTGAAGATTCGTCTCAAATAAGTGACGATACTCCACGAGAACTGGTGGAATCTCAAAGTTCGGAGTCTCAATATGATGTCTTAGATAGTATAACTCCCTTACTAGCCTCTCCAGAGCATGAAAATATATCGGAATCTGATGTACCAAATCTCGAAGAAAGCTCTACCAGCTCAGATATAGTATTGCAGGACATTACAACATGTACCAGTGAAGATAAAAATACTATATTGGTAGATGAAATAGAAGACAAACATATAAGCGTTAGCATGATTGACGCATTGTTAGAAGATGAACCTGCAAAATTGAGCCCAGCCCATGAAGAGCGTAACATTATTACAACAGAACCCGCCATTACAAAAATGAAGCATGTTGTTTTTGAGGACAAGAAATCAGCTGACACGTTTGTGAAACCAGTAGATGTAATACAACCAATTGAAACAACAGACCTTTCTAACACTGTCCACGATGTCACTACTAATAATCTTTCTAATTTAAAAGTAGACAATTTCTGGGTGGAAAAACCAACTGTAGACGACGCTGAACGTCTTTTTATTGAACAAAAACAACTTGAAACTCCAGAAATTGTCTCACTTGAAGCGGAAGTATGTGATAAAACTAGACGTGATAGTCTTGAGGATAACATTGTAAATGACAACTCATTTTGGCCTGAAAAACATTTGTATCACGACGCGGAATGCCAATACTTCCTTTTGATGGCTAGGAAATCTAAAACACCTCCTGTAACTAAATTAGACGTAGAGTTAAAGGACCAAAATGACAAAGATAAGGATCCTAGCGGCAGTTCAGGTCACTCTTCTGACGTGGAAGAGTCGAAAGACTCAAGCGGTTCTCCGTTTGACTCTAATTACATTTCTATGGACTTGCCGGGTGGCATTTGCAGTTGGAAAGACCAAAGTTCTTACTTGAGCGTTGAGACGCCAACTGACTCTCATTTTAGCAAAAACACGCGAGTAGACGACGTCCGAGAGGATACACTAACAAACCTCCCCCTAGAACCAGCCCTCCCCTCACCCCTACAGGAGCCGGCGGCCGACGCAGCCCAGAGGAAGCGCAAGGTGACTGACCCACAGTCGTATTGTACAATTTTAAAATTTATTTTTTATGTTTGGCATGATATCTATACTAAATTTTTAATTTCACTTATGACGATGTGTATTGTAAAGTCACTGTCAGCCTTCTCCGCCGTTCGTCTTGTAGTGCCAATTCGGCATGCTTTGTAAATCGCAATAGTTTTTACGCATTTGGAGTATGTAGTATTTATTCTAGTCGTTGTAGTGTGTTTAGTACTAAATCTATTCTAGTCATGTCTAGTCTAACCCGCAAATTGTTAAACACTGTTTTCTAGCTTATAAGCAGTGGTCTTAACTTGATTGTAATAAAAACATATGAGTGTATTTATGGTTTTATTTAAATGAGTTTTATTACATTATGTAGAATTATGACCCTTTTCTGGAAATTTCGATGAAATTTAATTTAGTTTTTTTTTGGCAAAGACTTGGCCACTACAAGACGATCGACGAAATTTATGCTTTTTTTAAGATGATTAAGAGAGGTGTTTTATTTGGGCTTGGATTAATGAAATAGCAAACAAATGGATAAAATGCTGTTTTTGAAGCAAATACCGCACAGGTCAGTTGTGACTGATGCATTTTAAAAGACCCAGTATTGTCCTTAGCACGAAGAATTATGTTCAATTGGATGAACACTATAAAAATAATGGCTAATATAAATAAGTAGACTATTTTTGCTGTAGTTCCACTGGGTTAAACTCAGTAACTTAGAGTTAATAATCAGTAGAGTAAATAATTGGCTCTTAAATCACAATTTTTGCTCATTTATACCCTATGTATTTGCTCGATTAAGCTAAATAATAACACGTTTTCCTAAGTCTACAAAAAATGAGACGTGTTCATCCATATACATTTCATATAGCCCCGTAGCTTTCGTTGTTTCACGAGCCCTAACTCCAATAATGTGTTGGTGTTGAATGGCTTCAGCATGAGCCACTTGTTGACTAAATTTATTTTGAGACTTGATGTTGTCCGTAGCTAACTTGCCCATGCGTTCGAAATGCTCGCCGTTTTATTTTTGTTCCTGCATCCGTCAACAACGGAGTGGAATTTAAAGATTTTAAAGTAACTCTAGTAAAAATTCTAACATCTACACACACGGAGCATTTTACTCTATTTATACATTTTGCTCCATTTTAAATGCAAATAACAGTACTTAATACAAAATAGAAACAACTTACTAGTTACTGAAGACGGAAAATCTTTAGATTCAACTCCGGAAGAAAAATTAGTATCTAATAAGTGTGTGTGTTCTCAGGATGACTTATCTAATGATATTGAAAGTCTGCTAGAAGAAGTACAGAATGTACAAGCTCGCCTTTCGGATCTGCCCGACGAAAGTCTCGGAGCCATGGAGGAAGGTCTGAGGGTAAGTTTCACTGTAAATATTCCATCTATAGATATAATGGTGTCCCGTGTGGATGTTTCAATGGTAATATTAATATTATATAAATCCAAGATTTTTTTTTAAATATATTGGTAAAATAGTTGTGGGACTTCTCGATTTTAAATTGATTGCCCAATATCGTTTGTTTACTCAATAATATGTTATACATGATGAATTTGGCGATAAAACGCAATAAGAACTTGATAAAGATTTAATAAAACTATAGAAACAATCCAAACGGACAGTTGGCAAACGCTTGAAAGTATTTTGGCCCCTAAGTAAACAAAACTAGAATCTACTCGATTGATCGGGCATTGCAGTTGATTTTTAGTCTTGGCATTGGCTGCATTCAATCCATGTTTCGTGATGATGTCACCAAAGTATACTCTATACATTACGACATAGGTTAATAATAAGTTGATGCGTTTGGCATTCTTCAGTAGGGCAGTGTTTCGCGGAGTCTCGGACACCTCGAACCGAACAACGAACGAGCCGGCGCGGTGTAATGATTTTAGAATTTCAATTAGTGTCAAAAGAGACTAGTTTTAATTGATTTTTAAGTGCGTGCGGTGAAATTGGAAGTTAAAATTTAAAACGTTAAAGTTGGAATTTATTTAGCTAAAAGAAGCCCGCTTAAAGGTGAATTATATTAAAGAGTGGACTTTGTGGACAACTTGGGAAATACATGTTACTAGGAAAAAATTACGTTATCGATAGAATATTTTATATGGTAAAAACATTAGATAGCTTAAAAGTTTTTCGTTTTTTACTAAATTTTAATAGTTAAGTTAATTCCGAAAACTACTAATTACTAGTTTTGTTTAAGTATTTTCGGCGGCCTTAATGAAGATGGTGATTAAAATTATTTTACAAACCAAACTTCAATGTTGTGTTAAACCAAGAGGCAATAAAATTTGCTTTACGATACGACAGTAAATTTCAGTTCAGTAAACATAAAATTTCGAACCTTGGTGATAAATATAAACAAATTAAAAGTGAAAAGTGGAGCGCGAGGCATAATAAATTTGAGAGTCTATGACACATTTGCTGGATATAGCTGGTTCTTAGTAATCTTAGTAATTTTCTATCTTGTCACAATGCTTCAGAAATATAATTTTGAGTTCATTATTTCGTAATAATACTGAGGCACGTTTTAGTTAGTTTATAAAATGAATGAAAAGCTATTATTTTTTGTAGCCTGTCCCACTGTAGGGCAAAAGCATTAATTATATGCGTTATAATTTAATACCACATACGTATTAAAACTCAAGGACCACAAAGATCCTTTAAGTTTCCTACAATTAAAAAGAAGATCTATAGATTATTTTTCTTCTACAATCGTTCGGAATTAATTTTTCTAAGAACTAAGGATGACATAAGAAGTTATTATTCATAACGAATTGTAAATATGTCATCGGTATATTTAGAAGTTTCCTCATCACAATATCACTTCTATTTAAACATGTTCAAGGAAATATTACCTAATCGGTCACAGACTGAATTTTAAGTTTAAAGCTACAAGGATAACTTAACAGTTTGTTGTTATAGGAAACAATGTATTATATGTATAATAACCACTGTTCTTCAAAAATGCATCTTGTATAATATATACGATACGGGACTAAGTAATGATTTATTAAAGAAAAATACATTTTATAGGAAAAGTCACTTACACTTTTTGGTATTAATTATGATGTCATTACGTACTATGTAATCAAATTACGGTTTAAAATTGTTTAATATTTTAAAAGATACACAGAATTATGGTGAATAAACCAATTTTATTATGAAAGTAATTATCTAACCAGAGTGTTATACCGCGCCATTTTTAGGGTTCCGTAGTCAACAAGGAATCCTTATAGTTTCGCCATGTCCGTCTATCCGTGTCCGTCTGTCGGCGGTTTAACTCAGGGACTCTTTGTACTACGAAACTGTAATTTGGCATCGTTATACATTTAAATTACGACGACAAAGTTGTAAAATAAAATGTTGAAAAATATTTTTTTTGTGTAACGCAAATGTAACAGCCAAAACTACAAGTAATAAAAATATGAAAAATATCTGAAATGAAAGCACATATAACGAATTTAATTAAAATTATTAAAATGTTTATATCTACCGAAAATCAGCTAAAATACCTTTAAATAGAAAATTTGCTAATATTTATGACTTTTTTGAGATTGTTGTTTGCGTTTGTAAAAGTGGTGACGGAACCCTACACTGAGCATGGTCCGACATGCTCTTGCCTGGTTTTTAAATTTGCCAATGCTCTAGAAAACTCAGTTCTAACACCATACATTTCAGGAGGGCATCTCAGTGTTGACCAAGTGTGACGAGGCAGCAGAACTGCTAGAAGGCAAGATGATGGAGTACCGCCAGGAGTCGGAGATCCAAACCCTGACCAGGGAACTGGTGGTGATGAGAGCCAGGATCTCCAAGCTGCTGCAGCAAGCTCGACAGGGGCTAAAAATCATCCAGGTAAGGAAGGTAATTATTGCTTTTTATTTGCGTGTCTTTTTTATTTATGTTTTGTTTTGATTATTTTCGAAAGATCTTTTCTCTATATCTTGATTTAAATAAAAACAATTGTTTGACTATTTGGACATAAAACATTATACACCGTATAGTGTTTTCCTTCAAACACTAACCCAATTTTAATATATTTTCAAAAAAAAAAAATATGCGCTTATTATGTTCTTTTGATCTATTTCACATATCAACACGATATCGTATAGTCACCAGCATTAATAATCGTCTATTTTACTAGAGGCATAAGAGTGTGTCAGATATGAGCGCAGTGTTGGGATTAATGCGGATGACTGTACTGATTATTGGTATTTTTCTATAGTCTTATCCCAACGTTGTATATTTTCAGGACGCCAAAGTAGAAGTGGCCCGTCAAGCAAAGGAAATAGAAGAACATAAAGAAAAAATAACCAAACTAGACCACTGGTTGGAAACTATTGATAACGAACTAAAAGAATCTACAAAACAGTCAGATGTAGTCACTGAAGAAGACATAGTTAGGTATATAGAAATTTACGAAAGATACATCAGAGAATATGAAAAATATGAAGTTATTTTAAAGTCTATTAGTTTAGTTAGTGTTGATAAATCTAGTCAATCTTTGGAAGAGAAGCTAAAAGCGACGCAAAAAGCGTTAGTGGAAACGAAAAACCTAGTCATTATAGAGATAGAACGTTTAAGAGAAGTGTTACTGCAGATGAAATCTGTGGTTGAAGTGCTCGAAGAAGATATATCTCAAACTGACAGGACTATAGACTCAACGTCGATGCCTGAAGAAATCGCTTCTCCTAGAGAAAATGTTCAAAAACTTGAAGAGGTTCCGTCCGCACTACCAGAAGAAATGCCTACTGAAAAAGTGCCAAGCAAGAAGAAAGAACTTAGTCAAGAAAAGGAACCAAGCGCAAAGACACCTAGTGAGAAAGTTGAAAGTGAAAAAGAAGTATTGGTAGAACAAATAATAGTAAAAGAGGTAAAACCAGTAATTTCAATTGAGACACAAACAGGGCAAAGTCTTAGGTCAGAGTCACCACTTGTTACAGACAAATCTATTATGTGCGAACCAGTAAAGACAATAACACAGGACGTTTCAATCACTTGTGCTCCCCCACATGATGTCGAAATTCAAACAAGTGACCCAATGACGGATAAAAAAGAAATCTTAGAAAATATAAAAATTAGGCAAACTATAATTGGTGACCACGAAACGTTTGAAATTGAGAGTCGACCAGTAGCCCGAGATCAAATAATTGATGAACATTCTTTGCTTATTGATGCTGATTTCAAAGATGATAATCAAGGCAAAAACACACAACTAAATATAACGCATAGTGTGCCACAGTCATTTGAAACTGTTATGGTAGAACCCGATGAGACTACGACTGAAGTAGTTGTAGACGCTGATGGAACAAAGAGAATAATTGTCAAAAAAATACGAAAGACTCTGGTCACACGTCAGCAAATGGTTCACAGTCACCGTCACACTACGCAGATGATTTCAGACGGTACACAAGATCAATCATTTTCACAAATCACGTTGAAAGAAGACAAAGCATCAAGTTCAACGATGATGGATGATGGGGGAGTCCAAACAGTTGAATCTCAGACGTTTGGTGGTCAAATCATATCAGGGCTGCCTGGTAGCGAAGTAACTATACAAGAGTTTACATCAAGACCTGGTATGGTTGTCAAACTAGAACAAGGATTAAGTCCTGAAGAAATTTTACAGTTAGCTGAAAGTGATGGCAATGCTCACATTCAAACATCATCATCCAGTGTTACTGCCGTGGTACAGCAAGTAACGAAACGTATTGTGAAAACAAAGCGACGAATAATTAGGAGAGTGGTTATTGTTGATGGTAAAGAACATGTCACAGAAGAGGTAATAGATGAACCTGATAACGTTGAAGTATTTGAAGAACAAATACCAAGAGTTTCAATTAGTGTCAAAGATCAAGGAGGCGTGCAGTTTGAAGAATTAGACGATGATGACAATGTCGATAAACCTGAGTTACCAGATTTGAGTGGAAATGATCAGCTTTCAAGAAAAGCCTCACCTAAACCTGGTGACGATGCCCCAAAAGACAGCAAACCTAGCAAGGATGTAAGAACCCCTAGCGGTACTAGTTATGATCAAACTACTGAGCCCCATGATCATGAAATTTCCAAGAAATTCATTGAAATGGAAAGCCAACAACAATCACAGTTCACGCAATCACGTGCAGCTGCTAAGCAGCCTGAGGTAAAAGAAACATCACCAGTGCAGACAGTCACAGTTTCTGAAACGTTTGAAAATATACCCGAAGCAACTCAGACGCATGATTTATACTACGTTCAAGAACCACACGAAGGCCAAGCTACTTTTACTAGCGAAGGATACCATCATTCTACTTTTGAAACGTCTTCTTCGAACACCGCCACTTTAGTGCAGAAAGTCACAAGAAAAATAACTAGAACAAGAAGGCGTATCATTAAACATATCCAAATTATTGACGGAAAAGAACACGTTACTGAAGAAATCATTGACGAACCGGATGACGTTGAAATTATTGAAGAGGCACCTAAAGTATCTACTCACACAGTACAAGAACAAGGCGTCAAAACGAAACGCATCAAGATAATACGACAGGTCCAAATAATAGATGGAAAAGAACATGTTACGGAACAAATTGTCGAAGAACCAGATGATGAATATATTCCCGATACTACGGTTACGTCTGCAATTGATGTTAGTATTCAAAGAATACCCACCATTATTCCAGAAGACACCGAAGAAGTTGAAGACGTTTTACAAGACCCTTTGCGTACTGAATCACATAAAACGGTAATTAATGTAACTCAACAGCTGATAAGCAGTGAAACAGGGCATACACAATTTTCTAAAAGTGTAACGAACGAAAAACAACAAACCGAAAGCTTGGAAAAAGTTGATGACTCCGTGAGCATTGTAAAGACAGACTCAATAGACAGTGTACCCATGGAAAATATCAAAGAACTAAGTGAAAATTTGCCCAGCCCTGTTTCCATCGAAGTGAAAAAAAACAAATCTGTCGAAGAAATATCAAGCCCAGATAGAAAATCAAAATCAGCATCCCCAAGCAAACGTGTGACTTTTGTTGACAAATTAATTGAAAGCAGTGTACCTGAAGAAGTTGCTAAAAAGATTGAAAAAGAATTGAAACAAGATAAGATATCACCTGAACCAACTAAAGTGGTTTCACAAGATTCAGCTTCATCTCAGGGCCTTAAGCAAGTTCTAGAAAAAGAAGTTATTATTTGTGAGAAACCAGAAATAAAAGCAAATGAAACCAAAATTGACCAGATAGAAAAAGGCACAGTTCTTGATTTTATCTCAAACGAAAGAGCTCATGCTTTGCACCCAGAACAAACATCATTATCTCCTAAACCTGCTGAAAAAGTGTCGCCTAGTGAAGAAACAGCTGTTGAAACTACACTGTCAAGAAAACCAATATCACTTAAACAAGTTGATATTGGATTAACAGACATAACAGAAGTACCGAGACCTACTAAATCAAAATCAACAAGTAAACCAGTGTCTTCCAAACCTATTGAAACAACACCTACAATAGAATCACCTGCCCCCGTTGCAACAGAAATGCAGGGCAAATCCCCAGAATTCAAATATGCTGAAACTGAATCACCTAGCAAACAAAAACCACAAGAACCTGTTAAAACTCAGAGAAAATCAGAATCAAATTTGCCGGCAGAAACTGAACCATTAACCAAAACAACACCGCATACGCCTGAAGCTGTAGGCGATGTTAAATCTCAAACGCTAGAAAATTTTTACATAGAAGAAGCAATCATGGGTAAAAACGAAGAAGACAAGGCAGTCCAAGAGCAACATACAATTACCACAGAAATACAATCACATCAAACAATTGCAGATTTCATTAATAATGAAATAGCTACCTCATTGCATCCAGAACAAAAATCTAAAGACATAAAGACACCAGAATCCGCTGAGATAAAATCAGTTGTAGATGAAAAGTCGTCTAGAGAGGATAAAACGCCAGAAATTATTTCTACGGGCACAACTATTGAAAAAACTGTAAAGCCAAAACCTAAACCGACGGCTTCTGAAGAATCAACAATTAAGCATTCAGAAATTCTTATCTCGTCACAAAACATTAAAACAACAGAACCCCATGTAAAAGAACAAGACAAAATTAAGGAATACGAAATGTTAACTCAATCGGAGTTAAGTTCTCCGACACGTAAAGATATTGTAGAAGAAACTAAGGAACTTTTGACTTCAGAAGCACAAAGGAAAGAATTTGAAACACCCATAGAAGTGGATCTAAGTAAAAAATCTATTAAAGACATAGTAGAAATCAAAAAGGACGTTGACACCAAAGTCTTCGAATCAAAAATAGAAATAGTGTCCACACAGTCACCAGTGACAGTGAAATCCATTGAAGCCAATACTAATAGTGAAATCGATGAGGGTAAGAAATCCTTAACTGCAGAAGTTTCTTACGTTAAACAAGAAGATAAACATGGTTTCCAGAAAGATGAAAAAGATCAAGTCAATTCTAAGTTTAACATCAAGTCACAAGATGAATTGATAATGCCTACAGATAAAGTTCAAATAATCGGAGTGGAACTAAGGAAACCGGAAAAGAAATATGACATCAATTTACTACTTGAATCGGAACGTCACGACACTCATGTAAGAGAGCTGAAACCAGCGGTAAGTGACCAAAGAGTAGTTACTGAGGTAGTAAGTCAACCAACTCAACCATTGCAAACTGTTGATATTTCAATGTCATTGTCAAAAACGGACATAAAGAAGAACGAGCCAAAAGTACAAGTTGACTTAAAGGTTGAAGGTTTTGAAGCGAAACAATCAGTCATAGTCAAAAAAGATATCGAGGTCAATCTACCAAGTACTGTAAAGATTACAGAAGAACATCCAAAACTTTTAATACCAGTAGAAAAAACTGAAGAAAAAGTAGTTGAGGCGGTGACCAAAGAACCTTCTCCAGAGCCAGTCAAGGAAATAATAAAGGTCGCTAAAGAACCGATACCGGAGCCTATCGAAGAGATCAAATGTCCAAGTGAACCAAAAGTAACCCCAATTGTTCCCGACGTAACCCCATTAGGCACAGATCAACCTTCAAGCGGGACGCCAGATTCGTCTAAAGAACAGAAAAAGACCAAAAGGAAAAAGAAACAGAAACCTACACCCGATACAAGCTTGACTGATTCCATTAAATCAGAAGTTCCACTAGAATTGCCTACTGGCAAGACTGACAAAAGTGTTATTGAAACTGATAAAAGTGTAATTGAAAGTGACAGTTCTTCTCTTAGCCACTATGTTGAGCTACCTACATCATCACCTTTAGAATCACCCAAACCGACTGAAGATGTTTTAGAGTCTAAAGTTGAATCATTAGAACCAGACTCGTTTGTTGAATCTGAAAGGGCTACTGAAGAAAAAGGCTACGAAGCTGAGGAAGTTTCTCAAGGACCGACACCTGTACCCAAAAAGAGACAGAAAAAGCGCAAGCCTCATGGTATTAGTGACGAAACTACATATCCCAAAGAAACCACTGCTGAGTCTGATGATACATCTATATCAACTCCAGTAGAAATCGAAGAGCCAGTAAAAGAAAAGAAGGGTAGAAAGAAAAAGGGGAAGAAAGTTCCTCCTACCGAATCTGAAGATGCTGCGGAACCGCAACCAATAGCCGAGGCAAAGCCCGAAAGTCCAAAACTTGGTAGTGAAAATGTAGAGTCACCTAAGGATGAATCTTACCAAACAATGAGTGAAACATCAGATATAAGCACAGTTAAAATAGTTGAAGAATGCGTGCAAAGTAGCCCCGAAACGTTGCAAAGGGAGGTTACTACGACTGTTACGTTTACAGTGCCTGTAGTTGAAGAAATACCTACTCAAGAATATTCAGTACAAACGTCACCTGAATTAACTGAGTCTATTAAAGAAGACCAAGAAGAGCTAAAACCTGAAACAGTTTGCATTGAACTGCAAACATCCCCAACTCCAATCACTGAAACGGTAGTGCAAACTACACCAAGAGAAGACAAAGAGGCTGATACACAAACGATTGAAGAAATGATAACTGTAGCTGAAAAATTACCTGTGATTGACACTGAAATACAAACTAGTAGAGCTGAATCACCTGAGAAGGTAGTTCAATGTGAAGTAACAACTCAAGTTATAACTCAAGATATACTGCTTCCAGAAGAGAAATTCTCACAGACATCATCACCAATTGAGGAACCTAAAGAAATACTACAACCGCTGATTCCTGAAGTTGTCACAGAATCTAAAGAAATGCAAACATCGCCCATACCTGAAGTACAAAAAGACGAGAAGAGTACTGAAGTGGTTGTAGAAACTGTTGAAACTGATATTCAGACATCACAAGAAATAACAGACCAAGAAACATCCACGACACCAGTTCAAGAGAAAGAAGTAATGGAAATAAGTATACAAACGCCTGATATTCCTGCTGTCAGCACATACACTCAATCTGATGAACCACAACCTGAAGTTGAAAAAGTGACAGTTATTGAGAAGACTGAGGTAACGGCTCCTAAGGCAGAAGCGTGTGACGTAAGCCAACAAACATCTCCAAGAACACCAGAACTTTCTAGGACGGAATTATCAGAGAAACCTCTTCCTACTTTGGAATTAAAGAAACCTACCACATCTGATAGCACCCAACAAACTACTCCTAGAGAACCTGAAGAAACTAAAGCTGAAGTTCCTACAGCACCCCGGCTAGTTAATTTAGACCTTATAAGGAAAGAGGTACCCACTACTGACAGTACTCAGCAGACATCGCCTAGAATTTATTCAGAAGATTCAATATCTACTTCGACAGATGAACCGTATGAAGTTCATTTACGGGCACAAATAACTATACCAGAATCGACAAATGATTTCCTTGACAATGAACGTCAAATGGAAGCACCACAATCCATAATCGGGGATAGGCAAAAGCATAAAAAGAGG
This sequence comes from Tortrix viridana, assembly GCA_963241965.1. NCBI lineage: Eukaryota > Metazoa > Arthropoda > Insecta > Lepidoptera > Tortricidae > Tortrix > Tortrix viridana. The sequence goes on along the minus strand of OY725179.1, from coordinate 1,486,652 downwards.
AAACAGAAAAGGAAGATAGAATCCCCGTTAGCACAGACGCCAGAAAGCCTTTCGGATCCCATCACTACAGAATTGCTGATGTCTGTGACTCCTACTAGCGAGGATTATTCTAGTAAAGAAACTTCATCTATAGATGAGGGAATATCTCAATTAGCTAGTCCAGTATCGCCAGATCAACAGGAAACTTTCGGTATGCATAAGCTTACTTACTCAGATGTCGTGCAACGATCAAAATCAAAGTCTCCTTCACCGTCCAAGTCTGTTCAATTCGCACAAAAACCTGTAAAGGCAAGATTACTCTGTGCTTTAGAAAAAAGAACTCGGTCTTTGACGGAATCACCTATAAACATTCCTGATGATTCTATGACCGTTGCCATATTGGGTCAATCTGTAGAAAATTCTTATGATACCGTTGTTAAGAAGGAATTTAATGACTTAAAGAATGCAGTTGGAACCAACGATCCTATGAGAATTGAACGAAGCGTTGTTGTAATAATTGAAACAATTTCTATTTGGTTAGAAGAAATCCAATACAAAATTCAAAGGGAGACTCTTACTAATGTTAGACCAGTGAATGAAACTCAACGCTTGGCATCACTGCAAGGATATATTCAAAGTCTGACAGAAATAATTGAAGTAACTGAAGTAAATGAGGAAATTATCACTTTGATTGAGATGCTAACACGCCAAGCAGATGCAGTCAGTACATTGAATAGTCAAGGTCCGTTAACTGTAAAAGAAGTTGAAAAAGACTGGCTTAAATTCTTAGACGATGCAGATAAATTATACAATTCAGTAGAAAAAGTCAAATCTCATTTGGATGACATCATTATATCTGATATTCCAACTCAACAAAAACTTGATAAGTTAGACAAATTAGAAAACGTTAACGTCAATAATTCTGATATGGTAACTAAAATGTTCAGACGATACCGTATATTGGTTGAAACAAATCCCAAAAAGGAATGTCCTGCCGATCTGTTCACTTGTGACGATGATACTAAGCAACTTGAAAATTCCATAAACACCGAAAGAGACCGACTTCTTCAACTATCGGCTTTGGCAGAAGAATATGAACAAACTTTACAAGACTTCGGACAAATTACCGACGTGGCAGAAGCATTGCTCGATGGTAAAATCATCGTATCTGATCTTGATCATTTGCATGAAGAAATTCAGAAACATCGAAAATTCTTTGTCAACCTTAGTCACTGCAGAGCTATACTTGAGTCTCTTGAAGATAACCTTGATAGTGAAACAAGATCTAAGTATTCGTCACTGCATAATTCACTTCATGATCGGGCTACGACTATCATAGACAGAGCGGCCGGTCGCGCTCAGCAGATGACGTTAGCTGCTTCAAGATGGACCACACTAGAGCAAAGTATGAAGGAAGAACAGCAATGGTTGAGAGTCGCGCAACAGAGGATCCCTGACCTAACCAACGTCACCTCTATTGACCACGAGCAATATATCAACTTGTACCAGTCCGTCAGTCTGGATGTGTCTCACCATCACGCTAAAATCCTGCGTCTTTTGTCAATAACTGACGGACTGCAAAATCTCATAGTCTGCTCGGGTTTAGAATCTGAGTGCTCAGTTGCTCTCGATACCTTGCTGAAATTACAAGAAGACGTAGACTCTAGGCTTGTTCGTTTGAGAGCATTTAAAGAAAACTGGATGACGTATGATTACATTATAGAACGTATTGAGAATTGGATAAAGATCTCCAATAGGGAACTTGAGCACATCACCCCTGAGAACATAACAACTACTGGTAACTTACGTCGCTTTTGGGAATTAAAGGCTCAGCATGAAGTGCACAACAACCTTAAGAACGAATCCGGCGTTCAATTTGAGAAGGCACTGGAAATACTACCAATATCCGACGAGATGGTCCAGCGACAATTCTTCTCAAAGATAGAAGATGAATGGCGAGATTTAGCAGGTAGAATAGACAACCTACATTCCTCTGCGATTCAAAGCATTTCAGATCGCGACGTGTCTTCAGGAGAGAAGCTAAATATTCTAGAAGACGAAATCAGAGAGCTACGAGCGTCGCTAGATAGCTTAAAGGCTGTAATAAGAAGCGAGGATGAGTTAAATCTATACATCGAACGACTTCAAGTGATGACTGGTCGTGTAGACAGGATCCAAAATGAGCTTGGCAGATTGAGCTTGCTACCTACCGCAGAATCTGATCGCTTGGGAGCTCTGCTATCACAATCGCGTAACCTGGATGATCAGATAGCCGAAGAACTGGAACGTAGCATGCTGTTGAAGGAGAAGATAGTTCTGGTACAGGCTGGTATTACGCGTTGTCAGAAGAGCCAACGTCGCGCTCGATTGACTATTGAAGAGTGCGAGGCAGCTGAACGTTTAGGTAGCGATGTTGTGGAGCGTGCTTCAGAGACTTGTGAGCGGTTGCTTGAAGATCTAGAAGGGCAATGGAGAGATATTAGAGCGCTAAACCAGGCGCTGCATACTCTGCCCACCTGTCTACGCGTATCCGTGTCGCTTACGGACTTGGAGAGAGACATTACTGGATTACAGGTTAGCCAATTTTGATTTTCACACGATTCAAGCATATTTAACTTAAGCAATGTTACTACTTTTTGGCGAGACATGTTCTTATCCTCCCTTTTTTAACCAGGAGAACCACGCGCAACTGGAATCTGAAGCCAGTGACCTATGCGCTCGTCTACGCTCCAAGGTCCAGCTTTGGCGCCGGTTCGAGCGCCAACTCGAGATGGTGCAAGGCGCTGTGAGGGAAGCTGACTACATGGCAGAGCTGCTTACTGTGCAAGGTCAAGTCGACTATGATCGGCTACTGAAGGCCACTGAGAAACTTGAGGTAAGAAAACCAAAACGTTATTTATTTGATTCGTGAAAGAATCAACTTGCATTCGTTTTGATATATTATATTAAGTAGTTATTCAAACAATCTTGCAATTATACAATTTAAACTTTTATCTACACTCATATTGTAAAACTTCTACAACACGTTCAGGAACTGTAGGTTATCATAAGTAGCTTTACGTCAGTCAGTGGTGTTGCTGTCGTTAGAGCGAGAAACTGTGTTCTTGTTCTCGCTCTAACGTCTAAATGCAACCCTTAATAGCCCACGTGATGGGCCCTCGTTTAGAAGAGCCATTAGATTGTTATCTTGTGCTAAGTCTTATCGCTATACTAGACCACTACTTGGGGGTTAAACCTTCATGACATAAATAAATCATCACAGACCACTATAATATAACAAAGACTCTTTCCCACCAGACTTTGAGCGAGTCGCTAACCCGTCGTAGCGGTGAGCTCGTCGGCGAATTGCGAGCCTCAGCCGCCCCGCTGGCCGCCAGCACGGAGCCAACCGTGGCGGCACGGCTTCAGAGGGACTTGGACGATGCTGCTGCAGCCTATGAGCATACCTGCAACAATCTTACTCAGCTGTGTGACAAGTGAGTATAAAATATGATACTTGATTTATTTATAGATTTACTTTATCGCTTTTCAATTAGAACTTTAAAATTCTACGATGAAAAGTATTCTACATCCTTTCCCGGGGTCCACATAGCAAATTTCATACGTTTGTTACGATTTCACGGCTAAACCACTGAACTGATTTCGATGAAATTTGGAATGGAGATATTTTGAATCCCGAGAAAAGACATAGGATACTTTTATCCCGGAAAATTGGACAGTTCCCGAGGGAGCAGTGATAAACGACTTCTACGCGGGTGAAGTCGCAGGCAAAAGCTAGTGGTGAAGAAAACCGACGACAATACAATATTATGACGTCTAAGAGCTGATCTGATGATGAAGTCGCAAGGTGGTGACAGTATGTCTGCTGTAATCAACCGAGTGATGTACCTACTATACATTTTTGACAGAAACTTTTTTTCCCTTAATGGTACACATATATACATACCTACCTTCACGCGGTCTCCCAATGAGGAAGGCAGAGACTATGGAACACCAGGTGCTTCGGTCCAAACATACCTCTTTCGCTTCATCTACATTCATCAACCTCTTCATGCATGCTTAATGATATCATCTACATAATTAACGAGCTCGACAACTCATAACTGATATTCTCCAGGTACCACAAGGCCGTAGACCTATGGAAGAGATACCGCGACGCAGCAGCGGTAGTCAGGGCGTTTGCTGAACAGCAAGAAGGAACGTTGCACTCTTTGAGACCGGATGATGCACCCGATACTGCCCAAGTGAGTACTAGGATTAATTGGCATAGGATATTTGGTTATTGTGAAAAAGACTGTTAAGTTTCTTGAGGTGATTCTTCTCAACAGTGGTCTCCTCTTGGGAAGCGCTGGTAGACTGTATAAGTGCCTACAGGGCCTACTTACAGAATAAAGATCTTCATTTTTTTAAAACATGAGCAATATCTTGAGGATTTCTTGATGTTACTTCATTAATTAAAACAAGATTAATTTCAAAACGACGTGCAAGAGTTTCTTGCGGTGCTTCTGAGAAATTATGGTCTTATCGAAGCGCTTATAATTTCGTTCCGAAGTTGAATGAAGTCCTCATGATGCCAATGTGTTGAATAAAAAAAGGTTCCGACAAATTGGTAACGTCTTCCTTTTTTTGAAGTCGATTAAAAATAGAATTTAAAATTAAACCTGATGGTGGCTTGACTATAGTCATGTGATGATAAAAGACTAAGACGAGACACAGCACGGACATTCGAAGTATTTGAGAATGATAACTTCTCGACTAAGTCACCTATATAATAAAAAATCAAAATCAAAATCGTTCCATCCGTTTAGGAGCTACGATGCCACAGACAGATTCACAGATACACAAATACACGTTAAACTTATAACACCCCTCTTTTTGCGTCGGGGGTTAGTAAAATCAGTCACGTCACCCGCTTTTCCGTACATTTTATCGATATTCGAAAATCGATAAGTTAGCGTAATGTATCTTGATTATGTATCCATTGCTCAGCGGGCCTATTATGGCCGTGATTAGGTAGATAAACGTGGATGAAACATCTGTCACTTTCTGACCAGTATGTGAGTGCGAGAGTGACGGTGCTAGCCGAACTTATCCACCGCGATAAAGACGACCATAATACGGGTGCTGTTCATAAAAAAGTATTTGTATAGTCGAGGACAGAAAGATGTTTTCACTTTTTCACCTTGTTCCATTATAATAAGGTCCAAAAGTGTATACATCTTTCCTCGACTGTACGAAAACAAACTGTACTAGTAATTCCCAGTGTTAGCTTTAAAGTCATCGGCCGAAACAAGCACATTATTCGGAGAGTAACGGCGCGAACGTTAAATAAACGTTAACTGCTAACATTTGTGCGCAAACGCTTGTGTTCAGTGCCACTAACTAGCAGATCAATGTAATTTAATTAAGGTGCGTGTGTCGTAGGCACCAAATGAGTTCAGTGGCGTGGCTAGTTCAGAGACTGGGTTATATTCATGACTTGTTTGGTTGTGTTTTAAGATGGGAAAAAATGTGATTTTAGGATAGGTACTTGCACAGTTTTATAACGTAGCTTATTACAAAATACTCATTTTATAAATTAACATAATATAGTGTTATTAAAGTCTGAGTCATAGGCCGGATTCAAACCGCACGCGGTCGATGCACTTTACTTAGCAGTAAGTGAAACGTGGGTTGGTTATAAAAGTATGGGTTAGCACCCGGATTTGCTCGACAGGTGACGACGCAAACGATAAAGGAGGTCACTTCATAAATACTCGTATGCCTGGTTCACATTTATTCCAGTGAATGAGTCCAGTAGAAGTACATTGACGAGTATGGTATTCACGTTTGAGGCGAGAGCTATTGTAACGACGCAATGTACTGGAATAATGTGAACCGGGCAGTAAGTGAATATGCCTATGCCTTGTTACTTAATACGATGCTAGCAACTAACGTAGAAAGAGAGAGAGACAGCGATAAGGTGTACAGTCAGCATCAAATAGATAGCAGCGAAAGTGGCCAAATATATTGCAACACGTCTTTATTACTATAGGAATAAAAATGTGTTGCGATATATTTGGCCATGTTGGCTGCTTCTATCTATTTGACGCTGACTATACCTACTTAAAACATTCGGCGCCGGTGACACCTATTGTCAAAATTACGGGTAGCACTTTATCGAACCTCCTTTCATCGAACGTATCATTTCATCGAATTTCATTTCATCGGAAGCTAATTTCCACGTGCAGGAGTTATAATTGTTGGTGGTGTCAGGTCTAACCTAACCTAACCTACGTAACCCATGCTTATGATTACCTGAAAACAATAAGGTTTCAGCAGAAATTAGCTTTAGATGAAATGAAATTCGATGAAATGAAACGTTCGATGAAAGGTGTTTCGATAAAGTGATGAAATACCCAAAATTACATACCTTCATTTGGAGGTTAGGCGACGGCGAATGTTTCCATTATCTTTAACTTTTGTTATGTGACATAACTACTCGTACTGTTCTCGCAAATTAAGACTTTAGTTCGTCGAGAAACAAAAAGCGTGTCCAGGGATTAAGGTGCACAAACGAATAAGGGTGGAACTACATGTGATTTCATCACGGAAAAAAGTGAAAAAAAAAATTACTTCCTGTATTTTTTGCGTTTCTTTATTTTTTTTTCTAATTATTGTACACCTTATGCAATTATTTTTTCCGTGATAAAATCATGTAGTTTCAAGCTTGTTCGTTTGTGCAGTTTGTCTCTGGACAACTGTACAAGAGTAACCTCGTGATATTATAGTTGCGATACAATATGGGATATAATCGAGATCGGCTTATAAAAGTAGCGTAGCGAGATAAAATTTGACAGGTGCTAGGGAAATGAATACATCTATTCCATATTCTAACGTAAGACTTAACGCTTAAGGTAAAATAAGTGTCCCGTCTTGATAAAATCGCTATAAAAATGTGAAAATCGCAATAGCCGCTTAGTAATAAAAGGTAATAAAAGTGAGGACGAGACACTTTAATTTTAAACCTTAAGCGCTAAGTCTTACGTTAGAATATGGAATAGATGTATTAATTTCCCTAGCACCTGTCAAATTTTATCTCGTGCATGCATGTTAAAACAACCAAACCGTGTCGTCAAAATACTAGAAAATGAATTTTTCTTTATTTACTACATACAAAAAGACACATTTAAAACAAGGTTATAAATTGACCTTTTGTACTTGTATTCATACTTAGAACTCAGTCTATCATTAAGACCAGTCCTTTCCTTATAAAGGTTGGCTCAAACGTTGGTAACAAATACCGAGCCAATGATGTCACCTACAATCCATATGTGTAACTCTGTTGTATGTATTCAATACAGAACTGCAAATTAAGTCTCTAAGTAATATATAATAAGTTTTTTTTGCAGTCGTACCTCTTTGCCGTCATTTCAAAATTGTATGCCAACTTCTCACATGTGTCAAAGTACAAAATTTTACCCATCGCAGGTAAAATTCAGTAGGTTTATGTACATAATAGTGGAAACACGGAAGGTTTATGTACATAATAGTGCCCGGAGCGAAGCGAGGGAGTGGTCGCTATCAGCTCTAGCCTGGCTTGTACCGTGGACTAGGACAACGCCATACAAAAAAAAACTTGAACTTGGAAACGTCCAAAACTCAGAAAATAGTGCTCATCACTCAGATATTTGTCCTTAACGGAGATCAAACCCTGGATCGCTACTTCACAGATTCACTAACAACTAAGCCAACCGCGTCGTCCGAAAATATACATCACTCTCTGACTTCCTGACTACCTCAAAAAATTACGCCAAATCGTTAGCCTGATCGAAACCTAAGAGTAAAACTCAGTTCGTAGGTACAGTCTAAGAAATCTCAAGAGAGTCTGTAATTCCTTACAAAATTGATTTAAGAAATCCGCAATGTTATTTTATCATAAGCAGGTAAATATTTCTCTCAAGATCGTGGTTACAAGTTTAAGTTATTTTATGCTAACAAATAACGGTTCAAATCAGTGAGTCATTGAACTTCAATTCACATGTTTAAAGATAACAGTCTAGTGAAATATTAGTAAACTTCTTAGTTATGACAATATGTTTACTTCTAAGTAGTATTATCCTGTACCTATTAGGAATATTATTAGACTAGATTAATAACAATCATAATAATATAATATATCTAGTTACCTAATCAATGTGGACGGAGTCGCTTGCAAACCTCATAACATTTCCACCGCCCACACAGCTGAGCACAACCTCTCATGCTGAAAGTCTGGGCCATGGTCCTCACGCGGACCCAAAAAAAGAAAATCTAAACGATTTTTAAGCATAAAGCTTATGTAACCTTGTTACACATAAAACTACGCAAGACGTGTACATTTCCTCAAAATTCAAGGGCGTCTGAACCTTGTCGCTTCCCGAGGAAAACACCTTAATAAACTGGCGAGTACAATAATAAAATCGTTCTGATAAGCTGATAACGTGAGTCAGTCGCCCCGCAGCCGCGAACCGGCGAGGACGCGTGCGCCAAAACCGCGAATCCGAAACAACTCGAATAAAGAAACGAATCTGTCAAACATCGCTCCCGCCAAAACCTACATTTTTCGAAAAGAGAAATGCGCGTAGTGTTTTGTTTTATTTCAAAATAATTGAAGTAAAATTTGTGCGTACGCCCTTTGAACTGTGCTCATTTATACTCGTATTAGACACATCCGTTGATGCTGTTTTCTAACTACAAAATTTTTAAATAAATTATTAGGAATTAATTTGTTTTGAAAATGTAAATTTCTTGTAGTTATTCAAGGTTATCACGTGTGGCTCCAGTTAATGCACGAACTTCTGTTGACATCACCGTAGAATGCTTAACTGTATGCATAATTGCATTCTTAATTCGATAAACTAGTAACTGCATTTTCGCCTTGCGCGACCTTCGCGCTGTTCCAAAACGTTTTTATTTCGCATTGTTAGATGTTAGTGGCCAGTGTTTTCCGAGATGTGTTAACGAGTGGTTGTACCCATTCATTTGGTTATTTTTAACGTTGAATTAACCGGTTGGTTATTTTGTGACCGTGATAGTGACAGAATGATGGATTACTGTGATTTTTTCATTGGATTGATAAAGAAACGGTGTCAGGAGGGCAGAGAGTGATTTGCTTATCAAAATGTCACTTCAAGAGGTGAGGCTGTGGTCATGAACTGATATATTTCTGATTATTGATGTGGGTAGCCGGTGAATTTGGCGTTATTTACGCTAACCAGGAAAATGTTGATAAGGGAATTCGTATTTAATACTTACCACATTTTAAATACATCATACACACATGATAAATTTAGTTTATGATAACGAACAGTGTTTAATATGTGTAATATACATACCTAATAATAATAGAGGATGCCGTAATCTACGCATTTCATCAAGCTTGATAGTCTAGGAACGACTATGTAATAATATACATATGCGTGATCGAAAATTTAATGTTCCATTGTAGTGTTCCTGAACGATTATACTTAACGGGGTATATTATGTGATATTATTGATTTGTGGAGTACGCGCGAGTGTAGCCATAGTCCAGGTCGGCCAACTTTTTAAACAAAGAGCCGGATTCTGGAAAAATATCAATTTTTCGGAAGCTCAAGAGCCGCAGTTTTCTGTTTCAGGTTTTTCACTGTATACCAAATTTTAATAGGACAAAAAACTTTTTGAGGGGCACTGCAAAATTACCCTTCAAAAAACCGCATGCGGTTCGCGAGCTGCAGTTTGCTGACCCCTGGCCTATGGCACCGTGATACAGTCGCCTTTAGAGTCTTATGAACTTTTTAATTATGTGGCGCAATAGCTTTTTAAACGTCCTTCGCGTTTGTACTTCTTTCTCACTTACTCTCATACTTTTTTATGCTGAAACCGCTTTATGCTAACTGACTTTAGTCGAATCGAAAAACTTTAATATCGTACATACGAGCATTTTTAAATCTAATGGTGCGCCTACACTAGCTTTTATAAATGTTATGTAACATTTTGTAACAATAATAAAATAAAAACAAAATGTCCTATGAGAAGGAATTATGCAGAACCATTTTTAAGACACATTTTGTTTTTATTTTATTTCATTTATTATCATGTTGTGGGAGCACCATAAATAATATAAAGCAAAGTCTGGTTAGTTACACCATTTATAACTCAAGAACGGCTCGACCGATTTTTATTAAATTTGGCACACAGATAGTTTATTACCTGGATTAACACAAAATATACTTTTTACTTCGGAAAATTAGATAGTTCCCGAGGGGTAAGCTAAAAATGACTAGTACGCGGACGGAGTCGCGGTGAAAAGATAGTTTAGTAATTATACTAAACTAGCTTATCACCGCGACCGCGATTTTAGTTCATTAGAGCTAGACATCGTCACTAATAGCGTCACTGCAAGATTAGATGACATACAAACTAAACCCGAAAGCTGACTAATCGGCACACGAAAGAACAAAACGCAAGGTTGAAAGATACGTTAATCATTTTCATGACTTTCCAACCGATGGCAGACTTACCGAAAAACTTCGACGGAACGAAGTGAGTTCTTAGAGGAATCTTTAAGTCACGGAGTACTGGGACGGCGCATTCGTATGTTTGTTTAACGACAACTTAAGTATTGTTGATCCGATTGTGAGTAAGGGAGAAGGTAAATATTCAAAGTGCCAAAAACATTACAAACCGGTCGAATGCGAGTCGGATTCGCGCACTGAGGGTTTTTAGTATTTGTTGTTTTTCTATAGCTATGTCCACACCTGTGCGCTTTCATGTTCAACTTTCTATTCGTCTTGCGTCAATGCAATACGAGGGTGACACTGAATCTTCAATAAAAGCCAATGTTTTGACTTTATCTTCCGCCATTTTATTTGCAAAATGTTGCACGTCAACCCAACGGTGACGGATCAGCGTGCGCTACGGGTATGCGCTGATATCAAACTAGTTTGAGCGCATGGGTTATAGATAGCGCTGTGGTTGCAGAGGCGTGCGTCAGAGGAAAGCGCAAGTTGAACAAGAAAGCGCACAGGTGTAGACATAGCTTATAGGGTTTGCTCTATAATCATACCAAATTTGTTGTTTATAGGTACTACCGTTTTTACAACAGATCAAATACAAAATAACGTTAAAAAAAAAAAACTTTTTCTTGTATGGGAGTCTCCATACTACTATTTTACTTTTTGACCGTTTTATTATTTTTTAGAAAATCCGCCGTTATGTCACATATACGGAAAAAAAACCAACGGGTTATCTTTAAACGGTTTAAAAGATAGCTCTTTAAAGTTAAGACAGATGGACGGACGGACAGCGTAGGCTTAGTAATAGGGTCCTGTTAGGCACCCTTCGGGTACGGAACCCTAAAATATGGGGCTTATTTATGCCCACATGGCAAATGACCTTTATCTTACAAAAAAACAACTAAATCGATCTACAAAAATACAATTAAAAACACAAACACGATTAAAAACAAAGACACAAACTAATACATTTTTAAAAACACATCATAAACTAATTACGTTCCAACTTGATTAGGCACGCGAAACTAGCATTTATCTTCAACCAATAGTACTCATAATCGCTAGAAACAACGCCCATTTTCTATGCAATTAACAAGCTGGCGAAAATTTTCAAGGGCACACTTTCTAGTTCTGCTTTTATATGACGATTGGTGTTATTGTAGATGCGGCAATGAAAAGTCAAACAAGTTACTCGATATTTTTTAAAACTTAAATTAAATTACTATTTTTCTCTAAAAAAAAAATAACTAAACTAAAATGACATAAGTGACACCGTGTGATAACTATATGAGAAAATATGTTTATATGCAAAAAATATCGTTAAAAACATAACGAATTTCAATTTAGTCACATTAGCATACATTATTTAACACTAAACGTTGTCGTTTGACTTTTCGTAGAACTACTAATTTGTTTTGATCCAGTGAAGCTATAAGCGTAATAAAATTTAATTGAGAGTTAACAACCGAATGGTAATCAATCTCGCCTTTAGGTATACAAAGTTCATCACACACGTGTTAAATTTTTTGTACAAAAATTTATTGTTTCATGACATTTCATTACATTTTCTCAATTTAAATGTATTATTTTGTGATAAACTACAAATTAAACTCACCAAACAAGCTCACAACAAATAAAATAACGGCATTTTAAATATACTTACTCTGTGATTTAATTAAATTGACACAACTGCCAAACTGCACTTAGCAACAGTAACATTTCTATATTATTTACACTGGTTTTGTTAACCAAACAATGATGGTCCTTAAAAATGTAATGTTCTAACAGTACCGCATCTAATCATTCACTGAATCCAGACAGAACTAGAAATGTTCTAAATTGCGGGTAGCCGTGCCCTTGCAAACTACCCGCTAAATGCGAACGACCTCCAAACTACCCTAAATCAAGTTTAAATACCTACTTATGTGTGAAGGCCGCGAATTCTGCTACGTGTTTACTAGAGGTTACGTAGATGATAGTATAGATTGGCGTTAGGGTTCCAGTTTTTTTTTATATAAAATAACAAAACAACAACAATATCGTACCTAATCATATTGTTGACGTTATGACAGCTCTTATTAGTTGTTTTTATTATTTACTATAATAGTTAATTTATGCAAACAATAAATATTTAAGACTCGCTTCAGAAACCTAAGAGTGGTTTATTAATTTTTATTATATGTATAGTTCGAAAGAAATCGCCTCACTTACAAGATAATAATTATGTACCTACTTACTTACTTTATAGTTACTAACAACAATATTATCATGACATTACCTACAATTTTAAATATTATTACAACTTGACAATAAAAGATAACGTTAAAATTGTTTACGATATTGAAGCAGAATGGGCTAAATTAAATTGGAACAAGGACCCTAGTGAGATAATAATAATAATAATAATACACACACATATGCAAACGAAATGCCATAGTGATTTAACTATTTGTGTTTTTCTTTCACTCACTCTTATACGTTTTTACGCTGGTCAACCCGACTTTACCCCAACCCGAATGATTTTTTCACCTCACCAGCTCGAAAAAGCGTTATTTGGCGCACATAATCTGCGTACAAAAGTCCGCTTTAACCGCTAGCGTGGAAAGTAATGCTGGTGCTTTGCGCGAAAGGGGCCGCTGCGCGAGCACGGCGTCAGCTGATGTGACGCTCGTGTAATTGTTTTTCCAACACCAACTGTTTTCCTTTTTTAATTTTTGTTTTCCGCTTTTTAGTGATACGAGTAGGTATATCACTAAAATTCGAATTAACACAAAATCGGTCGAGTTGAACTAATATATCGCTTAATAACGGATCCATGCGGATGACGTCACGGGGTATCCATTTGTTGTATACTAAAACCTTATCCAGAATGTAACAAATACTTTTCTGAAAACCACATCTAAATCGGTTCAGCCAAACGCGAAATAATAAGACAAACATACATACAAACATACGGGTCAAACTGAGAACCTCCTTTTTATTGAAGTCGGTTAAAAAACCGTCTTTTGTTCGCGATTCCGTCAGTGCTGAATCTCTGCTTGCATGTTGAAGGAATTATTTAAAAAGAAAATAGATTTAAAACACTTTAAATTGAAGTTAAATACCACGTCGCAAGAACTTGTTAGACTTTATTTCTAGTGCTGACTATAGGTACATTAAATATTTACGAATCACAGTTCAGTACAGAAATACCTGAGTGAAGTCATCTCGCTCGCCCTATTAAGAATAGACATGTTGCAACCTACATTATCTGTTTACGTTTATAGATCGTAAACGAATTTTACGCCTCGTTTGCAGGTCCGTTTCGAAATAAGGTTATATTTACGAATTACGCAACGTTAGTGTTTTAACGTTATCTTGTAACCGTTACTTTTGTTTGATGTGGTTTAATTAAATCGTATGTCGTAATATTTTACACATAAAAAGGAAAATAATAACATCATAAATCTGTTATTTACATTATAAAATAAAAAACAGATCAATAAAATAATGATTTGATTTTACTTGTTGCCTGTCATATTAGTCTAGTATGCAAATTTCGCTGTTATCGTCGGGTCTTATTTTAGTTTTATTCATTTAAATTACTACTTGTTTAAAACTTGTTATAAGTAACATAAATAGGGCGTCGCAACGCTAATCCACGCGAAGTAACCTACTTAAGTAATTAATAATTTAAAAAAATACTTTTTTTTAGTAGGCATACTTAACTAAGCAAAGAGTTGATAAAGTAGGTACAATATTTTTATTTAAAAATTGCCGCATGGCAACTATCACACTAAGCAGCACAGTTTTTGAGTAAAAATTCGATCATGTTACCAATTTCACTCCGAACATCGTCCTCAATTACCCACCTATTTTTTGCCATACATGTAAAATTATGCTATGTTATTAATGTTAATGTTTATCAAGAAAAAAACTAGTTACATCATAGCTTAATCCACTAAACCCATTAAAACAGTATTACAGAAACATACTAACTTCTTATATCCGTTACGTTCAAGGAAAATTGGTTTATCATCGCAAATACATTTTTAATTATAAACATGAACGCATTTTTTATTTTGAACTGTTTATTTTATAACTTCGTTGGTATAAAAAGTTTTCATAACACGCTACATGTGTCCTGATCATTTGTAAACGGCTCCTATATTTTGCTGTTTCTTTAAATAATAACAATATTTTTGTGATATATATTTATAAATTGTGGAAATAAGAAATGGTGAGTTGTATTTTGATTTTTCGGTGAAACATTTTTTTCCGGCGGCGTTCTAAAAACATTTTTATGTAAACAAACAGTGATTTAATTTACTTAGCTTTTATAAATCTTTATTGCAGAATATCAAAAGTTATTTATTTAATTGCAACAAAGTTTGAAACCCCATTTTATCAAGTTATGCGTTTCAATATACGCGTGATTTCTAAAGTATCTAATTGACAATTCATTACACTTGCTTTCATTTTTATAGTTCGATATGACATTCATTTTTAGGGTTCCGTACCCGAAGGCTGCCTAACGGAACCCTATTACTAAGCCTACTTACGCTGTCCGTCCGTCCGTCCGTCTGTCCTAACTTAAAAGAGCTGTATCTTTTGAACCGTAAAAGATTGCCTGTTGATTTTTTTCGCAGGATATGTGATATAACGGCGGATTTCCTAACAAATAATAAAAAAGCCAACAAGTAATAATAAGGGGAGTCCCCATACAAGAAAGGTTTTTTTTTTTTGTATTTGCTCTATCGTAAAAATGGTAATACACGCAATCGTCAAATTAAATAAACGAATACTAAAAACAGGCCGAATGTGTACGGAACCCTCAGTGCGCGAGTTCGACTCGTACATACTTGATCGGTTTTTTATAACCGCCATTTGTAATATTGACACGTTCAGTGTTCAAAATATAAAGTGAAAGGGTGAAAGTACATACCATAACTTTGAATTGGACAACATGCACATTATGATTGGCGGATATTGACAGCCATACAAATTGAATGTATAATGTTGTGATAAGATCCTGATGTAAATATAGAAAGCAAAAAGTTTTATGTGTAAGAGTAGTTACTACATTCGGTAGTATTTGTCAAATATTGATCGATATTTATTATAGGTATATCGAATGAAAGAAATGTCATGTGAAGTGTCACCATAACAGATCAGTACCAAAAAGTTTGAAACAGTGAATGGATACAGTGGTATTCATTAAAGTTCGGTTTTCTGCATTTAGCCTACGGTCTCATAGCTCGATGTCGATTTATTCAGGATATTACAAATGTCTATGAGCATCAGACTGTTGAAAAGGTGATCATGTGCTCGTATCTTTTCTGTGCCATAAAAAAAACTTCAATTGATCAGTCAATTTATTAATTTATCGCTTGAAGTAATGTTACAATGGTCTCCGATTTTAAAACAAATAAAAACGGATGTGGTCTGACTGAAATGGTGACTGCGTTCATAATTTTAGAACCACGATTAAAACGTTAAATTTAAATCCGACATCACACCGCGTGGCGTGATCCGAATTCCTGTGCCATACATCATATCCGATATACGTTACGTATCCTTATAGATATACCCTCTTATTCATAATCGCACAATAACTAAAGTATGCTTGTAGTATGGTTTGTCCTTATCTTTCATTGTGACATTTGAATATGACAGAAAGTGACAAAGCATACTTTTACTAAAATAGGTTTGTTGTGCGGTTATGACTAAGGGGATAAAACTTGTAAAACCTATAACAGCACGTTTTCTGACTTAGACATCTTTAACCTTTCCCTTAATAAATTCAGAACTGGCATTATTAATCATTAACTCAGATATTTATTTAACAGTATGGGGGTGCCCATACTGCGGATTTTTTTTGTTTTTATTTTTCATATAGCCTCGAGTTGATTTGTAACGGGTTACTCTTTGTTGTATTACTTAACTGTGGCATCTTCACTGGTCAATGTTATATTTAAGTTATCTTTGTAATAGTATCAATTGTACCGTTTGTGCCCAAATAAACATTAAACATAAAGTTTTCCTGTTCAAACTACTAATGAAACTTTATGTACTTAAATATGTAAAGAAAAATATTGATTTAACTAATAGGTATTAAATTTATATGAGCCGTAGTAAAATATTTCGACGACGACGCGGTTAGTTAGGAAGTGAAGTGAAGCTAGAGGTCCCGGGTTCGACCCCCGGTATGGGCAAATATTTGTGTGATGAGCGCGAGTATTTGTTTCTGAGTCATGAATGTATTTCTCTAAATAAGTATGTATATCGTTGCCTAGTAATCATAGTACTGCCAGCATCACATACCTACATAGGAACAGCGAAAGTGGCCAAATATATCGCAACACATCTTTATTACTATAGGAATAAGGATGTGTTGCGATATATTTGGTCATTTTGGCTGTTCCTATCTATTTGATGCTGACTGTACAAGCCTAGAACTTAGTTTGGGACTATGTCAATTTGTGTGAAAATGTCCCCTGATGTTTATTTATTATTTTATTATTTAGAAATCATTTAGGTCCGCGGTCAAAATCGCGTGTTAACACATTCGGCGCCGCCGGAGTCACACGGTGTGTCAAATTACATACATAATTTGGAGGTGGGGCGTCGGAAAATTTATTAAATACGTCAAGATATTTTTTCTAGTCTACACAGAAAACTGTAAAAACTAGTAATATGCGATTCACTAGTTAATTAGAGCAGGGTAATGGAGTTACTACTCCTTGCCTGTATTTTCTGAGAAAGAACTTTCTAGAAAAGAAAAAGATGCTAAGACAACTTTTAAAACGACTGCACTAGAATTTTCTAGTCTTATGTTGCTTTTACCACTGTTTACTGGTATATGCTTTTAAATTATTTATATTAAAAAAAAAACAGATGCGGGCAAGCAAGTTCTACAACTATGCCAAATTTTAAGTTGATAGCATCTATATTTGCTGGGAAAAGTTGCTGTGACATACAGATAGACGGACGTACCATAAGGGTTCCTCTTTTTACCATTTTGGTACGGAACCCCAAAAAACTAAATCAAAATCGGTTCATCTGTTTAGGAGCTACGATGCCACAGACATATACACAAATACACGCGTTAAACTTATAACAATGTTTTGCTTCGGGGATTAAAATTTGCAAAGGAATACTTACTGCATAAATAGTAGATTGTACAACGAATGCATAAAACGCACCATTTTACGCGAGACGTTTATCCATCCAAGCGAGCTTGCGAGCGAGGATGGATATAAAGTCGAGTATTATATGGGTTTTATGGACGAGTTGCACACTCTATTTTTCACTTCGATTGCGAGGAAATGAAACAGCAACATGATAAAAATAATAATTATAATAAATGCGACGAAATAAAAATTATAAGTTTATTTTATGAAGCTTTATTGTGTACTTTGGCTGTTGGTATCCTTGCCTTGGTCTTGGAATACTAACGAAACGAAATAAAATAAAGAGGTTATTCTATGAGGTTAAAGTTGTTCGTGTGGCTGTTGGACCGATTGCCTAGGTCTTCGACGAAGATTTTACTTTATGCACTAGAGCATAAGAAGCGACTTTATGTCTGTCGCCTACGCACGACATAAAGACGAACTTTTAGAGCATGAGAAGTGAAAAATATGTTATTACAAAAGTCACCAGACAATTATACTTATTTTTAACGGCATGATTATGTTTTTTCAACGATTGAATACCTACATCCTAGTTAGTTGAAGTTATATCAGACAAAATAGAGACCTTGAGCTATTATGGAGATAAATGTTATTTGTTACATCACAATGTACTGGTTTAACTTGTTTATCGTTTGAACAGAAAATCTCGTCCAGCGGCCATCTTTAAATAGGGAATATGCATGTTTTTTTTTTTTTGCTTTAATAAAATTTAATTCATGTAGAGAAAAAATATTTTTCAAATTACTAAAAATAACCAAGATATAAGCCATCAAAGATTCGTTTCTATCTATTTCTAGCAGAATTAACATGGCATTTATATGGGCCGTAGTGAACGGGCATGGCCGTAGTGAACGCTGACGTCACATTCGATGTCGGATATCTCTGTCTTATTAATAGTTTAAAATGATTATTATCATTCGTATTTTTTGGCCGATTTTAATTTTAATTTAATAATACCTAATAATTTAGGTCGTGTCTTACGGTTATTTCATATTTTGTTAAGAATATTTTAATATTATTTTAATACAAAACCTTCAGAGCCAAAGATTCGGCTATATATTTTGACGAACGCTATATTTAGTAGGTTGTATATAGTAAGTAGGAACCTTGCCTATGAAACTGGCGGCCCCGAGTTTGATTCCCGGCATAAGCAAATATTTGTACAGAATTTGTCTGAGAATATAAGTATGTAAATCGTTGTCTAGTACCCAAAGTACAGTCGAGTACAAAATATATGTACACTTTTACAATTTATTCCAAGTATATTCATAATTATTGTCTGTATACCAACAGAAGAAATAATTTAATCTGTGTAAGATTATCCCAGGATATCTTTATTTAGTCTAATGCCTAAAAACTAGGAAACCCTTTAGATTTGTGCAGTGCGTTCCAGTAATCTTTTAGATGCATTAATGCACTTATGCATCACCTGATGTTAGATTTCATTCTACGAATCCGAATCGTACGCTCTATTTGAAACGCAATATCTAGATGAATATCACTGAATAAGTGTCTTCACTTTGCAGATTGCAAAATACAAGATTCTAGCGAGAACATTTCATATTGATTTACTGGCTGTAAATAAAACTATTACGGCTTCGCATTTACGACCTCGACAACTTGATTTTTAGTACATACCTTATACTTTACTAAGTAATAATTACATTAAAAATATATATATTTAGTTCGGTAGTCAGAGAACTGTATTTTATATCAAGTAGCAGACAATGGATCTACAGTAGGTACATACCTATTAGTACCTATAGATTCAAAATAATGAACTTAGTAGCTCTAAATCCTAAATAACTGGGATGTGAACTCATGACCCTCAGGATCGCAGGCAAGTTATAACCACTAAGTTAGACTAACTTTAATTTCAATTAAAACTTTTCGCTATCGCTCTTCGATTGGACGGCAGTTAAAATGTAGATCGTGCATTATGGATTCGGGTCACGCAATGGCGTCACCGACGGTTTGAATCATGAATCGTTTGAATATAAAACGTTCAGCGGTTTCGTCAAAATTCTGAACATAACAAATAAGTTTCGTCCAAAAAAACTTTTTGGGGCAAGCTTTTGTTGCCGACTGTACTTTTCGCACAGACACTATTTGACTATAGGGACCAAACTGACGAGCGCAGATTTTAATCACTATTCCCTTGGCAAATGTCCGATTTTCTGAAATAAAAACACTCTTTGTCCGTGTCCCTGGCTGTAAACTATCGAACATCGGCAAAGTTGTTGAACCGTGAAGACGGAATGAATTAATATGCTTTCACATTTATATTCAGCAGTGGCCGAAATAGGTAGAGATAATTTACCTAAACTTGACGCATGTTCATTCATGCGTGAGTGAGATGGGAACACATTGAATGAACATGCATCAAGTTTAGGTAAATTAGCTCTACCTATTCCGACCACTGATAATAAGTATCACTAGAAAAGGTCAACCACGCGTTTGATTGGTGTAAAACAGGGTCGTTGACTTTCCCGGGAAGCAAAACAGATAACGATGTCATAGTCACTACATATTTGCTCACGCTTCCTCTTAATGCGCTAAACCAGTACAAACACTTCACGACCATTATTGTGTTTCCAGTACCTATACAACCAACCGCGTACCCCTTAGGCCCGGAGTACTCTGACCCACCCCGCACCCGCTGCGTGCGATACTATACCACCACTACATCAGTTTCCAATGCTCACTTCCACTTCTTTTGCAGGCATGTCTCGAACAAGAAGCCAGAGTGGCCGAGCTCCGATCCCTGGCCGCTCGAGTCGCAGCCGAAACTGGCTCCAGAGCTTTACAAGCTGATGCCGATGCCCTCGCCAGGAGACTCCAGCTGGTGGCTGGCGCAGTCCAGGCTTTGGCTGACCTGGGAGAAGCCAGGCAGCTGGCGAGAGCTAAGGCTCAGCATGTGACGGAGCAGTTCAGTGATATGAGACAGGTACAGTACCTAAAAGATGTTGAGCATTTTGGTGCTTTGTCATAATGAATTTCAAAGTTAACATAGAATGACAAGTATGATATAGTAAAAATGCCATTTAATATGACAAGGTTCAAACATGATCTCTTAGATTTCCAGATTCTTATTGCTTAGATTGGAACTTAAATTGCAGCCTAATTATTGAACCTTTGTGTGAAATAGGTCACAATTCTGGAATTCTAATACCTTAGGAGTACAACCTCAATATATGTCTTTCGAAGCATCTTCTAGTTCCATAACACTGTTCGTCACTCATTCAAATTGAATAATCAACATAAAGATTAAGTAACGGTTGGTATAAAGTAACGCTGTGACCTAATAGTTACTGATTCCTTTTAGGCACGTGCCATTTATGTGTCAACCAACGGTTTGCCGTTGGTCCTCAGAGACAAATGCATTAGATACAGTATCTGTGAACTAGCCGTTAGAAATAATATTAGCCAAGACTATTTAAAAGGCAATGTTAGGATTTTAATCTGATAGTACGAGTAGGTATCGCAAATTCAGCTAATTTATTTTGCAGGTTTTTTTTTCTATTTAAATCGTATTTGGTATTACCAAGCTTCTTCCAATTAAGACTTTTTTTTATTCGGTCCAGAACCTCAATATAAGTCTAATTGTTTTTTATCCAGGACCTAACTCCACTTCACGAAGATGGCGAAATTGTAGAAGACCAGCTCATAGCGCTCCGGCAAAACCTGATTACACTGGGCAAGAGCGAAGCCGATATCGTCCCAGCCAAGGAGCATCTTCCTGACATCGACCGGGACGTATCAGAAGAACACTCCATCGTGAGGATCCTAGAGCTATGGCAAGCAATGTTCAGAGACACCTTCCTACACTATCACAGGCTGTCCACGGCTCTAGTAAGGTCTGGAGACGCCGCAACAGCGCTAAAACTATGGCATGAGTACCTCTTGGACTTACAATCGTTCTTATCTGGCTCTGTACCCGCTGATTACGAAAATCTTACAGAACATCGACGTCTATGCAGGGTACATAGGAATCTACTAGCATCTCAAAGATCTGTCCTAATTAATGAGCACAAGGAGACCAAACATCGCGATTTAGTTGAGAAGTTTGACACACTTACGAATCTACACAATGAAACGTTAGCCAGGATAGTTGAACGGCATGATGAAGTATCCGCTAGAATTGCAGCTTGGGATGACTATAGAGAAATTTACACCGAACTGTTGAGGTGGCTAAAAGACATGGAGCGTGAAAAGGAAAAGCTTCAATTAAGATATGTGCATATCAAGAGGATACAAAAAATATTGACAAAGGTGCAAAATCTCTCGGACAAGGTACCCGAAGGCCGCAAGCAAGCAGAAAAACTATTTGAAAACCTCAAGAAGGTATTAGAATTTACGGAAGAGGCATATGGAGCTTCAGTGAGGATGGAATACGCAGGTACTGTGAAGCGAGTTGAAAACCTTCAGGCTAGCTTAGACACATGGCGTGACTTCCTTACTCGAATACTCGGCCTCGTCAACGAATATGAAAATCTAACCAATGATCTGCATAAACTATACTCTAAAACTCAAGATGAAACAATGTCTTACTCCGACGAAGAACGGCTATCACGACCGCAACTCAAAAAGGCGATAGAAAAATACACTGACTTGAGAACGAAGGTGGACAAGACCGAAACTCAGATTGAAGCTCTCAGTGTCATTCAGGAGCAGCTCAAGGAGTGTCTTAGTCCGCAGGATATGAGAATAGTGAACCAAAGGGTGTGGCAACTGAGGCAACAACGGGCGGACTTGGAACACCAACTGACCATCATTATACACCGGCTGCAAGAGCGGCTCGAAGTGTACACGATATTCAACTCCCGTTTGCTTCGGTTTGCCGAATGGCTCAACACTCTTGAAACGCGCCTTGAAACTTCTAGTCAGAGCAGTGAATTGGGAGCGCTCGACCCTCACGACCTCATCAGAAGAATAACTTCTGAAGTCGAAGCAGAAACCGCAATGAAAGAACGCGAATTCGAATGGCTTTCTGAAACAGGCAGTGTTCTTGTTGATCTTTCTAAAAAGGATGAGAAATCATACAGTAAAGCGACAAACAAACAACTCGGGGAAGTAAATACACGCTGGCATAAACTGCAAGAGAGTGGAAGAGCTCGGATAGCCAAGATCAACGAGCTACTCCATACAATAATGCAGCTGGAAGAACGATTAACCGAGATTAGACTTAAATTACACACAATCGAATCTAACCTAACTACCACTATCATCTTTGAAATGTTGACAACTAGAGCCGTTGACGAAAAGTTCCAAGAACGTGATGAGATTCATAAAGACATCGAGAGAGTCAGCGGCGAAGTCGGAGAAACGCTAAACCTCTGCCAATTAGTATTCAGCGATCCTGACGTTCTGAAAGGCAACTTCGACCTTCGTAACCTACGGACAGGTGTAGACATCGTCGAGAAGAAATGGAAAAACATATGTGACATGTCTGAACAACGCAAGAACACTTTAAAAGAGATCCGTAAATCCGCTGAACTGGCGAACTCTCTACTGCCTAAAGTGGCAAAGAAATTGGACTCAATCGAGAAACGAGTAGAGAAGATAGAGACGAGGAAACAGAGAGGTGAAAGCGACGATGAGAGCGTTTCTAAAGCTGTCGTTAAGGACTTGGAGGGATTAGAGAGTGATGTTAAGAAGTTGGAGGATGCGTATAGTCGTGTGGCGTCAGCGCGTGGCGTAGAGTTGCGGGGAGAGGCAGCGGATGTGGCGGCGCAGCTGCGTACTGCTGTTAGACGCTGGCAGCAGCTGCGTGGTCGTGTGGACGCAGCCGGCGCTGACGCGCATCGGCGGTTTGTAGCGGCACACGGGCGTGCCGTCATCGCGCTAGCCGAGGCTGACGTCAGACTAACGAGGGCACTGCATCTAGCCCCGACACCTCTGGACAAGGTCGCTACGTTGACGGAACTTATGGTGAGTTTCAGATATTTTATAAAGTTGAATATTATGAAGATAAGAAGCATCTCATTAACAAAGCAGAGAAATTATAATGCCTACGAAAGAGTTAATTTCTGTTAAATTCATGGCCTTGAAATTAATCATCATCCCTTGATAAGAGTTAAAAATGTCTCTCTATCATTTACCTTATCGTTCTCTTAGTACCAATTTCACCATACGATGTAAAATGTTAATCGACTGTTAGTTCATACATTTTGACAGCTGTTAACACTCTAGTCATCTGTTAAGTGGTTCTTGAAATCTGACATTAAGATCACACTTTATTAACACGAAGTACTACTATAACTAGGTAATACGTTAAGTTTAGACTCTGCTATCAAAAACTGCCTCATGATTGGTCAAACACTTAAAACAAATATTTCGCTTGTCCCAACAGGGTGTAGAACAGGAGCTGGCGGAGTGCGAAGCTCTAGTCCAAGAAGCAGACCAGCTGGCAACAACAGTTTCAGGTGCCCCCGGGGTGGCTGAAATGATAGCTGAGTACCGCGCTCTGTACGCTGACGTACACACGCGACTTGACGTGGCGCGAGCTGAGATCGTAGGAGACGTAGACTCTGCTGTACAGGTATGTTGGACTGATGATTAACATATTTGACTTCGGGATTTGTTTGTGTCCTTTCAAGCAACAACTTTAAAAAACAAGCTATGGAAGAAAAAGGCAGTACGGACGCTTTTCAAGGACTATTGTAATTGAAACAGTAGATAATATAAGTGTTTTCTTTCAGGTGGACACCCTAAAATGGGAGACAGATGCTGCATTACAGGTAGACACTTTAACTTCCAAAGAAACTTACAGAACGGAATTGACCTCGGCCGTGAAAGAGGCCTCAGACAATCTGGAGGCTTTGAGAACAGCTTTACTGCAACAGCCGAAAGATGACGCTGGAAGTGATGACCTGGCGACAGCTGCAAAGGACATCGCCAAAGCTGGCGCGAAACCTGCACAAATACTGGAGTTGGCCAAACATTTGTCCGAACTTCTCTTGACAGAATGTGACGCGACTGAAGAAGAAGCGATGCTGAAAGAAGTTGAATCACTATCATTGACATATGAAGATCTTCTAGCGCAAGCCAAGAAGAGGGAACTGCAGATTAACAACTTAAGGTTAGTGATGACGTTTTGTTACCTTTCGTTTACAAGTAAGAAAACATAAGTCAAATTTGTAAGTGTTGAGGTTTACGATTTATATTACGATCATTTTGTTGACTTGTGTCTCTTTATTTCTAAGCGTGCGTCTGATTTTTTAAATTTGTAGCACTAGCACATGCATTTTGGTGTTGGGGCTTTGTGAATACTGTGAAACAGTGCGTTGTGAAGTTCTTCGATCTAAGATAACTGGTAATTTTTAATGGGAAATATTATGCTTTCGTGGTTATGGTTATATGTATTTGGTATATACCCAGTTGGTAGCAATATTTAATTCCGTAACCTTCTCATAGCAAGGACTTTACGTAAAGTAGAATATATGGACATGTGAAAATTGCCAGTTGGTAAGATTACGTCTCTTAATTTGGTAACCCGGACACAATTATTAAGTTAAAAGACTTGCTGTGGAGATCTGTACCTGTTTTATAGACAGCAAAAAGCATGCAAATACTTGTTTAATACACTTCTAAATGAATGTACAAATTCCTCCTTTTCTTCCTGAAGAATTTGCATGTCTTTCCAACGTTGTGAAGTAGAGTTAGTACCTATATTAGTAGTTTTTCAGTCTCAAAATTTAAGCAAACAATTATACTTTTAATACATAAATGATATTCTTCTTTTGCTTCTAAAGAACAGTAGTTTTGCGAACCTAGTTTTCCGGTCATAATGTACAATTGCTCAATGGAAACACCGTTGTTTTTCGAATTTCGATCACCGATAAGTAGTTAACGATCTTAATTCGTTTCTTGTTGGTTCTTTTTATTTTGAGACCTCATCTACGTAAAAAATATCTCTTGAACCCACATCGGTATTTAAAATAAGCATAGATTTGATAAAAAACTTGAGATTTAAATTAATTTGTGTGTTTAAAATGTTTTGTCCGTTTTTGGCCTTACTTCACGCGTCTTGTCTATAAAGCAGTCGCAGTGTTAACAGCTTTTTAACCGGCATGCCTAAACACGCCGTTTTCTGGTCCTTAGGTTGCCGCACTCCGCCTCGTATGCGCTAACGTGCGAACAGTAAGTACCGCTTTCTCTAATTATATTAATAACTTTTCTGTCTCATTACTCTAGTCAAAAAAATAATAATTAAAATCAACAAAGCTATATTATAGTTTTGAGACAACTTTTGCATGTTTTTTTGTATTTTTGTAGTTAGAAAGCACCACATTTATTAAAACCGTATTTAATTTTACTTGCACTGCACTTGTACCACAAAAAGTTTACTAAAATGCTTTTTATTTAAATTTATAAATTTGTTTTTTTTTTAATTAAAATTTTATTTTAAAATTGTTGTTATTATAATAATTATCGATATATCTCATATAAAAATATGTTATCATTTAACCACCGTGATAAAACAATTTTACAAAATGTTATTTTGTGTAATATACCGAGGTAATGATTAGGTATATGGTACAGTCGGCCAATAATGTGTTCTGCAATCCGAAGGTTCAGTGGCGTAGCATAGAGGGGGCAGCAAGGGACTTTTGCGGGCGGCAAATTTTCAGAATAAAAAATAATAATAATCATTTTACTTTTATATTTTTGTCGCACGTCAAGAGGGGTCGGCGAATTTTGCCTGCGGGCCGGGCTGACAGCTGACACCCACGCTACGCCACTGCGAAAGTAAAATTTGAAGAGTTAACTTTAGCGACATTTCTATAATTTTTTCCATCTAGTTATTAAACAATTGGATCATACGTGAAAAGTTTTTTAGAGTTTGTTCATGGCTCTCGACCCTCCAACAGTGAATCCGGCCGGCTGACGTGTCCGCTGTGCTCCGACCGAAACTGGAAGCAGTTGGACAACGACCTGTGGCGCCTCGAGCAGTGGCTGCAGTTCGCCGAGGCCGTCGAGGAGGGCCGCGGGGAGCCGCCCGAGCCCTACGACCAGCTGGAGGACGTCATACAGGTACGGCTTTAACACCACGCAACGACAGTTCCAATAGTGGGGCGCCGTCGTGGATTGGAAATTGTAAACACTGTTTTACTCATCACCCTTTCTTCCTCTCTTTTATTTTTTTGATTTCGCTCACACGGATTAATATCCGCCGTAATATGGATGTGGTTTCCACCGCCGATCACCGATAATTGCAACCATTACAAAAACACTTTTAATTCCAGGACCACCGTGAATTCCTGCTAGATCTGGACTCCCATAAATCGATAGTGATCTCCCTGAACGTGGTCGGGTCGCACGTGGCGGCGCACGCGGCGGCGGCGGCGGACGCGGCGCGCGTGCGCACGCGCCTGGCCGCCAACAACGCGCGCTGGGACGCCGCCTGCGCCGCCGCCGGCGTCTGGCAGGCCAAGCTGCAGCGCGCGCTCATGCACAACCAGCAGTTCCATGACATCGGTAACTAACGCTGGCTGGATACATTACAACTGTTTACCAGTTACATAATTCTTCAACATTTTTACTTTTGCGTCAATATGTACTAATGTTTTAAGAAGGAAAGATTTGTTTGTTTGTAGTCGATAAATTCTAAAAGTACTTAACCGATTTAATCAATCTTTCATACTGTTAACGCATGGCATATGTGTGACACACAACCATGCATATGTACGAGCAAATAACTTTAAATTGGCAAATCTTGAAAACCATGCGACTTTTACTGAGGTCATGTTAGGCTGGTTCGGCTCGTCTAAGGCCTCCGATGTCACTGTGACGTGCGGCTTATGGGACACCTTGTATGATAAGCTACTCACTCGCAGATAGGTCCACCGTTTTCTCCTCGACTCTCTCTGATAGGTTGGTGCATTTGCACGAACGTGAGTCGGCATTTCGGTCAGGTAGGCAGTAGTGGATAGTACAGTAATGATGGTTGCCTGTGGCAGTGGTGGAGCTGGTGTCCCGGCTGGGCCGCGCGGAGCGCGCGGTGCGCGCGCGCGAGCCGCTGCGGCTGGCGCGCGCGGCGGGCGAGCTGCAGCGCGACTTCCGGCGCTTCAGCCAGCTGCGCGACGAGCTGGCGCGCGCCGAGCCGCGCGTGCTGGCGCTGCACGACGCCGCGCAGCTGCTGCGCCACCCGGCCGCGCCCGCCAGCGCCGACGACGTCTGCCGGAGGTACCGACCGCCATACACTCTCATCTAGTTCACACTATGTTAAAACGCTCGAAGAATTACCCATTTACGTTTCACTCAATTCCACTTCAAGAAATCGAAAAAAACGTGACATTGCCAGGGGTCTATAATATATCGGGTGGCATAATCATTGTTTGACTTAATGTATCGTTTGATCGAAAATCATTTGATCGAAAACATTTTTTTTTTCAATTACAAGAGTTTTTTTTTTCGGAATTATTAAAAAACTAACCTAAATTAACTAATCTACCCAACAGATATTTATTAAATCCTGAAATTTCAGTCTGAAAGAATGTCAGGCAAAAAGATTTTCGACCAAACAATACTTACATCAAAAAAAAAATGCGTGTCAACGGGCTCTCCATTGCCAGTGAAGTTTCGTACGAGGCTGCGTTAGGAGCTGTTACAACCTATGTCTGGATATGTCTGGGTGTGTCCCTTTACTGAGTACAACTTAATAAAGTTGTAGTCAGTGTTGGGACACATCCAGACGTTCGGCCCCCTACTAACTGCTATCGCGCCCCCGTCAGGCTGGGCGAGCTGCGTCTGCGCCTGCAGTCGCTGCGCAAGCTGTCGGGCGTGTACGCGCTCAAGCTGGGCGCCGCGCTGGCCCGCCCGCGCGCCGCCGCCCCCGGCCCCGGCCCCGCCAGCGCGCTCGCCGCGCTCGCCGCCGCCGCCGCGCCGCAGGTATACACATATACTCGTTTAGATCTCGCTACTGACCTAAAATTAACTGTAATAGAAAACGACCTCAATTATCAACTAACTAAATGAGGAAGTAAAAAGTACCCCCATTTTATTATTTAAAACGTTATTAAAAATCCCGAGTAACCCAAAAAGCTGATTTTAACTAAAACTATAATAAAAAAAATGGAATTTTAGAACTGTATAAAAATTGGTACCCATTTTAAACATAGAATTTGTAGTTGTTTTCCCTAAGTTGCCCACCCTGCTTACCACAGAGCACAGAAAGGCACATAATGCTTGTAATTTTGTCTCTAGATTGTAAAGTTGTTTAAAACTACCCCCGAAACCAGTTTAGAATACTAATTCGATTCGAAACTTGGGTTAATCAAAATTATTAGTTGAAGACGTGAGTGGACTAAGGGGCTATATACTATGGCACTTTTTTTTTAATCTACATTTTTATGACTTGGATGAAGGTGTTAAGCCGCAATTTACTTCGCAACTTCTTCAGTACATACCCCTTTCATCCACTTACGACTTCAGTTGTATTATTGAGTTGAAAATGCAAACATTATTATTGTTAATCACTGTCGTCGTAGGTATACTTTTATCAATTAAACTTACAATCGATCCAAGTTAATTATAGCCCGGCATAAAAATGAGGGCGCTGTTCGGAATGGAATTAGCAACATGATCCAAGGTTTACTCTAACCTGAGCTGGTTGCCATTTGAAAATATTGTAGTTCCAGCTGTCACCACTGGCTCTTTTTGCTAGGCTATATAATCCATGAATATTGTTTGAAATAAAAGCCTGTCGTCATAATGAAAATAACTTATTGAAACTTGAGTAATATTATCCAAAAATAAACATTTAAAAATTTACTTGAATCCTATAGTTACACTCATCAAGTCATCACGTCAATGTCATCATGGATTTTGTTATCCTTAGTCACACAATCTATAGAGACACAAGTTGGGTGTAACGACGAGCGTAACGAGTTGCGTAAAAAATGAACAGCACTCGAGCCACTACCTACATAAGTAGCAAAGTATACGATTTTTGAAATTATCTGATAGTTAAAGTTATAACTTTCCTTTTCTTTACCTGCGATAAAAAAGGACAGAACTAAAATTTATCTGAGATCTGGAGATGAAAAAATTGGCCTTAAGGCTGAAAAATATATTTATAAATAGTCATACTAATAATATCTTGATAACTGTATATACGAGTCAAATCGTCCACAGAGTTTAATTTAATTCCATTCGAACGACAGTATTGGCAATATAATGTTTGCACAAACCCCACGTATGTAGTCGCTTTGCACAGTACGTTGACGTGTGTTTTCCCATAGCTTATGGAGGAGGAGGAAGAACAGATATCAGCGCTGGACCTGCCGCCTTTGGACGAGAATGAGTGAGTCTTTGTTGATGCGTGTTTGTTGCATGTTGCATGCCGGCGAGTCTTGCGGTTTCGTGTTGCGAGCGACAGATGGCGACGTCGACTATACGAAGTTTTACTAACTATGCTTGTGTTGTTATTGCGCCTACCAATTTAAAGATGAAAATTAAATGAGTTTTTGGTATGGGAGACGCAAAAATGAAAATAAAATGAATCTTTTTTCCTATGATAACTAATAGGAAAAAAGATTTTTTTATCGTTTAATATGGTCTCAAACATGATATAAAATGTTTACTAAAATTATATAATATTCTGTCAATTTTTGTGAAGTGTGTACTTTAAATTTCGTTTCCTCTTGCGCATAAAAGTATAACGCTTGATAGTCTTCAGAATCAAAAACTAACAAATAAACTTAAAAACATCTTAAATTAATTATATGTACTTTAAGTAAAGTAAGTACAGTTTCGTTTACTGTTGTAAAGAGTCAGATTTCATCAACAATCGAACAGAGCCCTTAGCCAAGATGCATTACGCTAACTAGCGTTTCTATTCGTTTCGTTTTTAAACCAATCACGTCACTGGCTGATCACGTGATAAGAAGAGTCATGTGATCCACCGGTGACGCGATTGCTTTAAAAACGAAACGAATAGAAACGCCAGTTAGCGTAATACATATTGGCTAGTGATCTACCAGTGACGCGTATGGTTTAAAAATGAAACGAATAGAAACGCCAGTTAGCGTAATACATATTGGCTAGTGATCTACCAGTGACGCGTATGGTTTAAAAACGAAACGAATAGAAACGCCAGTTAGCGTAATACATATTGGTTAGTGATCTACCAGTGACGCGTATGGTTTAAAAACGAAACGAATAGAAACGCCAGTTAGCGTAATACATATTGGCTAGTGATCTACCAGTGACGCGTATGGTTTAAAAACGAAACGAATAGAAACGCCAGTTAGCGTAATACATATTGGCTAGTGATCTACCAGTGACGCGTATGGTTTAAAAACGAAACGAATAGAAACGCTAGTTAGCGTAATACATATTGGCTAGTGATCTACCAGTGACGCGTATGGTTTAAAAACGAAACGAATAGAAACGCCAGTTAGCGTAATACATATTGGCTAGTGATCTACCAGTGACGCGTATGGTTTAAAAATGAAACGAATAGAAACGCCAGTTAGCGTAATACATCTTGGCTAGTGATCTACCAGTGACGCGTATGGTTTAAAAATGAAACGAATAGAAACGCCAGTTAGCGTAATACATATTGGCTAGTGATCTACCAGTGACGCGTATGGTTTAAAAACGAAACGAATAGAAACGCCAGTTAGCGTAATACATATTGGTTAGTGATCTACCAGTGACGCGTATGGTTTAAAAACGAAACGAATAGAAACGCCAGTTAGCGTAATACATATTGGCTAGTGATCTACCAGTGACGCGTATGGTTTAAAAACGAAACGAATAGAAACGCTAGTTAGCGTAATACATATTGGCTAGTGATCTACCAGTGACGCGTATGGTTTAAAAACGAAACGAATAGAAACGCCAGTTAGCGTAATACATATTGGCTAGTGATCTACCAGTGACGCGTATGGTTTAAAAACGAAACGAATAGAAACGCTAGTTAGCGTAATACATATTGGCTAGTGATCTACCAGTGACGCGTATGGTTTAAAAACGAAACGAATAGAAACGCCAGTTAGCGTAATACATATTGGCTAGTGATCTACCAGTGACGCGTATGGTTTAAAAATGAAACGAATAGAAACGCTAGTTAGCGATGGGCATCTTGGCTAAGGGCCCAGATGTTTTATTTGTTCCATCTTTCACCGACACCTTAGCCAACCTACGCTTTTGTTTTACGCTTTGACTCCTGCTTATTTTTGTTTAATTTGTTGGTAAACTTTGCACTAGTGTTACTTCTTTATATCAGAAGTCACAAGAGACTGCTAGTCTTTTAGTTGCGTGTACAGTTCTTCCAGTTTCTTAATAGCGTTTGGCTGGCTATCGTTATCACACTCGTGTGTTATAGAAAAACGAAGATTACCGATAGATTTTAAGGAACTGGAAGTACTGTAACTACCAGGTTTTGCTTTCACTGTTCTTTTGTTTCAGTACCTACTATTTCTTTCACTGTTTCTTTTATGCGTCTTACCGTTTCTTTTTATGCATGTGTAAATATTTCTATGATAAACTTGGGCTTGATTTTCTGTCTACTGCGGTTCTGCGGATTACTCTAACAACCAGGGATATTGGTTAAATTAATTTATTTTTAGTTACATCTGTGTGTATGTTTAGTGAATGATGCTTGAATATTTTAAATAACTACAATTTGAATTATAATTATAAAAAACAATTCTAACATGGGATAATAATTTAAATTAATTAAATTATCCTTTTTGTCCCAAACTTTCATTATTTCTTGAATTTAGTATAGTATTATATACTTTCTTACAAAAAACACCAACCATATCAGCAAGTTATTTAAAAAAATATGAACTTTATAATTTCAAATTGGTTAATTTCGGAATGACAAAATAACAGACAAATTGACAAAGTCACTTTTTCAATTTCTAATTAAATATTTAGAAATAGACCCATGTCAATATAGAATGCATCGTTTATATAAAATATTATTAACTATGCTATGAGGCATTCGAGCTTCCTCAGTGACGTCAGCATATTCTGATTGTAAATGTCTACGGGCGTTACAGCCTCGTTACCAGACACCACAAAAACCTGGTACAAACGTTATGCACTCGTATGGCCTGACCTGTGACCTGAAGTGACCTGAAGCGTGTTCCGCAGTGTGGTGGTGAGTGAGGACGAGGAGCTGAGCCGGCTGCAGCGCGGGCTGCGCTTCGTGGGGCGCGTGGCGCGCGCGGCGCTGCCGTTCCAGGCGCTGCTGCTCCTGCTACTGGGCGCGGCCGCGCTGGCGCCGCACGCGCACTCGGGCTGCCGGCCCGCGCTGGCGCTCGACCCCGTGCTGCGCTACCCCGACGGCCCGCCGCCGCTCTGACCGCTCCAACCCCCCGCACCCGACTACAACTAAACCCGTTTTATACATGCCGTTAAGCTCGTCTCTCGCTAGATGTCGCCGGTTGCGACAGCTCCGAAACTGGCGACATCTATCGGTCAATCTTAGGCATGAACGAGGCAAGTTTTCGCTGTCAATAAACAAAGATGGCGGTTTTTGTAGTTGGCGCGGCCGCAGCTCGGGCCGGTTTCGGTTGAAACGCGGCGCGAGCGCATCACATTCCACGGTGCTACTCGCCGTCTGTAAATACCTTTTGTATATTTGTTATTTAAAATCGAAAAGACATCGGCGATCGAGCGTCCTATTTATATGAATTTCTATCGAACTCGCAACGCGACGGCTTAAACGCATTGTTACTTAAATATTACTGTAGTTTGTAAGGACTGTGTACAATAAAGTCGAAATAAAGCCTTTGCATTGATTATGAATCGCGTTTTATTTGTACATCGCCTAGTATACAAGTATTTACATCTATGTTAACACTAGAGAGTTACTTCATTTACTGATCTAATATTATTTACTGTCCTAAGATTCCTTAAGGAGAAGGATCCCTTTCGATGGGATGGGCCATCTCCACATCACCCGGACGGCTAGCACAAGTGGTCCACGACTTATTTGTCGCTCGAACTTACCCTTTCTAACTAGTCTATAAAGACAGAGACGCATTGAGCGATAAGCGAGACAATACAAAATGTGACGTTCTCAATATAAAGGGACCTTATGGAGGCAGGTCATTACGCCGTTTTTAGAACTGTTACCATAGTATTCGTATAGTTACAAGAACAAGAAAAGCGTAACTGCCTTCCTCCATAAGGTCCCTTTATATTGAGAACGTCACAAATGTGCTAGCCGCTCAGAGCCCCTAGCCAAGATGCATTACGCTAACTGAACGATTTTCGAAAATCAAAGATATGTATGGAATTGACATAGCGGCTGACGCGACTGGTCGTTAGCGTACGTAAATACGTAAGAGGATAAATTTTGTGTTTACAAAAAGCGCTAAGGTCAGCATTATGCATATTGGCTAGGCCACCAGAACAAGGGTACAACTGAGGTCTCTAACGTATCGCTACGATAAGTAAGGGTAGTCGACGCGCGGGCGCCGCCGGCGCCGGCGCCGGTCCGTCATCAGCACGCACGTGGCGCCCTGTCCGAGTGAGATGGAAGAACTCGTTCGCTGCGGACCACACAATGGGTTACTAAAATGATGATGTAGAACTCTGTAAACGTAGACCGTAATAATTAACGAATTTTAATTTTGTAACAGTTTATAAAGAAAATAATAGTTTTTGCATAAAAAACATATCGAGCTAAGCATTTTTTGGCCGTACATACTTGTTTTTGCACTCACACCAGCTGTTACTTCAATACCTATTCCAAATTCACAGAACCGGTTCAAAATTTATTTAGTAACATTTAAACCAAGTACTAATAATAACAAATCAACAAACATGTCAACTTAAATCAAAGCTTGAAAGACTGACAATTCTAATTAAAAAATGTCACTTGACAAGGGTTAATACAACAAGACAGAAAGTAGTTCCAAAAAGAATACTCTGTAGCTTGAAAATAACAATGGTTCCTTAGTAGTCAAACAATTAAAAACATTCAAATAACTGGATCACTAAGCCAAGGACAAACGTTAAAACAACAATGCTCATCGATAACCTGTTCACTTGAAAACCATCAAAAATTACAGACAACGGAGTCGACTTGCCACAATGTCATAGGAGCATACTCAGTATGCGTCCGCAAAATTGAACCTAATTTTGTATTGTATAGGTGGATAATTCACCGTCGCGTAGTGGTAACTTACTTGACGGGTCGAATAAATATTATACAGCTGGTTAAATAGAAATCAGTCAAATGAAACAGCTGTTTTGAGAATCGGTTGACTTTGCTGCATGGTTACGCTTATGCTTTATAATGCATCACAATGACAAATAAGTATGTAAATATGAATTTTGACCGATACTCTTAATGAGACGATAGAAATGTAAGTTTTGAATACTGATCACGAAATTAGACCCATACTATTGTACTATTTACTACTATGTACTAAGTACAGTCAAGGTCATAAATAATGTATACACTTTAGTACCTTGTCTATTTAATGTCATGTTTAAACTGCCATATATGAATGTCACAGCGATTAAAGTGACAAGGCACTAAAGTGTATACATATTTATGACCTTGACTACTACTATTTTATAAACCGGGCAAGCGCATGTCGGGCCATGCTCAGTGAAGGGTTCCGTCGCCATTACTACAAACACAAATAAAGTGCACCAGGAAAAGAGCGTATCTTTACGGCACTTACGTCCTTTTGTTGAGAAGCTCAGTTTTTCGGCAATAACTCAAAAGCGGTATGATCGGATGATCATGTTGAAATTTTGATATTTGAAATTTTTAAGACATAGGTACAGTTTAAAAAATAAAGGGGCTACACAATTTATGCAACTTTCGGAGCGATTATTTCCGAAAATATTCACTTAATCAAAAAAATTGCTTAGAAACCTTAAAGTGTTTTTAAAAGAACTGTCGAAATATGAGACACGCGTTGATGTTTGCTGAAAAAAAAATTGACGAACTGACAAAAATTTATAGTTTTCGGGAAATTGACAAAAAACTTTAAAGATCTGTACTAAAAATAGGCAAGTCAAAATGGACCTTACTGCATACAATTAAGTACATAAAAAGGTATATTTTTGAAGTACGGACTTAAATACGGAACCCTCGGTGCGCGAGTCCGACACAGACTTGACCGGTTTTTTTTTTTAAATACGATTTCACCGTTTTGCAACTCACTTTCGAGTGAAACATTCGAGCTCTCAGAGTAAAAATTCACCCCCCAGATGATAAGTGCCAAGCAGGCTCTGAAGCCCATGGATATGTAATCTAATGGTAAGTGGACTAACGGCCTAGCCACAACTTTGAGCGGCGGCGGCAGCGGCAAGCGAATTCTCTCTTCATTGCTCAGACGAGACGCACACGGTACAGTAGTTAATTAACGTTACACGCAATGCATAACAAAATTTGCTCACCGCTCAACCGGTCGCACATTCGTGGTCCGAGGCCCAAGGACATATGCATCAATCTTACCCTCGGACCAGTATCCCTGGGTCGTCTACTGAAGAGGAATCCGTCCCCGATGCCTTCGTAGTCTCCGCTCAGTACCGCGTCTTGAGCACTAGAGTGTAACAGCCGAGTCAGCACTACTATTAATATCTGGAATAAGAGTCAAAATAAAACTCCTAAATACATGTATGTATGTCCGTGCCTACGTCCGTTCGTAACTACTCAACGGCTCAACGTGGTGGTTTAACGCATTGATTACGCTTCTGGTGTTGCAAATGTCCAGGCGGCGGTGACCACTTCCCACCAGGTGGGCCGTCTGCCTGTTTGTCTGTCGATGGCAATAAAAAAAATACGATCCTAAAACTCTTACTTGGAGCAGCACGATGAGCACGTTCAACACCTGGAGCGCCAGGAGCGCGCGCGTCAGGGGCTCCCGCACCGCCTCCACGCAGCCGCGCGTGTACAGCGACGCCGAGAGCAGCGGGGAGCCTTCGGACCAGACCTCGCGCCACTCCGACTGGGAAAATATTCAAAACACTCTTCAACGAACAACCCATAAACCTGCGTTTTAGATAGGCAGTACCATAGCAGCATCAGGGCCATTAGCCAAGATGCATTACGCTAACTAGCGTTGCTATTCGTTTCTTTTTTAAACCAATCGCGTCACTGTTAGATCACATGATTCGAAAAGTCACGCTAGTTAGCGTAATGCATCTTGGCTAAGGGCTCAGCGCCGCTGTAGACACTCAATCTTGATTTCGAAAATTCTAGATATTTTGTGATCATGCGAATTATTCCGTTAATCAAGTTCATCTGGATCATGATCATTGATCTCGATCAGAGTTAAATCCATTCAATCAGCTTGTATCCACCCACTGTTGATAAGGCCTCTTCCCTGTCACGCCACACTCCTATGTGCCCTTCGCTAAACACATCCATTATCTCCGCCGCATTATCCGCCGTTCTACGGATGATTATTCACCCAACACGGGCAGGAGTTTGAGTGAGGAAGGTTAAAATATACTCTACTAGCGACGCGCCCTCGCTTCGGTCCGGGTATTATTATATACATAAAGCGTTTGATAGTGTATCACATCAATTACTGTATCAGAAACTCCACGCCTATGGTTACTCCAACCCCATATTAAAATGGCTACAATCTTACTTATATAACAGAGTCTTCTACGTTGTAGTTAATGGATACCACTCAGCTAAGCGTAATGTTACTTCAGGCGTTCCCCAGGGTTCCCACCTCGGACCAATACTATTCAACATCTTTATCAATGACATTTCAACTTGTTTTAACAACTCCACTCCTTTTCTATACGCAGATGACCTGAAATTCGGAAGAACTATCTGTTCGCTTAGTGATGTCTCATTACTTCAACAGGACCTCGATCGGCTTTCACACTGGTGTGCTATAAATAAAATGATACTTAACACCAAAAAATGCTGTCACATTAAATTTACACGGAACTTAAATATTATCAATTCGTCTTACACAATTGCTGAGGTACAGCTCCAGGAAGTTGAGAGTATCACTGATCTTGGTGTCCTTCTGGATAGGAAGCTTACATTCTTGCCACACATAGAAGTAATTATTAAAAGAGCCTCGAAAATGTTAGGCTTCGTAATTAGAAGTGGCAAAGAGTTTCGGAAAACCAAAACAAAAAAAATGCTTTATTATAGTCTCGTGCGCAGTAACTTGGAATATTGCAGCGTCGTTTGGAGACCTCATTTCTCAACACACTGTCTCAGATTAGAACGAGTACAAAAGAGGTTTCTGAGGCACTTAGCTCGCGGCACAAGTTTAGCTAAACAGTCTTTCTCATACCAGGACAGACTCAGTCACTTTAGTATCATGTCTTTAGATAACCGCAGGGACGTTCTTGACCTCCTATTTTTATTCAAACTTTTTAGAAACAAATTAGACTGCCCTGGTATCCTCGGGAGGTTTAAATTTAGAGTACCATATAGGTATCCTCGTTACAGCATTGAACCTTTGACTGCCGCCTTTCGCAGGACTGTTTTTGGCGCTAATTCCCCGGTTCCACGTCTATCTCGACTTTTGAATAAGAACTGCCAGGATTATGATATCAACGCTGACTCATTGGCCAGTTTCCGCAAAAAGATATCATCCAAATTGTACTGATATTATCGTGTTTAGTTTAGTCTAGTTTACCTTTAGCTATAGTAGGGTATAAGTTGCATGTGGTGATTGCCTATAATTAGTTGTGCATTTAGATAAAAACATTGTTTCCTCTAAGATAAAATAGAACTAAGTGTGATGTAACAACTGTTGGCGATCCTTAATAAATAAATAAATAATCCTTCCGTGAAAAATTATCTAAGTTATGGTGAAAACCGCATCAAAATCCGTTACGGGTTTAGGAGGAATTAGCGGACATACATACAGACGCGGAAAGCGACTTTGTTTTACTATGTAGAGACCATGTAAGGCTGGGAATCTTATGACTATTTGATTTAACCCGCTAATTAGACCTGACTGCCCAAGAAGGATGTATAAATATGAATCAATGTCTGTTTCCTCGTGAAATCATGTAGTCTAAACTTTAAGAACATAGCGTACCTGCTGTAAAGGGTCGTGGTAGCAGGCAGCGAGCACCCTCGGTGTGCAGCAAGAGTATGGGGAGACTGGAGTCAGGACCTTACCGTCCGACCTGGCCAACCTGAAACAACAATGAAATGTCACGTTTTCTGTGACAATTGGGCTGTTCATTTATTACGTAAGACAATTTTAACCAATTTCTGACCCCCTCTACCCCTACGTAAGAAAAAATAAGACTTGGATGAACCCCTTTTTAATCTTACGTAATATCAGTATCTACCAAAATTGCAAAGAAAAAGTATCAAAAATATAAAAACACTTTAATTTTTACTTGCCTTTGTGATACGTAAGACCCCCTCCTAGCCCCGTGTAAGAAAAAATAAGACTTGTTCAGACCCCCTCCCCCCAAATCGTCTTACGTAATAAATGAACAGCCCCCATGAAAATGGCATACAAGCCCCGGGCTGATGGTAAGTGGGTTCTGAGGCCCAAAGACATTTAAAATCTCAAAACCTCAACACGAAGTCTCGAAAAACGATATTGCCCTGCTTAAACGTGAACTAAATAACCTAACCTTACGTAACAGAGTTAAAATATCCCCGACAATATCGGGACCTCTACTTTCTCAGCTCTTAACTGTTAATTGGTGTATATCGGGTGGCATAACCATTGTTTGACCTAATGTATCGTTTGGTCGAAAATCATTTGGTCGAAAACGTTTTTAGGGTTCCGTACAACGTTTTTGCTTCGGGGAATGTAGAAAGAATGAAGGGGAAATGAAGGAATTCCGAAGTTAAGCAATTAAGTTTAAATAATAAATAATACATTTTCATCGCAATCTGTAGATAGGTAGTTTTTGCGGAACATTTTCATGTAGGTGCAATTTGGCTCTCTTCCTTTTTTCGTTTAGTTTCTTTACTTTCATTGGTAACGCTTTAAAAAGAAAGACGCAAATTACTTCATGACGATGGAAGAGTTCTCGTTCAGGAAGTCCATGTTGATCCACGGGATGGCGTGCCAGTCGTTCGGGTTCTCTGCCCCGCAGCATCCCAGGTACACCTTACAGACAACGATAAGTACCTACAGTCGAGGACAGAAATATGTTTACACTTTTTCACCTTATTCCATTGTAATAAGGTCCAAAAGTGTATACATCTTTCTGTCCTCGACTGTAGAAAAACTTGGTATTAAAACAAAACTCGTTTTAAAACGAGTTTTTTTGTTATCTACTAAACATTTTTCAGTCGTCATTTCGTCGATCATACTTCAACCGCGTAACTAACAAACTCGAGAAAGGGCAAAATGCACCATAAAAATAAGTCGGTAAGGTGCATTTTACCACCTATAAGTTCATTCGGCAATAAAAACTCTAGTCTTAAAACGAGATTTTCGACAGAAATGTACCTAACCATTAGCTTAGTGTTAATTTGGAAATTGCGGTTCTCAAATTCTATGACAATGCAACACTAATCTCCAATCCCCAGATAAAATGATCTGACAGTTAAGTTATCACTTTCCTTTTCTTTGTCATTGTGATAAAAAAGGACAGAGCTAACGAATATCTGACCGTGTTATCTTGAAAAATCGGCCCTAAATAAAATACACTCCAGTCCCAGGACCCCTAGCATGCAAGCAAGAGATAATATTTGACAGGTGCTAGGGAAATGAATACATAAGTGTCCCGTCTTGATAAAAGCGCTAAAAAAATAGGAAAATCTCAATAGTCGCTTAGTTATAAAAGGTAATAAAAGTCAGAACGAGACACTTTTGTTTTAAACAGTTCAAGGTAGCTTGTCTCCTCATATTTAATTTTTTATCTAAGTATACTAATATTATAAAGAGGTAAAGTTTGTAAATTTGTTTTTCAGTTTGTATACAAGGGGTAATCTCCGGAACTACACATCCGATTTCAAAAATTCTTTCACCAACATTTAGAACGGACTTTCAGTGTA
Source organism: Tortrix viridana (assembly GCA_963241965.1). NCBI lineage: Eukaryota > Metazoa > Arthropoda > Insecta > Lepidoptera > Tortricidae > Tortrix > Tortrix viridana. The sequence continues at coordinate 1,446,045 of OY725179.1, read as the reverse complement.
GATATAGGGTATATTTTAACTTACGAAGGTACCGACTCTCCGCAGACGAAGTCGCTGACGGAAAGCTAGTTATTTGTATATGAAATCACCTGCATTGTGTCTAATAGATGTTTCCAAGTCGGTTCCATGAGATACTGCGATATGCCTGCGCGCAGCGAGCTGGACAGTTCCTTGTTCAATGCCTGAAACATATTGCTAGTCTTAGATACGATGAGAAGCCATACATATTGGTACTACAAAACATTAAGGGTTAGTTTACGTTGGACGTTTAACGATCATGGTACAAGTACTACAAGTTTATTGTAATGAATAATGATGTCATTATCACAGTTCACTCTGAATCCCGTTTGCCGATTCGCGATCTCGGCTCCAGGAATCGTCATCCCCGGCGTATAACGGTCCTACGGCGAACATGAGTAGCCCACTGCCTCCTCAGCTTTACTTGCTGTAGGTATGTATGTAAACTCTTTATTGCACAGAACATATTTACAGATGAAGTCTTATAAAATAAAATTTACAAAGGCGAGCTCATCCCTATAAGGGATCTCTTAAAGTCATAAAAAGTCATAAAGTCATAAATTTTTATTGTGTATGGAATTTGGGTAAACATTGGGTTGTTTTAATTACTGAACTAGTACCACCAAGTTCTATATTTACAGGTGTACACACAATTCCCTTACTTATGTTATATTACCAAATAAGCAAAACAATTATAGTATTCATTACAATCCAGCTAACCTAGAGAATTAGTGAGGACAAAACAGCCTCAGTAACGTTTATTAAGGCGTATTATTTCCTCGGTACGAGTGATGTCTTAGCAACACAAAGTTACAACATCGTATGCGCTTGTGTCACACGCATAAAGTGCCTTTTCGGATTATACCTACTTGTAAAATAATTCTGGGCACCAGCGAGCCAACAGGTCAGATGTCCTGACTTCTATTGAACATCCCGCCAGTTGGCTCTAATGTCCATTATTAGTATCTAGTTCTCTCACTGGTGTGACCTTACCTTCAGCGTTCCATTGCAAGCACAATACACCAGCAGACCATTGACGGCAATAAGCGAGCCACTGACGAGCCACACGCGGCATAGCCAGTCGGCGCGCGCCCAATGCGGGCACTTGAGGAGCCACGTGATGAGACGCAGCCCGCTCGTGTAGTGCAGCTTCATCGCGTACACTTGGAAGATCACCAGGCCGTGCAGCAGGATCACCGTTACCTGCTCGGGGAGGGCTCTTTAAACATGGCGGGATCATGAGGGATGATAAACTGATCAAAGGAAGGAGATTTATTAATGGTAGCTGTTGTATCACTATGGTATAACCAGCTCAAGTGCACAAGTTTGTCATTCCTGTTATGCATCAATACGAATCACATCTGATACCCAAGGAAGATCCTTATTTTTGGAGCCCTCATCTTAGACGCTACACGCTGCGTTTTCGGGAGACCTGTGCTTACAAATAACCCACCAATAGGATAGCTGTGCTGTTCCAGGCCAGAAAAGTAAAGAATCCTGTACCGACTAGCGACATCTAGCTACAACACGCAGCAAGTAGAAGACAACTAAGACAACTAAGTACGGGCAGCGCCACCAGCGACAAACCGCGTAACTAATGTTCTACATCGCGATATCGAAGTTTCCCCAGTCAAGTTGCATATAGAACTTTCAACTTCATCCGAACGGACTCCGGTCTCCAGGCACAACACCCGCCTGAAAGAGATCTCTATTGTCCTCTCTTATACAAATTCTATTGATGACCTCGTGCACCGCGTTGCTGCCTTGCATAGCTGTGGTAAAAAGGTTCGCGCTAGCATATTGTAGCATCCTGCGCGATGATACAGATTGCTCCGAGCTGGTGGCACGGTTTGTTAAGTTCCTTTTCTGCCTAAGAATCTTCTCAGGCCGCGGGCTCCCAATCCCCTGGCAGCTCCAAGAGCACGCACCGTGTCACGCAAAAATTCCCCGACCATGCGAGCACTGACGCTGCTTAACTCGCTTCTGTTATCAGCGCCTGAATGCGATTTGTTTGCGGATCGATGGCGGAGTGTATTTCGTGAGTGTCTGAATTATTGCGAGGCGATGGATGGCAGTGGTATTTAGCGGTAACCAGCCAAATATGTACGGAACCCTCAGTGCGCGAGTCCGACTCGCACTTGCCCAGATTTTTAAACTCTAGTTAAGTATTATACTAAGCTTGTATTAGTACCTAAATTATACAGCGTCCTGGTGTTTACTGTAAGGCTGTAAAATTGTTTGAAAATAAACAAATATTAATTAGTGGCATGAACTCCTTAATTACCTTATGGATGTCCTTGAGCAGCATCAGGACCTTGTGCGACGCGTTGTAGCAGAATATGAGCAGGAACAGCGACACGGTGAGCTGCGCAATCAGCAGCGCGCGCAGCACCCCCGCCACTCGGTGTCGGCCCTCGTGGCTAAACGCGAGCACGCCGCGAGCCATGCATGGCGGCGCATGCTGTCTCTGTTCAATAAAACCGGTCAAGTGCGAGTCGGACCGAGGACTCCATATTTAATATATTTTTTAAACGTGGGTTAATGTTGAGTTTAAAATTACGTTAACTCTGTCCTTTACTCTTATATTTCGTTAATATTTTTTAAGTTTAATTAATGTTGCTGCGTCTCTATTGCTATAGCAAAAAAAGTGACAGCAGCAAATTTAATCAAATTAAAAGGTAATTGACGTCTCTGAGTGCGGCCGAAAGTGAACTTTTCCGGCCTGGCCACGACTTCAAGCGGCGGCGGCGAGCGTATTTTATCTTCATTGCACGGCCGAGACACTTGCCGCACACCGGTTAATTGACATAACACGCGATGTATAGCGTATTAGGAAATAGCTCGCCGCGCCGCCAGTCGCGGATGAGGCCCTGAAGACCTCTTGTATGTAGTTCTAGAACTAATCCTCACCCAAATTCAATGCTTTAGTTACATATATCACGTTTCATATCTATTTGTTTTCTATACAATAATAGTCACAATCAGTGTTACATTTACCTTTTACATTTATTCCAATGAACTTTGAAATACCACAATCCGTAAATATTTATGAACGTTTGACGTTGTTAATTGACGTGACATCTGCCAAAAACTTTTTTCTAAATACAGTTCGTGCGATAAAAACTTTACGAAGGATATAAAGTATTAACCAAACTTTTTTAAATATACGCACATGGTATATCTCCCTAACAACTAGGTATTTCAAACCTCAGATAAATAAGGACAATAGATAAACATAGACAGACATGTATAGACCCTGTGTAGCCAGATTTTAACCGTATCGTACCGTTTTTACTGTATACATATACATGTCTAAGTACTTGTCATTAACTGGCGGCAATTAACCCTACTTAATTAAAAATGTATAATATATAGAACATGGATAAACAATTACAGGTAAGTGCCACATATTTTAGTCGGATTATTTGTTGTTTTGTACTGAGGACGCACACTATCAAGATTGACTCACACAGACAAACGATCAAAACGGGTACGTTTTTAAAATCGGAGAAATATAGTTAAGTTGTCACCGTTTAACAAATGAAATTTTAACATGAGTAAAGAGTATGATGACATCAGTCGTTTTTATACTTATGGGGAATAGTTCGGTCGTATTAATAAAACACCCCACATATATAAAGTTCAATCGTTATTATATGTAATGCTGGTACATAGTATGTAAGAGGTTAACACAAATTGCTTAGGGCTCCGCGAATGGACATGAATGAGTCGGACAGATAGAAAGCGATAGGTGGTAGTCGTGCGATGACCGGCGTCGGAGTGGGCTTGCCTACGTGACTGCCCGAATATCCACGAAGCGACGCCATGGTTGCCGATCGGACCCGAGCCGAGACGAAGTCTTCCGAACGGTCGGCTACGTTCCGATACGCGCCACATACTCTATCTGTTCTTATTTATCTGAGAGTATAAAAACGACTGATATCATCATACTCCTCTTGTTACAATACAAATGCCATTTGTAATGCCATATGTATAGTAAAAACCGGGTGGGTGAATTTCAGGGCGTTTCAACCGCCGTCATTAGTGTCACCAAATATATTGACGAAATCAGTGACAATACAGCCACTTCTGATGCTGATAGAAACTACATCCCCGGTTCTGCTTCTGTTTACATCAGGAGTTGCTGGTAGGTGTCATTGATTTCGTCAATATATTTGGTGACACTAATGATGGCGGTTGAAACGCCCTGAAATTTACCCGGGTACGGTTAAAATCTGGCTACACGGGGTCTATGTTTCACACATTTGAAGTATGTTACCGAGCAACGGTTTAATCGATAAGACAAAACTGTATTCTTTATTTCTCTACTCCAAATGTTGCTCTAATACTTCGTTTTTTTTTTAAATAAGGTTCTCTATCCTTATCAATCAGAATTGATACTGGCCACACATAATTAGAAAATTAGCACGCCCTTTAAAAAACGTCATTTGCGTCAAAGCAGTTTGTTGTTTTCTGTCTTGTACGGAAAACATGGACGCGTTAAATAATTAGTAGTATATTGTATGTATTGCGTTAAACTAAGTGATATTTTGTGCTAGTGGTTAATTAAGGAACTACCAAAATGGAGGCGACAGAGGAAGCACCTGCGGAGGTAGTAGAGGCGCCGAAGCCTAAGCCAAAAAGAGACAGACCTAGAGTAGCATGGAGCGATGACATGAGTTATGATTCGGAGGAAGAAAGAGGTATGTTGTTGTTTAGACATTTATTTGTTTGGAAAGATTTTTTTACACGTTGGCTGCCATAAGCTTCTCTGTGTGGCCATGAGCAGGCGGGATCAAAATCTCATTTTTCAGGGCATTGAGGGAGGGATTTTTTTGCGGGCCAAAGTTTAACTGTGAATGCTATTTTGAAAAGGAAGCTATAGTTCTTTACAAAAACTTAACTTTTTTTAATCTTTAGGTAGTTACTTTCATTCATTAAAATAGAATTAAGTTGTAAAAATATAATTTTCGTTTTGTATGTATATAATATAACCTAAACAGTGTCTCCCCCCTTTTTCATATCTGATCACTTTCTCCGTAAACGTGTGTCTTCCCCAAACTTGACATTGGTGAAATCATAGTGGCAACACTAATGTAGCTACAAAACAAAGATAGATAGATAGGTACCTAGCTTCTGAGGTGCTCCTAAAATTGGTAGACCATCATCACATCACTTTATATTTATACCATCATGCCTGCCTACCAAAAAAAAAAAAAAATTATTAAAATAAGTGTTAATCGCAATAAAATCAATTTAAATCACAAGGTAATTTCATAGTTCATCGATTTCAATGTACAAAATCACGAATAATAGCATATAACTTACCAAAATTTAATTTTTTTTTCTTTTCTTTTCTTTTTTTTCAAAAAAACAGAAGAAATCCATTTCCGACGACGACGACGCGGTTAGCCTAGTTGGTAGTGACCCTGCCTACGAAGCTGGGACCGCTAGCTTCGTAGGCAGGCAGGGTTCGAATCCCGGTATGGACAAATATTTGTGTGATGAGCGCGAGTATTTGTTTCTGAGTCATGGATGTTTTCTATGTATTTAAGTATGTATTTCTCTATATAGGTATGTTTATCGTTGTCTAGTACCCATAGTACAAGCCTAGAGCTTAGTTTGGGACTAGGTCAATTTGTGTGAGATTGTCCCCTGATATTTATTTATTTATTTAAAAAATGAACTTTTGTGGTCGAGAAATACATTCACACTCGTTACACCGGTACGACTGAGCCAATGGCGCTGGGCGTCTCGCAGGATTGTAGACAAGGCTGACATCACGTGTTGCGATGACAGACACCGCGTTACAGCCCCCCAATTTCAAAATAAACCCGATGTGTCATTTTGTCCGTATATGCCATTTTGTCCGTATTTCCCTTAGAAGTCGTTAATCGTTGTTCGCTGCTCCTGATTCCAGACTATGATCTATCTCTGTGCCAAATTCAGCCGTTTTGGCGTGATTGAGTAACAAACATCCATCCATTCATCCATTTATCCATCCATCCATTCATCCATCCAAACTTTCACAATTATAAATATTAGTAGAATATAAAATAATTAAAATATAAATTTGATACAATCTAAACTAATTTTAAACAATTTCAGAGCGCGAACGCATTTTACAACTCGAAAGGGAAGCGGCGCTGAAGCTATTAGAAAAACCTAAATACGACACTGAGGATCTAGAAAAACTAGTGGATTACATCATGACCTTCACGACCTTATACGACTTAAGACACACGGACTGGACAGAAACAACCACACAAGGAATCATTGATTGGTTTCTAGAGCCTAAAGCACTTATGCTTTGTATATATTTCAAAGCAAACACACTTACAGTATCCTCCGATGTTCCTTTAACACCAGTTTACGATTTGACCTACTTTCTTAGACAACCAGACTACATATTTAAAGTGGACACGTTTCTAGACGACATAGTTTTTGGAACGTTCGTGGAGTCGGTCGAAGCGAATTTGATTCAGATGTTGGAGACTGTATACGCTCCATTTTTCTTCGCAATTACTACTTGGCCGGACAGTGAGTAGTGCTTTAGATATATGGGATTAACCTTCATCAGCCCTCGACGTAAAATAGGGGTGTTATAAGTAGGGTTCGAAGTTTTCATAGCACTGTAAGACGAAAGCGAGCTATGGAGTCGACATTAACATTAAAATTCAACTCCTACTCCCACTGCCTGCATTCATTTATTTAATTCCAAAATTTAATTATTATTATACCTAAATAAAGATAATAACTATCGCTTTTAGTGTTCATTATATTATGATATTAATAATAAATAAGGGTAAGCAAGTAGGTTGCGATATCCATAGAACATGAGGCTATAGAAATGAGACGTTTAAAATCTTGACTTGGTATGTCGTATATAGTCTATAAAACTAGCTACCTAAGTTAAAATAAATAAAGCTATGAGTTTGTAGGGTATTCTCATATCGTTTCAACCGTCCGTCACAGCCGTGGCTACAAAATTGACGATTTTCTAAGGAAAAGCCATTGTTAAGAATTGTAAGCGGCTGCTCTGAATTCTACAGAATAGCCGCAAATGACATTCGAATGTACAGGGGAGTCCGAAGCCGTCAATAATGCGACAACGGTTGTCACGCGGCTAAAACGCTCATGAGAATGACCCTGTAATATAATTTGATTTTATTTGTAATTTTAAACTATCTCTGCACCAAATTTCATATCGGTCCGTTGAGGTCTAGAACCGTGAGGACACAGTTTCGTATTTTATCATAAACTAGGTGACCCGGTGAACTTCGTACCGCTTTTTTAGATTTACTTTCTTTTACAGGCGTAAAGAGTGAATTCTGTTCCCAGATTCACACCTTCTTAGCGAAACTTACAGACTTGTATTACAAGATGCTTGGTCTCACTGTTCTTTATATCCCTCGCGAGGGTCAACAAATGTCGTTTGAGCAAGCCAGCGTTGACCGCGAGCTGGTAAAGAGGTTGGAAGGAGTGGTGGTATACTGGACGCACCAAATTAAATCCTGCTTGGAAGATACGGCGTCTGTTGCATCTCAGCAGGAGTTGCTGTGCCCTAGTGATGAATATGACTTTTGGATTTACAGACGTGAGATTACGATTTTCTATTTTGCAAATCTAATAAGATTTTGGGTTTCTGCTCTCTTTGGCCCAGCCATTTTCTACCGTTCTAAAGAAAAAGGAAGTATTTAAAACCATCCATGGTCCATGTGCGTACTGCCAGGTCCATACTGCTTTTACTTTAGAAGGAAATTTTATGAGTCTATTATTTTATGCGAAGCTCGACGTCCGACGTGATATGATTCTTCATTTACTTATCTACATACGAGTATAGTTAAGTACCTATTATCTCCTAAAATGAATTATTTGTTCCCAGATGAAAACCTTCAGGCTTTGTTATACCAGATAAAGAACCCAGCTGTCAAACACATCACCAAAATCCTCGTTACAACTCATTCTACATTTATCCACCAGTTTCAATTGCTTTGTGACGACATCATTCAAAAAATAAAAGAAGCCAAATCCAACATAGAATACCTTCAAATCATCAAGCAACCTTGCGCTGTCCTCGAATGTGTCACTGATCCAGATGAAATAGCCATCCATGTTCCTCAAATCGTCAGCTTATTCAGATTCATCTGGATGGAGTCTCCATACTACAATTCTGAAACCAGAATCACCAATCTTTTCAAAGGTTTGAGCAACCAGATTATTATTTTATGCAGCAACTACATCAAGTTGGAATGTTTGTTCGAAGGGAAGACGAAAAAGGCTCTCGGAGAGTTCAGTAAATGCATTGACTGCTGCAAGAAGTATAGGGAGATATACGATGTAATGTCGGAGGCGCATAGTGATATACGTCCCAACAGCTGGGAACTAGATACGGGGGCCATCTTCAATTACATCGACTCGTTCGTGCAAAGGTGTTTTGATATGATCGATGTATGCAATTGCATGATTATTTTCGGGAGGTAAGCTTTTCTTGTCTTTATTCATTTATCCGCGACGATTTCAAAAGTATACTGAGGAATACCAGCAAGAAGACCATAGTTCTTGCTACCGAAATATCTTTGTTTGCTCATTACTATAACTTTTCCAGGATTGACGAGCTAGAACCGGTACCCAAGCCCATGTTTGGAGGTGCACGTGGTGAGCAGTTCGAAGAAAAGTGCAACCAGATCGAACAGGTAAAGTAAATCACTTTTTAGGGTAATATAATATCATCATCATTAGCTTATACTTACCTACGAGTAGAACCTTCTAGATATAGCGGTTACCGTAAGAAGACTAGCCTTGAATGCTTTGGAGCCTTCAAGCCTCGAGTCTTGAAGGCTGTAACATGAATCGGAATAAAAACAAAATGACACAAAAGAAGAAAAATAAGACAAACAAATTTTGCCTCTCCAACTAGTGAAGGTCGGCTATCACAGCCTGCAATCTGATCCCAAAACGTGAAACCTATGACCTACCACTACACGCAAAGACCGCCTCAAAAGATGAACCTGTAATTATTAACAGATGTTCCACGACGGTATGAAGTGCGTGCGCGACGTGTCCGACAGCATCCTGGATGTGCAGGCGCCATCTTGGTACGACGACATACTCAAGTTCCGCACTATCATTAAGGATATTGAGGTACGTGAGGGTTTTACAATCTGAAATTGTGAGGGTTCCATTTCAAAATTAGGATCGTTAATTTTCATAGCTTAGCTTAACTTTAGCACGGGTGAAAACGGGAAGCTTAGACCTCGCTTACCGTTTAGCTACCTCGCACATTTCTGGTGGAAAGGCACCCTTAGAGAAGGTTCACATTGGGTCGGACCGACAGTTATACCGGAACGAGAAGTGCGTCGGATGCATATTGGCATATGTATTTCAACAGCAGGAACCTGCTCTAACGCTGATTTTCCACCGGAGATGACATGTGTTAAGCTGCGTAGCTAAGGATGTGTTCATATCCATCATTAGGATCGTATATTTTCATAGCTTAGCTTAGGTTAGGTCTGGTGGAAACGGGAAGCTTTGATTTCGCTCACCGTCTAGCTACCCGCACATCTCTGGCTGGTGAAAAAGCGCCCCTACGGTGAAATTTTGAAGTTCTCAAGTTACGACTACGTCTTGAGCTATACATATATGTATAGCTAGACTTAGGACCATAATAAAGATGAGTCTAAGATGACTGTTTTCTCTGTATGTGTCTTTAGACATGCATCTAATTCAAGATCAGTTTATCAATACCTACGACACGTTTAGAATTTAGGTGTGATTATGGACTTTCTTGTCCGCATCCTAACATCGAAGTAAAAATTAATCATGTTCTTTTTACGCAATTAAGTCCCGTATTTGTTATAGATAATAATCGAGAATCTGGTAGAGACAGTGTTTGAGGGAGTGAACCACGTGGAAGAGGCTGTGGTGGCCCTGTACTCTCTCAACAACTACTCGCGCCGAAAGAACCTTAGACGGATATTCAAAAGGAAAACTGCTGAGGTATATACATCCAATAATATTGACGACACCACTGGATAGATAATAGTACCTAATACAGAAATTAAGTAGTGGGGCGCTTTTACTTCGTGTACCTACGAGTATACGAGTAGAACTATTGTAGGCGGCTTGAACAAATAGACTGCGACTTGTATATCTCTCAGCGAGCGATAAGCGAGAAAATGCAACTTGTGCCAGGTACCTACTGTTTTATTGGCAGTTATTGGCAGCCAAAACACCGTAGGTACTGGTATTTTGGCTGCCAATAATTGGTTTTAACGCTATTTAAGTACATACTTATTACAAGTATGCTTATCGTTATTTAGTACCCATAATGTTAACCAGAGCTTAATTTGGCACTAAGTTTGTGTAAGATTGCGTGTTATTATGATTTTTTATTCATCATCATCATCATCATTTCAGCCGAAATACGTCCACTGCTGGACATAGGCCTCCTTCCAAGGTTTGCCAAGAGGACCGGTCCTGCGCCGCTTGCTCCATTGGCTTCTCGCAATCTTAACCACGTCGTCGGTCCACCTTTTTGGAGGTCTGCCACGCGATTTTTTTATTAAGTATATTTATTTATTAGTTCCCCACTTGCAGGTGTGGGCTATGTTCAGTGATGAGGTACAAGAAGCCAAGAAGGACATGGTGTCTATGCGCAGTCAGCACCCCGCCGAACTGCCCTCGTTTGCCGGGAGAGGTGTGGTGCTTCAGATGAGGAAGAACCGGCTTGTCTATCTGAAGCAGGTCAGGTCTTTCTTTCGTATTAACCAGCCAATAGCTCTTCATAATGCTTAAAGTGCTCACTCTTCCGTGTCTATACATACTATAAATATGTAAGTATACACGAAGCAGAGTTAACGAAATGCCTACAAACGCTGAGCGCTTTAACTTCCCCACCAGGCGACGCCACCAACTATATACGTACCCCCGAAGCGACTGGTCAAGTCTCGCAAAACTGTATCTGTCATGGGCCCTAAATTGTACAATTTACTGCCCTGCTCAATAAAAGAAGCCAAAAGTGACCAATGCTTCATAAGGAAATTAAAAGACCTTCTAATCAATATGGCCTGGTACACTGTTGACGAATTTATAGAAAATATATCTCGTTGACCCAACGTAATATTAAACATAAATTGGTGGCGAGTAGTGGTAGCAATAATAATAATAAATATCTAAATACCTAATAACGAAATGAATGTCTTGAATAAGGATGACATACGACATTGTAACTAGAATCGAATTTAATTATTTTTACAAATATATTGTAACAATTTAGTACCTAATTTATAATACCTTATTACCAATAAATTATTTCAATCTCAATACTTGTATAATAATTGCGACGCTTTGACAAGGAGGCCGACAGAACAATAATAATGTCTTTAATCTTCGACTAAAACCAGGCCTGGCGCCCTCCGCACTTTTGGGTAATCTGTGCTTTTTGCGCGATAAGCTACAACTACCTAAGTGCATCGGATTGCATCTCTAGGTGTAACTAGATTGCGTGCAAAATGGGAACCACAGAGTAGGCACTTTCGACTAACCTAAACGCTGTTTTACTAGGAAGGTTATTTTACTTTTATAATATTGTGCTAAAACATAATTATGTTATGTTAACACAGGTAATGACGGATGCTGCTTGGATGATGCCTTGCAGCAATTCCGAGGATGTTATTATGCATGTGAATCGACTGATGGGCGCCATAGACGTCGCTATTCGTGAGCTGTGGATCTCTTGGACGGTACGCTATTCGAATCTTTCTAATTAGGTATATAATACATTATAGTCAAGGAAGAATAGCCAATAAAGAGATCTTCTAGATGCCTGGGGATCGAAATCCTTTGAAATGAATTTGAAAGTTGTTTACATACACAAAGTTGTTTAGCTCGATGATGCGCACAGATTTAACTTCGACGCTGGTGGCGCTTTGATAGATGTTGTCGTTGTCTTCTGTTCGTCACTAATTGTAGTGTCTAGGGCAGGAAAAATCATCGTCTTGCTTCTCTATCTGTCCTTTGCTGGCCACCATAGCGGCGTCACCTTGTACGTCTTGTGTTGTGTTAATATTTTTTACTGTTGAAAATTAAAGTCAAAACCTATGAAGAGAGATTATCTTACCAAACTTAGTTATTTTTACCAACGCGCCTTGCTCTACCCATTACAACATAATGATATAGCAATTTATGTTCGTTCACTGTTAATATTTAGACCTTTGATTTGGATATTGCGGGTTAAAATGATAGTGAATATTTTTGTTCAAAATTTGACACATTTTGTACGAGGCGATGACAGATATACTTAGTACCAATTTCACCATACGATGTTAAATGTTAATCGAATGTTAGTTTATACATTCTTACAGCTTGTAACACTCTAAACGTCTGTTATTATAAGTGGTTGGTGAAATCCGAAAACACCACGTACTAAATGTGTCAAATTTTAAACAAAAACATTCACAGGTTATTAATTTCAGCACAATCTCGACGAGAAGTGCGCGTCTGGTCTCAACAAAACGCTGATGCGAAGGAGCGCGGAGAACCCTGGGCTTATGGAGTGCAATATCGATGTGTGAGTCACTTTGAGGAGCCCTCTAAATAGCCTATCTGGTGTCCCACTGCTGGGCAAAGACCTCCCCCTAATCGCTCCACTCCTCTCTAGATCTAGCCAATCATTGACAGCCTGGATTTAATTATCCAAATCGTCCCGTCATCTTTTTCAGGAACTAACATTTAAAAATATAACCACTTCTTATTTAAATTGATTGTGTACATATTGTAAGTCTGAAGTCGTGTAAATAGACGGCGGAAAGTGATCAAGCTGCTAAAATACTTTATAACCCCCCCTACGCAAAAAGATGGGCGCTATACTATAAGTTTACTTGTATATTTGTACGCGATGGACCGATTTTGATTTAGTATTTTTGTCTGAAAGGTGACTTAATCGAGTGTTCTTACTTCTTAAAAAATATTAGTGAAAATCTTTTGGGCCATTTAAAGTATAAGCTCTGAAAGTAGAGGTCCAGATTTCGTCGGGGGTTTTTTTTAACTCGGTTAGGTTATAAATCTTTACTTTGATTTCAGAAATATTTTAGAACTATGCAAGGAAGCCTTTCACTGGGAGAACCTCAATCTGGACATACCACAGCACGCTTATGCGGTATATATATTTTTTCAGGGCTTTTTTAATTCCTTCACAAAAAAAATCGCATAGCATGCTTGAAATAATACTACTTATAGCACGACAGCCATAAGGCCATCCCAAAATCTGCGGAATGCGGGAGGCAGGGGTGCTGTTATCGGCGAGTGACATAACAGATCTAGTGTTGAGCTACTCTTAAATGAGGCTCCTCAAATGTCACTCTTTTACTTCACTACTAAATGTCCCACCTCATTGCATTTGTCATTTTAAAAGAAATCTATGATATAATAGCGTGTCTATTTATTCCTGGTGTAAGACTAATAATGACATACATTTTTTTGCCCGTTTTGCTGCGCAGAAGCATGGCAAAGGCCTTTCCCCCTTTCCCACTTTCTCTCCATTCGTCTCTAGTGGTATACATATCGGTAAGTATAGCTTATCACAAATGTTTGAGAAAAATGATGGCGCTGCTCGGAGTAAAATTTACAACATTAATCAATTTTCACCCAAAAACTGCTGCTTATAATACTTTAGTTCCAACGGTCACCCATGAAAATCAGTTCTTCAAAATCATTTTAACTTCGTGTTCTACCCAATACTAGGCAGCACGCTGACGTGGCACTAACTGATTGGTCGAGCGCTTACCCCTCCCCCGTCCCAAAGACCCGGGGAGAGCTGTCCTTATGACGGTCGAGCTACAATAAGTGACAATCCACTCCTTTTCAAGGTGTACGCAAAATCCAAAACAATTCTTTACGTGTTTGAAAGCGTGTTGGCCGTGGTAAAGGGATACAATGCCATCTTATTTGCGCTTTCGGAAGAGGAGAGGCAGCTTTTCAAACCCTTGATCGTGGTGAGTATTGTCTTGATGAATGACAAGATGCACAGGTAAATAAGAAAGAGTGAGGCATCTCAGTTAACGGGGTCGTGATATCATCATATCACGCGAAATGTAAACATGCTACGAGGGAGACGAATAGTGACCGTGGTTGCAGCGAGCTCGCCACGCACGCACACTCGCATGGCATCTCCTATGAAACATCTGTTTGTGCAACCACATTCCTAATTGGAGAAAACTGGATTTGCTTTAGATAATTTACTTAGGATACCATCTTATGGCATAGTTTAGTAAGCAATCAAATGCAGGCGAAACTTCGGTCCCTGCACTAATTCAGGTAAGTATGAAATCATGGTAAGTTAAAAAGAAAAAAGTGCATTAAGATTCGATTAATGCCTTAATTTTAATATCACATTGAAATTTAATCGGGCCATAATTATACATATAAAAAAACCTAAAACTCGTTATTATATTAATGAACATAATTGTACTAGTTTAAAATAAAATAATTGCTAATATCTTCACGAACATTCTTGTCCCAAAATTAAACAAATTTCCTTCTCTATATCAAAATTCACTGCATCCATACAATTCTTGATCGACAAATAAATAATCAAATGCGATAAACCATAATAATCAACTGAACATAATAAGATAGAAACATAATTCATTATAAATAATTAACTCAAACAACTGTCTAAATGTGAATTCATGTCATTATTTTCCACCATTTTAAGACAACAAGGGCAAGGTAGCTTAGTTCCTGTTGCATTTAAAACCTGCGACTCATCAAATATATCGTCTTCGTCGTCTATAACTATAGTCTGATTAGCAAAACTAGTTGAAGCACCCTCTTCAGGCTCTTGGCTATTAACAAAGAAAGCTAAACACTCATCTAGATGTTCATCAATAGCTTTGGTAACTTTATTCCCACAACATGGACACTTCTGTTCTCGTAGAGCAGTTATCACATCAATCCCTGGTTCCAATTTAACTGGAGGCAGTTTAATAGTGTTCGCTTCTTCAGAAATAAAAGACGGCAAAAATCCACTAGGCAAGTCTATCTCTTCTTTCACTAATACATAATTATCAGACTTTCTTAAATGCTTTTCGAAATCAATTTTCTTAACTATACATTTTACGTTTTCTACAACTTTTGGATCAAATTCTGTTGGTTCTTCATGTCCCAAAACGTCTTCCCAGTTTAAATTATCGTCAAGATTTTTTGGTTCTTTTACAACTGCATTTTGATGTATCGTGTTACTACGGAATGTACCTCTAAATGTAGTTATTGATCTATCTAAATCTTTTCTCATAATAGTAAAGTTTAGGCTGCTATCAACGTCATCTTGTTTACCTTTGTAAGGTGGGATTGGAGGCAAATTATATACCATTTTTTCCAGAGATGGTTTGATTTGCTTTTCATCTTTAACAGGCTCTAATTTGACTAGAGGTTCAACCTTAACAGGGGGTTTGTTAAGATTAGGGCAGTCAGGTGTAGCATAAGGCTGATTGCTTTCATCAGTGCTTGTACATAATTGAGATATCATATCTTTATTCAAGCACTCATCTAAATGTTGATTTATAACACTTTCATCGATTCTTAATTTACATATTGGACAATCAACTTGAACAAGCTTTGAATTACTCACACCAGTTTGAACTGCAACCAATTTATTAGTGTTTTTAGATTCTGTAATCTCTATATCACCACCGTAGATATCTTTTAGAAGAGATGTGGCTGTAGTTTTGAAATAATCATCTATTTTCTTAATTTTTACTGGAGGTGAATCAGTATGAGGTGAATCAGCTCTATGTTTAATCGCTTTTTGGCCAATATTATTTCTACTAGAATTAAGATGTCCATTGTTAGGTGACTTATCAGTATTTAGCTTTTGGATGATGCTGCTTTGAGTCGTTAATTTTCCTTTTAAATAGGCAGCACCTGTGGTATTATTTGGCAATTGCTTATTAGCCCATACATTTCTAACGGCTTCTGCCACATTAACAGAGATTGATCTATCTTTAGAACCGGGTATCATATGCCCTTTACCAGTGAAAACAGCAGGTGGTATAAAATTAGGCGTATTTATAGTCTTCACTCCTTTTTTTACCGCCACTACAGTACTTGAACCATTTGATTTAGTTAATAAAGGTCTCTTACTTTCATTGGGTATAATCTTTGGTTCTCCTACAGGTGGCCCAGATTTGGTAGTAGTTGTTATAAACTTTGTTATATCACCTTTAGGTTTGGCCGGCACAGCTTTTTTGCGAGTGTTTTCTGGTTCTTTGAATTTGATAAAATTACCTCCACATTTTCTTTGGTGGTCTGACCACCAGAAGTCCTTTGGTCCTGGGGCACGATTGACGAAGCGTCGTACTATTCCGAAATGAGGCCTTCTTGTTTGGCACGGGCCATCGCAACGCCACCAATGTGTCTGGTACAGCTCCACCTGTAATTGTAAAACAAACCTTGCTTTGCTTAATCTTTTGAACGCCTTTGACGCCTAGAAACCATAGCTAATGTCAACCTTCCTCAAAGACACTGATCTATTTTACGCAGTATCAATGGCGTTCCAAAGGTTAAGGACACCTTAGCTATTTAGTTTTTGAATGTTCTTTCTTGCTTGTGCTGCTTGGTTTTGCGGAAAACAGCAAGATTGTTATCATCATGTCTCTTTATTCCACCTATATTTTGATTATTGTGATACCTAAAAGTTGACTTGTAAAGAATGCTTGAAGCATTTAGTGTACCTTAAGGCTTCAAAATTGTTTTTGTAAAATATTTCAATAAAATAAATCAGCCTTCAGGAGCATTCATACACAAATTTCTATATACTACTCTGTCAAGAAAGTACCGGGAAAAGATCAATAATACACAAACTGTTTGTTAATCATCCAAATTTATTTTATCACCTTCAAAGTATGCTCCTTCAGAAACGATACACTTACGCCAACGAATAATCCAATCATCAAAACATTTTTTAAACGCTGTTTCCGGAATTGAATTCAGTTCTCGGCGCGAATTCTCCTTTATGTCTTCTACCGATTGAAAACGGGTGCCACGAAGTGGTAATTTGAGTTTAGGAAAAAGAAAGAAGTCGGCAGGAGCCATATCTGGTGAATATGGTGGTTGCTCGATGGTATTTGTTGAGTGTTTGGTCAAAAATTCTTTCACAATGATGGCCTTGTGCGAAGGCGCATTATCGTGGTGCAAAATCCAAGAATTTTCATTCCACAAATCTGGCCTTTTTCGTCGAATTTGCTCTCTTAAATGCCGCATAACGCTCAAATAATATTCTTTATTTACCGTTTGACCTTCCGGCAAGAATTCCGAGTGCACAACACCGCGATAGTCAAAGAAAACAGTCAACATGACTTTGACTTTTGATCGACTTTGGCGTGGTTTCTTCGGTTTCGGTTCAGTTGGAAGGCGCCACTCCGAAGCTTGTTGACTAGTTTGCATGTCAAACTCGTAAACCCACGTCTCGTCACCAGTAACAATGCGTTTCATGAATGTTGGGTCAGAATTGACTCGTTCTAGCATGTCCTCAGCGACTCTCATGCGATTGAGTTTTTGGAGAAAATTCAGGTCTTTTGGGACTAGCCGAGCGGTAACATGTTTCATACCCAAATGATTAGTTAAAATAGTACGGATCGACTCGTGAGATACAGAAAGTTCGGCGGCTATCTCTCTCAAAGTTGAATGAGGATTTTCAGTCACTATTTCCTTATTTCCTTCACTTTTGCGATGTTAACTTCAGTTGCAGACGTTGATGGCCTACCAGAGCGAGGCAAATCTTCCATCACATCTCGACCGCTTTTGAACGCTTTGTACCACTCATAAACACGTGTTTTTGATAAAGTCGAATCACCGTAAGCCTTCTGTAACATTTTCAGTGACTCCGAACACGAAATTCCATTGGCGATGCAAAATTTAAGACAAACTCTTTGTTCAATGTTTTTGTCCATTATGAAATTCGCAATACACACTAGATATGATATAACTAAAAACAACACTGTATTTAATATAAATAACAGATGCAACTCAAACTCCGCGCCAAAATAGAAAACAGTTGTGCCAATCTAACAACAACAAAAAAAACAAAAATTTGAATTTGGAACCATAAACAAATCATCCATTCCCGATACTTTGTTGACTGAATGTATATATATGTATATCCTATACTATTATACGAGCAATGTTTGTATATTTGTAATCGCGTTCTCAGAGACGGCTCTAACGATTTTGATGAAACTCGCAGAATAGAGGTTTTTTGGGTCAAGAAATCAATCTTCATTTTCTTTAATAAATCGTCTCTCTTTAATAAATCGTCTTTTCGAAATCTATGCGTACAGCTTTCATGTGAGACCAATCAAGTTGAAAATGTAAAAAAATATATTTTTTCCATAATCATTTTAAACATGTCAAATCCAAGGCCGCTACTGCCACAGTATACTCACAACACTGTATTAACCACATTAACAAATTGAGCAGATTACTTTGCTAATAAAATCTTCTTAATATTAAACATAAGCTTAACATTCTTACCTCATCATGAAAATCATGATAAATGCTGATATTAAGTCCTGCTGCTCTATTGATACGGTGCATATGTGCCTGAAAATTAGGTCCGTGCCCATCCCGGTCTTGATCTCTACGAGTGATGAACAGAAATGCATGTATCATTTCATGGAGAAGTGTTTCTACTAGATCTTTCCTCGGACGAAGTTTCAGTAGCGGTTCGCTGAGGGCAATGTTACAGAGACCGCCGCGGCCTTCATAACTGAAAAATATGAAACTATGTGATGTATCATCAGTCTCAGACAAGATGCTGAAAGTAAGCTCTAGACAATGATAAACATACTGATATAGAGTTATACATACTTTAATATTATAGAAAATATCCAAAATGGGAACAAAAAGTTATGCTCATCACACAATTATTTAACATAAACAGGAATCAAACCCTGTGGCCCTGCTTATGAAGCAAGTGGTCACTTGCTAACTAAGGCTAACTACGTCATCACACAAGACAAAATTCATGACAAACTGTGAAATAAATTCGTGAATTAATCATCTGATACTTATGTCGGATTTCACCAATCACTTAACAGACGATTAGAGTGTTAACATCTGTCAAAATGTATGAACTAACAGTCGATTAACATTTAACATCGTATGGTGAAATTGGTACTTAGTGTGATGAAACATTTGTTGTGGATGCAATTTTTCCATTTCTTTGATAAGCAATATACCAATATAGCAATATACTTTTTGCTACTTTTTTTGCAAAACTTGTATGTGTCTATCCCCATGCATTGTCCTTACTCATCTACTTCAGGGTTAGCTGGAAGAGATCCCATTTAGGGATAAGTTCGCCTTTGTACTTTAAATTTATGATGTCAATGTATTATTTACTTATACTTTTTGTGCAATAAAGAGTTAACATACATACATACATACATGTCACCAGACTTATCAGATGAGTTGAGTGGGCAATAGCGGTTTGTAGATTAAGAGGCCAGCACCGCATTATTTCTCAAAACACATGGTTTTGTTTGTGTTGTGGATGTAATTAGTATTTTATTATTATTATTATTTTATATTAGACAGGCAGTTAACACTGATATGTCTGAATCACTGTTCACTAAACAAAAAGTCACGCTATTTTGGAATGTTTGTCAAACTTATTTTTGAACTGGTTGACACTCTGGTTGGTTTTCTTGATATTTGTTATTCATCTCTGATCTTTATTGTGACATTAAATTTCTCCTTTACTTATTTAAAGAAGTTTTATCAGGATGTGTTAGTTTATGACTTACTAGCTTTTGCTCTAGACTCCGTTTGCATAGAAGACATTTATCACTACAGTCGCCATCTATAGAACTTGTGAACAATGTAAACAAAGCGCCATATTGATATTGTCTATAGTTTGATGAGTTTACTAGCGATGGGAAAAGTAGACTAAGATTAAAAATCCTTTGATTTTTTTTTAATAGGAATCACTAGAATCAATTGAGGATGACGTGTGACCAATATGTATTATGCAACATAACATACTGTACTGTAATGTTTAATCGTAACGGTTGTACCTGGTACAATCAAGCATGATTTTAAAAACCCCCGAAAATAAAATCGTTTTAACACACTACTTCTCGTTATAGTCTTTATTTGGCCAACACTAGTCAGCCATCATAGACAATTGCAGACTTGAAACGAAACAAATATGTAAATAACACTGCAAAATAATTTCAAACTTTTACTGAAATATCGAATATTAAGTGATTTTATATTGTTCAATGAGGATTAGAATAACAAGTGGTTAAATACCTATCATATGGATTTAGTAGTGATGGAGAGCTAGTGTGGAAGTTTACGAAGAAATGTTGCCTAAAAGGTTTGTTTACATGGTTCACAAGTTCCATTGATGGTGACTGTATGTGATTTTTTGGGATAAAAAGTAACCTATGTAACTCATTGGCGTCTCGCTCGACCCTAAAACAACTTTTCCCGCTAAAAATCACGTCGATCAACGGATCCTTTTCGAATTTATGAGTGTCGGATTATTTCTCTGCATAAGTTGACCCGCCTTTCAAGGCTTTAATAGTTTTTTTTTTACTAAAACTATTTTACTTACGAGCATACGCCAGCGGAAGAATACATGCGCTTGCTCCATCTCACGACGGCTCTGCTAGCAAGTTTGGTCCCAAAAAATGTTTGATCGAAATGAATGAACATTATATGTATGTTCGGCGTAGGGTCAACCAATTCCAGTTCCGGATCGGCCAAATTCATTTTATCATATTTTATTAACTACAAACTAAGTTGCCCACGTATTTTGGTAAGACTTGCTTCGTAATTTCCCTACAAAATCAAATATAACATACATAACAAAAGTAGAATCCGAACGAATACGAGTCAACAAAAGCAAGTGACATGACAGCACGCACAGCACAGCTGTTTATGAAATGAAAGCTGTCAAATTTTGAGCGCGGAACAAAACGAATCATGTGCGGTCCGTAATGTACCTACTAAGTTTAGTGTACTATTATCAACTATTTAGTGAACGTAAAATCTCACATATTATTTACGCGCATTAAAAGGTTATTAAAAAAGAAGAAAAGAAAAGTAATATTCGATGCTAATAATAATAACACAATAGAAAATGACAAAATACAAACATTTGAAAGAAGAGAAAGTAAACTTAAAATAATTGAACTATAATTAACCCGAAACAGTTGCTACTCAGCATGGTGTCAGGCCACCGGACTGGAAAAAAAAGAGCATCGCTAGTCCGTCTCTCAATACAATTTAGTTACTTTGAGATTACACCGTCCTAAATTAGGTACTTTCAAGAGGGACGCCATATTACGTTAGATACGTATAGAGACATCTCCATCTAATTCCAACGTATTGCGGTGTCCTCTAAAATTATATCGCTGTAACGAGGTTAAGGTTGATTCACAATGAGCATGATTGCATGCGATAAACTAAGTATTTACTTTAAATCGCGTGCATAACCGTTTCGGCCACAAAGAGACATATTATTTTATTGATATGATAATTATATTAAATGGCAAATTGATCGTGTGCAACTTCTCATGAAACCACCTTAAGCTATGCTTACATCCTCACAACCGCGTTGCGAAACGGGTACTTTACATAAAAGATTGTCACTTAGTTTTACAAAATATTGATAAAGAGAAGAGTCATTATCAAGTAATACAAAATAACGTTTTTCTTTTCAGGCATGTGAGAAAAAGGTAACACCTGGTATAGTAAAACTAACCTGGACCTCAACAATGTCCGATGCTTACATTGCTGATTGTGTCGTCCAAATTGGGGAGGTGAGCTCCAGTTTATTTCATACCTAGCTTTCCGCGTAGCAGGCGATTATCGCAATTCCCTCGAGACCTGTGTAATTTTCCGCGATAACAATTTTTCAGGGTTTTAAACTATTTCTATATCAAATTTAACGTCGATCGGATGATCAGCCTCATCCGTTGATAGGTGCGAAACAAACAAACAAAATACAATTTCCATTTATAAATAATACATTATTAGTAACGATAAGGGTTTCAAGTTGTATATGTATTTAATACCATCTTATTTATAAGACGTAGGTACTTACTAATTTTGGCACTTTTATTTTATTTTTTACAGCTTCAAGATTTCCTCACGACTTATAAAAATTGCAATGTTAATTTGATAAAAATAATGGAGAAGGTTTGCGACACGCCTTTAGTTGACTTCGATATTTATAATGTGTTTGTTATACAAGTTCTTCGTCAGAATATTCGAGATATGCAATGCGTAGCTGCTGCAAAACTTTTAGAAATGTACAAGGAAATTATTATATATTTGATCATCGTGTACGAAGGGTTTGAAGCGCATATTGGTCAAGTAAGTAAGACATACAATTTCTTAATAAAACTAATTAAGAAAATAATCATTCATATCCTTTTTTCAGGAAATTATTTATTTTATCAACAAATTAATATTGACGGGTTGTTTGGCTTTCTTTTTTATGGTGGTACCAACAAACGAGCTCGCCAATTTTGGAGCGGTTGCCTTTTAACTTTAAACTTTTTTTTAATTCACTAGTGCGTAAACGGCACGCGTGTTTCGATGGTTTTTTATTTATTTATTAAATAGGGTATAAACTTCAAAGCAACCGCATTCCCATCCGGTTGCCTCGTCACGTTTCAACCTCCCCCTACACATATCTCCACCCCCGTCCATTTCGGGTCCATTCGGTATCTTCAAGAGTTAGTAGTTCAATTGTTAGTTCACACACAAGTTAAGCTTTTAAACTAAATTAATATAAAATAAATACTTTAATTAGTGTATGTATATTTAACTTATAGATGGCGGAGCATTGGGTTAAGTATGTTAGAAGATTCGATCGTGCTTTAGAGGATGCTCTACGGCTAGCAATTAAATCTACAATGCAGAACGTTTACAAATGCGTACATGGCGATGGTATGTGTAAATAGTTAAGAGATAAAATTTAACAGGTGCTAGGGAAATGAATGGGCATATTTCAGAAAAGTTGTCGCAGTTAAGAACCTAATTAAAAAACGCTAACTTTATTCCATTACGTAACGAAATTTAGTCATACACTTATATGGTTAATTTTCGTGACGTAATGGAAAAAGTAAGCGTTTCTTAAATCAGGTTCTTAACTGCGACAATCTTTCTGAAATATGCCCGAATACTTCTATTCCATAGTCTAACGTAAGACTTAACGCTTAAGGTTTAAAATAAAAGTGTCTCGTCCTGACTTTTATTACCTTTTATTACTAAACAACTATTGCGAATTTCACATTTTTATAGCGATTTTATCAAGACGGGACACATTAATTTTAAACCTTAAGCGTCAAGTCTTACGTTAGAATATGGAATTGATTTATTCATTTCCCCAGCACGTGTCAAATTTTATCTCTTGCATGCATGCTAGGGGCCTGGGTCTCTATATTCTACTATAGCTGTGTTGACACGCTCAAAGTTTGCTTGCTTGTTTACACGATGAAAGTAGCGTCAAAGTAGCCATGCCCTTAGTTAAGGGGTGCGGCGCTTCTTCGTGGATACAACTTACAAAGCGTGTTAAACATAATTGTGTTTTTTTTTATTTACAATCAGGTACCATGGCACCTCCACCACTAATAAAAATGAATCTTTTTTTGGTTGAAAAAGACATAATTTATATACCAAAGCGGTATGAAATTGAAGATACGTTTACAACGATCCTTGAAGAAATTATCCACATAATGGAAACCATTCCTCGATTGTTTGAGAAGTTTGCCCTTCCCTCCGGAGGGCTTAAAAGATTCTGCGAAGTTATTAGACACGACGCTGACTGTAATAAGCTTCAAATGCTTATGGATGAAGGTGAATATAATTGTGTATAGTAGGTATAGCACAATACCAATAATCTTACAATTGGGTAGGTAAAGTTTTTGGAAGAGGAGATTTATATATTTATTCGATAGTCGTCATCCTAAAGATCAAGGAACTGCGGCTCTTTTATTTTTATTCCCTCTAATATTTTAGATTTTTTTTTTTAAATTATTAAGTTGACATTTGTAAACTTTAATGACCGACAAGCTTGTTGCCTTCGTACTTAAGGAAAAAGAAAAAAAAACTCACTTCTATATCTGTCAAACTTTAATGTATGAAAAGTGCTGCTACCTAGAGAGTTGTGGTTGAACTAAAGCTATACTATATATACGTACCTAGGCATGTACAGTTTACCACCGAAACATTATTTTGCGACTCTCCATAGAACCGTTATTTTGTGCCTCTCAGTATGTCACTTTATTATGACGCGGTTCTATGGTGTCACAATAACAAAGTATTCAGCAATACATTTAATAATGAGAGAACTCAGAGAAACGCATTTCCGCACAGACAACGCTTGACTGACTGACATTGGACGGACACATGTTTGACAGTTGACGTTTTGTATTTTCATCAACACTCCAGAGGTCGCTACCGTCAATGAAAATGGGAACCATTCTAAGTGTGCCCCCTGCCTTGACTTGACAATGACAGATATTATAGAAGTGACAGTTTTTTTTTCTTTTTCATTAAGTACGAAGGCAACAAGCTTGTCGGTCTAATGACCGATTAAAAATGTCAACTTAATAACTAAAAAAAAATATTTTAAAAATATTAGACGAAATAAAAATAAAAGAGCTGCAGTTTCTTGATCTTAAGGATGACGACTATCGAAAAAAAATATAATTTACACCTCTTCCAAAAACTTTACCTACCCAATTAGCGGATTTACTTAATGCCTTTTGGCGTTCTTTACCAGTCGACCAAAAGTTTTCATCTTAGTTGCCACGAGAATCAGGGGGGCTGCTGAACGCCTTGATAAATTGACACTGTCTTTTTTATAGAGATCGAGTTAAACATGCAAATGATACACGACCACATCTGTATGTGGGATCCCTATGCTCACATTTGGCAGGTAGACAAAGACGAGTTTATGATCAAATACAGAGAAGAAAACCATGTGGCCTCAGATTTTGAAAATTTGATTGTAACATACGGTGACTTGGCACACGCTGTTCAGATGCAGGAGACCGTTAATCAGGTGAGTTAAAATTATTACTAACCTTTGCCCGCGTACGTATAACACAACACTATCAATTTCAATAAAAAAAACCGGCCAAGTACCGGTCAACTCGCACTTGGCCAGTTTTATTCTTTTTTTTAGGGTTTTTACTATAATCATTCCAAATTTGACTTTTGTATGTATTACCGTTTTTACTATAGAACAAAATTAATTTTTAACTTTATTTTATTTTTAATATTTGTTGATATAGCGGCAATAAAAATACACACTGTGAAAAATTCAACTGTCTACCTATTACGGTTCATGAGCTTAGATATAGTCCATTGACAGACAGACTGACGGAAGGACAGACGGACGGACGGACAGCGGAGGCTTAGTAATAGCGTTCTATTGGCATTGTAGACTAGTAACAGACGATCGGACATGTACGCTCCGAACTTGCTCCGAACCACGACCTTGGTACGTGCTCGCGCAACAGACCATCGTACATGTCCGCTCTGAACCACCGTACTTACGTGATTTCATCTCGACTGTAGACTAGGGGGCTAATTTAAAAATCAAAGTTCAAAGTGACGTTAGCTCCTTCCCTTTCTCACAATTTAATCACAATAAAATTGACGAGTGAAAACGTTCGCGCATCCAAACGTTTGAAATTAGTGTTTCGTGGTAACCATTCTGCACGATAATCTGTGACGCGCATTAAGATTGCATGCAATAAATTGAGCTAGCAACCAAAATTTTAAGGTAGATTCACAATGAGGAGTTTTAACGCGTTATAGTAGTTTATGTGACTGCTGCATAATGAGAGGCATTAAAACACGAGTGTGTGTTTATGAAACGAGCCGACAGGCGAGTTTCATAATAGCATCACACGAGTGTTTTAATGCCTAATTATGTATAGTTACATACACTATTTTATCTACATACATATTATAAGCTCTCTATGATGTGTTCAGGAACCGCATGTTACGACCGGCATAGCCGGCATTGATCAATTATTAGAACGTCAAAAATGGCGGCTACAGTAGTTTTTTTTTTAATTCAGAGACAATCTAGAGTCGGCCTCTACTATCATATCGTTCGATATCAAATTATCAAGTAACATACGAGATTTGTCAAAATTGTATGCAATTGACATTTCATTTCGAATTAAATGTCATCTCGAGTGATATTAGAATTGAGGTCAAATAAAATTGTTTTGTTTTTCAAAGATGTTCGAAATTTGAAACTCATAACTTTATCAAATCTTATATCGTTATAAGAACATGATGTTACTGCTACAGATAAGAAAATTATCATAGTAAAATTGATTGTTGTAATGCTGGTCATTGCCAACGGATTCTGAACGCATTATAGAGGACTTATGATATGTGTGTAGATAAAAATAGTTACTATAACTTAGGTAGCATTGACTTCAGTTTGCCACCTGAGTAATCACGTATAATATAACCGTGTCGACCAGTGTAATGATAATTACTTGCGATTTGTTAAAGCTACTTTATTGCAAGCAATTTATTATTACGTGACCACCAAAGTTACTCTCCTGCGAGCCTAACATGCATAACAAGAATAGTGACAGCACGAATAAAAAGTGGCTAGAGTAATTAAATATCATGCTTAGCTTAGCCGTGTGCACACTAGCGTTTTTAGCCCTTAGACCCCCGGCCAAAAACGCTAGTGTGTACAGTCAAGGGCATAAATATATATACGTTCCCAAGATCTCAAAAATATCCATACACCTTTATGGCACTAGCAATAAGATCCATGTATACATATATTTGACGCGATGGCTGTATAGATATTAATGCCCTTGACTGTACAGGCACTTAATAGATTTGAACGATTTATTTCATTACTCTAGCAATACCGGATAAATCGCTTAGTAATGAAAGGTAATAAATGTCTGAACGAGACACTTTTATTTTAAACCTTAAGCGTTATTCCCCACTGCATTCACGTGTAATCAGCATTCGGCGTCGAATATTCGAGTGGTGTGGACGTTAAGCCGAGCGTACAAAGCTTAAAAATTATTGAAATTATTGCTCGTTTACAAATGCTCGGGTAAGAATGCTCTCAGTGAGGACGTTCCTTTACGTTAGAATATGAAATAGATGTATTAATTTTATTATACCTGCCAAATTTGCATGTAGCTATGCTAAGCCCGCTCGGTAACGTTTTTGACCTGTATGTGTGTTTGTATATATGGTTCATTGTTCGTTGTAGAAGCTGAAAGGATGGCCTTATTTCGACAAGCGAGGTGTCGTTAGATGCGTCTTAGCGCCGCAAGTGTCACTGGCTACTTTAAATTTAATAAAAGCCAATATTGCGGATTTAAATTATATAATACTAGCTTTACCCCGCGACTTCATCCGCATAGAATCCGTTTATCGCTAACCCTGTAGGAACTATCAAGTTTTCCGGGATAAAAAGTAAAATATCTATTAATCCAGGTAATAAACTATCTGTTTGCCAAATTTCATTCAAATCTGTGCAGCGTGTTGCCTGATTGAGTAACAAACATCCAAACATACGAAATTTCACATTTATAATATTAGTACCTTTAGCTATACATACAGGTATTTAATATAATAATATAACGACACGACAATATCAAAACATGTAGTCGGGTTTTTAAAACTTGCTCTTTTTAATCCTTATTAATTAATTAAATAAGCATCCAGCTCGTTACTAGCATAATTTCTTATTTGTTGTATTGATGTATTATCTGTTGGCTGTTGTTAATCGTTATTAAATAAATTAATTAATTAAACAAAATTTCCAGGTCCATTTCATAACGCTTAATTCGAGTGAATTGAAGAAATCTATAATAGCTCATTGCATGCGCTGGCAGATCATGCTCGGAGAACTGTTGCGCGTAATTACCGAGGCTGATATTGATGAAATATACGTTTATATTGAAAAATACAGCGAAGAAGCAATGAAAGTAAGTAATGTGAATAATGAGTGTGCTACACGGTGTGCAACCATGGTTTTAAACCAAGTGACCTTGATAGAAGCGAGCTGCTACACGGCTTTAAACCGCCTGTTTTAAACCGCTGTTTGAAACCGTGTAGCCAACGCATTAATTTGTCCACGCACTTTGTAGACGACGTGGTTAGCTTAGTCGGTAGTGAGGGGTCTATATTGGCTCATATAAAATTCTTATTCCGATTTTTTGTTTTACTACCGATTTGTATTCATAATAATCACTCTTCATAATTTTTTTCCTGATATTTTTTTTCTTCATAATTTTTATCACTACCGACGGAACTCATAACAGACAGTTATATATTTTTTTTCATACTCATTTGTATTCATAATAATCACTCTTCATAATGTTTTTCCTCATACTTTTTTTGTTCATACATTTTTATTACTTCCCACGGAGCAGGGACTTAGAAATAGAAGGGTGTTTCTTCGCTCATCGTCTACTATATGTAAGTATTAGTTAAAAATATGTTCATATCTGGCGCTTCGCCGGCCGCTACCGCGGCACGCTCGCTTCGCTCGCTCGGCTCGCGCGCTATAGGGTCGCAGTTCTACCTAAGTACCTATTGAATATTTTTACCCAAAATACAAACCTAGAGCTTAGTTTGGGACTTGGTCAATGTGTGTGAGATGTGTACGATTCCTTATCTAAATATTTTGATTCTTGTCATTAATACTTATAAAAGATACAATTGTATTAAATAAGAATGGGCAGTATGTATGGGACGCGTCCCCTCCACCAATAATGACCAAACATATTTCATTGGAAAACTCTTTTCATTGGTATAATTTGTTACAATGGTAGTTTAGATTCAAATAGACGTGGGAAAAAAATGTAGTTATATATAACTACAACTTTAATTATTAATTATTAAAAAATAATTAATCTTGATAAAGGCCTTGCCACGACTTTGCGCGACCGGCTAAGCGGCGAGCGAATTTTATAATACATTGCGTGTAAAGTCAACTAACCACTGCGCGGTGACCGGCTCGTCCGAGCAATGAAGAGATAATTCGTTCGCCGCCGCCGCCTCCCCTCAGTCATGGCCAGGCCGTAAGGCACACGGCGTATTTCATACGCGCTGACAACGCGCGTTTCACGCACGTCCCTTTACGGCGCCGTATATGCCCATCATAAATGTATGTATATTTCGTTAGAAGCATTTATTATTATTTTTTGTAGATGCCGGCTACTCTCAAGGAGCTCGCTTCATCAATAGCGACATACGAACGGCTGATGAGCGACTTGCCTACCATTGAAAAAAAGTTTCCCCCAATCACAAACAAAATGGAAACTTTAGGTAGATAAAGTTAATTGAACTGTTCAACTACGTATAAGAATGTTAAAATTTAATGCAATACCAAAATGCTAGAAAGAGGTTAATTTGTATGTACCTAAGGATTATTTGTAACCTCAAACAGGGTGATCGGCCCGCCTTCGACGAGCCAAATGTTGTTTGATTAATCTTATGCCGCCTCCACATGTGTGGCATTCGGCGAATATTGTAATGTAATGAGCCCATAAGCTAAATAATGATACCGGATTTATGTTTCTGGCTAACTAATAGTTTTGTAATTATTGGTAAGACGAATAACCCACTTCGTTACAGTCCACCCGTATGTTATTTAAAGACGTTTCACTTCAAAAAATATATTCTGGTTTTCTTTCGCAATAAAAAATAATGTGTGATTTTTTTTCACTTTTGTTACCATATTATCTATGTCATCCAGTCAGAACTTCTGGGTAATGTTTATTTTATTTAGTCTTTTGTTCATAGGGAAGATGGTTTGAAATAGATTGCAATTTTTTTACCAAACACACAAACAGACATACAAGAAAGCGAGTTAGTAAAAACATGGTAAATAGCGTCGCGCTAAAAATACACTTGGCATGTAATCGTATTCATCCATTTGAGCTAACCCGACGTTTAATTAACAGTAGTAGTAAGTTAAAAAAGTCCAGAGAGCGTCATATTCTACCACCAATACTCCAATTCTTAGGGCAATAGAGAAGAAGTCATTTCATCACAGTAATAAATAATGTATTAAGACTACACATAAGACTATAAAGCTTTGATATTATTTCAGTAATGTTTGAAGTAGAGTTGAGTGCCGATATGGTGACTCGTCATGAAGAGATACCAGAGGTTTGGGCGAGATATCTGGCACTTCTCGAAGAGGCAAAAAAACTACTGGAAGCTAACAAGGATAAGTTTAAAGCTGAATTGTTGGAACAGGCTGAGGTAACCATAAACTTAATGTAACATCTTTTTTTTTTTGTGAGTTTCAGCCTATTCATAATTAAGGCGATTTTGAATGAAGCATTGCTTGCGATAAAATAGGTAATATTATCAAAGATGTCAATCTTGACCTATTTTAAACAGCGATACCATACTAATCACTATTTGAAGTGACAATTTTGTCTCATGCAATCCCTCATTGTGTACACACCTTTATAATCATGTGCGATTTTCTCTTAAAAATTGATACATGGCTTTGCAAAAAATAACTTAATGTAGTGAAAAGCACTTATGTTTTTTCAAACTTTCGCGTAGCTATACCGTACCTACCTGAAATCTCTCCTGTTAACTTCACTCCCATTCACAGGAATTTAAAGAAGCTGCAAAAGTATTTTGCGAAGATTTTTATAAAACCGCTCCGATCAGTTCTGACATAAGCGGCAAAGATGCTTTATCACAATTAAGAGCTTTCCGAGAACAACTTAATGCCCTGAGAGCTCAAGAACAAGCTATAAGAGATGGTCTTGCTGTATTCAATTTAACGTAAACATTTTTAGTACCTATTAATTAATTGTCATCTTTGATTAACAGAGAGTGAAATGGGAAATGGGTGGGTATCATCTTGGCTCATCTCATTAATTTTTTGTCAAGTTCTTAATTTCGTCTCATTCTGTATTCGTCATGTTCGTTAATAGTCACTGTCATCTTTGGTCGTATTTTGGTGATTGTCTCTTTCTTATTTAGGCTCATTCGCTATTCATCCTGTCGTCTTTGGTCTCATTTGTTGTTCGTGTTCTTCTTGTCCGGCCTTCTTTGCAATTCATCTCATTCTTCTTTGGGCACAATCGCTATTGATCCCGTTCGGTATTCGTCTTATTCGCTATTTGACTTGTTTCTTTTTAGATTTGCTATAAATTATTTTATTTTTTATTTTTAAATAACCGACAAAACTCGTCGTTAAACTATTCTGTACTTATACAAACGGAAGACGTAAGTAATTTAGTTTCTTATAAGAAATTACCTTAATTTTGTGTGAAACAGGACTCCAGTAAACCTGGATCTACAGAAAATGGAGAAAGAGTT
Source organism: Tortrix viridana (assembly GCA_963241965.1). Taxonomy (NCBI): domain Eukaryota; kingdom Metazoa; phylum Arthropoda; class Insecta; order Lepidoptera; family Tortricidae; genus Tortrix; species Tortrix viridana. The sequence goes on along the minus strand of OY725179.1, from coordinate 1,414,650 downwards.
GGAGAAGCTGGAGGAAGTCTGGGGCTTGGTCTTTCAATGGGAGGAATCCTGGGAGAAATACAAGAATCAAACCTTCTGGGAGATGGAGACCGACGAGATGGAAGATAATGTCATGTTCCTCTTTAGGTGAGCGGGTTTTTACAAAGTCTCTAGGTTTGCCTACTGTGGTTTCGTTGGTTCTTCTTGCCCTTCTTTATTCTTCTTCTTTTTTAAAAGCTTTTATTTAACTTGCAATGTTCGTATGTATAATGTAAGGTATATTATAAGGTTCAAAACTTACGAGCAAGATTTGAACCACTTTCCGGTGTCAGAATGAGCTGAAATTTGGAATACATATGTAAGTAAATCCAATGACAATGCAATATTATGGTGTCAAAGTGCTGATCTGATGATGTATAGTCGGAAGGTGGCAACAGGACCTCCGCTGCATTTAATGTAGACCTACCGAGTTGAGACTCGTTAGTTTAGTTGCGATAAGCAGATGATGACTGTGCAAAAAAGTATAGTCGGCAACAAAAGCTTGTTCCAAATATGAAATTTTTGACGGAAACTTATTCAACCATGAAACACGCACAGGTCCATCCATTCTATTCCATTTAAGCGTGCCACAAATTTTGTAGGATGTTCAAAGCATGGAACTAGGCGGTTCTTATGATCCGAATTTTCGAGGCATAATAAAAGACTATCACAACTTTCTTTAACTAAAGTAGATATAGTTAAAGGAAGTCTTTTTATGCAAATTCCACGAAAACTTCAATCTTTCCTCAGGAAATCCTAGTTTGTCACGTTAGATAATGTAACGTCACGACTTAATGCTAAAATTTTATTTAAAGGAACTTCAACCGCCTTTCTCGGCAACTTAAAGACAAGGGGTGGGACATCATCGACACGACTAGAGTAAAAGTAGACGCTTTCAGGCGTACGTTACCTCTGATTGGTGACTTAAAGAACCCTTGCATGAGAGACCGCCATTGGGACAGGATAAAAGGCTTCATGGGAGTGTAAGTCCACCTTTCATTAAATGTTTGATTGACCCTGTGGTTGCAATCACAGATTGCACTAACCACGAAGCTCAATAACAAAAACCAGTCTTTATGATTCACGGGTATATCTGTAACCGGAACCTGAAACGCAATCCTTTTGAGTTTGGAGTTAATGACCAAAATTGGTTCGCCAACTAGAGTGGGCTCTGGTTTTGAGTTCGATTTCCGCCAGGGTCTAATAAAGCGCACTCATTTGAGAGTTATATTTGTCTAGTCAGGTTAGATACTTAATAATATCTTTTTCTATTTGTATTTATCTTTGTTAAAAGTAAAATAAAATAAACTCTAGGAACAAAAATAAACTGGTACGTTTCATTTAGATCACCTTTTCCACTCTAAATGTAACAATGATCGGAATACGCCTGGTAAAATTTGTCTAATCTTGCATCACAGATATCCAGTGATTAATATCGTATGGTACTCACGTATGAAAGTAACTGGAACATAATAGTAGCGTCAGTTTTAGTCAAATTATCAATTGCTTGTTCCGATCTGATCACTCCTCAATTTCCAAATATTGTTTCCCAGTGATTTTGACCAAAATTCTGAAGATTTTAAGTTAGATTTGATTATGAAGCTTAACTTCCAAGCATATGCTGATGAAATAGCCGAAGTATCTAACGCGGCGACTATGGAACTAGCCATTGAAAATGGGCTGAAGACTATAAGAGAGGTGTGGAAGAACACGACTTTTGAGATGCAGCATCACTATGGCGATATGTATAAGATAAAAAATGTGGAAGATGTTACGCAGGTTCGATATTATATTCTCTAACTTTTCCATCGCTATCCTGTCTTACTATAAGCGTTCATCATGTCAGCCAAAACACGTCCACTGCTGGACGTAGACATTCTCAAAAATCTCCACCATGATCGGTCCTTTGCTACTCGCATCCAGCTGTTAACTATATATTAGAAGTACAACGCCTGCTGCCTTTTGCGATCTCGCTTATGTATTTTCAACATTATAATATTCATCATCTTACTGCAATACTCATATTTTTAGTAGCGTTTGACCGTGAATACGCTGATAGGCCCGAACTTCGTTAAAATCGTTTAACGAAGTTACTGTCAAATCAGTTTTATATATCGAGTTATATTAAATAATTACAATGATATAATGGATTGCATTTTGATAGTTTCTGGAAGACCATCAAGTGCAGCTGTCATCAATGAAGTCTACCAAATATGTTGAACCGTTTATAAAGGAAGTAGACTATTGGGAAAAGTCTTTGGGCTACGTCGCTGAATGTATTGAGGTAGCGTTTTGAACTAATTTAACTAACTAACCGAACTAAAACAAAAAACTAGTATGAATTTTAGTGAAGCAGACTAAGCGCTACGTAACTGAGAAACCAAAAGGAAAATACGAAATTCTTCACAAACTTATATTTTACCACGTTTTTATTAGCTCGCTTTCTTGACTGTCTTTGTTTGTTAGTCATTCCGAAAAAAAAATCTATCAGAGCTATCTTCCCGATGAGCTAGACACGCGAAACTTTCAAGATAGCTCAACTGTATTACCATTGTAAGCATTGCATTGTGACCGTTGAATGTTTGATGCAGACAATAAATTAACTAAGATATAGGCAATTTATTTTTTGACATTAAGTTACTCACCATATAGTTAGGATAATCTTTAAGTACTACAAACCAACCAAATTCAACTAGGGTTATTACCTCATCACTTTTCCTTAGATTGCGTTGCAAGTCCAACGACGCTACCTTTATCTCGAAACCATATTTAGTGGTGAAGATATTAGAAAACAGCTGCCAACTGAAGTAATTATCTTTGATCAATTAACCGCTGACTGGACAGAAATCACGAAAAAGTAAGTTCCGATTTTTGCTTTTCGTTTGTTAAGGTACATTTTACGCCACAACCTGCTATATCGTGCCAATCAACATAATTTTATTTGGGATAAACATGTCAATTTTGTAAAAAAAACCGGTTAAGTACGAGTCGGACTCACGCACCGAGGGTTCCGTGTTTAAGTCCGTACTTCAAAATGTACCTTTTTATGTACTTTAATTGTACGAGTATGCAATAAGATCCAGTTTGACTTGCCTAAATTTTAGAACAGAGATTAAAAAGAAATATTCTCGAACACTACGAATTTAGAACACTTCGTTTAATTTTTCTCGTAAAATAAATAATCGAAAATCACTTTCATTTTTCAACCCCCCATTCTAGACCTCTTTTCAAGTATTTATTAAATTAATTTTATATTTTTTTTTACTAAAAACAGATGCGGGCAAAGAAGTTTTACAACTATGCCAAATTTCAAGTTGATAGCTTGTGTAGTTGCTGAGAACAACTGCTGTAACATACAGACAGACAGACAGACAGATAACGAAGTCTCACCATAAGGGTTCGTTTTTTACCGTATTGGTACGGAACCCTAAAAATAATGACATAATTAGTATTTGATTTTAATTTTGATTTCCGTGAGAATAGGTCAACCCGACACCTCGACTATAGTAATAAGAATCGACCATATCGAAGCTTTAAAGACGCTGTAGCTGCTTAAATTGAGCTACGTTAAAATCACAAAAAGTTGGCGTAAAGGAGCGTCTTCACTGAGACCATTCTTACCCGAGCATTTATGAAAGAGCAATTATTTGTAAGCTTTGTACGCTCGGCTCAACGTCCACACCACTCGAATATTCAACGCCGAATGTTCATTACACGCGAAAGCTCTTAGTGGGGACGCTCCTTAGAGGACACGTCAACGAGTGACGCAATTGACGCGTCAAGAACGTGACGCGTAATTGCGTAAATGTTGCATAAGCGTGTTTTAGGCCGGCTTTACACAATCTGAATCAGAATCTGAATTCATAATTTGAATTTATAGTCTGAATTCCGGTGCCTTGCCTCACACGTCTTAAAAATTCCGATTTATCAGATGTCTCACGAACGTCAGTAGGTATACTTACTAATGCAATATCAACTGAATTCACAATCTGATTCCAGAGTGTGTGTGGGCCCGTCCATAGATAATGTACGGAAAGAGATGCGTTCAGAATTCATAATCTGAATTTTCATATTCTGAATTCATAACGCATGCCAGTATCATTCTGACAGATCAATCTGAGAAGTTCATAATCAGAAATAATCAGAATGTGTGTGGATAATAGTAAAATTGTATGCAATTCCGTGCTTTTTGAATTAATAATATGAATTCAGGTTCTGATTCAGACTGTGTAAGGCCGGCCTTAGGCTTCGGTGTGTTCTATTCTATCCTTTAAGGTAGATCTACAATGAGGATTGCACGCGATAAATAAATAAAAACCTGTCATCCTAGATTGCCCCATGTACCAATCTAGGATGATCCCCGTGACAGCCGTATACGTGATTTTAAACATTTACTAAGTGAAGCATAATTATTGTTATAAAAAGGTGCTAAAGTATTACTCAACGTATTATTTATTTATAGACTAGACAGCTCATTATAAACACAATGTTAATAAGAGCTGTCACTTGGAAAAAGATATAAAAATATGGATCCGCTGTTTAGAATGAAATTAGCAACATCGATTCATTTGTTTTACCATTAGCGTTGAGTCAAAAAACTTCAGTGATGTATTTTTTTTAATTATTTCAACAGTATGCATCTTGGACAAAACGCAATAGAAGCATGCATGTTCAAACCATCACCATATGTTTTCAACTTGCTAAATACAATGGTTGACAACTTGGATGGAATCTTGCGGTCTCTAGAGAAATACTTGGAAACCAAGAGACAGTTATTCCCAAGATTTTATTTCATTTCGAACGATGATCTATTAGAAATCCTTGGCAATTCCAAAAGGCCTCAATTAATCCAAGTTCATCTAAAAAAACTCTTTGACAACGTCACTAAAATTAGGATTGACAAGGTAAGCTCTAATAGTATTTTAGCCGCTTTCATTCATGTCAACAAATAGGCGCAGAGAATAAGAAAAACCTGGACATAATTCTATAACTGTAATTTTCTTTTTCTATGATATAAAGTATTGTTAGTTATAGTTAAAATAAAAAGAATTAAACATTTTAAGTCTCCGCGTCAATGTAAAAAAAACAAAAAACTAAATTTTAAACACATTTTGATTTCATAAGTACAGCATAATAGTTAACTTTGTAAAAGTACCTCTATTATGTTATGACACCTGCATTCCAGTTAAAGAAATCAAAATTAAACTAATTAATCAATCGGGACTATCATTAATAAAGAAGATTCAGTAAGTTACACATTTTCTGGCTTATCTTACCAGAAATTATAGATAACTGTAATTCGACAATTTATTCTGAATAGTATATTATGTGTGTTGATAAATTATTAAAAATTAAACAGATTCTCTTTGCGGATCTCCAAAGTCTAAAATATTGGTAATTTTTGGAAAACCAAATACATAACTACTTCCAAAGTGTTTAATTTATGCCGTCAACATATTATTAGTACTGTAAGAAACAAATTAAACAAAAAATATCCACGGTTATTAATTAATTGATATGTTTCCTTATTTACGTTTTAATATGAACGTTATTTACGAGGTGCGGTCCAAAAGTTTCTGGCCTAACAAAGAAAAGAAGTACATATATTAACCAAACTTTTTTTATTTTTCGATATAGTCTCCCTCTATTTCAATGCACTTTTCAGATCTCTTAATAAGCATTTCTATCCCCTTATAAAAATACTCAGAAGTTTTGTCCTCAAAATGAGCGTAAACCGCATGGGTCACTTCATCATCTGAAGAAAATCTTTTTCCCCTTAAGTCTGCCTTAAGTTTCGAGAACAAATAATAGTCACTCGGGGCCAGGTCAGGACTGTAAGGTGGGTGGCGAATTTCCTCGAAGCCACATTTCGCAACAGCAGCCTTGGCAATTGAAGCGGTGTGAACGGGTGCATTGTCGCGGAGAAGCCGTACACCTCTGCTAAGTTTTCCACGACGCTTCTGCTTGATCGCCTCTCGTGACTGCTCAATAAGGGTGGCGTAGTAGCTACCATTTACCGTGGTATTCCTTTTTTTTATGTCAATCAGTAGTATTTCGTGACAATCCCAGAATACCGTAGCCATTATCTTTTTAATGGATTGTGTTACCTTGGCCTTCCTAGGCGGCTTTTCACCAGGACGACGCCACTCCATCGATTCCCTTTTGGAGAGAGGATCATAGTACAAAACCATGGTTTCGTCCCCCGTAACAATTGACTCCAAAAAACTCTCTCCGTGTCGTCTATATGCGTCTAAAACTTCTTGAGAGCACGCTTTTCGCTCACTTCGCTGCAAGCTTGAAAGAAGTTTGGGCACCCACCTCGCACTAACTTTATTCATGTGAAGATGTTCATGAAGAATCCTAAGAACTGAAGTTTTTGAAAGCGCTGTCCTTGCCGCTATTTTTTTAGTCTTCAGTCTTCGATCACTCAGAACTTCCTCTTCCACTAATTTGACGCAGTCCACGGTGAGTGCTTCCACAGGCCGACCGGAGCGAGGTTCGTCGTCAATGGACTCCCGCCCTAAACGAAACTGTTTACTCCATTCTTTAATGGTGGAAAATGACGGAGAGGTATCCCCGTACACAGCATCTAACCTTTTTTTTATATCGGTTGGGCTGACCCCTTCCTTTGTCAGGAACTTGATCACGGAACGATATTCCAATTTAAACATTTCAAAAACTTTCAGACTTCTTATTGTTCTAAACGCCGTCAAATCAAAACCACAACCAACAGAAATCTTCAAACTATACACGAATAAGCAGAATAAATGACAATCACAATGACACCATTTGTTTTTATTTTTAACCCGCCATATTTCTCCAGCCAGAAACTTTTGGACCGCACTAGTATTGCAGAATAAGGTCTTCATTTCTTTGTGCCTCAACTCCCGACCGTGCTATCGCGAGTCGCAAGCCATTCTCGTCTAGTAGTCGGGCAATTCTTTGAGCGTTTCAACCGCCCTGATTCCCGTGGCCGCATTAATGTCTAAATTCCTGTAGCTTTGGATGCTATTTTCGGTTATCTTGTAGAGTGTCCTGACTTCTACAAAGTTTAACTGAAAATGCTTCCAAAGCTACAGGAATTTAGAAATTAATGCGGGCACGGGAATCAGGGCGGTTGAAACGCTCGAAGAATGGCCCAGTCGTCTCGTGCATTCATTTATTATACTCGTAGGCTAAGTCAATGATTGTCAAACTTTTATAAACACGTGGGGTGCACCACGGTTCGGCTAGGGCGGCGGAGATGTTTTGACATATTGTGTTCATTAGATCGATAATAACTAAATTGTTCAGGATGAGATAAATGATTGTCGTGAAATCACGTTTACCTATTTATAAGCTCTCAGTTTTCTGTACAGAATGATTTAAATAAAAACATGTTAGGAGTCACGACGACGTGTCGTGAAACGGTGCCGCAGCGGTGCTCAATTTTTTGCCGCATGCGACGACACAGGTAAAGGATGGTGTCATGCAAACTTTTTTAAACCAAGCAAAAATTTTTTTACAACATTAAATATTTTTTCAAAATTTTACTTTACGATACTTAGCTTTAAATATACCATTAGAGGAAATTGATGCTTATTAAATGTTTATACCTACCGGAAATCAGGTAAGATAACTTTAACTAGAAAAGTTGATAATCTCCAAAAAAACAATTACGATTAAATATTACAGTACAGTACGTTACGTTGTATAATACATATTGGTCACACGTCATACTCAATCGGTTATAGTGATTATGATTAAAAACTACATTTTAAATGATTTTTAATCTTAATCTACTTTTCCCATCACTAGTAAACTCATCAAACTATAGACAATATCAATATGGCGCTTTGTTTACATCGTTCACAAGTTCTATAGATGGTGACTTTAGTTCTAAATTTGAATTCAGGAAAAATAAAATAATAGTTATGATTATTATCAGTGCAAGTCATAAATATCCCGGAAACTAAGCATAATAAACTTATCTCCATGCATTTGCACGTGCTACGTTAAGATTTTGTACAAAAGGTTGGCGAGGTAAGACTCGAAACCGAAGATAAGGATTATCAGCGAATTTCACATTGTCTTTTGTAATTGCGGCAGCCGTTGTTCGCACCTTCTGTTTTTTTAACAATAGAGTGACAAATACATATTTAAAGTATTTTCCACTGCGATACCTAGAGTATTCTTTCGCTAAAGTACTAAAACTCCGTCATCATCATCATCATCATCATCATCATCAGCCTATATTAGTCCACTGCTAGACATATAATAATAAATACTGATTCCGAAAAAGCATTAACTTGAACGTAAAGTCAGTTGAAAACTTAAATTCAATGATTTTCTCATTAACTTGTTTAATTATGAAAGTCAATAATACAGAGGCATAAGGGATAGTGTCTGCCTGTCGCGTATAGCTCGACTTTATGTAAATACTTTTCTATTTAGCCACAATAAATTAAAAACTAAAAAAAAAAACACCTCAACCGTGACGGTTGGTTGGTTGACCGTGACGGTTGAAAATCAGTAGGTTGATTCCCTAAACATGAGTTAATCTACAAGCATCCATTTTTGACGGCGAATAATTACTTACTCTTTCTTAATTATCTTTTAATTAATTAAGTTCAGTTCTCTTTTGCAATAATATCGGCCATTGAAGTATGCATCTGAAGATAAATACTGATTTCTGAATAGTTCGTACCAGGTACAAGAGTAATGGAAATTCATAAGAAATGTACTTCTTCGTTTTAGTTAGTACTTGCTAATTTTGAATATTTAATATTTTTTGATAACTATTGTACCTCATTAGATAGCTAGTACCACCAAGGAAGTTTTTCCAGTGATTTGTACGCTGCATGTCATACATTTATTTAAAAAAAAACACTGTCTTTTAATGAAGTAATTACTTTTTTGTGTCTTTTTATTGGAGTTTTATTAAATAACATGACATGTAGCATTATGTGATTAGGTTTTTGTCATTAAAGAAAAAAAGAAAGAAAAAACGTTTATTTACATACATCTAACAAAAGTACAGAACATAAAAAACACAAATGGACAAAAATAATAAACACTGCACTAATGCCAGATGACGCAAAACGGTTCCGGCTCAGCGTGGTACTGGTTTTGAGGCCACAGCTGGTCTTACGCCGGAACCATTTGGTGACACCACGGCAGGCCACACAGCCAACACAAATAAAAAATAAAAACATAAAAGAACAGAAAACCCAAAATTATCACAACAAGAAATATTAGTATTATTATTACCGCTGACATTTTAGCTTTCAGAAAATATATTAAAGTACATTAAAAAACGGCAAATTATTTTTTTATATCTTTTTTTTCGAATATGTTCCGCAATTCCGAAAAAAACTAAGATCTTAAATATCTCCGAAACTAATAATTTTCGGCCAGGGTACTATAGGTAAATTACTTTCGAGACGTTTTTGCATTTGTAGTAGTATTTGTATATTTACAGGGATCCTAAAATTTTAATTTCATTCTACAGTCAGAAAAAAAAGGTTCGTTACATTTTTAAGAAGAAAATATAATATACATAAATATAATATATATAAATATATTGCTCTACTATGCCTCCTTAAAAGGATTGTATCGAATATCCAGTCACCCTGTATATCTGTTTTTTTTTATTGTAATGTATTATATTAACGGTACCAAATATTACAATTTGTGCACTGATTAAAAAATTACCCTGTATATTTTTGTTATACAAATATAATATTGTTTACCCAAAACCCTGCATAATACTATCCATTACCACGTGGAAAGAAAGCATAACTTAAATTGAATGCAAATAGGAATTAACCTTATGCGCAAGCATTAAGGATTAAAATTCGCACTTACAAATTATGACGTAACTACATTGACATATTGAACAAGATTTACGTTACGTGGCCCGTCACATCACAACACGATGTCGTGATAAAAATATTGACTAAGAAGTTTTTATGGCTATTGCAACTTTAGCTCTAAAATGACACATACATTCGTAAAATTATGTTAAACTGAATATACAGAATTAATAACACATGGCATTTGTACACAAAAATAAGAAATATTTTTGAATAAAATCATCTCTCGGGGAGCTATTAGCAAATGAGTATTAACGACACGTTGTCGTGACCGGCGTCTCGCGCACGCTCTGCGATCACGACAACGTGTGGTGGGTGGCGCTGAATGGGTTAAGTTTGTTCCAGTTTAAACTAATACTATTAATAATTATAAATTAATATTTATTGTTTGTTTTGATACCGGCATCGGCTTGCAACCGTTTATTGACAGCAATTGGAACTTTTGAACTTATTTGAACTCACATCCTCCAAATGAATGTACTTAAAAAAAAATGCGCTCACTAATTATTTATTGTTCGGGCTCTATGCAAATTCTACAATTTACTTCAAAAATTGAGCTCTGAAAAATTATATGATTGATGATATTAAATGATATATAATTACATGATTAAAAGTTTAATTTTATAGGAAAACCTGCTTTTGTCATAAAATCGCAAACTTTCGCTAAATTAATTATGCTATCGAAATGATTATGTGATTGTTTAAGTGGCCAAACAATTGAAAGTGGCCAAACAGTTTTTGCTATGTTTACTGTCTATACTGGGTGGACGCAGGAGTGGGTAATCCGAACAATAAACATTTTTTTACGTGAACGAACCCTTTTGGTTGCACACAAACAAACATATTTAGAAGTTATCGCTTTTGGGCCCAAGGTTATGTTCAGACGATTATCGCCCTAAAGGTGGAACACCGCGAACGCAGGCGATAGTACATAATTGAAATGAAATAAACTCGTTATGACAGGGGGGAATAAAAGAAACGTTTAGATGGTTCTTTGTCTATGATATTAGAGGTTTGTTCCGTCAACTTCCGTCCAAAGAGTACATACCTAATAAAGACGTTTTGATTAATTTGGCAGACAAAATGTCAAAACATACTTCTAATGATAGAAATGAAAACGAATGGTGTGGACCACTCGTTTTTAATTTTTTTACCTCTCGTGCTTCAAAAATACAGTTTCACTGTTTTTGCTTACTTTCGAGTGAAACTTTCGAGCGCTTGAAAGTCAAAAATCGCCCCCCGTCCGCCGTATCTCGCTCGCCGCTGGCTGGCGCCCCGCTCTCTCCCCGCCCCGCACCCGCCGCATGCATCCCGCTCCACGACAAGTTCGCGCGTATTTTTAATTAAATTTTCAATTTCTTAAGCGTGACATTAACATGTTTAATTTTGATGAAAACATGATTATAGTACACAAAAACCTATTAATAAACAAAAATTTCACAGTTACGATTTTTAGCTACTGAGTAATTCATTATTATTAAAACGTTAAAAATAAATGTTTAATTTTTGTCTTAAATGTCTTATAAGACGCAATATAGTTTAAATAGATACAATCATCATAGTTACCATTTTTGCTTATCTAGATATTGAGATCAGATGAAAACTGTGAAAAAAAACGTACATGCAGATTTGGTTTCAGTTTAATTTTGCTATTAATTGATCGCATTAGAATGCACCTCAAAATTATACTAACAAGGTATTTGGTTATCTATTTTGCTTTTAGCAAAAAGTTAGGTAGTTTACTATATCTCATGATTTTTATAATATACGGTTACGACCGCGGATTTTTTAATTAATATAGCTAAATTATATTTGATACTTAACATTAATATCCGATAAAATAATAAAAACAACGGGTTTTTGAATTATGTCCAGGTTAAGCTAATTTGATGCGACTAAAAGACGAAGTCACCCGTTTTATCTCGATTGGCAGGAGAATTGACGCCTCTGGTAATGAGATTAATTTATAATACTATAATTAAATGTTGAATGATTGTTGTTTATTTGTCTAATAAAATTATGCTTATTCATTAAATGTGATATAATGCAAATGAGGGCTAGAATATAAAATCAAACAGAAGAATTAAAATACGTTTACTTCTCTTTGTGGCTGTATGATTAAAATATAGGCTTTTCCAAATAGGATGAAATCATGAAAAAAAAAGTGTCAAATAAAAAACCGAATAGCTATGTCTACACCTGTGCGCTTTCATGTTCAACTTGCGCATTTCTCTGACGCATGCCTCTGCAACCACAGCGCATGCAATAACGCCTGCGCTCAAACAGGTTTGACAGCAGCGCATGCCCGTAGCGCACGCTGGTCCGTCACCGTTGGGTTGATACGTACGCTGCATGCGTCAAGCGCACAGGTGTAGACAATAAGCTGCATGCGTCTTAAAGTAATCAATATTGAATGCGCTTTACGCAAGACGAATCGAAATTTGAAAGCGCAAGTTGAACATGAAAGCGCACAGGTGTGGAAATAGCTAATGGCGTAGGTAGGTACAGGACAGGGCTGCCAGATTGTATATTTGGATACAAAATTTATATAATTTGGTTGCCTATGGTATCGTTTTCGTATAATTAATTGACCGCATTGTATAATTGGATTAAAAAAAAAAACTTTGCGTGAACGTCACACTTCTGCTAAATATTTGGAGTGGGAGAGAATCATTTTCTTTTTTGTATAATGCTAGTAGATTTTGTATAATTTTAGTAATCTTATCGGTAGAATCAAAACGTTTCACCTGGCAGCCCTGATGTTGAAAGATAGTTTCGCGGTATTGTTTTTAAGATTATAATAAAAATTAAAAACAAAGAAGTGTGTGAGAAGCAATATGCAAAAAGAGGAGATTGCAAACTGTTATTTTGTGCCATTAAAAACTTTGGTAAGATATATTTCGAATAAAGTATTTAAACACAAATTGTATAGAGTGTATTCCTTCCTTTTGTATCATCACATCACAGCATTTGTTAATAAGTGGGGTTGGACAGTATAAGTAATTTGATAATATTTATTATTTAACCTTAAACCCGTTACTAAGAAAATCAAATCGTCCCAAGTTGTTAGGAAAATGATAAATATAAAACATGGGATTTATAACCTAATAAACTTATTTTTTTTTTAATTTCTTATAATTTGTTTCTAAAATTTTTGTTATGTAATTTTTACTTCTAAACAGTTGTTCTATTCTTACAAAATATGTGGTAATAAACAGAATAAGTTGATTAAATTGATTAAACAGGAATATAACAAAGGTTAAGTAGATAAAATTAGTCGTTACTTAATTGATTCATTTGTAACATATATCATCATTAAACAAGTTCGTCTGCTGTCGTTAGTACACACTAAAGGGTAACCAACCTAACATAATCTAACCTAACCTAACATCCTGGTTACCCTTTGGTACATCTTTTGATTATCATTTATATCTGTTAAAAAAAATAAACCCAAATTTATGCTTTAATTAAGTTTAGTTTTGCTGTGTCAAAATGTTTGGAACTGTCAGTCTTAAGTCTAGATTATGCTACCATAATGGTAGTACATTATGGTAACAATGTCTAAGTCTAAGACAAAGTGGAACAAAGGCCTGGTTCTGCAGTAGTAATGCTATAGCACATCCTAAGTCTACTCTATTTCACAGCTATCTCAGGTTCTTTCATAATTTGTTAAGTACCTACATTCATATTTAATCATTTGATTTTTTTGTTTAATATTTTGCTTCATATTACAAACAAACAAAGTTTTTATTGTATTTTAATAATTTCTCTAAATACACACTAGTTCTCTAACATAATTATTTTTGTTAGCAAAAGGTCTCATCCTTTATCAGCAATCCGGTTGAGAACCAAAACAAATGCCGTCGGAACCTGTACCAGCTCCAATTGGCCAACAATGGGACAAAACCACGGAGCCGTCCCATGTCATTCCATGCGGCACTGAGTTCCGCCATCTACAGCCAAGATTGGAACAAGCTCCTGTATCTACTAAGAAAGATGCCAGTGTCTGAGATGAGATCAGACCGGAAGAATAACATGCATATTTATATTAGGGTAAGCTTTGCTTAAATGTCTTTTACATTCAGGGCCAGGGGGTCGACCGGGGCAGTCGACGGGGCAATGACATCTCGTATTAGGCCAAAGGGCCCAAATGAATGACTCCCGGGGCTCCTGGATGGTTAAGGCCGGCCCTGATTATATTACAACTTTTCTACTCAGTAGTAATTTGGAATATTTTTCTATGGTATGGATAAGGCAAACGAGTCGGGCCATCTGAGTCCCATAGAATTGCAATATATTAGATGTGTCATTTAGCAAATTCTTGTCCAAGAACCACTCTCTTGTTTAACCTTATTCATAGTGTCTAATAGACATTGCTACATCATCTTATATATTGTCTTTGTTATTTTTTGCTTTGTATAGTATGTAATTCACAGTGCTGTAGTGTTATGCTGTTATGCTGTGTGATTATTTTAAATAAAAATAAAATAAAATAAAATCTTATATCCAAGTGCATGTGCATATATGTGCTGACGGCGCGGTCTTTACAAGCTACCCGGAATAGCGAGCCAGTCAGCTCCTGTAATCTGTGTATTTATATATCTGTCTTTGTATTTATTTAGCTCCCAAACAGGTGGACTGATTTTGATTCAATTTCTTTTCTTAGAAAGGTGACAATTGAGAGTGTTCTAAGCTAGGTTTAATGAAAATCCATTGGGCCGTTTAACAGTTATGAGGTCTGGATGTGGAGGTCCCAATTTTGTTGGGGGTTTATATTTAAATTATTTATCAAATACATAGATTTCGAATAATTGTGGATAAAGTGGTGCCACCAAGCAGCTGTGTTTGAATTGTTGAGAGTCATTCCTTCTTAGGGCCATATTAATAAACTGATTTTGGCTGAGATCCACGTCTAGAAAACTGACAGTTTGACGCATCTTGAGTTGGGTATCGCAGTCCAGATCAGTTTATTAATATGGCCCTTAGTCCTCAGGTTTGGTTATTAAGTGGTTGGTGTGCTCTTTTGCTGTTTTCGTGCCATTAAAATTCAAATTCAAACTCAAAAAAAAATTCAAAATTAATTTATTTTACCAACGAAAATAATACAGTGGTACATAATTATTATACAGGTAGATCTAACAGTGAAAGTAATTATACATTAATTTAGAGTTAATGGTATATAACATCTCTTATAATTGCAGGCATACATGATACTGCTACTGAACCACCCGTTTGCCAAAGCCAAAGGCCTGATTGATGACTACCTGCATATGGTCCTCGGCTGCAGATCACAGGAAGACAAGAAAGCAGTTGTGAAGGTTCTGCTTACCCTCACAGATCAGCTGTATGCCGGGACTGTGGCAGCTAGACGAGAAATATTTTGAGGAAAAGTGTCTTTCTACATGGCAATCCATGGAACTTTTTACAACATTCTACAGTTTTGTGAAATGCAGTGGTATTTCCAGACCGCTATGCGACTTGCGGACCATTTAGCACACTCCTTTCTCAAAGGACGGCAACACATTCATGAAAAAGGAATCTCTTTTGGTGTTGACATATGCGGCGGTGATTCTTCATTAGACCTGCTGGCTCGTTGACTCTTTTAAATTAAAACGTTAAGAGTAAAGAAGACCAAGAAGGATTGAAGGAGTAAAATTACCTAATTCTAGATGATGATGATGTCCTGAACGATTTACATTTTATACTGGAAATTTAAATGAAATGCAGCAAAGGCTAAGTTTTCGTCTGTGATATAATAAATACTTATTTAATTTAACTGATTTCATTTTATTTTGGGAATTAGTTTTAAACATCATAGTCACTTAGTCAAATTCTGGTTATTTACGAAAACTGTCTAAATATCTACTGTCGTCGTAGACCTAGCCCAGGGCCCAGGACGGGTCATGACCCCCATGGTCCCCCCTGGATCTGCCCTTGGTTTTAAATCTGTTAATCTTGAATTTAAGCCTGGTTCTTGCACTAGCTTGTTTGGTTATAGTTTTTTTTGTTTCTAAATGTGGCTCTCGCATTAGCCAATTTCGTGCGAAATGTATTTAGCCAACGTCGGAGTAGACACCGGCCACGTCCGGAGAATGTTGTGTTGGGTAAACTATAGTGTTTAGTATTGTGTACCATTTGTATATGTACAATTCCAAGCGCCTGTCAAGAGATTACGCAAACTTTATGATATGTGAAATATTGCTGATCAATTTTGTCAGGGGCTTTTATCATTGTCGCCTTGTCGGGGGTTTTTATCTAATTTTAAGATTAGAAGAAAATATGTGCTCGTCCAAATCGAAAGGGCCCTAATGGCGGCGGGCGTTTACGCTGTTATAGTTTTTATTGCCTCGTTATTAGTATAACAGCCGTGTGAAAAAAGGCGTTTCCGCCTGCCGCGATAACGTCCCTTTCGATTTGGACGACCACATATAATTATTTTGCACGTTTTTGCCTTAAACAAAGTCGAAATTTACTGCCGTAACAATACTTAGAATATTTAGACAAATAGTTTTTAGTAATTCCTTTTTTATTCAAGGAATCGTGCGAGAATTTGGCCGTTATTCTATTGTGAATATAAATGAAGTATAAGCTGGTTAAATATCTGTGCATGTTGTGCATATACAAATAAATGACAATCGCAACTGACATTCAATCTCACATAAGCACCGTGACTCGAGTCTCGAGACTCTCGAGTGCGTCAATTTAGTTCAGACTCCTTAAATTCCTGACGTTTACAATTTCTGTTCATTTTGTCAGAAATATCTGCCAGAATTCCTAACATGTCAGGAAAAATCATAACATATCTCCTTATCTCTAATGTAATGAACGTAAATTGTTTTCAATCCAGGAAGTCCCTCCCAATACTTTTAGTTTAGGTAATATTGCCGCAAATTTAAATCGCGGGATTTACCGATATGCGTTGCTTAAGTATACAAAAGCGTCACAAATCAAAAACAGATATAGTTTTATTTCAAATGCAAAGTAAATATCTTTCCTAATTTGAATGCAACAAAAATTAATTTTGATTTGTGTCGCTTTCGTATTTAAGGAACGAATAAGTATTGAATACTTATATGTGACGTTCACAATATAAAGGGACCTTATGGAGGAAGGCAGTTACGCTCTTCTTATTCTTGTAACTATACGAATACTATGGTAACAGTTCTAAAAATGGCGTAACCGCCTGCCTCCATAAGGTCCCTTTATATTGAGAACGTCACATATTGGTTCTTATATTTCCTCGGCTTTCAGAACGCTGTAGGTCTCCCGGTAGCTAAAGCAATGATGTCAGAAGACGGCGAGTGCATCGAATGGCGTTATAATTTAATATTGGACGGTCCTGCTGAAGTCTGGCTCTTGGGCTTGGAGCACACCATGAGGGTCGTGCTGAGAGACGTGAGCATACCCTCCCCGCACACTGCCGTGTTTCTATCGGCCTATTATACGGGACCTTATGGAGGAAGGCAGTTACGCTCTTCTTATTCTTGTAACTATACGAATACTATGGTAACAGTTTTAAAAACGGCGTAACCGCCCGCCTCCATAAGGTCCCTTTATATTGAGAACGTCACATTTTTAGAGTGTGAAAGTGACATTATTCAAAGCTTACTGCACGTCATTCTACTCGAGCAGCCTGTGGTGTCAGTACACGACGAGCCTATAGCTCCCTGCGTGTACAGTACAACGCTTTCAGGATGTTGTTGGGGCTGCCGCGCCACTGCAGCGCGTCGGGAATGTTCGCGGCGGCGCGCATGGATGATTTCTACGCTATAATGCGAAAGAAATGCGTCTCTCCTCCATCGTGTGCGCGGTAGCCAAAATACCATACTGAAAGTGCTTGCAAACCGCATGGACAGCCCCTTAAGCGTGTGCTAGACGGTTTGAAACCACTGTCTACATGGTTTCAAACTACCGAGGTCACTTGGTTTGAAACCGTGGTTTCAAACCGTCTAGCACACGCTTTAATATGGCACTTAGTCAAAAAAGGCATTGGCGCCATAAAGTAATCTTAGTTTTAATTTGATTTTAATATTAATATGTATATTGATAATTTCGCTTTTAATTTCACTTTTTATTTTAAATTTGATTATGTTTTAATTTAATTCCAATTTTATTTTGATTAAGTATGTTGATTTAATTGTGATTTTTTATTTTTATTTAAATTTTATATTTTAATAATAATTTGTATATAGTGTTAATATTTGTATGGAGCTTTGTTCCGAAATAAAGAATTTTATTATTATTATTATTTACAGTTTGTGGAGACACAATACAATCGGCCGACTGAATAGGGAATATGCATGTTTTTTTTTTGCTTTATTAAAGTCATTCATGTAACAAACAGTAGAGATAAAATATTTTTCGAATAACTATAAAAATAACCAACATTATAAGCCATTAAAGATATTTGTTTCTATCTCTTTCTAGCAAAAGAGAATTTAACATGGAGTTTATATGGCCGTAGTGCCCGCTGACGTCACATGACATGTCGGATCTCTGTCTAATTAGTAGTGTTAAAATGCTTATATTATCCGTATTTTTCGGCCCATTTAAATTTTAATTTCACTTTTTGCCATCTCTTTTACGGTATTTTCATATTTTGTTAAGAAATGCAATAAAAAAATTTCATGCATATCCCAATTGGCTGCAGTCTGCGCAGGGCTTTATTGAACCTTGTATTATTACCAGCTGCCCTAGCCTAGATGCGTTACGCTAACTTAACAATTCTTGAAAATCGACATTGACGTGACGTAAGGGAGTGGGAATTCCCCTACGTCACGCTCAAATCTTCAGATTATTAAAATGCACACTTTTCAGCATGTAATTAACCCACCATACCTTGATCTGACGCGCACGAGTACTTAAAAAAAAACGCGTGCGGCTATACAGGGTGTCCAGCGGTAAAGTGCACAAACGAATAAGGGTGAAACCACATATGATTTTATGACTGATTTTTTTTAAATTTTCTATTGAGTTTACAATAATAATTATTGTAAACTCTACGCAAAATGAAAAAAAAATCCGTATTAAAATCACATGTAGGAAACTAACTACCCTTATTCGTCTGTGCACTTTATCGCTGGACATCCTGTATCGAGGGCTGAATAAATCCCAAAATTCTCTCTTGGGTTCCCCTACTGTACCATGATACGGCGACTATAATACGGGCCAAGCTTCAATGAAAATTTGTGACGTTCTCAATATAAAGGGACCTTATGGAGGCAGGCGGTTACGCCGTTTTTAGAACTGTTACCATAGTTTTCGTATAGTTACAAGAATAAGAAGAGCGTAACTGCCTTCCTCCATAAGGTCCCTTTATATTGAGAACGTCACATTTGTTGTAGAACTTGATTCTAACCCGTGCTGCCCTGCGGAAGTGTCGCTACCAGAGGGAGCAGTGGATCTACGACTACCCTGGCCAGCTCGGGATCACCTGTAGCAAGGTACTAGAAACCGTAATTCGACGGACTATAGTTTGACAGTGTTAACAGATATGTACCTATTACATTCTGATAAAATTATAATGTTATAGTGATGACTAACTATATTGTATTCCCGTCTCACTATATGCATGATCACACACAAACACGTTACACTGTCAGATTAAAAGTTATAATAATTCGTATACATGAAGTAGGTAGACAGTTTATATTTATTTAAATCCATGTATCTGTTGACTACACGGGCTTCTTAAAAGCCTTTGACAAAGTCGATCACTCTTTTCTCTGCCATCAACTAGAGATTTACGGCATTGATGAAAATTACTAAGATAAGTAGATATAATGTTATTTGGAGTATTTGGAGAGTAGTAATTCTGTCCAGTCATCTATTAAAACTATTGAGTTGAGTTGACAATTACATCCAGTGTACCACAAGGGTCCAATCTGGACCCTTTCCTATTCTACAAAAGTGTCATTAATTGAATAATTTAATCATTTCACCATTACATGATTGCATCATTAAAGTTATTGTCTCTGAAAAATCCTGCATCGTTAGATCCAATGGACCTCCGACTGCATTCGCACCCTCTGCCGGTGCGACATCATGCAAGAGAAGAAACCGATGAAGAAGCTCCGCAAGAAGCAGAACGTAATCCTCACAACGCTTCAGAACATGACCCGCAAGGACATCCCTAAGATCGTCCGGTGCAAAGTGAATGCACTCTGCGTCATAGAGATTCACTCGAGAGATACTGTTGATAGAATGTATAAGATGGGTACGTTTATTTATGTCTTGGTCGGTAGTGTGCAAGTTGAAAAGGATAGTTACTGCAGTATACATCTATTGAAATGAGTTTTAAATATAGGTAACGGATAAACTGTTAAAACTCACGATTATAAGCCGAAACTGTCCGTCATCTTTCGGACTCTATGAGTTAAATGAGTTTTATTAATTTTTCATTTCGAAATCTGTTGCCTAAACATGGTGGGTCTATGTTTCTTTCTTTCTTTATAATATTGCATTCCGAATTTCAGCCTATCCCAATAACTGGAACTGGATCAAAATACTTGTAAGATATGAAGTGAAACTGAAGTTAAAAAAAAAATGTAATAATAAAAAGGCGTATTGAACAAGTATTCTGAATATTCTGTTTGGCAAGCCGACACCAGTGACGTGACACTACTTGAGTTTTTTGAAGCTAAAGCTAATCTGTTTGCCCTAAGAGCTTAGTTTATTTACGATAATAACAATCCTACAGTGATGTTCTTATCCTATTTTATCTATTTATCCTCATCATATCGGTCGACATTAATTTCATAGAGGATTTATAAATTTGTAAAAACCTTATTTCATCGACTGGCATTTACTACCCAATTTATAGTTCTTAGTAACAACTCCATGGTAAAATTTTCTGGACCAACAAGCCTTCAGCAGAAAATAGCTTTCGGTGAAACGAAATTCGTTAGAAATATAATGTACATTCTATAAAACGACTGTCGCTAATTCAAGGTGTCTTCAATCCTCCCGCTCAGGTTGCATGAACGTCACGTCTTTCGAATGGTTCTCCCAATTGAAATTTTTCTGGGACCGCGAGCGCGAAGACTGCTACATCCGGCAGACCAACACCAACTCAATATACACGTACGAGTATATCGGCAACTCAGGGCGGCTGGTCATAACGCCGCTTACTGATAGGTGAGGTGTCTTTGTCCTTTCTTCCTTAGGTGTTCTGGTTGCTCTAAGAGCTAGAGTCTGCTCGTGACGTAGTTATAACAGTGTTAAGTCCCGTTGAGAGGGAAAGTCGACTTCAGGTTATAGATATAACTATAGCTATTTCCAGGTTGTTGCTTTGTCTACATGAAAGCCATTAAAACAGAATTGATCATCTTTTTTTTATTGGTTAGCTATATCTAATAATAAGTAATAAGTATCGTTGCTATAGCTTAAATCTTGAACCGCCGAGAAGTTTTGATTGGACATGCCCGTACGTATAGTGGCGCAATGAGCTCCTTATCAACCGACTTCAAGAAAAAAGAAGGTTCTTAATTTGACTGTCCGTGATATGCGGGTGAATGGACAGACAGTTAAATTTCATTACTGTAAAGCTAATTAGCAATCTTAACTTCTTACACAGCAAAATGAGACTTAAGTAAGAAACCATCATCTATAATAGTTATGATTTCCCGACAGATGCTACATAACCCTCACAACTGCGTTGAATCTCTTCCGCGGTGGAAGCCCCCAAGGCCCCGCTGGTACTGGCAAGACTGAGACGACGAAAGACCTGGGACGAGCGCTGGCGCGCTGGGTTGTCGTCACCAACTGCTCAGATCAGATGGATTATAAGGCCATGGCTAAGTGTTTTGCGGGTATGCTGAAAAGTTATAGTAAAGCCTGAACAGAGGCCGTATTATGAGCTGTCAAATTCTGCCAAGTTCCTGTCAGTAAAAGGGACGAGAGTTATATGACGCTTATACAGCTCTATCCCTTTTACTGACTGAAACTTGGCTGGTGTTCGCACTTCATAATACAGCCCCAGATATAATATATGACACCAGAGTTGAAAATAGTTTAAATGGAGTTTCGCAATATTGCTGCACCTCATATATTTCTGGTCAGGCAGTAGAGTCAGATTTTTAAAAGCCTACGTGGCCTGCATACACAATTAGCTTATTATTCATTAAGGAGAAGTCAAACGTGCATTCAGGTAGACATTTGCAATCTCAAGATAGCGGATGAGGACTCTATCTTCATCCCGTTTCTTGCCGAGAAGACCCGAAAATAATTTCGCTGAAGTATCTCGCCACCATTTTCCTTTTAAATTTGTTGTTGTTGGAGGTTGTTCTTAGCTACGCACTTTTTATGGGAATCGGTTGGACTAATGATATATAGAGATATCGACTTTGCAAAGAGTTCGTACGAGGTGTCACAGTTCCCTCGCGCGCGGCAGGCATCTCCCAGAGCGGCTGCTGGGGCTGCTTCGACGAGTTCAACCGCATCAACATCGAGGTGCTGTCCGTGGTGGCGCAGCAGATCCTCGCCGTGCTGCTGGCGCTCTCGCTCTACCAGAAGCGGTTCTTCTTCGAGGGCTGGGAGATCAAGCTCGACCCGAACTGCGGCGTGTTCATCACCATGAACCCTGGGTGCGTCTAGGC
Organism: Tortrix viridana; assembly: GCA_963241965.1. Taxonomy (NCBI): domain Eukaryota; kingdom Metazoa; phylum Arthropoda; class Insecta; order Lepidoptera; family Tortricidae; genus Tortrix; species Tortrix viridana. Next base: position 1,392,182 of record OY725179.1, on the reverse strand, counting down.
CCCGTATTATGGTCGCCTTTATCGCGGTGGATAAAACTGGATAAAGCATCCGTCACTCTCGCATTTATAATATACTGCTCAGAAAGTGATAAGTTTTACCCATGTTAATCTACATCGATAGACACGACCATAATAGGCAGCTTCTTACTCTTCTGATGCATGTGTTTTTAGTGTTCCGTACCCGAAGGGTACCTGACGGGACCCTATTACTAAACCTGCCTACGCTGTCCGTCTGTCCTTACTTAAAAGAGCTGTATCTTTTGAACCGTAAAAGATAGCCAGTTGATTTTTTGCAGAATATGTGTCATAACGGCGGATTATCTAACAAATAATAAAAAAGTCAAAAACTAAAATAATAAAGGGAGTCCCCATACAAGGAACGTTTTTTCCAACGTTTTTTTTTTGTATTTGTTCTATCGTAAAAACGGTAATACATACAAGCGTCCAATTTGGAATGATTATAAAACAAACCCTATAGAAAAACAACAAATACTAAAAACCGGCCAAATGTGTGCTGAAAGTGGGCTCTGAGGCCGAGGGACATTTATTTGCATGTTTGATGCTGTTGCGCACGGTTTTGTGCGATTCTCGACAATATGCTTGGAGTTGACAGTGTTGGTGTAGCATCGAGTGGATATGGTATGCGCTGGCCATTCAAATCTTATTTTTAAACAAAAACGAGACACCCAATCTGTCAAAAGGGAAAAATTTGGTTTCAATGTCCTTAACTTTCTAGAACAGGAGAGACAACTTTTGTTTCTGTGACTGTGTATGACCCTAATAAACTGAACAACTGATTCTTTGTCTCACAGTTACGCGGGACGAACCGAGCTTCCGGACAATCTGAAGTCTATGTTCCGTCCGATCGCCATGTGCGTCCCCGATTCCCTCATCATAGCGGAGAACACTCTGTTCTCTGACGGATTCGCCGCCTACAAAGTGAACGCTAAGAAGGTACTGATCGATTTTTCGTAGTCATAATCACATAATTTTTATATTACTCATGTCCCGTGCTCGCGTTTACCAGATGCAAAAGTCAGATTTCCTGACAAAAAGCCTGAATTTTTCGAAATTTTCCTTACATTTGGTACATTTGGAAAAAGGGAGGTAGCAATTTGATTCTCCTTTCATTAAAGAAAAATGCTGTCAAATCTTTCTCCTGCCAGAGTTTATGAATAAGTATCTCTATGATCCATTTTGATTGCTTACTTATGTTTTAATGTTTCATGTACATACAATTTACACAAAACGTTAAAACATAAGTGCGTTGTGCTTGCAACGTTGTAAAGTTATAGTGAATAAATATATGACATCGTTTTTGGTCGGAAATCTTCGTATTTATCTTGTTTGCTCCCTCAGTCAACTTTAGTACCCATGGATAAGCTAATTAATAAGATAATAAGGCAAGACGAATATGAACTTGTTCCGCAAAATACTTCGTATAATCATGCACAACATATTTTTTGTTTCTTTCCTCTCCCAAGGTTCTCATATCGCTTTATTATTTTTGTTCATGTGCCTTTTGGCCATTAGGGGGGTTAAAGTTTTCTTTTTATATTATATAGCTATTTATATTTATTTTTATTTAAGGTGTTTACGCTATACCAGTTGGCTATACAACAGCTATCTAAGCAAGACCACTACGACTTTGGCCTGCGATCCATGGTCGCTTTACTCCGATATGCAGGGGTCAAGAGACGAGCGTACCCTAACTTGCCTGAACAAGAGGTTTTTTTTATATTTATTTATTTTTACTTTAGCACACGTAAAGTCCATCTTCGTGTTTGAAGGGAGGTTCTCACAAAGGTATTTTTTAATTATTTTATTTTTTAATGTCCGGAGGCAAGTATAGGAGACAGGTTGTTTCCTGAGACTTTATTTTTGTTTAGAAGGTATTTTTTTTTTCATTATTATTTTATCGTAGCATTTATCACTATGGTACGCAAAGACTTATGTTGAACGTCTCCAATCAATTTAACAATTTAGAATTTAATCGACTGGCCCGTGAAGTGACAGACCTTGGTTACATGTATAGTGCTAGTTCAAAAAACAGATATCGGTCGGTAAAAATAGTCTGCGCAAAATGGTAACAGCTGGCGATTAACAGGTATACGAACAAACATACCGACATGCAGACAGACAGATATATAGTCTTCGTCGTACCCGAGTTTCCACTCTTACCCGCAAAAGGTTTGCTACTTTACTTCAGATATTCACTCTGTACGAGCTATGTAAGCTGCAGCTGTCACGACAGAACCACTATGACTTTGGTCTGCGGTCGATGGTGGCTTTGATACGGTATGCTGGAGTCAAGAAGCGTGCGCATGCACAATTGCCGGAACATGAGGTTTGTCTTGCGCATGATCATTTATCAGTCTAAAGCCGGTATTTTTTTGATCCTTGGGGAAGGTAGTTTCCGCAGTGGAAGTATTTGATTGAAATGTTGATGTTTTTTTTACTGCTGCAATAAGTACTCGCATAGAAGATTCCCGTGATTTTTACCACGGCACCGGTCCATCTTGTGGGGGGGCTACTGAAGCCGAGTCTTAGACGGGTTTGCTCTTGAGTCAGGATATGCTCGACAATGAAGCGAGCTTCACTAGAAAGTACCTATAATTCAACTTTTTAATGAGACTGGATCGTAAGCATCCGGAAATGCTGACGTCGGCAGGGCGTTCCACGTCTTGGCGGTGAGCATAAAAAAGTTAACCGAAACGCAAACTTACAGGAACCAATATTCTCAGTTTTTAGGCAGTTCCTTAATGTCTTGATGGGACATGGTATTACGATCTGCTTCTAGGTCAACCTTAGCTTCTATTAACTTCAAGCTAGAAAGTTACATCTAGTATGTTCTTTTAAGAAAAAGACAGAACAGAGAATGCCAGTCACTTCACCGATTAGGACTAATGCTGAAGATGATCATTGGAGTGGCTCGGTAGCATTTTTTTTTCGTCTTGGGCAGGTTCGCCTAAATCCTCTTGTGCTGTAAAATTCTGTGCATTACTGAATTAAACTCACCTTATGATTAGTAAATCTCTCCCTGAAATCAGAAATGTAAAATATGATTTTATTCCAGATGGTGATCCTTGCCATGCGAGACATGAACGTAGCTCGTCTGACATCCAAAGACGTGCCATTGTTCGATGGCATCATGCAGGACATATTCCCTGACGTGGTGGTACCGACCCTGGACTATGATATGCTGGAGGCGGCCATCACGGCGGAGATGAAGATCCTTAATCTTCAGCCGGTGAGGGCTGCTATGACGAAGGTTATACAGACTATGGAGACGAAGGTGAGGATTTACCCACACGGCACGCTGCCGACTTTCAATCTGCCGATTATACGGTTCCATTTTTACTAGGTTTGTGGAGATAAAACTAAATAGTCTCCAGTCTATGGGGAGGATTAGAGCTATAAGGTAGAGAAATATATAAAAACTCATGAAAATATGGATGTAATTCACATTTAAATGTTAGGGTGGTTCCCATTTGTTCTTTGGAACTTGACGTCATTGGATAAAATAATATATTTTTTTTACTTATTTGTTACGTGAAGCTACATACTAGCATTACAACCCGAGCCCATTTATTAGCGACGTCTTAGAACGACATGGGAATCCTGGTCTTGTCTTGTCATCATTTTGTCCGATGACGTCAAGTGTTATAGAGCGAATGGGTCCTACCAAAATGTTGCTATCCACCTTAAACTTAACAATCCAAAGTTATCCAAAGGTTCCTATTATAGACTCTTGTCTGTATTGACCGCGTGCCACGTGCCGATATATACGCCTGCTATACACGCCGTGCAAAATTTGTCACTTCCAACTTGGCATTAAAAAAAAAAGACGAATAAAGGCAAGTGATACTGACCCTTGCATGCATACCATTATGAAACAATAGAAATACTCGTTGAAATGTGACAAGAATCTTCTATGTAAAACATAGACCTATTATTCGCCGCAGTCCTTTTGCCCGCGTCATTCCCCCTCTCATCATCATCACCATCTTTTGTTTTATACAAAGCTCGCATTCTGTAAAAACGCGCAAATGCGTTCAAATTAATGGCTAAAAGTCAGGAAAACACTGCGTTAACAGCAGTATTATAAACTTTGTAACGTTACCTTATTACATCATTGAGATGTCTTGAACATTCCAGAACTCTCGACACTCCAGTATCCTCTTAGGTGACACGAACACTGCCAAGACAGTGTCCTGGCGGATACTTGCCAATACGCTATCGCGTTTGGCCCGTGATAAAATCCCGGGTTTTGTGTTGGTGCAAGTTTATCCTATGAATCCCAAGGCTCTTACGTTGGGCGAGTTGTATGGAGAATATAATCTAGCGACGGGAGAGTGGAAGGATGGAGTGTTAAGTAGCATTATGAGAACCACCTGTCAAGGTAAGCTTTTTACAAGCTTTTATTTTACTTGCAATGTTGTACAGCCTCGGCCAAAGATATTGATCACCCCACTTTTTCCTCTGTAACTTACAAATAAAGTATTATTTTTCAATTCCAAAAATACACAGACGTTAAATATAATAAGTGTTTTAACATGTGCTCATAAGTAGATATCATTTCGAAGTCGCCATTTGCGTGTGAAAACTGAAGCTAGAAAAAGTCGGGATTTAAAATAAAATGATTAATTGTATTTTTTTCCAGGGAATTTCCTTTAACGTCAATAAATATGATTATTTTTTTCGATAGATATACAACTTAAAAGGTATAAATGCCCCCTTTAAAGTTTGAGTTTTATATGAAAAACGCATGGGTGCTCAATACTTTTGGCCAAGGCTGTATGTTAGTTAGTTTGTTGAGGTCAAATCTTGCAAGCTGAATTGGAACCACTTACCGGTGTCCGATTGAGCTGAAAGTTGCTATACGTACGTAACTTCTGTGACAATTCAATAATATGGTGCCACGGAACTGGTCTGATGATGCAGTTGGAAGGTGGCCATGGCCATAGGAACTCTGTAATAATACAAGATAGCCTCGCCGTGTTTGGACTCGTTGGATTTATCTTCATAAGCAGATGATGAATGTGCAAAAAAATACAGTCGGCAAGAAAAGCTTGTCCCAAAAATGAAATTTTTGACAAAGACTTTTTATAACAAGAAAATTAAATGAACACCCATTTTACACATGGCACCTGATGGTATCTCTCCAAATAACACTATCTATCAGATACATTTCAACTCTGTAATGTAAGGTAATATGTAACTTTAACTGCCAGATATTTTTTGTCTGGAGTTTGGAAAAATGCGTTGTAACTCTGAGGACTAAGATGGAATGTCTCTATGCTAGGACTTAAGGTACATTTTTAGCAATAATTACTGCCCGTCAACAATAGCCGTCTCGCCGAGACACTGAAAGATTGCCAGTTAAAAATTGCCGAGAAAGGTTGCTCGTGTAAGTGTACCTTTAGACATTTCAACGGTTGCCTTTCCTCCACACCGGAAGATATTGCGAACACTATATTGCCAACCGTTTATTGCCTCTCCGGTGAAATTTCAAGTGCCATTGCCTTGAATAATATACAGACGATTTTATACGAATATATCGAATCGGATATATGCTGCCTGCAAACGCGTTTTATTTTCAATTATTGTAGACGAGAGCATAGACCAGAAGTGGATAATTTTCGACGGACCAGTGGACGCGATCTGGATTGAGAATCTTAATTCTGTAATGGACGACAACAAGCTTCTTACCCTCGTTAACAGTGAACGCATCTCCATGCCAGCACAAGTAAGTGATTTACGGGAAACAACCCTCTTGTTGACAATCTACCAATTAATAGCTAGGGTTTGTCACTTAGTATGACGAAAAAAAAAAAGTTTTTTATATACTTCTAATAGTTATCAAAAGATGCATCTAGGTCTAAAATAACAAAATATGTAAGTAAAACATAATTTTTAATATACTTTTGGCTCGCTCAAGTAAGTTAAAGTTTTGGAAAAATTGCATTTTAAGGTCTTAGTATAGGACACATTTATAGTTATATAAACCAATAAATATATTTAAGCAAAAGGAAAAATATGAACTACTGGAAAAAAATGAAAATTTATTCTTAATTTCAAACACTTATTCACACTACGTTGTGAGAGGAGGGTGGTAAAAAAAAGGAATGTGTTAAAATGTGTTTTTCAATTTATTCGGAAGATAAGAGGTAGTAGTATACTATTTTAATAACGTGTACGTTAAGTTAAACACGATAGAATATAATAAATACATTATCTAATCTTTGCGTAAATGTATAGCGTAAATGAAACTTCAAGGCCGTTGAGCGAGCCAAAAGTAACAAATAAGGAGATATCTGTAAATGCAGATCTTAATTTATCATAATAATTAAACTTTTGAAAAGTATTAAGTTTTAAATTTCACACTTTGAAAAAAATTACACACCCTATTAATAGCACCATGAAATATTTCAAGGTAATTTAATAATTCTACAATCACTGGGCGCCAAAATCTGCCATTTTGGAGGTCGGTCTCCGTCTCTCAGTCCGAGTCGCACTTGACCGGTTTTAGCCGGTATAAAATAAAAACCGGACAAGTGCGGGTCGAACTTGCGCACCGAGGGTTCCGTATTTAAGATAATATGGTTGGTAAATATTGATTTGCATTTTCTTAATTAGTATGCAATAGGGTATATTTTGAGTTGCCTACATATAATACAAATTTTCAAAGTTTTTTAGTTATTACTTAAAAACTGTAAATTTAGAACACTATTTTATTTTTCCCGTAAAAAATAAATAATTATCCATACGTCAGGAATTTTTCACATTTTTTGTTTCATAAACTTCGGAGATAAGGGTGGGGGGAACGGACATCTTTTGTACATATTTTGCTATAAATCAATAATTACAACCCATTTGTTATAATCAAATCACTTTAATTTTTTCAACTCCCCATTCTCGACTCCATTTCAATTAAGTATTCATATTTTTTATTTTTTTTACTAAAAACATGATGATGATGATGATGCCATCATGCCGATTTCGGCAACAGCGACGCTTCACGGATTCCCCATAGGTGCAGAGCCAGATTGTGCCGCTCTCTGATGTGCCCTCCAGTGGCTTACGTAGCCAATCTTTGCTGCGAACGCACGCCCACACTGAGCGCACGTTAGGACTCCATTGCTATATGCATAGGGTATGGCTACTGGTGGGCGGGTCTCGAGGTCGTCTCTTTTCTTATTCAACTCAGACTTCCGAATGTCTTCCGAATGACTGCCATATAAAAGGTTTGGCAGTACTATTGCCATGTATACGGACACTTTCGTCGATAGCTTGAGATCAACTAAAAACATATGCGGGCAAGGAAGTTATGTAACTATGCCAAATTTCAAGTTGATAGCACCTGTACGGGGTAGTCACCATAGGGTTCCATTTTTACACGACTGCCCCAAAAAAGGAGTGTAATGTTTTCAGGGTTCATGTTCGTATGTATGTATGTGAGTTTCTTTATTACCATTTTGGTACGAAACCCTAAAAGTGGTTAATAAAGGACAATAATAAAGCATAATAAAGCAGTAGAGAAAAAAACTACAATAAAGATATTTGAGAAAAATTAGGTACTTACTCTATTTATGTATTAGACACGTGTACAGAATACATTTGAATGGTTTTAGAATTTTTGTCTGTCTGTCTTCTTATCTGTGCGTATCTACAAAAATATGAAATTTGATATGGTAAAATTTTATACCCCGGAGTAACATACAGAATGCTTTTTATCCAGGAAAATTCAATAGTTCCCGCGGGAAAAAGCAATAAACGACTTCTACGCTCTCGGAGTCGTGGGAGAAGCTAGTTAACTAATCATGCTTTTACATTGCAGGTTTCAATGCTGTTAGAAACGCTGGACATGGCTGTAGCGTCGCCCGCGACGGTGTCCCGTAACGGCATGGTGTACAACGACTACAAGGACTGGGGCTGGTGGCCGTTCGTCAACTCCTGGCTCGATACCGTCGAAGATCCGGAGTATAGGGAGATGGTGAGTGAGGCTTATGTGCGGACATCGGAGTTTTTGGGGCAAAATCAAACACAGGAAGTTCGTATATCGATAAACCATATATCGAGACTTGTCCGCTTTGCTAGTGATGATCGCTCCCAGTTTTGTTTGTAAATTGTTTGTTTGAAAATTAACTTATACTTCTCTTCGTCGTTTTAAAACGATTTTTTCAAGTTCACTTTTAAACGTGTTCTTCTTCGGAATTTGAGTTACATTTACCCACTTTATCATCGTTTACAAAATAATGCTGGGAGCGATCACTAGTTTAGACGTAAAACATCGATAAGTGAGTTTATCGAGGTACGAACTCCCTATCTGTCATTTGACTTTGCCCCAAAAGTCCTATGCCTGCTTACATGACGCGTGAAAGCAAAGCAAAGCATCTTGTTAAATTCAGGCATGTATTATATATATATATATAGTAATTTGCTTGATTTGATATTCATGGTATGTATATGTGTATCTATATATAAATAAAAATCCGGAATCCCGAATCCGGGTTCGAATCCCGGTAGGGACAAATATTTGTTTGATGAGCGCGTGTATTTGTTCCTGAGTCATGGATGTATTCTATGTATTTAAGTATGTATTTCTCTATATTAGTATGTTTATCGTTGCGAGAACGGATATACCTAATATGGAATAGCATGAGAACGGATGGACCGATTTGGATGTTTTTTTTGTTGTGGTTGTAATTAATTGTCAGGCCAAGGTTTGTGACTTTTTTTAATTACACCCTTGCGAAGCCGCCGGTCGCTAGTTTTAAATTAAAAAAAAAAAAAAAACAATATAAAAAATTGCATCAGTTGCCCAAACGTTCATTAGATTTAATAGTCGCATGCTGCCACTTTGTACCTTGGTTAATTAGAAAATGGTAGAAAGTATCCTAATGGATAATAGTGTTAATGAACGTAGAAACCGATACGTATTGTTCGTATTAGATATGAGCGAACATAGATTTTTATTTAAAACGGTGTGAATAAATTTCTTTGAGACCATCAACACATTAGTGACACCTCTGGTGTTGCAAATGTCCAGGCGGCGGTGACCACTTCCCATCAGGTGGGCCGTCTGCCAGTTTCTGTCTAAGACAATAAAAAATAAGATATGCACGCGTAAACTCTCTCTCGAAGTCAGGTAATAAGCCGTTTGTGTAACATTCTCGATTCGTGCGGCAGCTCCGCCGCCACTTCCTGAACATCCTCACGCCGATCCTGGAGCTGAAGCGCCTGCACCTGACGGAGGGCCCGAGCGTGCGCGGGCAGGAGCTGACGGCGGTGCGCAGCATGTGCCGCCTGCTGGGCCTGCTGCCCGACCCCGAGCCACCCAAAGGTGACGAGGAGGATAACGAGGGGTTTTCTAAGATGCGGTTCCTCTTCGCGTAAGTACTCGTTTTTAACAGACTTTAAAAAAGGAGGAAGTTCTATGTTCGGCTGTATCTATGTTTTGTTATGTATGTCCACCGATTTTTCTGTCAATTGTGGACCGTTAGAATGTATATTAACAAAATATCCATTACTCATGATATAAGGCCACTTTGTATAATTTAATTTGGTATAACACTTAGTTGGTCTAATGAACGAAACGTATAACAACAAATTATATATTTTCATATATAACGTATAATGATCTCTTGATTTAACAACATTTTATATAACGGTCAAATGGTATAATATTCATATTATCTAATAATTTATTTAATCTAACAACAGAAAACATAACGTTTAAAAAATATAAAAATGCAATGGTCTTTATATTTTGATTTCACAACATGCAAGTAAGCAAAAGAGCAAGATTTTCTCGACTGCTACAAAAAAGACCTAACACCGAAGACTAAGGCTAACCTAACCTATCAGAGTCGCTTCTGCACCAGCCCATCTTACTCGTTCGCTCCACTACAATTTTTTTGTGACCTCAAATGGGTAAACTAGCATTGTATATACCTTTTGTATGTTATATTAAAAGTTATTATTCCCTATGAATATTATACCATATGATATAAATATTATACAAATGAGTAAATACTAACCTTTTCAAATTATAGTTTTTTGTTGTTATATCTAATGTTTATTATATCTTATGAACGTTGTTAATATGAAATTATATAAAATGTTGTTATATTTTATGAGACGCACCCTTAAAATACAGCATTCTTCGTAGAACTTAACGTAGATCCACCGTATTGAAAATGTAGTTTTGACGGGAACTTGTTAGCGGTGATATATTAATTGTCACCAGCATGATCTGGTCGGTGTGCGCGACATTAGAAGAGGAGCCGCGCCGCAAGCTAGACAACTGGATCCGCGAGCACGAAGGCGTGTTCCCTCTCAAGGACACCGTGTACGATTACTACGTGGACGAACGTCTTCGACAGTTCAGGCCCTGGGAGGAGCGCCTGCCCGACAACTGGCGGTTCAACGCCAAGTGAGTGATCTGTAAACACCCGACGCAAACATTTTATTTTTGTAAGGTCAAGTTGGGTAAGTGCAAACATACTTTATTTTTTTCTCCAGTTAATCAACACTTATGCCCTTACTAATAAACGTTGAGTAACCGCTGAGTAGTTATACCATGCTTTGTCCTTATCTGTCGAATTCAAATGTCACAATGACAGATAAGGACAAAGCATGGTATAACTACTCAGCTGTTACTCAACGTTTATTAGTAAGGGCATTAAATAAAAGGCATTAACTTAAATAAAAGGTATATCACAGCGACAATATAAAATGCACTTCTGCAATATAATAATATGTTATAAATTCAGCAACATATAACTCTAAGTGCGCTCAGAATCGGTAAAAAAACAGAAAACCTTTCCAAAAAAAAACAGTTTCACTTCCCTCGCGCTTCGTGTCTGAGGTAAGTGCAACAGTTGTGTTTGTCTTTTAGTACTAGCATTAAAAGTAATTTTAAATGTAACTGACAATCCATCTGAAGTTTTGATCCTGGATACCATAAAAAAAGTTTATTTTTGCATATCAACAAAAAATATGAATTCGGAGTAAGTGAAACATATATTAAAAGTCAGGGGTAGTCAACATTGGTTTTAGGGGACTAAAGGTAAGTTAAATAAAAAGTATTCGTGCAAAAATAGTGGCCATTTATTATGTTATAATCACAATAATGAGTTAAATTATAACAAGTATTTTTAAAGAAATTATAGTATGAGATATATTTAAAGAATTTGCAAATGTTCTTGAGAATATGACGCCTTAACTGTTTTCCTTTTATAATTTCGCACCATTTCTCATGTTTCTGTAACAAAACACTGTATAAATGACATAAAGTTTGCAAAAATATTAAAAAGTTAATCAAATTTTTTTTTTATTTTCATACTCACGTTAAAATTATATTTTTACACACAAAATTGGGAGCGATCACTAGTATAGGGGACAAGTGTTGATTTATGGTTTATCGATATATGAACATCTGCTATTGGATTTTGCCCCATAAATTCAGATGCCTGATCATCACCATATCAGTCGATAGAAAACTACGAAATTTGATTAGATTTTCCTGCAACCTACATTACTTACTTTGTTCTTGGTGAATAAATGTTTTCATTCTTTCTAATATTTCTAATCTTTTTAATCTTTCTAATCTATAAGCGATATTTTAGCCTGGGCTTCCACACGATCCTGGTGCCAACGGTGGAGTTCATCCGCGTGCAGATGATAGCGCTGGACATGCTGCAGGCCGGCTTCGGCGTGCTCGTGGGCGGGCCCACGGGCACGGGCAAGACCTTCCTCATCCAGGGCACGCTGGCCAGCCTCGATCCCTCCCAGTAAGTTGTTTTACCAAGTGTTTCCCTCGCTATGGTGAGGTGAAAAATTGTGTTTCGCACGGCAGCAAAGTTATTTGGGTATCGAGGCCTTGAATCCGAGGCCGCTCAGGATTGCTTCGCTGACTCGGGAATCAATAATGGCTCTCGCGCCAAATAACAACTTTGCAGCCTTGTATAATAAATAAAGATCGGCTGACGGGAGCAATTTATGTCACTTTCACGTCAAACGTAATGACTAGTATGGATATGTTAGGTATGGTTTAAATTAAAGTTTAAGTGAACAAGATAAAATTAAAACTAAAACTCTACTACGAAAACAACCAACGACATTTTTATTACTTGTATTACAAAATAATGGTACATTTCTTATAGAACAACATTTATTTTCGAGATTTATGCATTAAAACCTCACGTTTGATAAGAAACCAGGTAATTTTTTTTACATTTTGCCTTAAACGTTAAAAATGCGTACATTTATTATTCAAAAATCGTACTCATAATTTGATTAGAATCATATCTATAATATTCTTTAGTCGGAAAGTTGCTACCTGTCGCCGACCATTAATAAAAAGACTCGATAAAAAAATCATACATTTTTAATAGGTATATAAATTGTGCACGAAATTAAATAGAGTCATATCCATCTAATACTTTCGTCATCAAAGTGACATAAAATGCTACCGGTGGCCGATCACTAGTAATAAGTAACTATTTATGTCATGGATAAAGTAGACGAGTACACAGACTACCTGATGGTTAGTAGCATCACAGACCAATCGACATTGCAATCTTAAGACTGCAATCCTGAGGGCCGTATTAATAAACTCATCTTGGCTGACATGCCCGTCTCAAGACAGTTTTCTACGTTCACTCTGATGTATCTTGAGACCGTTATCTCAGTCAAGATTAGTTTATATGGCCCTAAGACTTCAGTAGCGGTCCACATGGTTCTGGTGGCGAATACGGAGTGCTCGTGGACCCACGGACACCGGGAAAACGCTGCCGCTGCCGGGAAAGTGCTGTTCTTCAATATTATTTATTTATAGTGATCGTTATCAACGTGCAGTTTTCATAGCAAAAAGTATATGGATGGCAGAAAAAAAAAAAATTCAAAAATTCAAAAGAAAATGCAATACATGTAAATATTCAATAATATTTTTACTATAAAGTAAATACTTCAGGATTATTACCTCTAGATATAATTATTTAAGATACAAAAGCTTTTTCAGCTTTTTATATTTTTATAATAATCGCGATCGCGATCGCTTTCATTTTTGACAGTTGAAGGCAAGTCTGCCTACAAAATGAAAACAATTGTTCCACTTTTAAGTCGACCGCGATCGCGAGTGCGTCAGGCAATAAGCCCTCTGTTTTCACAGTCGCGATCCGCTCGTCACTGCCTCAGTGGACTAGCAGGGGTCGGCAAACTGCGGCTCGCGAGCCGCATGCGGCTTTTTGAAGGGTCAGTTGCGGCTCTTCAAGATCCCCTCAAAAATTTTGGCATATGTTTAATGGATCACCAGATTTAGTCATAAATAACGTACAAGGGTGGATCAACTTTTTGTTGTTGTTATTCTGTCCCGTAAGCCAGGAGACAACAGTGATAGTGTTTCTAAGAAAGATGTTTATAATATATACTACTAACATGCTTAGAAGAAAGCCCACAGAAGAATCGGCTTATAATTGCCACAAAAAGTAATGTAATCGATTTATATCCTTTAAATTTATAGTTTTAAAGAGTGACCCAGGATACGTAACCATGGCAACGAGGTACATCAAAAAGTTGATTGACCCACAAAATAATACCTTTGATCACCAAAAATAGTCAATGACCACCAAAAAAAATAGCCTAAACCTAACCTACAGAATTCGCTAAGATTTGGTGATCATTTACTAAATTTGATCTCCACGTACAATTTAATTCGGTGATCAAAGATAATTTTGGTGGTCATTATATTTGTTGCCAAAAGTGTTTTTTGTCCTAATTCATTTTGGTGTAGAGTGGAAAACTTGAAACAGAAAACTGCAGCTCTTTGAGCTTCCGTAAAATCGATATTTTTCCGGCATCTGGCTCTTTGTCTAAAAAGTTTGCCGACCTGGTCAATTTGTGTGAGATTTTCCCCTGGTATTTATATTGAACGACGTATATTAAAGCTAGATCGTATGGCGTGACAGTTACAGCCAGCAAGTCATCAACATGTCTGCGCAGACGACGGCGGCCAACGTGCAGGACATCATCGAGGCGCGGCTCGAGAAACGTACCAAGGGGAACTACGTGCCTGCCGGAGGTACACCCATCTTCATCACCTTTAGCATCTCATTATTACTCATATCTATAGAACTCATATCTATAGATATACCACCGTCCGTGTAGATAGGTGAAAAGTGAAAATAGGTCTTCTTCTAAAATTTAAGAGCTCGGTGAGGCTCGAAGAGGCTCTTGTCGGTGGAGCAATTTCCATGACTCTCTTCGATCTAGAGCCTTCTCTTTTAGGGCCTGATACGACACGACGTCTACTTTTTCTTTTATCTGATCCATTAACGTTCTCCTTGGTCTTCCCCTCTTCCGCTTCCCTTCTACTTTCCCTTCCACTATGGCCTTAATGTATTCGTCGTGTCATAAAAGGTGTCCTGGTATCTTTTCTCTTCTATTTTCATCGATTCTCTTTAACCATGTTAAGCACTTCTTCGTTGGTAATTTTCTGAGTCCAGTTAATCCTCTCCATCCGCCGCCAGCACCACATTTCAATGGCTTCTAGTCGTTGTCTATCCCGCTGTGTCATTGTCCACGTTTTGCTATCGTATAGTGCTATGCTCCAGATATACACTTTGAAAATAGGTATTTACCTGAAAAATTGGTTGTTTACATTAAGTACCTACCTACATATCAAATCTCTAGAACACCATGTCAGCCAAGGTAGAATTTTTATTTTAATCTTTTCAATGCCATGTCAAATAAAAACCAGAACTAATATCAACCTTAATTCATACATGCTCAGTTTTATTTTGCGTTGTCAACCATGACGGATATTTCCTTTAATGGCGTCGAAAAGGATAATGATGGGGAGTCGAAGTAAACGTAACTTAACCTACGTAATCAAAGTACATTCATTCAAAAGTTAAAACTGAATCACTCTGGTATTTTTTGAAATGGTCTCGAATTACATGAGTAGCTTATTAAAATCCGTCCAAGTTCAAAAGAGTGTAACATCAGTGTTAGGGTGTCAATAGTGCGAGAAGAACATCTGATTTTGATCACACACCTAATAAAAATACTGTTAAACTCAGCACCCTTTTGACTTCGCGCAGTGGGATAGCAAAAACTGGCCAAGTGCGTGTCGGACTTCGCACATTTAGGGTTTAAATATACGTAATAATAAACATTATAACCAAATTTCAAGTTCATAGGTTAATGAGAACTTAAAAAATTCTTTAGAACAAAATTTTGTAGAATAAACTGACTTTGGTGGCTTCTCATTCCTTTGTTTTCAAATATTGAAACAAAAAACAGTATTTATCTACTCAACGAGTTCTAAACAACGATTCCCCACTCAATCGGGTAGGTCAAAACTTTTTTTTTCGCGCCCCCTTTAGCTGAATGGAATGGGAGCCCCCCCTAAATATTTAAAAATATATTTTGACAATTTGTATGGCTTAGGGTCAACAAGATGTTTATACTATGAACATTTGAAGACTAGCTCAAACAGTTTGGCTGTAAAACCTGTGTGACAGTCGACGGACAGACAGACACGTGACAGCAATAGGGCTCCGGACCCTAAAAA
Organism: Tortrix viridana; assembly: GCA_963241965.1. Taxonomy (NCBI): domain Eukaryota; kingdom Metazoa; phylum Arthropoda; class Insecta; order Lepidoptera; family Tortricidae; genus Tortrix; species Tortrix viridana. The sequence goes on along the minus strand of OY725179.1, from coordinate 1,376,602 downwards.
CAGATGTCAGTTTTCAGTTAAGAAATGATTGGGATTGTAGATTCCGCGAAACTATTTGGTGTGTAAGTTGCATGTACTCAGGCAAGAAGATGATCGCGTTCATGGATGACATCAACATGCCGGTGCGCGACAACTACGGCTCGCAGCCGCCGCTGGAGCTGGTGCGGCTCTGGCACGACTACGGCTACTGGTTCGACCGCGCCAAGCAGTGGCGCAAGAACGTCAAGGTCAGTTTACTTTCAGTTTACTTTCTTTAATACAAGATGTCTCTCTCTCTCTCTCTTAATTTAAGAGCTCTGCTCTTGTCGGTGGAGCAATTTCCATTTCTCTTTCCACTCTGCCAGCTCTTTGACCTCTATACGACACGACCTGCACCTTCTCCTTATGGCCAATCATCCCTCCTCTTCTGTTCTCTATAATCTCCAATATCCTTCTTTTCTCCTTTACCCTCGCCAACACTTCTTGATTCGATACCACTTCCGTCCAACAGATTCCTTCCATCCTTCTCCAGCACCACATCGCAAATGCTTCCAGCCTCTCTCTGTCCCTCTGTTCTAGTGTCCATGCCTCATGTGCTATACTCCATATGTATGATTTTGTAAAACGTTTTCGTGTTCTTTGTGATATTGTAGACTTAAATATGTATTTTTTGCTATTAAATGATCGTTTTGCTACAAGACGTCACATGTCAAAAATTACATATAATTCAAAATGTCATTTTACAATAATAATATCATTCTTGACCTACATAAAATCCTTTGTACTTTAATTTTACGATGTCATTGTATTATTTTGCTTATACTTTTTGTGCAATAAAGAGTTTTCATACATACATACAAAATCAATTAATTAAATTCATACATACAATCCATTATAATTATTTAAATTAATTAATCATTATAATACTCCTCAACACTATAGTACGCTTTCTTTATTAACAGGGACCTAAGTCTTGTTTTGAACAGATTGTAAGTAGGGACGTCCTTTATATGAGCACTCAGATGATTGTAAATTTTTACTCCTACCGCCGGTAATGAGTGAGCTGAACGCGCCAGGCAGCAGGGAAGAGGCAAAATATTACATTTAGTTTTCCTTTTTTTTCGGGCAACGCATTGAGAACTCCCTGTGGTTCCAAAAAAACCTCAAATATATATAGAGAAGGAACGGTGAGTATTTGGAGCTTGATAAACAGATCGTCCGCTGGCTCAAAAGGTGCCACTCTCGCCAAGATTCTCACAGCCCTTTTTGCAATACAAACACTATGTCCCTTTCAGATGCTTGTCCCCAAAAGTCTATGCCCATTTAACCCATTCATTTGACAAAAAAAGTCGGGTGTTCAAACCTCTTTAGGGCTGGCGCTCACTAGCGGCACGGCACGGCAAAGGATTTGTGTAAGCGCAAGGTATTTTGAACCTTAATCTGATATCCTTAGCCCTCACATTTGGTTGATATCGTCACGAGGAGACTTGAGCATACCGAGGGAAGCCTTGTTTGTAACATCACTTTCATCCCTCCACATGACATGGCCATACCACCGTGACAGTCTTTTGCCTTCCATGGAATCTATGATGAAGTTATTTTGTTTTTTTTTTTTACTTGACGTGAGTTAAGTCAGTCGTAGCGGCTTCAACCGGCTTCTTGTGTTACACTTCCACTAGCTCTAGCTTCCTCACGACGGCCATTGGTTCAGCCGCGCCATCCAGTTGGGGAAGAGCGTCAAAGTCTCTTTGAAGGATGATGGGAACTATGGTGCAGTTTTTACATTACAGCTTATTCAAGATCGCCATAAAAATATATAAAAAAATTCTTCCCATTTTCCAAGTTACCAAATTTGAGAGTGGTCACATTACATAGGCCACCAAGGCATAGATGCAAAGGTTCTCCCCGCCGCAGGGCATGGTGCTGTGCGGCGCGGCGGGCCCGCCCGGCGGCGCGCGCTCGGCGCTGCCGCCGCGCCTGCTGTCCTGCTTCCACGCGTTCTACCTCACGCCGCCCACGCACCAGCAGCTCATCAAGATCTTCGGCACCATGCTGGCGCAGCATCTGCAGGACTTCGACGAGGAGACCAAGACTACCGGTCGGTCATTGTTCTGCGACTTAGCCTGCTTTACCACCAGGGATTTGCTAAGCTGCTTAGCTAAGCATGTGTTGATATCCTCCAATTAGGATCGTTTATTTTCATAGCTCAGCTTAGCACTGATGGAAATAGAAAGCTTTGACCTCGCTCACCGTTTACCTACCTCGCACATCTCTGGTAGAAAAGCAGCCTAACATTCTGTTCGCCCTAACATTTAAACTCTAAATGCTCCGTCTGCTGTCATTCATTTAGATCTCCATTTCTAAGCTTTAATGACTGTCCCAATGCTGGGCAAAGTCCTCTTCCCTAGATTTCCACGAGTAAGGAATGCGTCAAATTACAGTCAAGGTTACAAAGTACAGTCAACATAGATACGTCCAAAGCCTCAAAAATATGTAACCACGATCTTATGTCGCTGTAATAAGGTCGTGGTTACATATTTTTGACACTCTGAACGTATCTATATTTATAACCTTGACTGTACAAAAACACACGTCGTTAGGATTTTAAACTTAGCTTTTCCTTAAACTTATTCAAAAGTCTCTGTGCCCATATTTTATCATAAGTTAAGGTATACAGATGCATGCGAGTAGCCAATTGTGAAGAAAATCTTTGGGGAATGCCTACCAGCAGCAGAGCAGGGCAAGAGAGCAGAGCAGTGGACATGTTTCGGCGGACATGATAATGATGATGGATGATAATTGTGCAGGTAAATTGGTTCTTGTCGCGACCATCGATCTGTTCAACAACGTGGTTGCCAAGCTTCTGCCCACTCCCAGCAAGATGCACTATCTCTTCAACCTCAGAGACATATCCAAAATCTTCCAGGTAACACCAGTCCCAATATAATAGCCACCTTTATCGCTTTAGATAAATGTGAATAAAGCATCCGTCACTCTCGCACTTACATACTAGTCAGAAAGGGACAGATGCTTTATCGACGTTTATCCATATCGATAAACACGACCATAATAGTCCCGCATAAGGAACTAATTACCTGTAAAACGTTTAAAAGATAAAATTTTGCGCTTTTGAATTTGTTAGATAAATTTTCCAAAATCAATATGTATTTCTTAGTAACAGAATGTCCATTCGCAAAACATCCCGAATTCAATCACAGTCGCGTATTTCACCTGTCGCATTTTTCGCCATTCCTGAAATCAATTTGATTGGTTCCGTTTCTGGGTGCTTTAGCCCTTCGATCTTGCTGCGAAACTCTGATGATGATGATGCGTAATCGTCCTATCCGAATTCGGCCACAGCTGTGCGTTGGAAACTGGCATCACTCTAAACTTAACTAAAAACTCAAGTAGCACAAAAGCTGTGTAAGGGCTTATACAGTCATTATAACTCTATTTTCAGCATTTTAATGGCTGTACAAGCTCTTGGCGCTGTCAATCTGCACTTTGGTACACTCACAGGGTGGCTGGCATACCAGTCTAAAACTAACAAAACCTTAACTACCTATTCCGAGCTAATTACACATAGGACAATGGCAGGGTCTACTTCGCAGCAACAAGGACTATCACAACACGAAGCCGCGATTCCTGCGGCTTTGGATCTGCGAATGCTTCCGCGTTTTTGGTGATCGTCTCACAGAGGAGAAGTGCGTATTGCAAACTATATTTACTCGAACTGTGTAGACCGTATAATGTTGCGTATTTGTTAATATTCCATTTATCTTTACGAGCTTTTTAAATTTAAATTTAACTCTACTTGCCAGTATGGGTCCAACCTTGCAACTGAATTTCGAATCACTTCCCGGTGTCCGATTGACCTGATTTGTATACCTACGTAACTTCGGTGACAATAATATGGTAGCTGGTCTGATGATGCAGTTGTAAGGTGGCCATAGGAACTCCGCCACGAAACAAGATAGCCCCGCCGTGTTTGGTCTCGCTGGATTTGTCTTGAAAATCAGATGACTGTGCAAAAAAAGTACAGTCGGTAAGAAAAGCTGGTCCGAAAAAAAATTGACAAAAACTTATAAATATACAATATAAAAATTGGGATGTCAATTGTCCAACAAACACGATTACGGATATCCGTAATCGTAACCATGGTAATAATAATCCTACAAATATCATATAATTCACTAACTATGCTGACTCAGCCCTCAATATGAGTCTTGGCCTCCGCCACTTCACACCAGGACTCCCGTATACACGTGATCGCTCCTTAACGGATGGACCGATATTGATTAAGTTGTTTTTGTTAGAAAAGTGACTTAATCGACAGTGTTCTTAGCTTGGTTTGATAGAAATCCGTTAAGCCATTTATGAGTTTTTAGCTCTGAAAGTCCCCTACTTACAGAGCTCCTGACTTTGCCGGGGTTTTTTAACTCGGTTACGTTATGGGATCTACAGTACTGCAATGTTTTGGTCAGGGACCGCGAGTGGTTCATGGGGCACATGGGCGATCAGCTGGGCAAGCACTTCGAGCTGACTTTCCACGCGGTCTGCCCCTCCAAGTTGGCGCCGATCTTCGGACACTTCCTCAACCCCTTTGAGGTCTATGATGACCTGAACGATGCAGCCGCATTGAGGAAGTAAGTACCTTAATAATATTATTAAGTAACTAATAATAAAATCGGTAAGGTAGGTTGGTTAGTATAAAATATTTTTTTTGGAAAATGACACCGGTGCGAAGCCGGGGCGGGTCGCTAGTTTGCTTATAAACATGGATGTTTCTGAAACATTTAGAAGCTGTTGCGATTCTGTGCTCCCCGCTGGACAGGGTGGTTACGGAAACAATTAAGTTTGCAACAGTTCCGTCCGCACCGTGTAGGCTGATGAATTGTTTCTGTAAACAACTAGGTGGTGCTCAGAAACAGTGTATCCGACACATTGTTTCTAGTGGGGACGTGGCATTATTACAAGTTTTTATTTAACTTGCAATGTTTGTTGGTTTAGGTCAAATCTTGACAGCTGAATTTTGAACTACTTCCTGTCCGATTGAGCTGAAATTTGGTATACCTACGTAACTGCAGTGACAAAGCAATAACATGGTACCATGGAGCTGGTCTGATGGTGCAGTTAGAAGGTGGTAATTCGAACTCCGTCACGAAACAAGATAGCCCCGCCGTGCTTGGGCTCGTTGGATTTATCTTGATAAGCAGATGATGACTGTACAACAAAAATTACAGTCGGCAAGAGCAGGAACTTATTCCTTTGCTTGCACCTGTTAAGGTACATATCGAACCAAATGGAGGAGTACAACAGTTGTCCCGGCGTGGTGAAGATGGACCTGGTGCTGTTCAAGGACGCCATCGAGCACATCGTGCGTATCGTGCGAGTTATCTCGCAGCCAAGGGGGAACATGCTGTGCGTTGGAATCGGTGTGTAATTTGATGTTATTCGCTCCTCACGCTCGTAAAGTTTTCGTTTGTGCTGTGTGTAGGCGAAATAAAGCGACACTATTATTATTAGTGTTTTTACAAGCTTTTATTTAACTTGCAATGTTTTTTTGTTTAGGTCACAACTTGCAAGCTGAATTAGAACCACTTGCCGGTGTCCGATTGAGCTGAAATTTGGTATACCTACGTAACTTCAGTGACAATGCAATAATATGGTACCGTGGAGCTGGTCTGATGATGTGATTGGAAGGTGGTTATAAGAACTCTGCAACGAAACAAGATAGCCCCGCCGTGATTGTACTCGTTGGATTTGTCTTAATATGCAAATGATGACTGTGCAAAAAAAAGTACAGTCGGCAAGAAAAGCTAGTCCGAAAAATTTAATTTTTGACACAAGCTTATTTTACAGGCGGCTCCGGGCGGCAGAGTTTGACGCGCGTGGCGTCATATATTTGCGAATGCAATTCATACCAAGTGGTAGTGACGAAGACCTATGGCGTCAAAGACTTTAAGGAAGATCTTAAGGTATTACATCATGAGTGTCCCCCCCCCGCCTCACTAAATTTCTGTTTGTTCGGGGTAATCCTAGAAACTACTGTACGGATTTTAATACGGTTTTTCACCAACAGAAAGAGGGATTATCTAGAAAGGTAGGCTATGGGTAGAGTATACATAATTTTAGACCGTACAGTTACCTACATATCGACGGGTCTCTGACTCAACCTCGTATATGAAAATTGCAATATCTACTTTAGGACGTGTACCTAAAGTGGATATTCGGATTTCGTAAAATTTCATATACGACGTTGAGTCAGAGACTCGTCGATATAGGATAGGTTACATAAGTTTATTAAGTGTACATCGGTTAGGTTCAAAACACTTGTTTGCGAAATAAAAGTTAGTAAAATGTTTGTCAAATGTTAATTTGATGAATCATAATTTATTTTTTTATTAATACCAAAATGTAAAATTACAGGAAATATATAAAGGCCCTGAATGACGGGCGAGTAAATCCGCCGGTTTTATGGCTCGTCGGTAATTAAGTTCGTCGGTTTACACTAAAAGACCGCGGTATTGCAATGGTACACCGACGAGCCTCAGGCATTAGGGCCTTAAGTCGTTACATTTGTCGAAAATTCCACAGGTATTATACTTAGCAACCGGCGTGGATGGAAAGAAGACGACGTTCATATTCTCTGACACGCAGATAGCCGAGGAGGCCTTCACAGAGATCGTTAACAACCTGCTGAGCAGTGGGGAAGTCACCAACCTGTTCAAGCCCGATGAATTCGAAGATGTGAGTTACATTCTATATTTATTTATTTTTATGCTAGAGGATGCAAACGCGCTAGCGGGTCGCTTGATGTTAAGTGATGTACACCGCCCACGGAACAGAAAAAAAAAGGGTAGGTTGTATCAGGGACGCAGCCGCAGTGGAGTACGTGAAACGTCTATAATGCAATTGTTTAGGTAATTAACTAAATGTAAACAAACCAAACCACTTGACTGCGTTAAAATAGCCAATCAAAACTGTTTTGCTGAGCTTTGACGTATCAGCGCTCTGCTCCTATTGGCTGACGAAATATATCACATGATTGTTTTGTTTACATTTAGTTAATTACCTAAACAATTGCAGTATAGTGCGTGCTCATCCATCTGGTTGGGATTCCGCGCTTGGCTCAATCTAACGCGTTTCCTGTGGAAATGAACACGTTTCGCCGAGATCAAAGTGAGTCGTCGAGGGCCGGAATTTCTCTCTCTCTCTACCCGAGCTATTGCACGCCAATTTTGTACGTTATGTATCTCACGCGGTGGCACCATAGTAGAGCAGTCGTCAAATTTCCGCAAAAAAACACACGTTTTTGAACTCTACAACTTCTAATGGTCACAATATATGAGTTTTACGTATCACACCTACTATAACGTCGTGAGTTCTGTTAAACGCAATTACTTCCGCTCGAATCGATCAATGTACCTACTGCTGAGTAATCACTAAATAATCACAGTGCGCGATAGTAAATTTAGTTCATAATGCGCCGTACTGTGCGCGATTATAACGCCATTTATGCCAGCGACATATGCACTACCGATGGCTTATTTCTTTCTTATGGCTTATTTTCTCAAAATAATGGTAATAAAATATTCCTGGTAGGTGCTATACTTGTAAAGTTATAAGCGATCTTGCTATAAAATATTTCGTCACGTTTATTTTTTGCATGTGACCGGGTACTGACTGAATTTAACCTTTCAACGCCAATGACAGCTAAAAATTAGAGCTAATGTCAACCTTATCTAATAGCCTCTCAGGTCTATTTTTAACTGTCAACCATGACGGAAATATCCGTCGTTTAAGACGTTTACACGTCAAAAGATTTATCGTCAATTAGCGCAGTTTTTGGAAAAAAAATGTTATGTGAAATTTTTTCACTAATGCCTCCGAAAGGTAGAGTTAAAATCGGGTTTACGGAACAAGCTAACTTTTTGCACCGAAAAGTCCGACCTAAGGCAATGACCTGACCAGTAAATGGAATGGAGTGAAAAGGAATAGGTAGTGCTAGTATTTATGCGTGAGATGAAAACACATTATTGAATAAACATACATCAAGTTTAGGTAGATAACTACTACCTATTCCGACCTCTGGCCATGATCTAGCTACGTTATTTGGAGTAATTAAGGTTCATACGATTTGACCGACCGGACCGGGCAGCCGGCCGCATCCACCCGACACGATCAGCTGGAACTCGGGCGCATGCGGGCGCATCCCTTCCTGACTTTAGGGCGACATAGCGATAGTACGGGGGCCCGTTTCTCGAATAATAATAATAAATAATAATAATAATCCAGCCTATATACGTCCCACTGCTGGGCACAGGCCTCCACTCACAACGAGAGGGTTTGGGCTATAGTTCCCACGCGGGCCCAGTGCGGATTGGGAACTTCGCACACACTGTCAAATTACTTTGCAGGTGTGTGCAGGTTTCCTCACGATGTTTTCCTTCACCGAAAAGCTCATGGTTAATTTACAAATTATATTTCGCACATAAATTCCGAAAAACTTACAGGTGCGAGCCCGGGTTCGAACCCACGACCCTCTGCTTAACCTTTTCAACGCCATATTAAATACAAAAGTCGTCACTCACACGCCAATGACAGCTGAAAACCAGAGCTAATTTCAACCTTACGTCATAGACACTCGGGTCTATTTTTCGCTGTCAACCGTGACGGATATATCCGTCGTTGGCGTTGAACCAGTGGTGCGGATATATCCGTCAATGGCGTTGAAAAGGTTAAGAGTCGGCAGGTCAAACCATTAGGCTACCACGGCTTTTTTTTTCTCGAAACGTAATAATAATAATAATACTACATAGTTACATCGGTATACAATGACCGTAGACTTGTAAAAAAATTTATTACGTTGACTAATATTATTAGTCTAGTAGATTTTGAGAAACGGGCCCTTGTAGCCAAACGGAGCCGACCGGGCGCAACGGCATCCGTCCGCGTACGCGAGTAGCCGACTGTTTACCACGAAGTCCGAACGCAGGTAGCCGGCCGGCTGTTAAGGCATGCGCGTAGATCCGACGGGGTTCCAAGCTGTGTAAATTCCAAGCAAATATGAAATTTAACTACTATATATACGAGTCAATTTCCTTTAGCACATTGTACAAAGCACTGCGCGTTGCGGTGCGGTCCGGTCGGTGGAAATAGTTATGTGACTGGTGCATAATGAGAGGCATTAAAATACGAGCTGACAGGCGAATTTCATAATAGCATCACACGAGTGTGATTTAATGCCTAATTATGTACATTTACATACACTATTTTATCTACATACATATTATAAGCTCTCTATGATGTGTTCAGGAACCGCATGTTACGACCGGCATAGCCGGCATTGATCAATTTATTACAACGTCAAAAATGGCGGCAACCGTAGTTTTTTTTTTAATTCAGAGACAATCTAGAGTCGGCCTCTACTATCATATCGTTCGATATCAAATTATCAAGTAACATACGAGATTCGTCAAAATTGTATGCAATTGACATTTCATTTCGAATTAAATGTCATCTCGAATGATATTAGAATTGAGGTCAAATAAAATTGTTTTGTTTTTCCAAGATGTTCGAAATTTGAAACTCATGACTTTATCAGATGTTATATCGTTATAAGAACATTATGTTACTGCTACAGATAAGAAAATTATCATAGTAAAATTGATTGTTGTAATGCTGGTCATAGCCAACGGATTCTGAACGCATTATAGAGGACTTATGATATGTGTGTAGATAATAGTACATTATTGTTGCAGATAAAAAGCGCGCTAGAGAAGGCGATGAAGAACGCTAACATCATGCAGACGGCCGAGAACGTGTACCTGTTCCTGGTGGAACGTGTCCGCTCTAACATGCACATCGTGCTCTGTTTCAGCCCGATCGGCGAGCAGTTCCGGTATGTACAGCCTTGGTTAAATACAGGTGCAATCTGAATTAGGAGCTTTCTTATAAATACTGCTGATAACGTCGCATTATTCGTTATGAGGCTGATAATTTCCATACAAAATGCGGTAACGTTTCTCTCCCCTTAAACCTTGTCTGATTTTTACGATTTTTGAATATGATGTAGATATTATGAAAAATTAGGTCTGTACGTTTTAAAAGGAGAAGGAAAGGAACAATTAAAAAAAAAAACAGATATTTACAAACCTATTTTTTCATAATAACTACAACGTATTTAAAAATCGTGAAAATCGGACTTGATTTAGGGAGAAACGTTACTTACCGCCCGGAGCAAAATTAGTATGATTTTTTTTTGACAGCTATGCGATTTCAACCTCGCCTTAGAATCCTCGACGAGTCTAAAATGACAGTTTTATATGACTTATAAAACTGTCATTTTAGACACGCCATGACTTGGCGTTAACTTGATTGCGCCTTTACTTCTTAACCCCCGACGCAAAAAGAGAGGGGTGTTATAAGTTTAACGTGTCTGTCTGTGTATCTGTGTATCTGTCTGTGGTATCGTAGCTCCCAAACGGATGAACCGATTTTCGTTTAGTTACTTTTGTGTCATAGATAATTTTTTCCCGAGTGTTCTTAGCCATTTTTCATGAAAATCTGTTCAGCTGTTTGAAGATCATCAGCTCTTTTCTAGTTGATGAGGGGATCTGATTTTTTAATTTTTGAAATCTTCTAGTGACGAGTCCCTCCAGTGAAAATATACGTGCTTGAAGCCCGTTAAAGGTTTTGCTTATTGCTCAGAGGGTTTTTAGGCGCTGATATCGGGGGTTTTTAACTCGGTTAGGTTAGTTTAATCTTTTGAGACGGAGGTTTTATTCAAGATCAGTAGAGACAAAACACAATAGGCCGACTAAATAGTCTGCAGGCCGTGGGGAGACTTAGTCTCTGCGATATACTCATCACCATCTCCTTGCCTTTGTCTCTGTCCCAATCATTTGGGGTCGGCGCAACACGTCTTTTTCTTCCTTACATCCCTATTAGCCGTCATCTCAGTATTCAATCCCTTCTATGTCAAATAATATGATCTGTCGTAAAGCTGTTGGTTTACCATAATAAAGTATATATCACTCTTCACACAGTTCATGCATCTCTATTTTGGTCTTCCTTGCACTATAGCCCTCCACATTCTTACTTAAAAATCTCTGAGATATACGATTGTAGTAAATGTTTAGGAACCGCATCCGGCAATACCCCGCGCTGATCAACGCGACGACGACCAACTGGTTCCTGGAGTGGCCGCGCGAGGCGCTGCTGGAGGTGGCGTACAAGTTCCTCGAGGGCGTCGAGCTGCTGGTCTCCATCACGGGGCCCAGGGTTAGTGGCCTCACACCATTCCTTTATAGCGTAGGTAACTCACAAAAAAATGCCCGTGCATTACCGTATACGTGATAGGAGTGAAACTTCTTAAACACTTTCGTGGCGTAAATAACTCTTTATCATTCCCTCTACATCTTCCTTCTCTCTCATGTCACGAAATGTGACGCGTCCTTAAAATTTTACTAATTCTCGTCAACTTATCGATGATCGACTCACCGCCTGAAGTTTCACTTATGGACTGAGGACGAGGTCGTTAATTTAGACCAGCTATAGATAAAGTAGGAGAGTAAAGGTAGGAAATGGCATCTGAAGCAGAAGATGTAAAAGTTTTACGACTTTGTCTGGAGAAAATAATAATTTTAGCAGTTTATGTCAGTCGTATGTAGCAGTCGAAAGTAGCAGAAATGTTCTGGATACAGGCGACAGGAGACTATAATTGTTGCAATCAAAGAATAATGACATAGCTCAATACAAAACACGTAGAACTGGGAGTCGCCCAAAATTAAGGGGTCTTTCGCCTGATATGACGAAGTTAAATTTCGACGGGGAAGAACTGAATCCTCCTATCTTACTCAGGCCTAACTTTAACATACTCAAAAGCGAACTTTGTTCCCTGATATTTTGATTTGGTGCACCCCACAGGTTAGAAGGAAGGAATCTCTGGTGGAGAGTCGCGAGGACGGTCTCCGAGCGTCCGTGGCGTCCATCATGTCCCTGATCCACTCGTCCGTGGGCAAGTACTCCGCGAAGATGTACCGCGAGATGCGGCGCACCAACTACGTGACGCCCACAAATTACTTGGAGCTGGTGTCCGGCTACAAGGAGTGAGTGCCGCCAACCATTGATGTCGCTAGATTCAAAGCGGTATCGCTAGATTTAAGGCGATGTTGCAGCAACAATAATGTTGCAGCAACAATAATGTTGCTAAATTAAAAACAATGGTGTGTCATCCTCGGGCGTCACACAATTTTTTTTTCTTACACCGGGAAACGAACGTAGGACAAACTTAGCCGAGTAAATACAATGTTGTATAATTATACACTACGCTACAAACCGTACAGTACAGTCACCATCAAATAGAGGAGCAGTCAAAATGGCCAAATACTTATATATCGCAACCAATTCTCATTCCTATAGTAATAAAGATGTGTTGCGATATATTTGGCCACTTTCGCTGCTCCTATCTATTAATTAAATTATTGACGACTAGCTGTGCCCGCGACTTTGTCCGCGTGTAGTTAGATCTGTCTCTGCCTTTTATTATAAAACGCAACATGACTTTGTCTGTTCGTTAGTATGATATATATTGTTTTGGAGTTTGTTGTTTGGGCAGGTCATATAGACTTGACATATACGTGAATGTCGTGAAAGTTTAACAAACAATTAAATGATGATTATTTTTCCAGAATGCTCAGAGTGAAACGTATTGAGATCGCCCTACAGGCTAACAAACTCAGAAATGGTTTGGGTAAAGTGGAAGAAACCACCAAATTAGTCGGGCAAATGTCGGAAGAACTGGCCCTTTCCAAAGTGCGTTTATAGTTATTAATATATTATAATGTATGTATGTAATAATCGGGAGCTTATTTACCTAAAGTTACGTGTAGTCTCAATGGAAGCTAAGTTAATATGGAGGTAGCTTCTTAAATTAAATTACTTTACTTATATGAAAAAAATCTAGGTTTACGATGTCCTAAAACTAGGAATTGATACTAGTGATTAACTCGCTGCGCGACTGTGAGGTGATAAATTGTGCGTTTCGCACGGCAGCAAAATGATTTGAGTCTCGTGCCTTTGAATTCTACGCTACGCTTAGGAGGTGTTTTAATTTCAAGATCCTTCGCGTGCTCTAAATTCAATTATAGCTCTCGCGCCAAACAAATTTGCTCCTTGCATAACAAAATAACTATATTATCTGACGACTTTTCGTGAATGCCAGATCCAAGTAGCCGAATGCACGGAGCAGTGCATAGAATACATGGGCGTGATCAACGTTCAGCAAAGAAATGCTGACGAACAACAACGCAGCGTGGCCGCGCGCAGCAAGAAGACCGCCGAGGAAGAGGTGCAGTGCAAGAAGCTGGCTGAAGCCGCTATGAGGGACTTGGCTAGCGCGATGCCGGCTCTCGACGAGGCTGTCAAGGTAACTAACATTATATAGTTGGAGGTTTTAGAGGGGCTGGTAAGAAGATGCAAGAGGAAGAGGTGCAATGCAAGAAGCTGGCCGAAGCTGCTATGAGGGACTTGGCTAGCGCGATGCCGGCTCTCGACGAGGCTGTTAAGGTAACTAACATTATATAGTTTGAGGGGTTAGAGGGGCTGGCAAGAAGATGCAAGAGGAAGAGGTGAAAGGCAAGCTGTCGAAAGCGGCTATATGGAAGATAAGCGCCTTGACAACTGGTGAAGAAGCTGTCAATGTAACTAAGGTTCAAAATTCTGTAGTTGAGAGATTGTATGGGGGTGGCAAGGTGATGCAAGAGATCTTCCTCTTGAAAAAAGCTGGCTGAAGCCGCTATGAGGGAATTGGCGAACGAAGAAGTTGTTAAGTAACTAACATTATAAATTTAGTTTACGGGGTTAGAGGGGCCGGCAAGAAGATGCGAGAGGAAGAGGTGTAGTTCACGCTGGCTAAAGCCGCTATGAGGAAGGTAAGTGCCATGCTATCTGTTGAAGAAGCTGACAAGGACAAGATTCTTATATGGGGTGGGAAAAAGATGCAAGAGGAAGAGGTGCAGTGCAAGCAGCTGGTTAAAGCCGCTTAAAGGGACTTGGTTAGCGCCATGCCGGCTCTCGATGAGGCTGGGTAGTGGGTACTAACATTATACATTTAGTCTACGGGGTTAGAGGGGCTGGCAAGAAGATGCAAGAGGAAGAGGTGCAGGGCAAGCTAGCTAATACCGCTATATGGAAGGTAAGCACGATGTTACCTTTTGGAAAAGGTGTCAATGTAAATAAGATTTAGTATGAGGAATTATATGCGGTGGCAAGAAGATGCGAGAGGAAGAGGTTCAGTGCAAGAAGCGTGCTGAAGCTGCTATGAGGGACTTAGCTAACGAAGAAGGTTCTTTGCTGTTAAGGAAACCTAGGATTATAAATCCTTAGTTTGAGGATTTAGATTTAGGATCCCGTCCGGTGGTTACAGTAGACATCACGGTATAACCTTTTTAATGCCAACGACGCCTAAAGTCGTCAGGAGCTCTCGTGCCTCCAACGCCACCGACGCTTATGTTATCAGAGGTATAGTTTTCAGACTTTCTTTTGTATGTGTTAAGGTAAATTGTGCATTTGCAGCTTTTGAAATATTCTTGGCGTGTGTGACACATTTTTTGGGATTGATATCGGGTGGCATAGTCATTGTTTCTTCTAATGTATCGTTTGGTCGAAAATCATTAATCTTTTTTTTTTATTGAAATGAAATGAAATACTTTATTCGCTTTAAGACATGGTAAATCATAAGATGACATCAGGTATTGTAGGGATCACATGTCTCACCAGATTGGTATGCAATAACATAATCTTAAAATTTATAATATTACAAATAACCTATAATTGAAGGCCTTTTTTTCCAGAATCAGGATTATTACAAAACTAACCTTATCTAACCTAACTAATCTAATCAATAGATTTTTATTAAATCTTGTAATTTCAGCTTAAAAGGGTGTTAGACGAAAAGATTTTCGATCAAACGATCATTCGACACAACAATTTTATGCGGTTCACAGAGATCTCATTTTTTTGACATGGGGCCTTGGTAAGGTTTAGTGAGTGAGATATAGACATATAGAAAGCTGTCATTTCTAACGCGCCCTGAGACAGTTCACTGAAGACTTTTAACTAATACGATTTTGTTTTGTTCTTCTAATATTTCAAGATTCTCTTTCTGGGTGTATGGCATTGAATAGCAACTTTGAAACAATTCAATTACAGTTCAGTTTCAAATGAAGCCGTTTTCTTTCCAGGCGCTGGACGCTCTTAACAAGAAGGACATCACTGAGGTGAAGTCCTACGCTAAGCCGCCGTATAAAGTCGAGATGGTGATGGAGGCAGTGCTGATATTGCTCCAGGTAATGCTTTTTCAATTCAAGACCCTAATCAGTGGCTGAATTACACAGTTATTTTCTAAGTATACGCTAATAACTTTCAGCCACCCTTACCTCTAAATTTTATCAGTTCCTAGATGATTTTAACAATCATATCTGTTTCTGCTATACAAACAGAAGATCAAATCAGATATAAGAAAATCAAAAAGATTTTTATGTGACGATAAAAAGGAAATTCAGTCACAAACTTGCTGCCTCTGCCGCCGCAGGCTCAAGCCTCAGTCTGTTGGTACCGTCACGGACTTAAATTGCTTAGCCGCCTTAGAACCCTGTCATAATGACAGCGATAAGTCACAAGAAGGAAATTACGTCGAATTTGTTTCTTGTGACTCATCGCTGTCACTATGACATGGTTCTATGGCGGCTGACCTTTTTAATCCGTGATGGTACCGCTACTGAACTAATGCTTTTATATGTATGTTTGTATGTACGTTTGTTTGATTCATCGTAAAGGCTGAAGGTATGGCCCGATTTCGGCAAACGAGGTTAGATGCGTCTCAGCGTCGCGAATGTCACCGGTGGGATTAAAATTATGTATCATCATCAGCAGCAGCAAGACGTCCAAAAATTATTCCGTAGTCCTTTTTCTACGAAGTGCGTTCCTGTTGAGAGTCGTGCGGTAGCGAAATGGAAAACGAATTACGAATGCTATTCTTTTAGTGTATTTGTAATCTACTGTCCGAGGAAGTAGAGACGGCAATCTATTAAACTTGCAAGGTAGTTATAATCTGCTTTTACTACATACTCATTATCATAATTTGCGATTAACAACTCAACGGTATTGTCTTTAAGTGGATAAGCTCAGTTCGAAAAATAAAGACTATACTTGTACATAGTTATTGAGATTTTTAGACGACAATATTAACACGTGCAGTTGGGTTTTAAATGCTGGCGAAGTCGTTTATTGCTGCTCCCTTGGGAACTATCCATTTTTACGGGATAAAAAATATTCTGTCCTTCTGTGGGACTCAAACTATCTCCATATCAAATTACATCTAAACCAGTTCAGCGGTTTGAGCGTGAAGAGGTAACAGACAGACAGAGTTACAGAGTTAAGATTAATAGGGTTAGGAATTTGGTTAGGTGCAGTTAAAAAAAAATCAGGCTACAAAATCACACAAATTGACATACGTACAAAACTACGCTCTACTAGGCTTTGGTACTAGGCAACGATAAACATACTTATATAAGTATACATACTTAAATACATAGAAAACATCGAAGACCCAGGAACGAATATTCGCGCTCATCACACAAATATTTGCCCAAACTTAGATTCGAACCCGGGACCGCTAGCTTCGTGGGCAGGGTCACCCTGCCTGCCTGCATCTAGGCTAACCGTGCCGTTGACGTTACCTAAACCCAAAGTATTTGATATGTAAATTCCTTTTTGGCATCTTTTGATCATGTCGTTTTCGTCACCCACACATGGAACATTACCATATAGTCGAGTCGATACTGATTATCATATCGGTCACATCACTATTTAATTTCGCCTAACCCTGGTAACCCGTTATCTGTCACATACTTGTCAAGCTTGTCTCACGAATTACGGTTTCTACGTTTATCGATGTGGATACCAATATGCAAGTGCGAGGGTGACGGATGCTGTATCCATATTTATCTACCGCGATAAAGGATACCATAATACGGGGGCTGTACTGTTTTGGCCAGAAAGAGCCGACGTGGGCAGAAGCCAAGCGGCAGCTGGGAGACCAATACTTCCTGGACCGCCTGAGAGAGTTCGACAAGGACAACATCTCCGACAAGACGCTCAAGAAGATAGGGACCTACACCTCTAAGCCCGACTTCGATCCTGAAATCGTAAGCACGGACAGTCAAAATCGAGTTTTAACCTCTTCAACGCTATTGACGGAAATATCCGTCATGGTTTACAACGCAAAATAAACCTGAGTACCTATGTATGAATTAAGGTATACCTTTACTTCCCAGAATTTCATATGCCCGAATTTCACTTGCCATAATTTACAAATGGCATAATGTTACATCTTATAATTTCATATGATATACTGATTGTTTATCATAGTAGTCAAATAACAGAATGTTTGTTTCCCATAATATTAATTTCAATAATTTCATTTTTCATAATCATTTTAATCCATATTTGTCACATGCCATAATGTTTGAATTAGGCAAATTTTACCTACATAGGGTAGGTTAGGTTAGAGTTGCAAAAAGGCGCGAAGCGCCTCAACTAGGCGGAATAGGAGCTCCGCTGCGCGGAGCTCCGTCGACATTAGTTTCGATCATTTATGTCCATATCAGTCGTGAATGAACACAAATATGTTAGGTTTAATTACATTAGTAATATAATATTAAAAAAAATGTTATTCAATCAATATATTTATTACAATATAACTAAGTGTTACATAACAAATATATACTTACCCCTTTACTAATAAACGTTGAGTAACGGCTGAGTAGTTATACAATGCTTTGTCCTTATCTGTCATTGTGACATTTGAATTCGACAGATAAGGACAAAGCATTGTATAACTACTCAGCCGTTACTCAACGTTTATTAGTAAGGGGGTTAATGTAAATACAATTTTTTAGTATGGCGTTTAAATATTCTATTAAATAAAATTATTGCACTTAATAATATGGAAAACATTACGTATGGCATCAGTATCATTATGGCATCTAACTTTCGGGAAAACAAGAGTATGTAAGATAACTTTTCTGGGAAATGTAACATTCGGGCAAAAGAAATTCGGGCAAGTGAAAATTATAGCATATGAATTTCGGGCAAACAATAGATAATCATGAATTAAGGTTGACATTAGCTCTAGTTTTTATTAGACATGGCGTTGAAAAAGTTAATAGTACAGTCAGCGTCAAATAGATAGGAGAAGCGAAGATGGCCAAATATATCGCAACACATCTTTATTACTATAGTGCAAGTGATTCACGGGCAGGAATGATATTTTTTTATTAAGAATATGAAGCTACTTTTGCTCATCATAATTTCATAATGCATGTGGTAAAGTGCAACTGATGGTGAAGTACCGGGAGAACTCCTCAATGATTAACGGCCCTGTAACTTCAGCGACATTTTGTTAAGTGTGATGAGAATTATTACGCTATAGTTCAAACACAATAATATTAGGCACAACGCTAAAAAGCGAAAAAAAAAATGCTATGAAAATTCTGCTCCCTGGTAATAACCGATTTATTTAAGGTGGGCACGGTGTCCGCCGCCGCCAAGTCGCTCTGTCTATGGGTGCGCGCCATCGAGAAATACGGCAAAGTCTACAAGTGAGTGTGGGAAACATACGAGTAGCTTTGTATACCCGTCGCATGCCCTTGGCTGCTGAGGATACTGTTATTAATCATTTAATCTATTATAAGCTTTGTTGCCGACAGTAAAAGGGCTCATAAATAAATACCACGTAGATGGGCCATTCTCGTTTTCTGTTCACAGTCAATTCCGTGGTGTACGTAAGTAATAAATATTTCGGTGTCCCCTTGTTTTGTAGACACTCATTTAATCGAATGTGTCGTTTCACCGAATTTCTGCTGAAACCTTATTGTTCTCAGGTTATGTTAAGCATGGGTTACGTAGGTTAGGTTAGACATGTGACCACCAAAAAACTATAACTCCTGTACGTGGAAATGCCTGTCGATGAAATGAAAATTCGGCGAAGTAAAACATTCTATGAAATGAGTGTCGGTGATACAAGGGTAAACCCAATCTTTATAATCATTCTAAATAACGATTATAATAATATATTGAGTAAGTTCACCATTATATTAATGTTTTTTGAAGTGATTAAGAATTTAATTATTACACTACCGTGTATAATTACATCCAAGGCTGTAACATCCAAGGAGGTGCGCAGAAAATGAGAATAGCCCGGATTGATAATTCTGTCTAAAAATGTGGATTTTTCGTAAACTTGATGAGCGTTCTGTGATATTATCAGTATCACTTCTTTAATATCCATTTTTCGTATCCATATTTGACGATAATTTTCTTAATAGAATAGTAAAACCCAAGAAAGAACGTCTAGAGGAAGCTTTAGAATCTCTTCGAATGAAGCAACAGATTCTAGCCGAGGCGCGCGCCAAACTGAAGGAGCTGAGTGAGATGCTGGCGCGACTCCAGGCGGAGTATGATGAGAAATTGAGAGAGAAAGAAGAGCTAGAGGATAAGGCGCGCAAGCTGCAGCTGAAGCTGGAGAGAGCTGAAGCTCTGATCACTGGGCTGTCAGGTTAGTTGAGGGTTTAAAAGTACCGGTTTATTCCGAACGCGAACGTTTTAAGGACTTTATCTTAACCTTAACTGGTTTATTCGATGAGCGGTTGGTGAAAAAATGCGCGCGTTGCAACTTGTTACAGGCTTTTGTTTAACTTGCAATGTTTGTATGCCTGTTTAGGTCAAGTTTTGTAAGCTGAATTAGAATCACGTCCCGGTGTCCGATTGAGCTGGAATCAGCTAGGCTGGAATTGATAATGCAGTCGAAAAGTGGCCATAGAAACTCCCGGAACGAAACAAGATAGCCCCTACGTGTTTAGGCTCGTTAGATTTGTCTTGATAAGCAGATAATGACTGTGCAAAAAAACACAGTCGGCAAGAAAAGCTTGTCTCAAAAATTATATTATTGACAGAAGCTTATTAAATGCTTAAATTGTTGTCTGATTGACGCCAGTCTGAGCGTGTACAGTTCGCCATCAAATATATCTGTACATATCAGAGTGGTCAAAAATATCTGAACATGCACTCTAACGCCTTGACAATAGAGTCTTGTTCAGATATTTGTGAGCACCTTGTTTGCTGCAATATATATGGTGGCGACTGTACACCCGACTAATTGTGGTGTTGTTCAGGGGAGCGCGAGCGCTGGGAGCTGACCGTCATGCGCTTGGACAAGGAGTTCGATAACCTGCCCGGGGACTGCCTGATCGCGACCGGGTTCGTGGCCTATCTGGGACCCTTCGTGTCCGAGTACCGCGACGACCTCATGTCCGACTGGCTGAACGAGGTATTCATCCATTCATTCATGCATTTATTCATTCTTTGAATCTTTCATTTATTTAATCATTCATTCATGTATCCATTCGTTTTTTATTCAATAATTCTTTCATTTATCTAATAACTTATTTACTTATCCATGAAATCAATTATTCATTTATTAATTCATTCATTTCTTTTACCATTCAATCTTAATCTAAATAAGATATAAAACAAACTCGGGTTCATTACACCATTTATAACTCAAGAACGGCCATTTATAACGCAATTACCTGAATTAACACATAGGATACTTTTTATCACGAAAAATTTGATAGGTTACGAGGGATGAGCGAAAAATTACTACGCGAACGGAGTCTCTGGGAAAAGCTAGTAATTTTTTATAATAAATGTATAAAAAATAAGATAAAATATATATATTCAGTAAGTAGGCTGCTCGGGCACTTTTACACGTCAAAATCTACCAGCGTTTCACAAGAAGAGAAGAATAAGTGCCACAAGAAACTAAGCAGTTATTCTTTAAAATAAAGTAATTCTTTCGTTCTTTATTCAATCATCCTGTCTCATCCAATTATTCATTTTTATATTCACTCAATAATTCTTTCATCCATTCTTAATGTATTCAAACCTTCAATCATTTAACCGTTATTTCATTCATTTAAAATTCATAAATCAATTCACAATTTTAATTTGTTAACCGAAATTGGGTCTTCCGACACACCTCTTTATGGAAATTGGTACAAAACACTAGGTAACGTTTAGGCAAAAAAACTGGATTGAAATGTAATGATAGAGTGAAGGATGGAACGGTGATTGAAAAAGGAAAGGAAAAGGGGAAGACGTATGGAAGGAATAAGGGTAGGGGAATTATAAAGATTTTTATATCTGCTTTATTTATTTGTGGATTCTTGATTCTGTTAATAATTGTTAATAATTAAATAGTATCCTATCTTGTATTGTCGTTAATCATGTTAATCGCACTCGCAGACTGCCAAGATACAGGCTCAGCCTAGTTTGGAGTCTGATGGACAAACCGTATATTTATGTAACAAACTGTTTTTGTTAAATAAACGATTTTTTTTTTTTTATTTTTTTTTTTTGAACATAATTACTGTCTTTATTGGAACTATCATACCTATTTAGGATCCCCAGGGATCTGCACGGCAGTCGGTTTTTAACCCCCGACGCAAAAAGGGGGGTGTTATGAGTTAAACGTGAGTATCTGTGTGTTTGTGTATCAGTGTGTCTGTCTGTGGCAGTGTAGCTTTTAAGCGATTGGACAGATTTTGAAGTAGTTTGTTTTCTTAGAAAATTAACTTAATCATGAGTGCTCTTAGCTTGGTTTGATGAAAATCCATTAAGCTATTTAAGAGTTATGAACTCTGAAAGTAGTCCCGATTTTTTCGGGGGTTCTTTAACTCGGTTAGGGTAATTCTTATATCGTTTCAACCGCCCGTCACAGCCGTGGCTACAAAATTGACGATTTTCTAAGGAAAAGCTATTGATAAGTATTGTAAGCGGCGGCTCTGAATTCTACAGAATAGCTGCAAATAACATTCGAATCTACAGGGAAGCCCGAAGCCGTCAATAATCCGACCACGGTTGTGACGGCGGCTGAAACGCTCGTGAGAATGACCCGTTAGGTTAGGTTATGTATATCCTCCTGAGGCCTACGTCAAAATTTCGCTAGTTCGAAACAGAATCTTATGTCAGTCAACAAAAGTTTAAAGTCATTTTGACAATTATCCTATATGTAGGACGTTAGGCCTCAGGAGCATATAATAGGGATGCGTCCTGGGAAAAAAAAACTATTTAGTCCGTCTGTTATATTATCAATAAGTAATGAACACGTATTTTTTGCTTTATCGAATCAATCAAAATTTACAAAGACAACGCTCGGGAGTGGGGGCTTGTGACGTCACAACGTGGTGAAAAGTGTGCCACGGCGTGACGTCCCGCGGAAGTTCAACGCCTATATCTTAATAATTAACAAAAGAAAAAGTGTTCAATATTTTTTGATAATGTAAATAGAATTTTTCAGAACACTAGCCTATTATCACCTGCCTATTTAGTAATTCCTATGCTTTTGCTATCTACAGATATTCCAAGAGAATTTACCAGTGACCATGGATATCACTATGCAGTACTTCTTGCTTGATGATGCCACATTGAGAGACTGGAACGGCATGGGATTGCCGGGTGAGTTGTGATAGGGTTATAGAAATTGTGCGGTGTGCGTAAGTCGGCCACTTGTACACGCGGCATGTCGTATAGGTGGGGAATTAAAAAAAAATAGCACACGAGTAATTTTTTCTTCAGATTTGGGAAAAAAAATGCATGTTGGTTGGGACCACCATTCTGAACAAGAAAAATAGAATTCCTGATATGTCCCCAAAAAGATTATGGAATTGTTCGTTTTGTTACCAAGAAATGTATTGGGTAACAAAACGGACAACTGTATACATATTTTTGGGGACATATCAGGAATTCTATTTTTCTTGTTTAGAATGACGGTCCCTACCAACGTGCATTTTTTTCCCCAAATGTAAATAAAAAATGAATCGTTTGCTATTTTTTGAAATTACCCAGGTATAACCTATCTACCTCTTTTTAGATTACATCATTGATTGAATAGATTAAACCCCCCCCCCCCCCCCCCCCCCTAAATACCCCTAATTTCAGAGCTTCTAACTCACAAATGGCCCAACGGACTTTCGCCACAAAAATCGGTTCAACCGCTTGGAAGTAATGCCACAGACAGATACACAGATAAACACGTTAAACGTATAACACCCCTCTGTTTTGCATCGGTAAAGTACGGCGCGTAACGAAATGATGTTGTGCCGTAGATGACAACTTCAGCGCCGAGAACGGCATCATAGTGACGCGCGCCACGCGCTGGCCGCTCGCCGTCGACCCGCAGGGCCAGGCGCTCATCTGGATCTCGCGCCTCGAAGAGAAGAACGACATACAGGTTTCATTGCTGATTCTAGAACATTCCCGAACCTTCTGGAACATTTTATTTAACTCGCATGTTTGTGTTTTGTTTGTTTGATTAGGTCAATTGTTGCAAGTTGTATTGAAACTTTCCGGTGTCCGATTGAGCTAAAATTTGGTATACTTACGTAATTTTGGAGCTGGTGTGATGATGCAGTTGGAAGGTGGCCATAGGAACTAGGCAACGAAACATAATAGCCCCTAAGTGTTTGGGCTCGTTAGATTTGTCTTGATAATCAGATGATGACTGTGCAAAAACAAGTACAGTCGGCAAGAAGAGCTTGACCCAAAAATGAACTTTTTTTTTACATTTGACTCAAAATTCAATATATTTCTTTAGTGAAATCTTCACATGCGGACTCTTTTACACATTGATAAAATAAAGTAAATCTACTAGCGCTTCGGAAAATACCATCATTTGCAGAGAAAAAGCGCCGCGAGAAACTCTAGCGGAAGGCCATTTTGTCATACATAAAATACAATAATACTTAAAACTAACAAGGTAGCAAAGTCATAAATAATAACACACTTAAAAAAACCGGTCAAGTGCGTGTCAGACTTCGCACATTTAGGGTTCCGTACCAAATTAACAATTTATTGGTATTTATTAGTAAAATATAAGTAATAATAAACTTATTAACCAAAATTAAAGTTCATAGGTCAATGGGAAGTTAAAAATTTCTTCGGAACAAAATTTTGTTGTTTGTTCGTTTGTTTTAAAAAATAATTTGTCTAATCAACGAACTTTAAACAACAATACCCCACTCGATGGGGTAGGTCAACATTTTTGTTTCGCGCCCCGCTTTAGCTGAATGGGAGCCCCCCTTAAAAACATTTAAAACTATTTTTTTTGACAATTTGTATGGCTTTGGGTCCACAAGATGCTTATACTGTGAAAATTTGAAGACTGTAGCCCCAACCGTTTGGCTGGTTACTTGCAGAATAAAGTTCGTTTCAGTTCATTTTATTACTTCCAATATTCCAGAACATTTCTAGAAAATTATGGAAAATTCTAGACTCAAATTGAATTGGCTATAATTCCACATGGTATCAGTTTATTGGATGGATCAGCTGATATTTCGAAACTAGTTTCTGCAGTTCTGAATTCAGAACCAATACTTACATTAATGTAATTTTTTTGCATTTAACCGAATGTTCTTTTCAGATTGTTGACTTCGGGCAACCCAACTACATGAAAATAATGGAAAACTGCCTGGTCTCAGGAACGCCGGTCATCATCCAAAGTGTTGGGGAAGTTCTGGACCCTTCCATCGCGCCGATCTTGGACAAGGCTATCGTCAAGATTGGGGACTCCAGGGTGATCAAGTTCAACGAGAAGATGGTGCCGTACCATGACAATTTCAAGATGTATTTGACTACTAAGTTAGGTGAGTTTTGAGCAGTTATCGATAACCTTGCCTCCAACGTAACAGACATTTTTGATTTTGTAGGATAACAGCGCACGAATCTCTACGATTCTGTCATATTTTACCCAAGCTAAGCTTCACAGCCTAGCTCACCGACGGAAAGTTGCCTGCTTGTCGGTGTTCTACAGACTGTACTTCGGGGAGTGTGCACAGAAGCTCCACGAGCTAATACCGCCGTCTCCTTTCTACCATCGGACTTCCAGGCGCACCGCGGGATGCCATCCGTACTTGGTTCAAATTCCGCCTTTTCGAACGAAGCGCTTTGCATCATCTTTCATAATGCGTACTGCAAAGGAGTGGAATGCGCTTCCGGCGTCTGTATTTCCGAGTGCATACAATCTGAACCTAATTAAAGCTAGGGTGAATAGGCATCTTCTGGGTGAGCTCGCTACATCGTAGACTGAATCTTCGTCCTCCAAGGGCGGGAGTTGGTCAAGAGCAAACCCATTATCAATAAAAAAAAAAAAAAAAAAAAACTGTCTATGAAGGAGCTTAATTTTTAACCGAAAACAAGATCCTTACTGCCGCACTCAGAGACGTCAATTAAGTTTTAAGTTTCATTAAAGTTGCTGCGTCTTATTCTATTGCTAAAGCAAAGAAAGTGACAGCAGCTACTTTAATGAAACTTAAAACTTAATTGACGTCTCTGAGTGCGGCAGTTAATTTCATGTTTTAAATTATGACCAACAATTTTATGCAAGATAACGGTGAACTGTTTTTATGTTAGAAATATCATACTCATCGTAATTCCAATTTGGTCACGTAAAATGGCGTGATCTGATGTTGGGATCTATGAGAAATCGACGGAACTCTTCGAAAACGTTCATAATCGTCATTTCAGCCGAAAGACATCCACTGCTGGCCTCCCCCCAAGGTTTGCCCAAGGACCGCTCCTGCGCTTGCATCTATCGGTTTTCCGCAATCATAACCACGTCGTCGGTCCACCTTGTTGGAGGTCTGCCCACGCTGCGTCTTCTAGTACGCGGACGCCAATCGAGAACTCTTCGGCCCCAACGGCCATCTGTTCTGCGAGCGATGTGCCCCGCTCACTGCCACTTAGGCAATTCCTAGTACTCCTAGGAGGCCGGTCTTTATTTAACCCTTTTTAGTAGATTTTTGAAGGTGGTTTTATTTTTTTGTGACACCGAATGATTTTTTTACTGCGATAGGCAACCCCACGTACACCCCCGAGGTGCTCACCAAGACGACGATGGTGAACTTCGCGGTGAAGGAGCAGGGCCTGACGTCGCAGCTGCTCGGCATCGTGGTGCGCAAGGAGCGGCCGCAGCTGGAGCAGATGAAGGACACGCTCGTCGTCACCATCGCCACTAACAAGAAGACCCTTGTGAGTGTTCCAATGTGACGTTCTCAATATAAAGGGACCTTATGGAGGCAGGCGGTTACGCCGTTTTTAGAACTGTTACCATAGTATTCGTATAGTTACAAGAACAAGATGAGCGTAACTGCCTTCCTCCATAAGGTCCCTTTATATTGAGAACGTCACAAATGGGGTCAAGTAAGTTTCTGTTCAAAATTTTTTTTGTGAGATTTTGTTGCGGACTAGATCGGATATCTGATCTGCCTGACGGTGCTCAAGAATATAGGTAATTGGTCTTTGCAGGGACCGAAACTGCTTACCATTAAAGGGGTTTTGATAGGGTTTTTTATAGACTTGTTTTTACAAACCCCAAGGATGCGCTAAGCTTATAGTTGACTTAGTCCAATGAAAGGGCAACCAAACGATACAGTTAATACGACTAAGCGCTAACTCAATCTTAATACCCTATCATCTGTTACCCTTTTTAAACTTAATTGCACGGTTTTAATCTCTATGCGCAAGTGATTCGACTTATTATTGCACTACCTAAAAATTGCAGACTGTAGCTGTCCGCTTAGGGGTCTCGTTGAGACGTGCGTCTGTGTGAGTGCGACGTTTCGAACGTTTGTTAGTATTTTTTTTTACTGCTTTAGCTATATTTATACTGTAGTGCTAGTTCTAAGAGTGTATTAATATTGCGTCATACGTTAAATGCCTGAACTTGAATCTACTTACATATTGTGTAGTGTAGGATAGCAAAAAATGTGCATGCCCTACCCTACACAATTCAACGATGCTTATTACCTGTTTATTAACCAGATTGACCTGGAGAACGACCTTCTCCGCATCATGTACGAGTCGCAAGTGCCTCTCCTCGAAAACGAGGAGCTGTTCGTCACGCTGCAGACCTCGCAGAGGACGTCGCTGGAGGTCAAGGAGGCGCTCATCACGTCGCAGGTCACCGAGAAGGAGATTGACAGCGCCAGAGCGGTACGTATATAGAATATAATAGAAAACCTGTCAGGCAACGAGGCCTATAGTTACAAATACCTTACAGACTACCACACGTATAAAAAAAAACATAACACTAACACCGAGGTGACAAAACAGCCGTAGCCCCGATTTGCCAGAATTGACGTCGTGGTCGCTGCTGGCAGGCTGCCCTCAAACTAGGGCAGATCCAGGATCTGTTAATCCAGGGTGAGGACTATCTGTGTGCTAAATTCCATCTAAATATGTTCAGCAGTTTAGGCGTGTCTGAATAAACATATCCGAACAAACTTACACGTTAATAATATAAGTAGGAAAATTTACGATAAGTATCGTATTTTCTCGCATAAGTAATTTATCTGTAATTATAAAAATAAACCGGCCTAGTGCGTGACTGACTCGCCGACGAAGGGTTCCGTACCATCGTTCAAGATACACTTTAATTTTTTATTTAATTAAATTTTTATAATTTTGTTGTTATAGCGGCAATATAAATACACACTATGAAATTTTCATCTGTCTACCTATTACGGTTCATGAGATACAGCCCGCTGGCTTAGTATTAGGGTTCCATTTGCACCCTTTGTGTACGGGACCCTAAAAACGAATAATAAACCTATTATTAAGTTAAAGTATTCTTTGTCACTTCCTGTCAAATTTAAATAAATGAATTGGATAGTGTTATGCAGAAAACAGCCATCTGCCTTTGAAATTCATATCAGCTTGGCTGTTTTCTGCATAACGCTATCCAATTATGAGTCGGCTGACGCGACTGATCGTTGGCTTACGTAAATCCTATACATTTTCTTTGATGTCGTAATTCGTTAAGTTGACAGGTGCTACGGAAAGGAATACATCTATTCCATATTCTAACGTAAGATTTAACGCTTAAGGTCTAAAATAAAAGTATCTCGTCTTGACTTTTATTACCTTTTATCAAGACGGGACACTTTTATTTTAAATCTTAAGCGTTTAGTTTGTTATAATATGGCATAGATGTATTCATTTCCCTAGCACCTGTCAATTTTTATCTCGTGAATGCATGTTTGCAAAGTTCTAATAATTAATATTTGTTACTTTATTACCTTGTAATGTAACTTACTTTTAAGTATTATTGTATTTTATATTTGAAAAAATTACCTTCTGTTGGAGTTTCTTGCGGAACTTCTTCTCCGCAATGATGGTCTTGTCCGAAGCGCTGGTAGATTCACTCTATATTACCGACGTGTAAAAGAGCCCGTATGTGGCCAATTTACTGAATAAATATTTTGACTTTTGACTTTAGACATGTTAAGCCCGCTGTTAGACTTTAAACATGGTCCCCAGGGCTACGTGCCGGTGGCTGTGCGCGCGTCGGTCCTATTCTTCGCCCTAAACGACCTGTCCCGAATCGACCCCATGTACCAATTCTCACTGGAGGCGTACATCGACCTGTTCAACTACTCGATCGACCGGTCGCAAAAGAGCCAGGAGTTGGAGGATCGCATCAACAACATAATCGAGTTCCACACCTTCGCTGTTTACAAGTTAGTTCCCTTAGGAAAAGCTAGAAGCCGGACTATGAGATGAACTTTGCACTAGCTATCTTTCTCTATTTTTACGTACGGTACGTTACAGTACGGTAAAGTTGTGTCGACGTACATGATGATAACAA
This sequence comes from Tortrix viridana, assembly GCA_963241965.1. Lineage (NCBI taxonomy): Eukaryota > Metazoa > Arthropoda > Insecta > Lepidoptera > Tortricidae > Tortrix > Tortrix viridana. Next base: position 1,347,852 of record OY725179.1, on the reverse strand, counting down.
AAGAGTACCTATATGCACACCTTTTTCTAACTCGTGAAAGCCATAAATATAAAGGGCAAACATACTTTATGTTACTTTTATAGTCCGGTTTCTATGCTTTGTTTGCTTTGTCTATAGTATCCTCAAACCAAACTGACGGCTGAGCCCATAAAAGAATTAGAATTGAGCTATCTCTTTCGCACGGAGCGGGCTCGTTATCTGCAGGGTGGCATAGTGCTGGTAGTAACGACACAACGAAAGGAATGTCGATAAAACTTTATGAAATCAATACGTTTTATGTTGATATAATTATAAATCAGAAGATGTCAAAAATTTAATACAAAACCAACAATATATTTACAGACAATAAAAAAAAAACAAATAAATTACTAAGTACATAAAATTAATTATGATTCGTCTTCGCTATCATTATCGTCTTGAAGATTTATAACAAGGGGTCGAGTATCTACTAAATGTGCTCATTTTGAGATAAAAAAGCCGGTCAAGTGCGAGTCGGACTCGCGCACCGAGGGTTCCGCACAAACTTGTAGGCATGTAAATAGTTCGTAAATCACGGAAATACAATATAAACAAAGTCCTGTATAAACTGACACGCAATAAGTATGCACTTTAGTACTTAGTGAGTGTCAGCTTATACTGGGCTAATTTTTTATGTGATGTAACTACAAATTAACGGTTTTCGGATTTTTTCCTTTACTTGTGCTATAAGACATAGCTTCTTGCAAAATTTCATGATTCTAAGTCAACGGGAAGTACCCTATAGGTTTTGATTCCCTTGAGATTCCCTTCAATATGCGGCATAAACGGCCGTATCTTTTGATTGCGTTGACTTAGATGTTTGATTTTTTCACTGATCCAAGGGACTGCAAATTTATGTATTTGATATTAATTTCATCTTGATACCTCCACGCGTTCCTGAGAAAAAGGGTCTGGACAGACACACAGACAGACGGACAACAAAGTGATCCTATAAGGGTTCCGTTTTTTTCTTTGAGGTACGGAACCCTAAAAATAAGTGGAATAAAAATGTTCTATTTCTATTATTACTCGATAATTAAGGGAGATGAAATCGACTCCCTGGATTGTCAAGTAATATCAAAACTGGAAACCTTACTCCAATCTCAATTCCTCCTCCCATCCTTGAACCAGCCCTAATCCTTCCCCTAGGAACACGTGCCGAGCGCTGTTCGAGCGCCACAAGCTGTTGCTATCATTCCACATCGTCTCCCGAATCCTCTTCCAAATGAACAAGATGAACAAGAATGAGTACCTGTTTCTTTTGAAGGGGGGTGTGGTGCTGGACAGGTCTGAACAGCCGGATAATCCTACGAGTAAGTTATGAAGAAGGGGCTTCTAAACGTTCTACATTATTCTGCAATTTATAGCCGGCAATATGAGGGCATCTTGGCATACGCATTTAGGACGCGTTTCCAGAAGTGTCCGATAATAACTTGCTAGGCAATTCTGCCCTGCTAAAGTAAAAGGCAGTATTTTACACAAAACTACTGTAGCAAATACAACCTTATTACCCAGTAATGAGCTTGCAATTATTACAGTAGTTTTGTGTAAAATACTGCGTTTTACCTTAGCAGGGCAGTACTCGTATTGTTGCCGGCTATCAATTGCAGAAAATGCGGCCTGTTTAGAATCCCCTTTATCTAGACAATAGAATACAAGTTAATTGCATAAATACGTGGAATCTTTTGTGCAAATACTTTACTTTCTTATACATTCAGTTAGCGGAATTAGCAGTTTCTTAAGAAATTTTTCCTGCAGCATTAGACACCATGATAACTGTGTTATCGGGTTATTATAATAAATGTATTAAACATTCTAGCCCATCCCGAAACCCCACTAAAATCAACATTGCCAGTGATTCCTGTTTTAGTCGTCCTCTGTTTATTTATAAACTTTTATATAATATACTAGCTTTCCGCCCGCGCACTTTGTCTGCGGTGAGTCAGTACTTTCGTAAGTAAGTTAAAATATAGCCTCCTGAAAGTCCATTCTCTGTTGGTGAAAGAATTTTTGAAGTCGGTCCAGTTGTTTTTGAAATTATTCGTTACAAACATAGAAAAATACAAATCTTTCCTCGGTATAATATTAGTGTAGATTAACATCTGCGAGTGCGAGGAGCACAGAACCAATCGAAGCTGTTTGAGCTAGGCCTAACCAACGCGTGTTGCGACTGACATGATGAATCATATGACCTTTTCTTCACAGATTGGTTACCAGAAGATTGCTGGGACAACATTACCGAGCTGGACAAGTTGCCGGGCTTCCACGGTACCACCGACGGGTTCGAGGTGTTCAGCAAAGAGTGGAAGGAGTGGTACTTGCACCCGGAGCCGGAAACTCTGCCACTGATAGGTATACCTATCATGACCAGACATCGGAAATTTTGGGGCGAAAACAAATGATAGATAGGCAGTTCGTATATGGATAAACCATTTCGACGCTTGTGATTGCTCCCAGTTTTGTTGACCTCATTATTATAATTTATAAAAAAGTTTTATAGTAATCAGAAATGCGGTCTTAATGTGGGGTTTACAAATTGAAGTAAAGCTGTTATAGCATATGGGGTATCATTATGAAAGGTCTTGATTTGCACATTTAAAAAATATTTTTTATTATATTTTTACCCTTATCTCCGAATTTTACGGGCCGACAAATCTGAAATAATGACTTTTATACCTTTATCTATATTTTATAGAAAATGTTGTTTCTATAAAACTGTTGTTTCTATCAATAGTTTTTAAGATATTAACAAAACTCTTTGAAAACGACAGTTGAAATTTAGGCAACCTAAAATGGTCCTTAACGCATGGTAAATAAAACTTATTTTTACTATTTATTTTACTAACGGCCCTGACTCATTGCGTCGGAATATTAATACTTATATAATAGGTACTAAACATTCAAAATTGAGAAACAGTTTGATGCGAACCACATTAAATACGGAACCCACAGTGCGCGAGCCCGAATCGCACTTGTCCGGTTTTTTTATACCGGAAACCGAACCCGGGACCGCTAGCTTCGTTGGTAACTACCAACTAGGCTAACTCTGTCCGTGAAATCGCAGGCGAGTGGAACGACGTGTGCAACGACTTCCAGCGCATTCTGTTCGTGCGCTCGCTGCGCGTGGACCGCGTCACCTCCTGCATCACGACCTTCATCGTGAACCTGCTCGGGCCGCGGTACGTCGAGCCGCCCGTGCTGGACATCAAGGTAGTCTCCTCCATCATCAGTAGTGATCGGCCACCGGTAGCATTTTATGTCACTTTGATGACGAAAGTATTACATGGATATGACTATTTAATATCGTGCACAATTTATATACCTATTGAAAATTTTTTTATCGAGTCTTATTAGTAATGGTCGGCGACAGGTAGCAACTTTCCGACTAAAGAATATTATATATATGATTCTAATCAGATTTCGAGTACGATTTTTGAATTATAAATGTACGCATTATTAACTTTTAAGGCAAAATGTAAAAAAAAAAACACCAAGTTTCTTGTCAAATGTGAGGTGTTAATGCATAAATCTCGAAACGAAAAGGTTGTTCTATAAGAAATGTACCATTATTTTGTGATACAAGTAATACAAATAGCATAAGAGGCACCGTGATGTCGTTGGTTTTTTTCGTAGTCGAGTTTTAGTTTTAATTTTATCTTGTTTACTTATACTTAAATTTAAACCATACCTAACATATCCATACTAGTCATTACTTTTGACGTGAAAGTGACATAAATTGCTCCCGTCAGCCGATCTTTAATCATCAGCGTACCTGGGAAAAAACTATAAAACTGCAACGCCTACTTTCAGAGGTCATAACTCTTAAATGGCCCAACGGATTTCCACCAAACTTACCTAATAACATTCTCGATTAAGTCACCTTTCAAACAAAACAAACTAAATCAAAATCGGTTCACCCGTTTAGAAACTACGATGCCACAGACAGATACACATAATTATTGTAATAATAACCTAACCTAACTTATAAAACCTTTTTATTTCTCATAAACTTTACAATTACAAATTATATTAGTGGTGAATATTAAATAGTGTTAGTACTTATTAAACTTATTTAGTAGTTAGTTAGTATTGTCCATTACTTTCTTTTCTGAACTACTTCTATCCAGTTGTTGCCCACCAGCTTTGATATCGTCCACGCATCGTTTGACTGGTCGTCCTACGTTTCTCTTACCAGGTGGGCCGGAAAATATCATTTTCACTTCTCATGCTCTAAAAGTTCGTCTTAATGTCGTGCGTAGGCGACATAAAGTCGCTTCTTATGCTCTAGTGCATAAAGTAAAATCTTCGTCGAAGACCTAGGCAATCGGTCCAACAGCCACACGAACAACTTTAACTTCGTAGAATAACCTCTTTATTTTATTTCGTTTCGTTAGTATTCTAAGACCAAGGTAAGGATACGGCAACAGCCAAAGTACACAATAAAGCTTCATGAAATAAAGTTATAATTTTTATTTCGTCGCATTTATTATAATTATTATTTTTATCATGTTGCTGTTTCATTTCCTCGCAATCGAAGTGAAAAGTAGAGTGTACAACTCGTCCATAAAACCCATTTAACACTCGATTTTATATCCATCCTCGCTCGCAAGCTCGCTTGGATGGATAAACGTCTCGCGTAAAATGGTGCGTTTTATGCACTTGTTGTACAATCTACTATTGTAATGTGAATGAGACGCCAAGAAGGTAATTCAGAAGGTTTATTCAGTAACTTACGAAACAGAGATTTTAGTCTAGTCGATTATCCTAGCTAAGTATAGGCGTACAAATATGAGCTTAAGGGAGGACGCAGTGGTAATCTCTCCCTGTACCCATTTGTCGGTGTCACTTGAGGATAGCAGAGGCCGTCTCTCAAGCTAGACCGCTAGCTAATGAATGCAATGATCATAGGGCCGCGCGCTGTTTATATACCCTCCGGGCGCAGCCTTCGTATGCGCTCGGGTAGATCGGACCAGTGAGCGGGATCGGTAGATAGTGCGAGCGGGAAAGTATTCGAGCCCGCGCGCCTCGCGTTATACGGTGGTTTCTTATATGTCGCTACACTATTCATTTGTTGTGAAATTTATTTTTACATTAGTTAAATTTGTTTAGGCGTCCTGGGAGGAGTCGTCGTTCAAAACGACCCTGCTGTTCGTGCTGTCCCCCGGCGTGGACCCGACGGGCGCGCTCATCCAGCTGGCGCAGGACGTGAAGATGTTCGACAAGTTCCAGTCGCTCAGTCTCGGCCAGGGCCAGGCGCCGGCCGCCACCAAGTTAGTTTGCGATGAAACTCTGACGCGGTTAACCTAGTTGGTAGTGACCCTGCCTACGAAGCTAGGTGGTCCCGAGTTTGAACCTCGGTATGGGCAAATATTTGTGTGTTCTATATATTTAAGTATGTATTTCTCTGTATAAGTATAATATATCGTTGTCTAGTACCCATAGTACGGCGGTAGAACATGTGGCTCTCGCATCGGTCTATTCAGCCACCAAAAGCGGTGCCTCCCCAGCATTGCACCATAAATCGTCTGCAATAGATGCACGGGCCAATATATAGTACCCATAGTACAAGCTCTAGAGCTTAGTTTGGGACTAGGTTCATTTGTGTGACATTGTCCCCTGACATTTATTTATTTAATAAATAAATGGGCCATTCTACTTTTCTATGCCTAACAAAACGTCCCTTAGCGTGAACATACATTTAAAAGCATAATTACCGTACCATACAGACCTGGATAATCCTAGTAAAACACGATTTTAAGATTCTGATCGAAAAACTCGACGTTTTGGACCGATAGTCAATCGGCACAGCCGGCTCCTCAGCACCCTTCGTGAACCCACCGAGTTTCAGCCAAATCGGACGGCTACGAAAAAAGTTATGGCAAAATAACCTTTGGGCGATTGAGAAAAATAAATCACATCAATGGCATCAAGTAGACACGAGAGCGTACAGTCGAACTCATATAAGTAGTTTTACATTTTAGTACCATGTCGCAGTTGGGTGAATCAACTTTTAAGGTACTCCTTTTCTTTTGTGGCATTAAAACTTTCCTGGCGACTTATGATTAATAATATAATTTATGAATATTATAATCAGACCGTAAAATTTACAGATCTCACATGTTAGACACCTCAAATATTTCTTAATTTTCGAAAAACCCTGGTAACTCAGGGGAAAATGCACATTTTTCATACAAAACCTGGGGACAACATCATCCCATCCGTTACTAATTATATTGTTATTTAAACATGTACTATTTTAGAACAACATTTTTTAAATGTTAGCCTATTTGTCTGATTTTATAAACGTGTAAGCCACGACGTTAGCAAATAAATAGTTTTTCTAAAAAAAAATAATTTGTGAAACATTTCAAAAAATGGGGGACCTTAAAAGTTGATTCACCCAGTTACGTATTATAAGTGTCAATAGTTTGAATTTAGTATGTCAATGTGTGTGTTGTATGTTTAGTGTGTCAATTTAGTATGTATGTATGTGTGTATTTAGTGTGACAAGGTACTAAAATGTTCAGCTACTTATGAGTTCGACTGGACATACATATGACGGGTTTAAATTATACAACATAAATAACACCTATAGTTAATATACTTACATAAACCTACACAAATGAGTAAAACACCATATCTACCAGGATGCTGGCGCAGGGCATGCGCGAGGGCAGCTGGGTGTTCCTGGCGAACTGCCACCTGGCGTGCCAGTGGCTCGGCAGCCTGCGCGGGCTCGACAGCCCCAAGATCCACCCGCGCTTCCGGCTCTGGCTCTCCTCCATGCCCGACGACGAGTTCCCGCTGCACGTGCTGCAGCGCAGCATCAAGATGACCACGGAGCCGCCGCAGGTATCAGATGAAAAAGATAAAGATAAAAAGATAAAAGATATTTATTCAGTAAGTAGGCTGCACGGGTACTTTTACACGTTAACATCTACCAGCGCTTCCCAAGAGGAGACCACTGCTGAGAAGAAGCGCCGCAAGATACTCAACAGTTAGTCATTTTTTAAATAAAAAAAAATATACAATGATACTACTTATTCTAGCATTATATAAAACTGTAAAAATAATATAAAATATCTGCGTAGTTTTGCAGGAAAACATGTCAGAATGATTACGAGAAAAAAATAATAATATATATAACACAAAACAGTTTCGACATGTCTTCCTACATAAACCGTGTCCCCTAGACAAGATACAGATTTTTATGATAAAACGAATCAATACTGTCTGTAGCTTCTCGCTAACTTTCGGGACCCGGAAACGTCTTCCTTCAACGTTTCTACTCCATTTAACAAATAATTACCTACACAATTAATGCTCCTATATCTTTTTCCTTTTTCATACATTCAGCCTCAACCACGACAGCGTTTGTTTTTTTCTTTCTCCTTTCTCTTTTTAAAAACATTACAAGTTGCCTGCATTCCAACCGACCACTGACAAACGTGAACTAACGTGATCTGTAAACTAACATTATGGAACGTGTATGTTATATGTACGAACTATAATAAAAATCACGACACAATGTTCGTTCAAAAGTTGCAAACTCAAACCCGACTGGCTACTAGTACGACGCACCTTTACAATGTGTATATAGCCTATGGCACTCGCACGTTTTTGACGAATCATATGACACCACATTTATTGAAATCGGTCCAGTAGTTTAGGAGCTGGAGTGGAACATCCGATTTTGATCACATACATACATTGTGTCATTCCATGAAGTCGCAGTTCAACAGTAACTCAACCGTTTAACGTTGATTTGTGTTACGCGCTTTCGTCGATTGAAAACACAATTTTTAACCCCCGACGCAAAAAGTGTAACAGTGTGTGTTAGTTTAACGTGTGTATTTGTCTGTGCCATCGTAACTCCTAAACGGATAGACCGATTTTGATTTAGTTTATTTTGTTAAAAAGGTGACTTAATCGAGAGTGCTCTTATCTTGGTTTTATGAAAATCCGTCAAGACATTTAAGAGTTATGAGGTCTAAAAGAAGAGTATCTTTTACCTGCATTTTGATTATGTTTTTTTTTGTCACTAAATTTATTTATTTATTTATTCATATACAGGTTTACAAGTATGCGAGTGATATGTTGTACTTGTAGGCACGTTGTTGTACGGTGTTCCGTGAGTTACAGGGGGAGTTTCATGGAGATGGAATTGTCCGTTTTGTTACCTAAATTCAATACATTTCTTGGTAACAAAACGGACAATTCCATACATCTTTTTGGGGACATATCAGGAATTTCTTTTTTCTTGTTCAGAATAGTGGTCCCAACCAATGTGCAATTTTTTCCCAAATCTGAAGAAAAAGTGAAAGGTGTGCTATTTTTTTGAAACTCCCCACAGATGGTACTGGCTGAAAATCAGCGCTGTAGGTGTGCTGAGGTGTCAGCATAATGCTGAGCTAGCGTCCGTTTCACTACACGCAACACGTGTTCTTTGTAATTTTGTTAGTTGTACCTTTATTTCTGTGTGTCTTTCGTGTAGTGAATAAAAAGTATTTCTTTCTATTTAATAGTTATGTATGTATAGGGTCTGAAAGGCAATCTGGTTCGTCTGTTCGCGAACATAAACGAGGACAAATTCGACGAGGCTACCCCGAAGTACCGGCGGCTGTTGTTCTGTGTGTCGTTCTTCCACTGCACCCTTATCGCCCGCAAGCGGTTCAGGCAGCTCGGGTACAACGCCGTGTACAGCTTCAATGACGCTGACTTTGAGGTGAGTGACTTTGACTTCTACTTGTTCAGGCTTAGTAACCGAACATAAAAATTCAATATGTGGGACAAGATTTTATTGTTGACAGTACATTATTTTTGTACTAGGGTCCATCGGTTTACCATCATTAGCTAAACAACGTTTTGCAAACTAATTAATTTCACAAACATACCATTTGGTAAACCACCTTTTTTTTCCGAAACTGTTAATGTTTCAGGGTTTTTATAAAAATAACCTAACCTAACCTATAGGGTTCTACACGATGGTCCCGTAATACATCCTAAAATATTTTCAGTTTCGGAAAAAAAATGCGGTTTGTCAAATGATTTGTTTGTGAAATGAATCAGTTTGTGAAACGTTGTTTACCAAGTGATTGGATACAGACATCTGCTTATCAAGACAAATCCAACGAGCCCAAACACGACGGGTTTATCATGTGTAGTTTAGGAGTTCCTATAACCTTCCGTCTTCATCATCAGACCAGTTCAATGATACCATAATATTGCATTATCATCGCGCTTACATACGTATTTCATACACACACATACATTAACAAAAAAACTTCCTGTACAAAAAGGTGTACGGGTACTACCCGTTCTTGTACCCAACAAAATTCCTTTTGGGAACCTTGGGTTTCGTCTCCCTGGAAGTAAGGCGAAACTTAGTGTTGATGTGTATGGCGTGCGCTATCTTGCGGGGGGACTCGGACTGTCCGGTTTTAGTATCCCAACTGGTGCGTCTGCAAGTTCCTCCTGTGACGAAATATGCCTTTCGGGAACGCAAGTACCCTTTGCTGGCGGTGCCGGCCGCGCGCACCGTGTCCCGCCGCAAGTCGCCGCTGGTCCGTGCTCTGCAACTCCTGAATGTGTTTTTGGATGTGGCTCCTAATGTCGATGTGCTTGCGAGTAGATGGGCGATGGTACGTGATGAATGTCTGAGGTTTTGTGTGAATATGGATACGCGGCCTTCAACTGTCTCCTGAATCATTAATTAAAGTTCTATTATTTTTATTGTTTACTGTTTTGTCACGCTGTCTATACTATTGTTATATTTTCTTCTAAAATTCTAAAATTCACAGTGCTTTAGTATTACTGTAATGCTGTGTAATTTCTTTGAATAAATAAATTAATAAAAAAATAAAATAAATTAAATAAAAGCTTGTAAAAATGCTCCACCACCCGGCAGATCTCCGACAACCTGCTCGCCAACTACCTGGAGGAGTACGAGGAGGTCCCGTGGGACGCGCTGCGCTACCTGTTCGCCATCATCAACTACGGCGGCCACATCACGGACGACTGGGACAAGCGCGTGCTCATCGCGTACATCAACCAGTTCTTCTGCGAGGAGGCGCACGACATACCCTTCTATAGGTAGGGCTCCTGGCTTCCGTGTGCTGCATGTGCCGGGTACGGGTATTTTCCCGTCTACGGCGAAGCAAAAAAAGGTTTAGGAGGAATTAGGAGAGATTATTGACCGAGCGAGCGGAGCGTCTCCGTTTCAGCTTGGGAAAAAATGCTTTCGCATGTCCGGCTGTTCGCGTCTACAGGTCGCATTTCTCAACCGATTCTCGTGAAATGTTGTGACCAGGTTCGATAATTATATGAGTTTTTTCAGCTTTCCGAAATTTTGCAAAATGGCGGAGATATGGGTTTTTGCGATTTAAAAACTTATTTGCGGTGTTGGTGAACTGACCGCGACCTATGTCGATGTATGGGGATAACAGTTATCCAAAGGCAAATTTAAGTTGGTCGCGAGGTCTACAGCTCACAGAGCCACTAGTCATTATTTATTATACAGCTCAGTAGTCAGTACAAAATACGTAGTTCCATGAAACAAATGTAACATAACCGAGTATCTTTTATCGCGCTATTATATTTTTGTCGCGTTAAAACCAGGTTTTATCTTTAATATGTAAGCGTAATCGTGAAAGTGCATACCCAGCTCTCTCACGTAGATACTTAAGTTGTACGACTATAGTGTCTGCAGTCCGTATTTTTTCTAATTCATTCCATTGTTTGATGCGATCCAGACTGTCGTCTATCCCGGCGTACCACATCCCCCGCGACGGCAGCCTGGAGTCGTACCGCGACTTTCTCGACCTGCTGCCGGGCTACGAGCGCGCCGAGTCCGTCGGCCAGCACGCCTCCGCCGACGTCGCCACGCTCGCGCAGGTACACTGGCTGACTAGTCTAGCGGTAGGGGGCTCGTGACACGACAGAAACGATGACGTGTCTAGGGGTAGGGGCTCGTGACACGACAGAAACGATGACGTGTCTAGGGGTAGGGGCTCGTGACACGACAGAAACGATGACGTGTCTAGGGGTAGGGGCTCGTGACACGACAGAAACGATGACGTGTCTAGGGGTAGGGGCTCGTGACACGACAGAAACGATGACGTGTCTAGGGGTAGGGGCTCGTGACACGACAGAAACGATGACGTGTCTAGGGGTAGGGGCTCGTGACACGACAGAAACGATGACGTGTCTAGGGGTAGGGGCTCGTGACACGACAGAAACGATGACGTGTCTAGGGGTAGGGGCTCGTGACACGACAGAAACGATGACGTGTCTAGGGGTAGGGGCTCGTGACACGACAGAAACGATGACGTGTCTAGGGGTAGGGGCTCGTGGCACGACAGAAACGATGACGTGTCTAGGGGTAGGGGCTCGTGACACGACAGAAACGATGACGTGTCTAGGGGTAGGGGCTCGTGACACGACAGAAACGATGACGTGTCTAGGGGTAGGGGCTCGTGACACGACAGAAATGATGACGTGTCTAGGGGTAGGGGCTTGTGACACGACAGAAATGGTGACGTGTCTAAGAGTAAGGGCTCGAGACACGTCAGAAATGAAAGATAAATAGTGTGATTAATACGTAGGATATCAATCCAGGATACTCGTAAGGACTATCTGTGTGCCAAATTTCATCCAAATCTGTTCAGTCGTTTAGGCGTGATGGAGACACAAACATCCAATTAATAACTATACGAAGTTTCACATTTATAATATACCTTCCGATCGCCCGCCCTCTTGACATACATTTCCGGTAGCCAACGGGTACGAGTGTGAGCGGCTCGCTGGCATACAACCGGGACGCGGACGGATCCGTCCCTAGGCAGACGACTTGTACAGTCAAGGTCATAAATATGTATACACTTTAGTACCTTGTCTATTTAATGTCATGTTTAAACTGCCATATATGAATGTCACAGCGATTAAAGTGACAAGGTACTAAAGTGTATACATATTTATGACCTTCACTGTACAGGTGCGAGCCTCTGCGGCCTACTACAGGCTGGCTTGTAAGAATTGACCGAAACATTGTTGTCCCAGGACGCGTTGATCATGTGCTCCACGCTGTTCGCGCTGGCCGGCGGCGCGGGCGGCGGCGGCGGCGGCGGCGAGGACCAGAAGGTACGCTTGCTCTGGCCTAAATACAATTACAATAGAATACCATTACTTTCTTCCAACTACGCAATAATGGCTCACTGAGCTTAAAGCGGCACTTTTTTGCTCTAGAACAATACAGACCGCCCTCACTTCGCTTCAGTTAATGTTCCCCCTCCCATTTCTTCCCTTAAAGTTGAAATATGCAATTTTTCTCTTCATAAGAACCTTCCTCGGACTTCAAGGAATATTTGAAAAGAAAATAGCCGAATTGGACAAGCCGTTCACGCGTGATGCCGTGACCAAGGGAAATAGGGATTAATTTTAAATATAGATAGATAGATAGACTACATTGTTTTGTTTTCTTCTTAAATCGCGACATAATTTGGGATTTCCTTTATGACGGTCAGGAGCCAGTCATGGAGTCCCAAGACAGATGAATTCCTATGGTTTTGGGATGCTGTTTTCGAAAATGACAGATTTTGGAATTCAAGATGGCGGACATGACTGTTAGGGAAAATCTTCATGGGGTTCATTTTCTAGGGTTTTTGGGATGCCTGATTTGATCGAATATAATTACCTAAACCATTCAAGAGTTCATTTAATTTACTACAGTTTTTTTTACACCTACTTCTCTTGCAGTAGTTGAAAGGAAAGCAGATTATCGACCTCGCATTAAATGGTTACTTTCTGCTTGGTGCAACAATCTATTTGCATAAAGATGTGGTACATAATATGGTATAGCAATGAGGCATTTCAGGTGGATGAATTAGCAGCGGAAATGATTGTTAAACTGCCAAACAAGATCGACATGGAGACAACAGAGCGGATGATGGGCCCGGAGATAGTGATGCCCATGTGCGTCTCGCTGCTGCAGGAGATCGGCTACTACAACGTGCTCATCTCTGCCATCGTGGCGGGGCTCAAGGTGAGGGCACTCGGGAACATGGAGACTCGACGCATGATATATAGACGCGGGATAGTGACTACGTGCTTAATCTGTTAGACTAGATCTTTTCATATTTAGACCAGGGATCGGAAAACCCCTTCATTTGATTAACCTTATCGATAGGGTAACCTATCATTTGGTTACCCAATCGATGTGGTTACCCTATGATTGTGTTACCTTGACGTTAGGGGACCCCTTTTGGACTAGTTAACCACTTAGCATTACCTTGGTATTACCCTATTGATGGCCTTTCTCTTTTTTACGCATTCGGGCGATCTCTGTCTAGCCGCTACCTTTTAAATTGTTAGGTAGTGCACTAATCAGTCGAAACACTTGCGCATAGAGATTAAAACCGTACGATTCAGTTTAAAAAGGGTAACAGATGATAGGGTATTGGGATTGGGTTAGCGCTTAGTTGAATTAACTGTATCGTTTGTTGCCCTTTCATTGGACTAAGTCGACGATAGGCTTAGCGCATCCTTGGGGTTTGTAAAAATAAGTCTATCAAATACCCTATCGAAAACCCCTTTAATGGTAAGCGGTTCCGGTCCCTGATTTAGACTATGATTAGATTAGACTATGTATCCCACTAGACCCCTCAAATCTCTGTTTACGTACAGTCAGCATCAAATAGATAGGAGCAGCGAAAGTGGCCAAATATATCGCAACACACCTTTATTACTATATGAATAAGCATGTGTTGCGATATATTTGGCCACTTTCGCTGCTCATATCTATTTGATGCTGACTGTACACGAGGGTAAAACGTCGTGTCCAGACGTTGGAATTTTTGGGGCGAAATCAAATGACAGATAAGGAATTTGTATATCGATAAACTTACTTAACGATGCTTTTCGCCTAAACTAATGATCGCTCCCGGCTTTGTTTGTAAAATGTATTTTTATTGTAAGTATTATTTTGGTACCGAATGATAAAGTAGGTAAATGTACCTAACTGCAATTCCAAAACATACCTGCAGTGAAGAAGATCTCTATGAGAAGTGAAGTCAAAAAAGAAGTGGAGTTTTAAGTTAATCGAAAAGTTTTTTTTTCAGTGTCATACTTTCAATAATCCGGTCCTTGGACCCGCACGGCCCTCTATTTTATCCAATCTAGCTTGGTTCTTTCGTGACTGTTTGACTTGGAAAAATAAATTAATTTTGGCATAGGATCATGCTACTCTGTCCATTCGTAGTATTTTCTGTTAGTTTATCCGCTAATTCCTCCTATTGAAAAAAGAGTTAAAATAAATACAAATGCATTTAAAATTAATTGTTTATTAACATAAAGCAGTAATAGACTCCTATCAATAAATTGCCTATAAATTGGATCGGGGGAGGTGGGCGACAGCTATTGACCGCGCGGCGCCACCGAACGTATTTTTGATTTTTCGTTCACTGAGGCCGCGGGGGTCAATGTTGTCCGACGCTTAATAATTCTTAATAATGTATTAGAAATCAATCCCCAGTAATAAAACACCTTATTTATGTATATAATCTAGCTAAATAATGGAAAAAAAGCATCGATGAAATTTGGAAAAAATCATGATTTTTTTATTAGCTTGGTAAGATAATTGAGTGTCGGACAACATTGACCGCGTTGGCGTTCAACGTGTTAATAAAAAGTAGCTGATTTGACTTGTCAATCCGGTACCCCATTACTTTTTTTATTAACGCCAGGAGCTGCGGCGCGCCATCGAAGGCCTCGTGGTGATGTCAGATATGCTCGAGATCATGTACTCCTGTATCTATGAAGGCCGGGTCCCGACGTTCTGGCAGAAGGGTGAGTGTTCCTTAATCTGTCCAGTCAATTTAAGATCCTTCGCTTGCTCTGGATTTAATATTAGTATTGGTTTCTCGCAGCGCGTCCGTCTATGAAGCCGCTGGGCGCGTGGTGCCGCGAGCTGTTCCTGCGCGGCGCGCACCTCGGCGCCTGGGCCGCCGCGCCGCGCGCCGCGCCCACGCTCTGCTGGCTGCCCGCGCTCGTCGCGCCCACCGGCTTCCTCACCGCCGTCATGCAGGTCGCGCCGAGCGTTACACATCATGTGATCTCGTCTTGCACCTGTGTTACACCTCGTCCTGCACCTCATGTTACACCCCGTCTTGCACCTCGTGTTACACCCCGTCTTGCACCTCATGTTACACGCCGTCTTGCACCTCGTGTTACACCCCGTCTTGCACCTCATGTTACACCTCGTCTTGCACCTCATGTTACACCCCGTCTTGCACCTCGTGTTACACCCCGTCTTGCACCTCGTGTTACATCTCATGTTGCACTTCGTCTTCCACCTGGTGTTACACCTCGTCTTGTACCTCGTGTTACACCGGGTGTTACACTCCGTTTTGCACCTCGTGTTATATTTCATCTTGCACCTCGTTTACAGCCCGCCTTGCACCTCGTGTTAAACCGAGTGTTCACATCGTGCTACACCTAGTGTTACACCACGTGTGTTAAAATAGTAAAAAAAAATACGGTAGGTGACGCTGTTACGCCTGGGTGGAATTCTAGCTCGCGATAACGGAATGTTCCCCCAGAATGTATAAGAGCGGCTAGTTATTTTGCGTGTTTTGTCTTTCGAATGCATACTTTATTGCATTCGAAGTGTGAGTGTTGTGAAGAACACTTTTTTATTAGATGACCCGAGGTACAGCCTTGTCCACCGTGCCACTCCCTGAGTTACAACTTGGGCTACATTCCGTGCTACACGGATTGTGCGCCACCTCGTGTTACACTTTGCATTATGCTTCGTGTTACACCTCGAGTTACTCCTCAAGTTACACATACACCTCGGGTAACGGGTAACACTGAAATGTACTATTTTACATTTCTACATTTTATGAACTCTGTAACCACACGAACGAAACCGGGGGCAAAAGCTATTATCGTTATAAATATATTGCAATATGTTTGTCAGACCACGGCGCGTGGCGAGGGCTGGCCCATCGACACTCTGGCGTGGGAGTTCACCGTGATGCCGCTCGAGGAGACGGCCTTCGTGCGCCCTCCCAGGGACGGCGGCGTCTACATCAGGTATGGACAAGACTTGATATTATATTACCCCTTCCAGCACTTAAAAATTACTTGAAAAAGTTGTTGATGTCAAAGGCGTACTATAGGGTCGAGGACTATCTAACGGACAAAAATGCTTGGCCTAAACCAGAAAATTAACTGAAAATTAACTAATAGCTGCTTACTACCTCACAAAAATCATGTAAACACTGTATATTGTCACAGGGACACGGTTTATGTAGAAAGACATGTCCAAACTCTTTTATGTGGTTATGTGTGTAGATATATATGTGTATACGTATATACCTGTGTATGTATATATATATATGCTATTTTTTTATTTTTTTTCCGTAATAATTCTGACATGTTTTCCTGCAGAACTACGCAAATATTTTATATTATTTTTATAGTTTTATATAATGCTAGAATAAGTAGTATCATTGTCATAAGTGAATATTCTATTAAAAAAATGACAAACTGTTGAGTTTCTTGCGGCGCTTCTTCTCAACAGTGGTCTCCTCTTGGGAAGCGCTGGTAGATTTTGACGTGTAAAAGTGCCCGTGCGGCCTACTTACTGAATAAATATCTTTTATCTTTTTATATACGAGTAAGCTATGATGGTCAGAATCTGACCATCTGTGACTGTGACTGAGACACATCTGATGTGTCTTTTGAGTCTTCTACACAAATCTATATATAGGAAAACATGACATATTATTCTCTCGTAATAATTCTGACACGTTTTTCCTGCAGAACGACGCAGATATTTTATATAACGCTAGAATAAGTAGTATAATTGTAATAACTTTATTATTAAAAAAAAATTACTCTTGAGTTTCATACGGCGCTTCTTCTCAGTATTGGTTTGCTCTTGGGAAGCGCTCGTACTTTTTGACGTGTAAAAGTGCCCGTTTGGCCTACTTACTGAATCTTTTCTCTTATCCGTAACCCAATGAAACACAGAAGTCGATAATTATTGCCATATTCTCAAGATTCCATATTTTTTTTTATCACAGCGACCGCTGCTTATTTATTTATGTATTTATGAATAGTAAATAGTAAAATATTAATGGTTTGACCTGCCGACTCTTAAGCAGAGGGTCGTGGGTTTGAACCCGGGCTCGCATCTCTAAGTTTTTCGGAATTTATGTGCGAAATATAATTTGTAAATTTACCATGTGCTTTTCGGTGAAGGAAAACATCGTGAGGAAACCTGCACACACCTGCAAAGCAATTTGAGGGTGTGTGCGAAGTTCCCAATCCGCACTGGGCCCGCGTGGGAACTATAGCCCAACCTCTCTCATTGTGAGTGGAGGCCTGTGCCCAGCAGTGGGACGTATATAGGCTGGATTATTATTATTATTATGAACAGTAAAACCAACAGCTGGTCGATTAAATTGCACTGTTGTGTTGTAGAGGGCTGTTCCTGGAGGGCGCGTCGTGGTTCCGCAAGGACGGGTACCTGGCGGAGCCGCTGCCCATGCAACTGGTCTTCCCGTGCACGCCCATACACTTCAAGCCCGTCCGCGCCACGGGCCGCCGGCTCCGGAGTGAGTAGCCTCTACTCTTTAAAGTCAAACCGCACTGGCGAGGCGCGGCGCGGCGCTGCGCGGCTGAATATTATTTCTACTAATTACTATGATTCCAACCGCACTACAGCGGCGCGGCGCGGCAGAGTTGGGTCCGAGAGAGTATTTTGCCGCGCCGCTGCCGCTAGTGCGGTATAGCTAGCGGCGCGACGCGGCAAAATATTCCGGTCAGTTCAAGTTCAACCACCGAGCGAGCAAGACGACGCACGATGGATGAGGAAAAGGTAATATCGGTAGTTAGTGGTTATCCAGAACTATAATTATATGATTTGTAAAACGAAAATTATATGAACCAAATCATAAAAAATAATATTTGGGTGAAAATAAGTACATTATTGGGCATAGATTGTAAGCAAAACATATTCTTGTTCCTTATTTTTTTTACGAATTTTGCGAGTGTTTTGCGCATTTTGTTACCCATTTCGCTGTGGAAAAAAAAACAACTTTCGTTCATCTGAATGAAATCTTGCCACGCACTGGCAGTAAGTGCCGCGCCGCTCCGCTGCCGCGCCGCTATAGTGCGTTTAGGAGAGGCCGCGCCGCTCCGGTGCCGCGCCGCGCCGCGCCGCGCATGTGCGGTTCGACCTTTAACGTTCAGCTTCAAACTTTACTATCATTCCTGCCAGTTGTTACGCGTACAATTTGTTTCCCAACTTATCGGTATCAGTATGCTATAAAAGATAGCAGTAGGTGTAACAAGTTCACATATACGCACCGCAACACAACCTCTAAGCTAGTTTCGCTATGCAATCAGTCGCGGGTGTCGCGTGTTGCATGTAATTATTAATTGTTCTGTAGATTTTATGAGGAGACTTGACTATCTAGTTGAAACCGGTGAAACGACTAAAGGTATTTCAACTTAATCTTTAGGGATTGCATGGCATAGGGTTTCGAGATTGAAGTACAAAGGAAAAAGGCAGTATGTACATGTGATGTCTGTTTCTTTTGGATGGAAGTATAGGCTTCATATTTCGATTACAATCATGAGGCCTGTGTGCTTGTTTAATTTGTTCCTCGCAGATAACCAAGTTAGCTAACCAGCACAGCTAGCATCCAAAAAGGAAGAAAATGTCATTCCAGGTAACTGGTTTTTTAACAAGGAGGAATTTCCTGGAAGACAACCAGTGGAAGACAAATGTGGCCGTCTACTGAGGATAACTTTTTCTTCCTTTAATAGGAAAAAAGTTTCCCGGTAGATAACCAGCTCAGATCTGGTAGTTTACTAAAAACAACTCATTCTTTATAGATAACTTGTTTTTTTTTTTTAAGTTTTTTATATAGTTCTCTTCCAAGAAAAAATCCGTGTTAAAAACCAGTTATTGAAAAGAAATTTCCTTCTTTTTCGACTGCTGGCCGGTTAACCCGCCCAGTTGGCTAATAAGCCTGGTGGCATGGTTCATCATGGCATCAATGCTCCCCAGACCGCTACATCTGCCCGTGCTACTACTACCCGCTGCGCAAGGGCGCGTTCGTGGTGGCCGTGGACCTGCCGGCGGGCAAGGAGAGCGCGGACTTCTGGGTCAAGCGCGGCACGGCGCTGCTCTGCACGCTTTCCACCTAGCGCGCCCAACCCAATATATGCTTCTTATCAACGCGCTGTTTCATTAACCGCCGACGCACAGCAGAAGGGTGTTATCAGTTTAACGTGTGTATCTCTGTCTGTGGCATCGTAGCTGCCAAACCGATGGACCTAATTTGATTTAGTTTTTAGGGTTCCGTGTTAAAATGGTAAAAAAGGAACCCTTATGGTGAGACTTCGTTGCCTGTCTGTCTGTCTGTCATAGCAGTTTTTCTCAGCAACTACACATATATACATGAAATTTGGCATAGTTGTATAACTTGCTTGCCCGCATCAGATCTGTTTTTAGTAAAAAAGGACTCGATCTACACATTTCAATTTTTTTTTATTTTATTATGTTACGTGACGTACTTTTTGATTTATAACCAAAAGTGTTAAAAAAATGACCGTTCCCCCCTTATTAAACTTATAGATAATCATTTATATTTTACGGGAAAAATAAAACGAAGTGTTCAAAATGTATAGTTTTCGAGAAATTGACAAAAAAACTACTAAACTACTTGTACTAAAATTTAGGCAAGTCAAAATGGACCTTATTGCATATAATTAAAGTACATAAAAAGGTATAATTTTGAAGTACGGACTTAAATACGGAATCCTCGATGCGCGAGTCCGACTCGCACTTGACCGGTTTTTTTTATTGAAATGTGAATTCATCGAGTGTTGTTATCAAAGTTTGGTGAACATCCGTTGGGTCATTTAAGAGTTGCTCTGTCAAAACTGTTATGACTGTTGTGAGGTCTGAAAGATTTTTTACCTAGTTAATATTTTTAGGGTTCCGTACCTCAAATGAAAAAAACGGAACCCTTATAGGATCACTTTGTTGTCCGTCTGTCTGTCTGTGTGTCTGTCAAGACCCTTTTTCTCAGGAACGCGTAAAGGTATCAAGTTGAAATTCATATCAAATACTTAGGTCTGCAATCCCTTAGATCAGTGAAAAAATCAAGCATCTAAGTCAACGCAATCAAAAGATACGGCCGATTATGCCGCATATTGAAGGGAATCTCAAGGGAATCAAAACCTATAGGGTACTTCCCGTTGACTTAGAATCATGAAATTTGGCAAGAAGCAATGTAGCACAAGTAACGGAAAAAATCCGAAAACCGTTAGTTTGTAGTTACATCACATAAAAAATTAGACCAGTATAAACTGATACTCCCTAAGTAAGAAAGTGCATACTTATTGCGTGTCAGTTTATACTGGACATTGTTTATATGGTATTCCCGTGATTTACGAACAATTTACATGCCTACAAGTTTGTGCGGAACCCTCGGTGCGCGAGTCCGACTCGCACTTGACCGGCTTTTTTCTACATGATCGCGCTTTTTAGTATTTCCAATCCGTGAAGACCCGCCCAATAGTTAATGTTACGTTCCTTGACGCAACAGCAGCGCAGCAGCAGCAGTGGTCGCGAGGCGAGCCGCCGTGGATTTAAAACGCTAATTCTTACTCCATTAGTGTTCGGAGGGATTATCGGTGGCGAATTTTTCGAGCCGTGTTTTTCGTCCAAAAGGAGAAAGCAAGATGGCGGCCGGAAGTCCCCAAACCTCACGGGGAGCTGTTAGTTGGGTAAATGTAATGTTGTCAGTGGTAACATGCTCCCCTCCTTGGTAGCCTGTCAGGCAATCAAAATGCTGCTGTAACTACTCGCTGCGCAACGGCACCTTCGTGTTAGTTCGTGGAACTTGATGTCATCGAACAAAATGACAAATTTTTTTACTTGTTTGTTTCATGAAACTACCTACTAGCATTTCAACCCGAGCTAACTTTTCATTGACGTCATAGAACAAAATAGGAATAATTGTTGTCATAGAAAAAATAAGTGAAAAATTGTGTCGTTTTTTCATATAATGTCGAATGCCATAGAACTAATGGAACCCGCCCTCGTCCCCCGTTGACCTGACCACCGGCAAGGGGAGCGCAGATTCTGGGTTAATACCACATACTACCACAATACGACCAGCCTACTTTGCAACAAAAAATATGTAGTTTAGCTTCCACAGACTGTACAGTGTATGCTACTTCACCTCAGACGTGAAAGTCGTGGCGGTAGTGTCACCGTGCCTCCAAATTAGATACGAACTCTATAGGACAACTTCCACAGGGCGATGATATCGCGGCGATACTATCTATATTGACGACGCGTTTAGCCTAGTTGGTAGTGACCCTGCCTACGAAGCTAGCGCGAGCGCGAGTATTTGATCCTGAGTCATGTTTTCTATGTATTTAAGTATGTATTTCTCTATATAAGTATGTTTATCGTTGTCTAGTACCCATAGTACAAGCCTAGAGCTTAGTTTGGGACTAGGTCAATTTGTGTGAGATTGTCCCTGATATTTATTTATTTATTTATATCTACTAAAATAAGTTAAACACTGCTTATTGTTTTGTTTAATTACTTTTCTGTTCCTTTCACTTGTACCTATTATAAATTAATTTATAATACAAGTGGAAGGAACAGAAACGTATGATCTCGCGAGTAAGACGTAGGTACAGTCACCACACGGGATTGTTGAGCCACCATAGAACCCTGTCATAATGACAACGTCAAGTCACTCAAAAGAAATTACGTCAAAATTTTCCGTCGACTTTCTGTGAGAGGGTTCTATAGTGGCTCAACAATCCCGTGTGGTGACTGTACATTCATTAAGTATCCTGTTTCGACAAAATATTTATTTTGTATTTTATTTACTTTGATGGAACTATAGGTCTATTTATGTCTCTTGTAAGATGTTCTTGTATGACTGTTTGTTTCCTTAATAATAATAATTAAAAAAAAAACGGACGGACTCGCCGCGATTCTCTCGTCCGTGGAGATAACGCCTTTAACTTTTTCAACGCCATGTCAAATACAGAAAACGGTACTCACCCATTAGCTAATATCAACCTTAACTCATATAGGGGAGACCGGGTACAAAAGTAACAGCGGGTCGAAAGTAACAAACGCTTTGTAGGTTTATAAAACAGTGGAAATTCCGCCGCGCTGCCATCAGACGATAGCTGGCGATATCCCCCCCGCTTGTATTCAGCCGCCGCGCGCGCACTGCGCCGTAAAATTGTACTAGAGGATTCAATGTGATTTGACAAACCTATAGTAAGTTTTTTGACATGTATTCATTTAGTGTTTACGTAGCATTAAAATGATGATATCAATGTGAATCTGTGCATAGTAATTCTTGATTACATTGTTTACACACTGCTTCAATTGGTTTTTGTGAAGCACGTTTCACTTTTAAGTACGCATTTATGAATTAACAAAAACGTGGTTGGGTACTAAAGTAACATAGCACTACGGGGACAAAAGTAACACAATATAGTAAGAGTGAGTAACATTACAATATAGTTATGAGTCAACGATGATGCATACTATGTGTGCCATAATTTCGAGTCTGAGTATTAAAAAGCTCGATATTATAATAAAACTTTGATCTCACTAAATATTACTAAAATTTAAATAATCAATGACGAGAAGTCGATAATTTTGTTTTATAATCCTAAAAAAGTACTATTTCAATGTTAAAAGCGTAAATAACTTATTTTTGTTGTTATTACATATTTTTCTTATAAATTTGATATTGCATTTCATATTTATTACATACCTATTTATCATGTTACTTTCGACCCACACCATGTTACTTTCGCCCTGGGGCCTCGGGGTCAAACGTAACAACTGACAATTTTTTTTAAGTCACTGTAATTTATAAAAACCGCCAAATAATGAGGTAGATTTTGATACAAATTTGTAGAGAATAAACTAAATTTACATATGGGTATATTTATCTCATCAAATATGTGACAGTTAACCAGAAATCAGTGTAAAAGTACAAACTGTTACTTTTGTACCCGGTCTCCCCTACACTCCGGTCTATTTGGCGCTATCAACCATGACGGATATATCCATCGTTGGCGTTGAACCAGCGGTGCGGGTATATCCGTCAATGGTGTTGAAAAAGTTAACTCTTGCTAAGCCTCAAAGCGAGATGTGGTTATCTCTAAAAAAATACAATGTACGTTTTCAATATTAATTATTATTTATTATGCACGTCTCATTTGATACACGATAGTAAACAAAAATAATTATACTGTTATATATCAGAAGGCGGCGTTTAAACCAAAGTAAAGAGCTTTTAAGCGTTATGTTTCGGTACTTCAATGAAGCAATTCTCAATGACATTCAAAAATATAAGCAAAGATTGAATTAACAAGCTCTTTCGATTTAAAAAAGCGTTTTGCTGAAGGTGAATTTTAGTCACGTTGACAACACTTCGCCAGCACTTTGATAATTGCAGTCACGAGAAGATACATTTAAATATTAAAACGACAATGCTTTACACACATATAGTACTTGAAACTGAAACTAAAAAAGATATGAAATTACTATAGAATATTTCAAGATGTTTTGCTCTAGTTTAAGTATGAAGTGAAGGGATAAATGAAGTTAGTACAGGCGAATAGGGTCTACGCTGATGAAGAATGGCTTGTCGTTGGCGTCGCATGAGCAATAGCAACGTCCTGGCTGGTTGCCTTGGCGTGGTACGATCAAGGTCTTGAAGCTCAGGTTAGTTTCGATCGCTTCATCTGAAACAAACAATAATTTGTTATAGTGGGTGGGCAAAGCGACACCGACGCTTAAAAAACGATTTTCATATCGGATATGGTATAAAATGGTATCAATACATTTAGTATGATTGTATATATATTATGTATCAATACATTCATTATGATGACCTGAATACAAATATATGAGATGACAAGCGCGAAAATGGTGGGGGTAACTGTGACGACATAAAGACGGTGTAGTTGCTGAAAAAAACTGCTGTGACATACCTACAGACAGACAGACAACGAAGGTTCCTTTTTTACCATTTTGGTAAATTTACATTGTTGCCTTCGTACTTAATGAAAAAGAAAAAAAACTGTCACATCTACAGGGTGTTTTCTTATTCGTCTTAAACATTTTGGGGGTTAAATCAGTAAGTCATACTGATCAAGTTTCACTATGGGACCAACCCCGAAATCGCGAAAAAATTTGACCATCCTATACATTTTGGCTAGTCAGCTGAAGATGTTTTGTATGGGAGGGTCAAATTTTTTTTCGCGATTTCGGGGTTGGTCCCATAGTGAAAGTTGGTCAGTATGACTTACTGATTTAACCCCCAAAATGTTTAAGACGAATAAAAAAACACCCTGTATATCTGTCATTGTCAAGTCAAATCAAAGGAAACAAACGATTCAATACTAATTCATTATTCAAGTCCAAATATCGCGCAAAGGTCGTAGAGCAAGCGGCAAAATCGAAAGTCCGGAGTTCGTTAAAAATATTTCTAAAAACACTGATCACATGAAACGCAAGCAAACAGAAAAGAGTCGTTCAATTGAATCGTATGTTTACTTTGATTTGACAATGACAGATATAGAAGAGACCGTTTTTTTTTATTTTTCATAAGTACAAAGGCAACAAGCTTGTCGGTCATTAAAGTATACAAATGTCAACTTAATAACTAAAAAATATTTCTAAAATATTAGAGGAAATAAAAATAAAAGAGCCGCAGTTCCTTGATCTGTAGGATGAGGACTATCGAAGAAAATATATAATTTACATCTCTTAAAAACTTTACCTAGCCAATTAGTAATTGAGGAGTTCCTCTGGCCACCATTCGACTGTTTCATCATACCAGTTCGATGGTACCATATTATTTTGCTATCGCTTTAAGACGGCAAGATAAAATCGTTCAGACAGACCTACAATTTTTTTTTAATATTTTTCTAAAATATAGTAAGCAAAACGATGGCGGAATATAGCACTCGTATAGCAAAAAAAAGTTTTCATGAAATACACAATCTAAAATCTTCAAAAACCAAAAAGTTAGTGACGCGTGGTTTGAACCTCGCTGCCTGTGCGTCACACCCGTCTATGGTCACCACTTCGCTAAACGAGTCTTTCTAATCCGTGTCGAATTTGTCAGTCACAACCTGCTGATCAACCACGGGTGTTATGAGTAACAGAAACTTTTACATTAAATTTAACTGTAATTTGATGTTGACGACGCAGTTAGCCTAGTTGGTAGTGACCCTGCCTACGAAGCTAGCGGTCCTGGGTTCGAATCCCGGTATGGACAAATATTTGTGTGATGAGCGCGAGTATTTGTTCCTGAGTCATGGATGCTTTCTATCCCCCTTACTAATAAACGTTGAGTAACGGCTGAGTAGTTATACAATGCTTTGTCCTTATCTGTCAAATTTAAATGTCACAATGACAGATAAGGACAAAGCATTGTATAACTACTCAGCCTTTACTCAACGTTTATTAGTAAGGGGGTAAATATTTAAGTATGTATTTCTCTATATAAGTATGTTTATCGTTGTCTAGTACCCATAGTACAAGCCTAGAGCTTAGTTTGGGGCTAGGTCAATTGGTGTGAGATTGTCCCCTGATATTTATTATTTATTTTATTATTTATTAATTTACTTGTAATATTACTTTCAGAATAATTTCCATCTAATTGTGTAACATTCAAAAGCTGTAACTTTTCCCCGTTAAGGAAAGTTTTGCAATGTTTCATTACACTACTCACACAGCCCTTTCATTTGAGACCCCACATGGTATAATTAAATTAAAAGAAAAAAAAATGTTTTACTTTGTACCGCCACCTTTATGACGTCACAGTTACCCCCACCATTTTCGCGCTTGTTATCTCATATATTTGTATTCAGGACATCATACTGAATTAATTGATACCATATATACCCATATCCGAGTTGACTTGAATGGAAAGTAACCTACAACCTTATTTTCCGACCTACTAACTATTAGTTATAATATAACACTTGTAACATTACATTAATGAGTAAGATTATTGATAAGGTTTTCGGCAGCCAGCAATGGTTTAGTCGGGAAGGTTTTCAACTTTAAACAGAATATTAGCTCTGTTATACTAATTGTTTTTGGAGATACTATTTTTTGTTCGTAATAGCGGCGACCTACCTACACTAAGCATGACCCGACATGCTCCTGGTCCGGTTTGCTATTTGCTATTTGGTAAGTAAATAGTGTTCTAAAAGCAATATCATTGACCACCCTACAAGACGATATAGTTATTCTAATTATACATGGATTAATTAACGGTCTCTTACTTAATTATTTTACTAATCCTATACTATTAAACGAGAAAAATTTGTATATTATCATTTGTGTATTTGTATAAGTATATATTTGTATATACATTTGTACTCGCGTTCTCGAAAACGGCTCAAACGATTTCGCCGAAAATTGCGACACGGGGATTAACGGGGGCGAAAATTCGATCTAGGTACCTAGGTCTCATATCTGGAAAAATTCGTTTTCCCCGTTTTCTAAATTTAACTGTTAACGTAATCGTATTAAGGTTGTTTTTTGATATTCTGCATAGAAAACGATTCTGATTCTTTGAGCCAGTATTGGAACACTAGTGTTCATTCATAGGCATGAAAAATCCAGTAAATGGACTATAGAAATTTGGGTTTGTTCATTTACTAGATACCTACTAATTCTATGTATGAACAACGTAACGACAAAGGTGTTGTTGTCCATTTTACAAGTCTTAGTTCCTAAATTGGGCTTGTTAATAAAATTTTATTCTTCTTATTCTGTCATTGCTGTCAACTCAAAACTTAGTTCTGCTTCGATGAAGATGACATAATTTTCGTTGAGTCGCAGTCGTCCCGTTCGCAATTCGTCCCGTTTGCTATTCGTCCCGTTTGCAAATCGTCCCGTAAATGCACCTCGTCCCGTTCGCACTTCGTCCCGTTCGCAATTCGTCCCGTTATCGAATAGGTAAAGGTAAAGAATCGGTACTATTTGGATTGACAGGTCTCAAGTATAAAGAATAATATATTTTGCAAAACAAGACGCAGAAAAGCAGCGAAAATAAGAAGAGCTAAAGCAAAAACAGAAAAATGGGAGTGACAAAACCGAACTATGGAAAAGAAAAGTACTTAATAGAATTTAGAATAAGTGTTTTTGATTATTCTCGAAGTTTTCTTTTATTATTTTGATATAACTATTAAAATAAGAATTATTGTTCGTTGTCGTATCAAACAAAGTATTATTCTTTGTATATTTTACTTACATTTTTTATCTCTTTAGCCTGTACTTAATCGTTATGTTTGTTAACAAAACTGTAATAAGTTTTTTTTCTTTTTGATAGATTGTAGCAAGTTGCTTAATAGCAACTACCTATTATTAATAATAGGGTTGTTAAGATGGTATTTTTTGTCCCAAATATACTTTTGACTAATTAGAGATTGATTATTATTGTTGTTGTTGTTGTAGTATTATTATTATTAATTAATTAAGTTTTATTATAAATCTCGGGTTATAATGGGTGTGATTGGATAAGAAGAAGATTATTAATATTGTCTCAATTATTAAAGAAATTAAGTGCTTAATTTATATCTACTTAAATACAAATAAAGGTGTATTTTTGTAATTGAGAGACATAATCTTGAATATTAAGTAGATACTGTACCTACCTTAATTTGTTATATAATAATTACTGAAGAAAAAGACTTGGTTTTAGGCATGTTAAAAATGTTTTTTTCATGTTGATTAAAAGTATCTAAATAATGTTTATTCACTGGGTTTTACTATGTTCATTCATTAGTTTTTTTGTTCATTTACTGGGTTTTTGGGTACTTTTTTATAAACTCTTCTATAACTCAAAAACTCTAAACATAATAAAAAATCGCAGAAATCACTTTCTTGTTTATAAAATAACAATTGATTTAATTACTTGAAACCATTACAATTATTGATAAATACAGAGTAATGATTTTTCAAAGTTGAAAAAATGCTTAAGTGTTCATTCACTGGAGGGTTTACCCTAGTAAGCGTTCTACACATCATAATATTACGTTAAGATTTCAAAACTGTTCGAATTATGCAATAAATTTTTAACTATGATTTGTTTATTTTAGGTATGTAATTATTTGTTTTCCTTAATTTAATGTATGATTGATAGGTAATGACTGGTCTTTTAATTACTTATTGGATGAATAGTTTTTCTCATAGGAGAAGTGAAAAGAAGAGTGACGGTACGGTACGATACGGTGACAAAATTATTGTTATCTCGGGCGTGACGGTTTGGATCACTCACTACGCCCAGGAATCCATATTAGAATCGAAGGATAGAATCCCGTAGCGGCTCGGGATTCTATCGTTCGATTAAATATAGCATTTTGCTCCCTTGTAATAGAATTACTCCAGGAAATTTACGGACGCTAGTATGGTGAAACGGAAATAATTTATAATAGCTGATTTTTCTTGTGTATCGGATATATTATAATTCTAGTAATTAGGTAAAAACATAATCCAACTAATTATGAGTCAATAAGTTATTTAAAAAATTAATTAAAATTTAAATATATCCTGAAAATTTTGTTAAAAATAATTATAAACATTTTTTTTTTTCATTTTGCTTACTTAATATTTGATCTATAATATTCAAGATAAATCACACAAAAAATAATTATGGATGTCTCATTTATATTCGATTAAGCAAGCAAGCAAATCATACACAAAATAATACCGGAAGGTGGATTTTATGGTGGTAAATCATAATTCCTTATAAAAAATACAAATTGATAAGTGTATTTTAACACTTATAAATAGTTTTATATGTCACTTTTATCAAAGCACTACTTACTAACTTTTTCTCCCATTTAAGGGTATATATAACCGGAGCCATGTATTTTGCTGATTTAGTGGCTTTCCGTGTAAGTATTTTGTTATATTTCACCTTCTACTCATTACAGACAAAAAAATTATTATGCTTCGACACAAAAATTACAATTACGATTTTTAATTTAAATGAAAAAGGATTTTTTTCAACAGTATATATATATACCTACTTCCGGGTGGAAAGTTTGTTGGATTCATGAATATAGTGTCTTAGAATATCTTATAAAAATGGAGTTAAAAAAAATCGGCTATTATAAATTAATATTTTTAAAACCGTATCTTTCCTGGAGTAATCTACTATTAGGTATTATAACACTGTTAACGTTTAAAACTTTAATGAGACAAATGGTTATTACCTTCGCGACGTCTCAAGTCGTAACGCCCTCGGCGTCTGATGTACCTGTCGATCTCATCATCGTATAGGTCGTCTTCGTCATCATAATGTCTTCGATGAGGCCTGGACCTTCTTGAGTGTCCTGGTTGCCCTGGTTGGCCTGGTTGCCCTTCTTGTCCTGGGTTACCTGGATATCCCGGTTGCACTGAATGGCTTGGTTGCCCTGGTTGTCCTGGCTGTCCTGGTTGGCTTGGTTGTCCTGGTCCACCTGGCTGCCCTGGTTGGACTGGCTGTCCTGGTTGGCCTGGCTGTCCTGGTTGTCCCGGTTGTCCTAGTCCACCTGGCTGCCCTGGTTGGCCTGGCTGTCCTGGTTGTCCCGGTTGTCCTGGTTGGCCTGGTTGTCCTGGCTGTCCTGGTTGCCCTGGTTGTCCTGGTTGCCCTGGCTGTCCTGGCTGTCCTGGTTGTCCCGGTTGTCCTGGTTGGCCTGGTTGTCCTGGCTGCCCTGGTTGTGCTGGGTACCCTGGTTTTCCTGGTTGGCTTGGTTGTCCTGGTCCACCTGGCTGCTGTGGCTGTCCTGGTTGGCCTGGCTGTTCTGGTTGACCTGGCTGTCCTGGTTGACCTGGCTGTCCTGGTTGTCCCGGTTGTCCTGGTTGGCCTGGTTGCCCTGGCTGTCCTGGTTGCCCTGGCTGTTCTGGTTTTCCTGGTTGGCCTGGCTGTCCTGGTTGTCCCGGTTGTCCTGGTTGGCCTGGTTGTCCTGGCTGTCCTGGTTGCCCTGGCTGTCCTGGTTGCCCTGGCTGTTCTGGTTGTCCTGGATAGTCTGGTGGCCCCGGTGGTCCTGAGTACCCTGGTTTTCCTGGTTGGCTTGGTTGTCCTGGTCCACCTGGCTGCCCTGGTTGGCTTGGTTGTCCTGGTCCACCTGGTTGCCCTGGTTGGCCTGGCTGTCCTGGTTGGCCTGGCTGTCCTGGTTGTCCTGGTTGTCCTGGTTGGCCTGGTTGGCCTGGCTGTCCTGGTTGTCCCGGTTGGCCTGGTTGGCCTGGTTGCCCTGGCTGTTCTGGTTTTCCTGGTTGGCCTGGCTGTCCTGGTTGTCCCGGTTGTCCTGGTTGGCCTGGTTGTCCTGGCTGTCCTGGTTGCCCTGGCTGTCCTGGTTGCCCTGGCTGTTCTGGTTGTCCTGGATAGTCTGGTGGCCCCGGTGGTCCTGAGTACCCTGGTTTTCCTGGTTGGCTTGGTTGTGCTGGTCCACCTGGCTGCCCTGGTTGGCTTGGTTGTCCTGGTCCACCTGGTTGCCCTGGTTGGCCTGGCTGTCCTGGTTGGCCTGGCTGTCCTGGTTGTCCTGGTTGGCCTGGTTGGCCTGGCTGTCCTGGTTGTCCCGGTTGTCCTGGTTGGCCTGGTTGGCCTGGTTGCCCTGGCTGTCCTGGTTGCCCTGGCTGTTCTGGTTTACCTGGTTGTCCTGGATAGTCTGGTTGCCCTGGTGGTCCTGAGTACCCTGGTTTTCCTGGTTGGCTTGGTTGTCCTGGTCCACCTGGCTGCCCTGGTTTGCCTGGCTGTCCTGGTTGGCCTGGTTGTCCTGGTTGGCCTGGCTGTCCTGATTGGCCTGGCTGTCCTGGTTGTCCTGGCTGTTCTGGTTGTCCTGGATAGTCTGGTGGCCCTGGTGGTCCTGAGTACCCTGGTTTTCCTGGTTGGCTTGGTTGTCCTGGTCCACCTGGCTGCCCTGGTTGGCTTGGTTGTCCTGGTCCACCTGGTTGCCCTGGTTGGCCTGGCTGTCCTGGTTGGCCTGGCTGTCCTGGTTGTCCTGGTTGGCCTGGTTGGCCTGGCTGTCCTGGTTGTCCCGGTTGTCCTGGTTGGCCTGGTTGGCCTGGTTGCCCTGGCTGTCCTGGTTGCCCTGGCTGTTCTGGTTTACCTGGTTGTCCTGGATAGTCTGGTTGCCCTGGTGGTCCTGAGTACCCTGGTTTTCCTGGTTGGCCTGGTTTTCCTGGTTGTCCTGGCTGCCCTGGTTGGCCTGGCTGTCCTGGTTGGCCTGGTTGGCCTGGTTGTCCTGGTTGGCCTGGTTGTCCTGGCTGTCCTGGTCGCCCTGGCTGTCCTGGTTGTTCTGGATAGTCTGGTTGCCCTGGTTGGCCGGGGTTGCTTGGTTGTCCTGGTCCACCTGGCTGCCCTGGTTGGCCTGGCTGTCCTGGTTGGCCTGGCTGTCCTGGTTGTCCTGGCTGCCCTGGTTGGCCTGGCTGTCCTGGTTGGCCTGGTTGGCCTGGTTGTCCTGGTTGGCCTGGTTGTCCTGGCTGTCCTGGTCGCCCTGGCTGTCCTGGTTGTTCTGGATAGTCTGGTTGACCTGGTTGGCCGGGGTTGCTTGGTTGTCCTGGTCCACCTGGCTGCTCTGGTTGGCCTGGCTGTCCTGGTTGGCCTGGCTGTCCTGGTTGGCCTGGCTGTCCTGGTTGTCCTGGCTGCCCTGGTTGGCCTGGCTGTCCTGGTTGGCCTAGTTGGCCTGGTTGTCCTGGCTGTCCTGGTCGCCCTGGCTGTCCTGGTTGTTCTGGATAGTCTGGTTGCCCTGGTTGGCCGGGGTTGCTTGGCTGCCCTGGTCCACCTGGCTGCCCTGGTTGGCCTGGCTGTCCTGGTTGTCCCGGTTGTCCTGGTTGGCCTGGTTGTCCTGGCTGTCCTGGTTGTCCTGGTTGCCCTGGCTGTCCTGGCTGTCCTGGTTGTCCCGGTTGTCCTGGTTGGCCTGGTTGTCCCGGCTGCCCTGGTTGTGCTGGGTACCCTGGTTTTCCTGGTTGGCTTGGTTGTCCTGGTCCACCTGGCTGCTGTGGCTGTCCTGGTTGGCCTGGCTGTTCTGGTTGACCTGGCTGTCCTGGTTTTCCCGGTTGTCCTGGCTGCCCTGGTTGTGCTGGGTACCCTGGTTTTCCTGGTTGGCTTGGTTGTCCTGGTTGTCCTGGTTGGCCTGGTTGCCCTGGCTGTCCTGGTTGCCCTGGCTGTTCTGGTTTACCTGGTTGTCCTGGAGAGTCTGGTTGCCCTGGTGGTCCTGAGTACCCTGGTTTTCCTGGTTGGCTTGGTTGTCCTGGTCCACCTGGCTGCCCTGGTTTGCCTGGCTGTCCTGGTTGGCCTGGTTGTCCTGGTTGGCCTGGCTGTCCTGATTGGCCTGGCTGTCCTGGTTGTCCCGGTTGTCCTGGTTGGCCTGGTTGGCCTGGTTGCCCTGGCTGTCCTGGTTGCCCTGGCTGTTCTGGTTGTCCTGGTTGGCCTGGTTGTCCTGGTTGGCCTGGTTGTCCTGGCTGTCCTGGTCGCCCTGGCTGTCCTGGTTGTTCTGGATAGTCAGGTTGCCCTGGTTGGCCGGGGTTGCTTGGTTGTCCTGGTCCACCTGGCTCCCCTGGTTGGCCTGGCTGTCCTGGTTGGCCTGGCTGTCCTGGTTGGCCCGGTTGTCCTGGTTGGCCTGGTTTGCTTGGTTGTTCTGGTCCACCTGGCTGCCCTGGTTGGCCTGGCTGTCCTGGTTGGCCTGGCTGTCCTGGTCGCCCTGGCTGTCCTGGTTGTTCTGGATAGTCTGGTTGCCCTGGTTGGCCGGGGTTGCTTGGTTGTCCTGGTCCACCTGGCTGCCCTGGTTGGCCTGGCTGTCCTGGTTGGCCTGGCTGTCCTGGTTGTCCTGGCTGCCCTGGTTGGCCTGGCTGTCCTGGTTGGCCTGGTTGGCCTGGTTGTCCTGGTTGGCCTGGTTGTCCTGGCTGTCCTGGTCGCCCTGGCTGTCCTGATTGTTCTGGATAGTCTGGTTGCCCTGGTTGGCCGGGGTTGCTTGGTTGTCCTGGTCCACCTAGCTGCCCTGGTTGGCCTGGCTGTCCTGGTTGGCCTGGCTGTCCTGGTTGGCCCGGTTGTCCTGGTTGGCCTGGTTTGCTTGGTTGTTCTGGTCCACCTGGCTGCCCTGGTTGGCCTGGCTGTCCTGGTTGGCCTGGCTGTCCTGGTCGCCCTGGCTGTCCTGGTTGTTCTGGATAGTCTGGTTGCCCTGGTTGGCCGGGGTTGCTTGGTTGTCCTGGTCCACCTGGCTGCCCTGGTTGGCCTGGCTGTCCTGGTTGGCCTGGTTGTCCTGGCTGCCCTGGTTGGCCTGGCTGTCCTGGTTGGCCTGGTTGTCCTGGTTGGCCTGGTTGTCCTGGCTGTCCTGGTCGCCCTGGCTGTCCTGGTTGTTCTGGATAGTCTGGTTGGCCGGGGTTGCTTGGTTTTCCTGGTCCACCTGGCTGCCCTGGTTGGCCCGGTTGTCCTGGTTGGCCTGGTTTGCTTGGTTGTCCTGGTCCACCTGGCTGCCCTGGTTGGCCTGGCTGTCCTGGTTGGCCTGGCTGTCCTGGTTGGCCCGGTTGTCCTGGTTGGCCTGGTTTGCTTGGTTGTTCTGGTCCACCTGGCTGCCCTGGTTGGCCTGGCTGTCCTGGTTGGCCTGGCTGTCCTGGTCGCCCTGGCTGTCCTGGTTGTTCTGGATAGTCTGGTTGCCCTGGTTGGCCGGGGTTGCTTGGTTGTCCTGGTCCACCTGGCTGCCCTGGTTGGCCTGGCTGTCCTGGTTGGCCTGGCTGTCCTGGTTGTCCTGGCTGCCCTGGTTGGCCTGGCTGTCCTGGTTGGCCTGGTTGGCCTGGTTGTCCTGGTTGGCCTGGTTGTCCTGGCTGTCCTGGTCGCCCTGGCTGTCCTGATTGTTCTGGATAGTCTGGTTGCCCTGGTTGGCCGGGGTTGCTTGGTTGTCCTGGTCCACCTAGCTGCCCTGGTTGGCCTGGCTGTCCTGGTTGGCCTGGCTGTCCTGGTTGGCCCGGTTGTCCTGGTTGGCCTGGTTTGCTTGGTTGTTCTGGTCCACCTGGCTGCCCTGGTTGGCCTGGCTGTCCTGGTTGGCCTGGCTGTCCTGGTCGCCCTGGCTGTCCTGGTTGTTCTGGATAGTCTGGTTGCCCTGGTTGGCCGGGGTTGCTTGGTTGTCCTGGTCCACCTGGCTGCCCTGGTTGGCCTGGCTGTCCTGGTTGGCCTGGTTGTCCTGGCTGCCCTGGTTGGCCTGGCTGTCCTGGTTGGCCTGGTTGTCCTGGTTGGCCTGGTTGTCCTGGCTGTCCTGGTCGCCCTGGCTGTCCTGGTTGTTCTGGATAGTCTGGTTGGCCGGGGTTGCTTGGTTTTCCTGGTCCACCTGGCTGCCCTGGTTGGCCCGGTTGTCCTGGTTGGCCTGGTTTGCTTGGTTGTCCTGGTCCACCTGGCTGCCCTGGTTGGCCTGGCTGTCCTGGTTGTCCTGGCTGTCCTGGTTGGCCCGGTTGTCCTGGTTGGCCTGGTTGGCCTGGTTGTCCTGGCTGTCCTGGTCGCCCTGGCTGTCCTGGTTGTTCTGGATAGTCTGGTTGCCCTGGTTGGCTGGGGTTGCTTGGTTGTCCTGGTCCACCTGGCTGCCCTGGTTGGCCTGGCTGTCCTGGTTGTCCTGGCTGCCCTGGTTGGCCTGGCTGTCCTGGTTGGCCTGGCTGTCCTGGTTGGCCCGGTTGTCCTGGTTGGCCTGGTTTGCTTGGTTGTTCTGGTCCACCTGGCTGCCCTGGTTGGCCTGGCTGTCCTGGTTGGCCTGGCTGTCCTGGTCGCCCTGGCTGTCCTGGTTGTTCTGGATAGTCTGGTTGCCCTGGTTGGCCGGGGTTGCTTGGTTGTCCTGGTCCACCTGGCTGCCCTGGTTGGCCTGGCTGTCCTGGTTGGCCTGGCTGTCCTGGTTGTCCTGGCTGCCCTGGTTGGCCTGGCTGTCCTGGTTGGCCTGGTTGGCCTGGTTGTCCTGGTTGGCCTGGTTGTCCTGGCTGTCCTGGTCGCCCTGGCTGTCCTGATTGTTCTGGATAGTCTGGTTGCCCTGGTTGGCCGGGGTTGCTTGGTTGTCCTGGTCCACCTGGCTGCCCTGGTTGGCCTGGCTGTCCTGGTTGGCCTGGCTGTCCTGGTTGGCCCGGTTGTCCTGGTTGGCCTGGTTTGCTTGGTTGTTCTGGTCCACCTGGCTGCCCTGGTTGGCCTGGCTGTCCTGGTTGGCCTGGCTGTCCTGGTCGCCCTGGCTGTCCTGGTTGTTCTGGATAGTCTGGTTGCCCTGGTTGGCCGGGGTTGCTTGGTTGTCCTGGTCCACCTGGCTGCCCTGGTTGGCCTGGCTGTCCTGGTTGGCCTGGCTGTCCTGGTTGTCCTGGCTGCCCTGGTTGGCCTGGCTGTCCTGGTTGGCCTGGTTGGCCTGGTTGTCCTGGTTGGCCTGGTTGTCCTGGCTGTCCTGGTCGCCCTGGCTGTCCTGGTTGTTCTGGATAGTCTGGTTGGCCGGGGTTGCTTGGTTGTCCTGGTCCACCTGGCTGCCCTGGTTGGCCCGGTTGTCCTGGTTGGCCTGGTTTGCTTGGTTGTCCTGGTCCACCTGGCTGCCCTGGTTGGCCTGGCTGTCCTGGTTGTCCTGGCTGCCCTGGTTGGCCTGGCTGTCCTGGTTGGCCTGGTTGGCCTGGTTGTCCTGGTTGGCCTGGTTGTCCTGGCTGTCCTGGTCGCCCTGGCTGTCCTGATTGTTCTGGATAGTCTGGTTGCCCTGGTTGGCCGGGGTTGCTTGGTTGTCCTGGTCCACCTGGCTGCCCTGGTTGGCCTGGCTGTCCTGGTTGGCCTGACTGTCCTGGTTGGCCCGGTTGTCCTGGTTGGCCTGGTTTGCTTGGTTGTTCTGGTCCACCTGGCTGCCCTGGTTGGCCTGGCTGTCCTGGTTGGCCTGGCTGTCCTGGTTGTCCTGGCTGCCCTGGTTGGCCTGGCTGTCCTGGTTGGCCTGGTTGGCCTGGTTGTCCTGGTTGGCCTGGTTGTCCTGGCTGTCCTGGTCGCCCTGGCTGTCCTGGTTGTTCTGGATAGTCTGGTTGGCCGGGGTTGCTTGGTTGTCCTGGTCCACCTGGCTGTCCTGGTTGGCCTGGCTGTCCTGGTTGGCCTGGTTGGCCTGGTTGTCCTGGCTGTCCTGGTCGCCCTGGCTGTCCTGGTTGTTCTGGATAGTCTGGTTGCCCTGGTTGGCCGGGGTTGCTTGGTTGTCCTTGTCCACCTGGCTGCCCTGGTTGGCCTGGCTGTCCTGGTTGGCCTGGTTGTCCTGGCTGTCCTGGTTGTCCCGGTTGTCCTGGTTGGCCTGGTTGGCCTGGTTGCCCTGGCTGTCCTGGTTGCCCTGGCTGTTCTGGTTTATCTGGTTGTCCTGGATAGTCTGGTTGCCCTGGTGGTCCTGAGTACCCTGGTTTTCCTGGTTTGCTTGGTTGTCCTGGTCCACCTGGCTGCCCTGGTTTGCCTGGCTGTCCTGGTTGGCCTGTTTGTCCTGGTTGGCCTGGTTGTCCTGGTTGGCCTGGCTGTCCTGATTGGCCTGGCTGTCCTGGTTGGTCTGGTTGCCCTGGCTGTCCTGGTTGGCCTGGCTGTTCTGGTTGTCCTGGATAGTCTGGTGGCCCTGGTGGTCCTGAGTACCCTGGTTTTCCTGGTTTGATTGGTTGTTCTGGTCCACCTGGCTGCCCTGGTTGCCCTGGCTGTCCTGGTTGGCCTGGCTGTTCTGGTTGCCCTGGCTGTCCTGGTTGGCCTGGCTGTCCTGGTTGTCCTGGCTGCCCTGGTTGGCCTGGCTGTCCTGGTTGGCCTGGTTGGCCTGGTTGGCCTGGTTTTCCTAGCTGTCCTGGTCGCCCTGGCTGTCCTGGTTGTTCTGGATAGTCTGGTTGCCCTGGTTGGCCGGGGTTGCTTGGTTGTCCTGGTCCACCTGGCTGCCCTGGTTGGCCTGGCTGTCCTGGTTGGCCTGGCTGTCCTGGTTGGCCCGGTTGTCCTGGTTGGCCTGGTTTGCTTGGTTGTTCTGGTCCACCCGGCTGCCCTGGTTGGCCTGGCTGTCCTGGTTGGCCTGGTTGTCCTGGCTGTTCTGGTTGCCCTGGCTGTCCTGGTTGGCCTGGCTGTTCTGGTTGCCCTGACTGTCCTGGTTGGCCTGGCTGTCCTGGTTGGCCTGGTTGTCCTGGCTGTCCTGGTCGCTCTGGCTGTCCTGGTTGTTCTGGATAGTCTGGTTGCCCTGGTTGGCCGGGGTTGCTTGGTTGTCCTGGTCCACCTGGCTGCCCTGGTTGGCCTGGCTGTCCTGGTTGTCCTGGCTGCCCTGGTTGGCCTGGCTGTCCTGGTTGGCCTGGCTGTCCTGGTTTGCCTGGCTGTCCTGGTTGGCCTAGCTGTCCTGGTTGGCCTGGCTGTTCTGGTTGCCCTGGCTGTCCTGGTTGGCCTGGTTGGCCTGGTTGTCCTGGCTGTCCTGGTCGCCCTGGCTGTCCTGGTTGTTCTGGATAGTCTGGTTGCCCTGGTTGGCTGGGGTTGCTTGGTTGTCCTGGTCCACCTGGCTGCCCTGGTTGGCCTGGCTGTCCTGGTTGGCCTGGCTGTCCTGGTTGGCCTAGCTGTCCTGGTTGGCCTGGCTGTTCTGGTTGCCCTGGCTGTCCTGGTTGGCCTGGCTGTGCTGGTTGTCCTGACTGCCCTGGTTGGCCTGGCTGTCCTGGTTGGCCTGGCTGTCCTGGTTGGCCTGGTTGTCCTGGCTGTCCTGGTCGCCCTGGCTGTCCTGGTTGTTCTGGATAGTCTGGTTGCCCTGGTTGGCCGGGGTTGCTTGGTTGTCCTGGTCCACCTGGCTGCCCTGGTTGGCCTGGCTGTCCTGGTTGGCCTGGCTGTCCTGGTTGCCCTGGCTGTCCTGGTTGGCCTGGCTGTCCTGGTTGTCCTGGCTGCCCTGGTTGGCCTGGCTGTCCTGGTGTGCCCGGTTGTCCTGGTTGGTCTGGTTTGCTTGGTTGTCCTGGTCCACCTGGTTTTCCTGGTTTGCTTGTTTGTCCTGGTCCACCTCGTTGCCCTTGCTTGTCTGGTTGTCCATGTTTACCTGACTGTCCTGGATGAGGATGCTTCTTCTGAGGTATACTTATTTCAGTAAGGTCATTTTCCTGATTAGTTTCATCGTCTTTATATATTGTAACAGTATTTTCCTTTCGTCGTCTTTCTTTTTCGTCGGCATTTTGACTATTATCTTCATAAACTTCCGTGACATCTTCCTGAACTGAATCGTCGGGTTCTTGGGGTTCTTTTGGGCCTGTTTTTCCTGACTGTTCTGGTGTGGCTGGTCCTTCTGGTGTACTTGGTGTACCTGGTTTACCTGGTTTTCCTTGTATACCTTGTTGTCCTTGTGTATCTTGTATACCTGGTGTACCTGGCTGGCCTGGTGTACCTGGTTGACCTGGTTGACCTGGTTGACCTGATGTACCTGGCTGTCCTTGTATACCTGGTTGTCCTGGTAGACCTGGTGTACCTGGTTGCCATGGTGAACCTGACTGTCCTGGTTTTCCTGGATGTCCTACGTGACCAGTCCTGCCACCAAATTCATCACTTACGGATGATTCAGAATCTGATTCGCTGAAATCAGATTTGTGTACAATCTTTTGTGTTTTAAAGTGGCCCTCGCTCATCGATTCACTTCTTTTTCTCTCAGTTTCAGTCTGTTGTTGTAGTTTTTGAGAAGATTTTCCATTTGACTCCGCTTCGGAGTCCAATTCACTCTGTTGCTCCTTGAAACTCGTAGAAATCTGGTTTTCAAAGTCTGTTTGTCGGAATGCACTCTCTTGTTCATTATTTATCGAATGACTTGTGACTTCTTGCTCAGATTCATTCGTTGATTGAGATTCAGAGAAAGACGCGCTGTGTTTTGTTTGTTTATTTTGCTTGAAGGCGTCCAATTCGCTATTTTCAAATTCCATCTCGCTTGAACTCGAGCTTTCGCTCGAACTAGAACTCGATTGACTGGTATTCGAACTTAACTCTTCGTTAAAACTCGATTCGACATTACTTGAGCTTGACTCGATAGATGAACTGGAACTTGAGCTTGAACTTGAGCTTGACCTTGAGAAACTCGACTCTTCTTTGCTGAACTCTTCTAAATCTGTGAAATATAAATAAAATGTGTTATAAATTAAGCTACTTAATAGGTTTTTTAACTTACTAACTATTTTAGCGGCGTCATATTTGTACAGCAGCCTAAATGAAGGAACAAAAAATCTCTCAGCTTATTTTTTTAACTAATATGGCAGAATTCGATACACCTCACCTGACACAGATCTCTTAAGATAAATAGAAAATTAGTCTCCATTTCTTTACATTCTTCTTTTTTTTATGTAATAATAATTATGTTTTCTTATGTAATAATAATTATGAAAAACACGCAAGTAAATTATTACTAAGGGACATTTTTCGAAAACGAAGTTTTGGAAAGTAAGAAAGGAACAGGGTACAGTGACAAACGATTTGAAGCATTCGAATAAACAAAACAAATAAACAAAATGTATATCACAAAACAATCTTGCCTAACGGTAATGTCATAGGTTATACAGGATGTCCCAGAAACCAACGACAATCCGTTAAGGGCTGATAGAGCAGCTAAAAAGCTATCGATTTAACCCCTATGTATGTTCAGCGATTTTAACTAGTTTCGAAGATATTGATCATTTTAATCTGTATTTTTGTAATTTTCTCTTATGGTCCATGTCACGAAAAATCCTTAATTTCATGTTTTTTTTTAGAAGGTATTCAATTTTTGCCCGTTTTTTTTTCTAATCAAATGTCTTAGTAATCACATTAAGTTGGTTTTCCATACTAGGTGTACCCAGGGTTCGTTTTTCATTTTGTATGGAAAAAACAACTTAATGTGATTACTAATAATGTGATTATTATTAATGTGATTATTATTAGAAAAAAAACGGGCAAATGAGTTTAAAAACTTCGCCGATTCGTAATGAATCAAATAATGTAAGATACCATTGAAAACCTTCTAAAAAAAACGTGAAATTAAGGATTTTTCGAGACATGGACATGGAAGGGAAAATTACAAAAATTCAGATTAAAATTATCAATATCTCCGAAACTAGTTAAAATCGCTGAACATACATAGGGGTTAAATCGATAGCTTTTTAGCTGCTCTATCAGCCCTTAACGGATTACCGTCGGTTTCTGGGACACCCTGTATAAAAATAATAAGGGTGCGTCATACTAGTCGCCAAGTCGCCAGGTGGGTTTTAGTTTATGAGGTTAGGTTATAGTATAGTACGAAGACAAATACTCACTCTCGTCGAAATCGCTGGGTTCTCCATGCGTTAGTTGCGCCTGCAATTAATAAGGGTTTTTTTTTAATTATATTCTTCCTAAAAAGGCTTTAAGGAAATATGATACGTAATTATTTTGCTGCTGAACCCTATATAATATCAGTTTAAGGCTTTGCACAAAAGAATTCTGACTACACCATCACTGCCATTTGAACCGCAAACTAATAAGTTTAATTCCTTTGAGAAATTATACGTGATTCTGTTGAACATTTCGCCTTTTACATCGTCGCTCGAATCATTAACCGGCGAATTTATACGTCGTTGATGCGAACCGTATTAAATAAGAAACCCTCGGTGCGCGAGCCTGACTCGCACTTGACCGGTTTTTTTTGTTTTTACTTTCAATAAATTCGTTTAGCGTATAATTATCATTATCATCATCATAATATCAGCAAAGATGTCCACTGCTGGAAATAGGCCTTCCCGATCTCCACGACGGTCGGTTTTGTTCTACTTGCATCCGAAAAAGACCGACTGAGACATCCGGTGCTAAATTAAAAGCCTTCAAAAAGTTTATACCAAAATTAATCGATAATAATATTTCCGGTTGAATGTGAAACATGACCAACTTCACCTCATTCTTATATGTGACGTTCTCAACATAAAGGGACCTTATGGAGGCAGGCGGTTACGCCGTTTTTAGAACTGTTACCATAGTATTCGTATAGTTACAAGAACAAGAAGAGCGTAACTGCCTTTCTCCATAAGGTCCCTTTATACTGAGAACGTCACGTAGTTGTAGCATTGGTCAAATGAAAAAAAAACGTAACTATACATAGGGCAAGTGACTACAAGGAAAAAGTTGCTTGGACTAAAAATATGTTTATTAAGTAATCAAATAGTGAAATAAAAAAATTGACGAATCCTGTCATCGGACAAACGATAAAAAACGAAACGTTTTCGGTCAAATGAAATTCGGGCAAAAAAATTTCGCGATTACCGCCAAACAGATAGACTTTGTTTTATATTATTTACAGATTTAAAAAGATACTCACGAACGCAACTAAGCAGAGGAGGGCACAACTTCCCAGGATCTTCATGATTCAGGCCCAAGACAGTGTCTCTATGGCCTCACGATTATCAATCGGTGTTCGTGGTGCGACGCCCGGCTATATATCGGAGACCAGACAATGCCATTATAACACCATAATAGCCAATTAATACTGTCACCGTATCAAGTTTGAACAACCTTCGCGCAAATGCGTCAATTCTCAGCAACTGTGCAAATACGCCGGTAAATAAATAAGGTGTAGCTTTTTAGGATTCCGTAGGCAAAATGGCAAAAACGGAACCCTTATAGTTTTCGTCATGTCCGTCCGTCCGTCCGTGGGTCACAGGCATTTTACTCAAAAACTACAAGATGTATATTGATGAAATTTGTAGTATAGATGTCTTGTATAAGCCGCTACTTAGTTTGGTAGTGGTGGTAATAAATGTTTCTAGGGGGGGGCACTCCATCCATGCCTACTTGTAACAGAAGCTGAATTTTTTTTGAGCAAACATAATTCGATAGTTCTTTTAAAAACATATTAAGGTATTTAAGCTATTTTATGATTAAATGAATATTTTCGGAAATAATCGCTCCGAAAGTTGCATAAATTGTGTCCCCGGGTGGGATTCAGGGCGTTTCAACCGCCCGTCATCACCGTTTTCAATATATTGACGAAATTATTGCCACATACCAGCAACTTCTGATGTAAACAGAAGCAGACGCGGGGGTAGTTTCTATTAGCATCAGAAGTTGCTGTACGTGTCATTGATTTCGTCAATACATTGAAAACGGTGATGACGGGCGGTTGAAACGCCCTGAAATCCACCCCCCTTTATATTTTAAACAATATGTCCAAAAAATATGAAAAAAATCACAAAGGTAACGCTTAATGAATCCAAAATTTTGTCAGACTATATGGAGACGTGAATTAACCAACCGCAAAGAAAACGGGTCTGAAATTTCAGGATGTTTCATTTTTCATTTATATATGGGCTAAACACTACCCGAATGCAAAATTTGAAGTTTGTGTGTCTGTACTTCTAGTACCTTAGAATTTTGATGATCGGTGAGTCAGTCAGTGACAAAATTAAGGAATTTTGACTTGCGATAATTCCTAAACTACTGGTTCAATATAATTTGGGAATATATCTATGTAATGCCCCTTGGTCACTGATTTAGGCTTCTAGCTTTTTCCACAACGAAATTACAGGGGGGTCAAAAATGGCCCGAATGGCTTCGGGAAAGGATGGTACGGCCGTGCCTTTTTTTGCTGGACTTGGCGGGGGCACCATATCCCCAGATTTAAGCAAGATAGCCTAAACCAAATGAGAACCTCAGAATAGTAGACGTATTATGCAAAAATCAGGGCCTCGTAACTCTCTCACTCTCCGCTCCGCTCTCTCTACTCTTACTCCACTCTGTCGATATCGTTATCAGGGTGATTTGTAAAAATATTGTACATAGTAAGCGAGCTCAATTAAGGAACAAACGAATAACTGCCGCACTCAGAGACGTCAATTAAGTTTTAAGTTTCATTAAAGTAGCTGCTGTAACTTTCATGCTATAGCAATAGAATAAGACGCAGCAACTTTAATGAAACTTAAAACTTAATTGACGTCTCTGAGTGCGGCAGTTAGTCACACATTCATATGGTTGATTTTCGTTACACAAAAATGAAATTCGTTTGTTTTCTTAATTGAGCTCGTAACGTCGCTTAACTACTCGTTATGTACAATATTTTTGCAAATTACCCATCCTATCGTTAACGGCTGCCTGCCCAGAAAACCGTTTATCAATTCGCTTCGCAAATTTAAATTTATCAACAGCTACGGCTTTTCTAAATAATTATGTTAGAATAACTCAGTCAATAAAGCAAAAATAAATGCAATAAATCGTGTAGTCCGGGTTAACACATTTTAAATGGTAGGGCTAACTCCCAACTCCCAGGTATAACATATCTATTAAAAGTTCCCAACCGTGGGCCACGCCGCGAGCTTTCGGCGGGAGAGGGGTTAATACCTTAAGACGACTGTGAACTAACTGCAAAATCTAGCATTTTCATACAAACGGCGATAGCGTTTTCCACCCCTTAAACGTTAACCGAATTCGACAAGTTTTTGATATGTGGTCAGTCGAAACTCGGAACAAAAACTATATCCGTACGTTTCGTTTTTTAAAATAGAATCTCTTTATAACTACCTATATAAAGAGATTATGGCTGAAATAACTTTTGTATGAAAACAATAAAACGGGAATAAATCGAAATTTATTAATAATATTGAAAAAAAACGAACACCGTATCAAAAATTGGTCGAAATCGGTTAACATTTAGGGGGTGGAAAACGTTATCGCCGTTTGTATGGAAAGCCGTACCTCACAATCCTCTTAATACATCGAATGAGGTATCATTAGATAGATATTAAACAATCATTATATGTATGATATTGTCATTTTTAGATTAGGGTAGGGTCTTATTTACAAAAGACACACCTTAGACAAGTTTAAAATGACAGTTTTCTATGAATTGACTAAACAAGTGTTCAGCGGTGGTAATAACACTCGAAATAGTATAGATTATTAATCAAGGGATGAAAGGCACCTACGAGTATTTCACACATATTACGAGTGTGAAATAAATGGTGACTTTTTCCCGAGTTAAACACGCTACTTTTCTTTTGATTATGAGGAAATCATACAAATATAATTTGTAAAAAACATTCCGACGAATTGAGAACTTCGTCCTATTTTCACGCGCGACGCCGCTAGCAGGTGCCACCGCCTTTTGTTTCGTCAAGTTTTAAAGGAGCAATTTATTTTTGTATGGGTAGTGGGCCCCCGTACACGTACTGCAACGTATATTAATGAAGCATTATGTCGATTTGTTCTTCTAACCTCTAGATTACAGTGGTTATATATGAATAACCGGGTCTAACCGGAATGCTGAAAAATACGAAATTTAAAATATGAATCTCAATACAAAGAATCAATAAACGTAACCGTTTCTAGTGGGCCCAAAAAAATGTCTCCTTTCGAATTCTAATTATTGACATTTTAAAAGGATTTTTTGAAAAAAGAAGATAAGATTTTAGCATGGCTCAGTACAGCCTTAGTTTTTTTTATAATCTCACTACAGAGAGGCTGTATAGGTTTCTGCTACTGCACAGGAGTCCATAGACATAGTTCTTTTTTCAAATTACTTTTCTTCCCTAGGGTTGACATGCATCACTTTCAGCCCGTTTCTAAGATAAACAATGGCCTACTTTCAGAGTATGAGACATTAAAATTTCATTTTCGCTAGAGTTGCGTGTTCCCATCCTTTGTAAGGCTAACCACAAGTATTAAAAACCTGAAAAATATGTATCTTAAATGAAAGCGCATAACTATAACGAATTTAAAAAATAAATAAAATAAAAATATTAAATCTTTATTCAAAGCACTATTTTACAATGTTTAACTACGAGTATGTACCTACTAAACAAAAACATAAGACACTTATACTACTCTGTCAAGAAAGTACCGGGAAAAGATCAATAATACACAAACTGTTTGTTAATCATCCAAATT
The DNA here is from genome assembly GCA_963241965.1 of Tortrix viridana. Taxonomy (NCBI): domain Eukaryota; kingdom Metazoa; phylum Arthropoda; class Insecta; order Lepidoptera; family Tortricidae; genus Tortrix; species Tortrix viridana. The sequence continues at coordinate 1,302,943 of OY725179.1, read as the reverse complement.
TATTTTATCACCTTCAAAGTATGCTCCTTCAGAAACGATACACTTACGCCAACGAATAATCCAATCATCAAAACATTTTTTAAACGCTGTTTCCGGAATTGAATTCAGTTCTCGGCGCGAATTCTCCTTTATGTCTTCTACCGATTGAAAACGGGTGCCACGAAGCGCCACTCCGAAGCTTGTTGACTAGTTTGCATGTCAAACTCGTAAACCCACGTCTCGTCACCAGTAACAATGCGTTTCATGAATGTTGGGTCGGAATTGACTCGTTCTAGCATGTCCTCAGCGACTCTCATGCGATTGAGTTTTTGGAGAAAATTCAGGTCTTTTGGGACTAGCCGAGCGGTAACATGTTTCATACCCAAATGATTAGTTAAAATAGTACGGATCGACTCGTGAGATACAGAAAGTTCGGCGGCTATCTCTCTCAAAGTTGAATGAGGATTTTCAGTCACTATTTCCTTCACTTTTGCGATGTTAACTTCAGTTGCAGACGTTGATGGCCTACCAGAGCGAGGCAAATCTTCCATCACATCTCGACCGCTTTTGAACGCTTTGTACCACTCATAAACACGTGTTTTTGATAAAGTCGAATCACCGTAAGCCTTCTGTAACATTTTCAGTGACTCCGAACACGAAATTCCATTGGCGATGCAAAATTTAAGACAAACTCTTTGTTCAATGTTTTTGTCCATTATGAAATTCGCAATACACACTAGATATGATATAACTAAAAACAGCACTGTATTTAATATAAATAACAGATGCAACTCAAACTCCGCGCCAAAATAGAAAACAGTTGTGCCAATCTAACAACAACAAAAAAAACAAAAATTTGAATTTGGAACCATAAACAAATCATCCATTCCCGATACTTTGTTGACTGAATGTAAATTACATGCCTGAACTAGGATGCTCCTGTATCTCGGGCATAAAAGGACTTAAGACTGACGACTGCGTCAAGGAAAACTATCACGACTATGTAGATTTTATCGGTTCTTGAGTTGACGACTAAAATGTTTATACCTATTAAAAATCAGCTAAGATAACTTTGAATAGAAAATTAGCTCATATTTACTGAAAGAACAACGTAAGAACGTTTAATATTGTGTAAACGTAGGTATTGATGCAAAACAATTAAGGCGATAATGAAGCGTAAAGTTAAGTTTCAGAAGCATTTATTGGCATACTATGTAAATTCGCCACATGTCGCTCCTATTCATTAATAATATTTATAGTGTTTAAAGAACAAACTGAAGACAGCGTCACTCGTTGACAAGCTGTTATTTAGTTTCACCTGTCTCGATGTCTGTCTGTAATAGAATTACATAACTAATATCTTACCCATACCTACCAGAAACATAAACTGTTCATTAATTTTATCTATAACAATATTAAAATAGACGTTGGGTGAATAAACTTTTAAGGTACTCCCCATTTTTCGAAATGTTTCACCAATTATATTTTTTTTTAGAAAAACTATTTATTTGCTAACGTCGTGGCTTACACGTTTATAAAATCAGACAAATAGGCTAACATTTAAAAATGTTGTTAAATAGGTACTACAATTTTAAATAATAAATAGTTGGTAACGCAGGGGATGATGTTGTCCCCAAGTTTTGTATGAAAAATGTGTATTTTTATTTTATTTATTTGGGAAACAAACAGCAAAAAATAACACATTAACTGCCGCACTCAGAGACGTCCATTAATTTTTAAGTTTCATTAAAGTTGCTGCGTCTTATTCTATTGCTATAGCAAAGAAAGTGACAGCAGCTACTTTAATGAAACTTAAAACCTAATTGACGTCTCTGAGTGCGGCAGTAAGACACAATCATAACTTAAAACTACATTAGCTAAAACAGTTTCCACTTATAAAGAAAAATACATTTCATTTCATTTTTTTTCCCCTGAGTTACCAGGGTTTTTCGCAAATTAAGAAATATTTGAGGTGTCTAACATGTGGGATTTATTGATGGTCTGATTCTAATATTTATAAATTAAAGTTTTAGTGCCGCAAAAAAAAGGAGTAGGTACCTTAAAAGTTTCATTGATTCACCCAGTTGACCATTTTACCCTATTAGGAATAGACATTGACATATTAATTGGAAAACATATAAAAAAAATCCTTCAAAAATCTCTAAATTTGTTTATGCCCTCCGTGAAATACGTTCTGAAGCAGTGGCTAGTCGCACTGAGCTATGGCGACACGGAAAAGCTCCTTTGTACTCTCTCATAAGCACACATATACAAACACACAAGCACACACACGCACACATAGGCCAACACAGGCAAACACACTCTCACACAAACTCGAACAAACACACACACACTCACATGCACGCGCACACACCCGCATATTTACTCACACACAAGCATGCCTAATTTATTGATTTTTGCCGTTTAAGTTAAATATTCCCGAACTCGTTATTATTAGTAGTACTTATTAAGTAAATAGGAAACTCTTATAAAATTAGTCCTAATTTGTATAAATATTCATGTATAACTGTGCTCTTGGATGCCCAACATACGGGCTCAGCCCAGTTTGGGATCCGCCGGAAACTGATGTTTTGTATTGGATTATGTGATTTTATATAATAAATAAATAAATAAATTAATTAATTTAAAAAAAAACTACCTACCTGCATCCTGAACGCTCTAGCCACTTACTATGCATACGCCTGTCCCCTACCCCTGGCAACTACGGTCTTTGTAGGGTAACAGTACGGACGCGTCATCGTTATTAACCCTACAGAAAAAACTGATACGGATTCTAGTGAATATAAAACAATCTGACAGCTGCCGACCCCACTTCTTGAAATACAAACTGCTTAACTTCCAAGCATTTACATCTTGGAAGCATGTAAATTCATACGTAAGCATGATTATTTCTATAAAAACGGCGAGGATATGCTTCCGACACTCCCAATACTATAAAAACATAAACTTATCTTGCCACATTTCCAACTTAAAATCATCTCATCCGCCCTTATATAATGACTATAAAGATATATAAGAAATAAGATATAACGTAAATTAGATATGCAAACCAAAACAGTATTGGTCATAATAATAAGTTTATTATTATAAGTTTAATATAGGAAACTATAGGTCTATGATTAAGATTCCGTTGGCTAATTAGCTAATGTTTCCGATTTTTTATGTAAGACTGTTTGTTTCTAAATAGGTAAATTAAAAAAAAAAGGAAAAAAAAAGTGACAGTAGCAACTTTAATCAAACTTAAAAGTTAATTGACGTCTCTGCGTGCGACCGTTAGACGACATAAATATTATAATAATGCAAGTTAATTTATACATAAATACAATAAATTCAAAGTATTGCTGATTATTGCATATTGCTGAAGTTTATTCATTTTATTAAAAGTGTCTCCCTATCTCTAAATACATTTTGCCGTGCCCAACAGGGTTCATAATGAAACATTTATTATAATTTCCATCTTTGTAGGTACTTAGGTAGATAGATCTGATAGATACATTATGATTGCAATAAAATATAAGTATTGAATCTTAAAAGTTAAATTTAACCCACTTCCCGGTGTCCGATTGAGCTGAAATTTGGTATACCTACGTAACTTCGGTGACAATGCAATAGTATGGTACCATGGAGCTGGTCTGATGATGGAGCCGGAAGGTGGCCACAGGAACTCAGTACTAAAACAATGCATAACATCGAGTTTGGGCTTGGGTTAGATTTGTCTTGATAAGCAGACTGTGATAAAAAAAGTACAGTCGGCAACAAAAGGTTGTCCCAAAAATTAAGTTTTTGACAGAAACTTATTTTGTTCCCCTTCCTATTTTTACCCCTTCCAGCACTTAAAATACTGGGTGTTTTTTTATTCGTCTACAAAATTTTGGGGGTTAAATCAGTAAGTCATACTGATCAACTTTCACTATGGGACCAACCCCGAAATCGCGAAAATAAAATTGACTACCCATACATTTTGGCTAGTCAGCTGACGATGTTTTGTATGGGAGGGTCAAATTTTTTTTCGTGATTTCGGGGTTGGTCCCATAGTGAAAGTTGGTCAGTATGACTTACTGATTTAACCCCCAAAATTTTGTAGACGAATAAAAAACACCCAGTTTATATTGTATTCCCGTGATTTACGAACTTTACATGCCTACAAGTTTATGCGGACCCTTGGCGCGCGAGTCCGACTCGCATTTGACCGGCTTTTGTTTGTTTTGTTCGCCTAAATACTGCGGTGGTAGTATTTTATAAGGGCCTGCGCAAACCGGCGGAGCGCAGCGCAGATCACTTTAAATTTATCAATGTATATTCTTTTCTATTTTAATTAAAATAAGGTATAAATTTAGAGCCGCAGCCGCAGAGTAGAAATCCCCCGTGATGCTCCGAGGTCGGTCTCAGAGCATTCAAATTTATACCTTATTGTAATTAAAATAGGGAAGAATATACATTGTTAAATTTAAAGTGATCTGCGCTGCGCTCCGCCGGTTTGCGCAGGCCTTAAGTGTTTGGGGTATACCCCAAGGGTGCCAATTATGGTAGGTCATCATCATCATCATCATCTCAGCCGAAAGACGTCCACTGCTGGACATAGGCCTCCCCCAAGGTTTGCCACAAGGACCGGTCCTGCGCCACTTGCATCCATCGGTTTCCCGCAATCTTAACCACGTCGTCGGTCCACCTTGATGGAGGTCTGCCCACGCTGCGCCTTCCAGTACGCGGACGCCATTCGAGAACTCTTCGGCCCCAGCGGCCATCTGTTCTGCGAGCGATGTGTCCCGCCCACTGCCACTTAAGTCTAGCAATTCTTAGGGCTATGTCGGTGACTTTGGTTCTCGTGCGGATCTCCTCATTCCTGATTCGATCACGCAGAGATATTCCGAGCATAGCCCTCTCCATCGCCCTTTGGGTGACCTTGAGCCTTCTTATGCCGCCCATCGCCAGCGCCCACGTCTCATTATGGTAGGTACTACCTCTTATTGTTTTGAATATGGTTTAAGTAAACCTTTTTCTATTTAGGTACATGGTTTTTTTATATTAAATACTATACGTATTCACTGTTTCTTATGGCATATTGCTTTTTCATGATTTACCTATATCAAATTTTTATTGCGTTTACGAGACCATAACATAATATAAATTATAATCCAATTGTTTCGTTTACTTCGTTTCTTATGTATTCTTTGCGCCGGTAGCACACCTCCGCCGCGAAACTGCGAAACTGTGGCGGAATCGTGATATTTAATACGAAACTGAACTTTATTTCGTTGCCAGAGTTTCGCTACTACAGTTCCGCGGCGGAGGTGTGCTGCCGGCGTCAGCAGTGCAGTGCCGCAGCCTCATCGTCAACGCACACTTGGTTAAATACTGTAAATTTATGTATTTGATTAAATACTGAATTAATTAATGAATATAGCGATAACATGTTTGTTGACTTTGAGAAATATGCTAATGAACTTTCAGTATATTGTGACGCAAATGTAGCGCGTTATTTTACAACGAAAGTAGGTATGTTTTTAGAGCGTATGTATGTCTATTTCTTTGACACGCTCTGCAGCCTAAACGGCTAGACGGATTTTAACATATGAGGTGCCATTCGATTCGTCCTAATTGTTGAAGTGACATAGAATATTATAATATTTAATAATGGCGCCCGCGAAAAAAAAGGAGAAGGAATATATATATATATATATATATATATATATACAATACAATTTAAATATTTTCACTTAAGGAGCACCACTATTAGACTACATATTTGCTTGTCCCCGCCTGCAATATGGTAAGGGCATAAATGAAACAAATAATTTAATTAATAAAATGTATTTACAACTTATATAAATCTTACATTATTCACAAACATACATTACAACAATCGTTACACATAAATTAGAAAAGGAAGTTACTTTACTTAATGGCGCCTGAACACAAGATGTTAAATGTCATTATACCTTTAAAGGCCAATGTCTCCAATGTGGGTCATGTTTTAAAGACATTTTGAACTTTCAGTGCCTAACACAAGATTTGAAATGCAAGACTTGAAATTAGGTGTGGGGCTTGGCAGGATAAAGCATAAAGAGTGCGTCAAAGTTTTTGATAAGTAATTGGAAGTTTTCAAGTCTAAAGATTTTTTCTCGGTAATATGATTATTTAGGCGCGTCTTAATTTAAAAATATCTTAATAATTCACAATACATAATCAATACATAAGTAGGTACTCCATTTTAAATCCATTTTAAATCGGATAAGTCCCGAAATTACTAAACACATAAGTACTGCCCTGCTCAGCTAAACTGCGATATGTCAGACAAAACTGCTGTAGCAATTGCTACCTCATTACTAACGGGAGAGGACTGAATCTGCTTTGGCTATTGAATTTGAGATATCGCCTTTTAGCTTAGGACGGCAGAGTAGACCTCCGAACTTCATCGTCATATTAACTACGAGATTTCATCATTTTACGATTCACATTATCATCAGAAATGCAATTTTATGGAACAAAAAAATTACCTTTGTCCGGCCGCCGCCGCGCCGTTGGAATAGTCTCACGATAGACTTCTGTAAAAGGGTAATTCTTCGAGCGTTTCAACCCCCCTACTCCCTCCTGAATGCCCCTGAATGGTCACATTAATGTCGAATTTCCTGTAGATTAGGATAGCATTTTCAGTTGTTTTGTAGAAGTCAGGGCACTCTACAAGATAACCGACAATAGCATCCAAAGCTACAGGAATTTCCACATTATAATGCGACCAGGGGAATGAGAGCGGTTGAATCACTCGAACAATTACCTACCCAATTGCGACGTCGATTTGTCGGTCGGATAAGTCGGATTACGCTGCCGTAAAGGTCCATCTTACTTTTTTAACGTTCTAACTTACCAAGTATAAACCGCTGCGAATATCAAAAGGACTGATTAGTGTAAACGCATTTTTTTTTAAATAAGAGATGGAGGCCAACGAGCATGCGGGTTACCTGATGGGAAGTAATCACCACCGCCCATGAATATGTTGCCGGCCTTGTAGGGAGATGAACGCTCTTTTCTTGAACGCCCCCATGTCATAACTGGCCGGAAACACCGCAGAAGGAAGTTGGTTCCACAGTTTCACCGTACGAGGCAAAAAGTGCCTGGTGAAACGCACGGTGGAAGAACACCATTCATCAAGGTGATGTTGATGAAATTTAAAGTATAAAGACCAGGCAAATCGATTGGATGCATTATCAGCTGATACGACCGCTGTCTTAGACGGATGGAGGAGGATGGAGACGGATGTTAGTTCCGTTTGAGATTGATGCAACCGCCTATAAGGCGGACAGACTTGTGTAAATTAAGCTTTTAGGTACTTAAATGTTTTAGTTTAAATGATAAATAATGATCTTACGATGCGATTACGCTGTTTTTGTTATAGCTTTTATACTAATAACATGGCAATAATAACCAAAACGTTGTAACCGCCAGCTGTGACGTTCATTCTGATTGTAACGGGCATTATTAATACTTCACACCACAGTCCTCTCTGTGAACCTTCGCGTCGTATACTTATGTCTCTTGTACCTCTTCAATGGACACCGGCCTACGCTTTTTTCATAAGCCCCGTAAAGACAAGATGGCGGATTGCAATCGCCGCGACCAACGCATACTCTGTCCCTCAGGCCAAAGTGCTCGCGCCCGCGTGCTAGAGAGAGACAGTCTCGCCGGCGGTTAGGCTCCGCCCACTCGCAGACGCAAGAGCATCCATCCGTCGTTCGTGCCATGAAAAGAGCAGGGCAGGTGCATCTGAAATAAATGCAATAAAAAGGAGTAAGGGAAGTGTTTAAATTGGTTTTTCTACTCGCGTACTAAGTATAAACCGCTAATATATTACCTTCATCGTTAACAGTATCAGAATGCTACCCATAGTGTAACCAAAGCGTGAAAACTGTTCTATAATGAGTATTGCCATAGTAGGTAATAACTGTCCTTTTATAACCATTATAGCATTGTTATTTCCATGGCACAGTGTTCCAGGAACCCTTGGGACCGGACATTTTTGGCTGACTCTGCAGATCGACGTAGTTCAATATTCTAATTAAAAGTCCAGAAGTGACCCCCTGTTAATTCTTTATAGATTTACAGAAAAAAAAATTCAAGTTGGCCATTTCCGGTACGCATTGAAACTGAAAAATTCCTTGTTTTCTTTTATTGTGGATTTCTTAATTGTCATTTTTTCATCATGTGATAATGCATATAATTGTGTGTTTTTTGATCAATTAACCGATCGTCAATACTTGATAGAGTCAAAGAAATTTACAAAAAACCGTTTTTACGTTTTTTTATTTTTTTATTTTTAGTCTTAACGGTTTTGCACCTAATTTTAGTTGAGAATGATTGCTAGTGTTTATTTCTATCGCCATAAATAATATCAGTTGCAAATCTCATGGAGTATCCGAGATATTTAATTTTAACTTTCCCGTCGAAGCGCCTGATTTATATTAATAGCTAATATCGAAAGTACTATTTTATAGATTGATAGGAACTTATTTAAAAACAAGCAACGGCTTATGTCGACATTTAAAACAATAGAATTATGGAGAATTAACTAACTTCTTTTGGATCACGATCACTAACATCTAATGACGAACAAAATAAATGGATGAACAAGAATGAAATGATATTTATAATGGCATCATTGTATCATCATCATCATCATTTATCCACAGCTTCGCAGGCAGTGCCATGGGTCTTTGTGGCAAACCTTGGGGGAGGCCTATGTCCAGCAGTGGACGTCTTTCGGCTGAAATGATGATGATGATGATACAATGATGATGATAAAATTCAATATCTCGGATACTCCATGAGATTTGCAACTGATATTATTTATGGCGATAGAAATAAACCGTAGCAATCATTCTCAACTAAAATTAAGTGCAAAACCGTTAAGACTAAAAATAAAAAAAATAAAAACTTAAAAACGGTTTTTTGTAAATTTCTTTGACTCTATCAAGTATTGACGATCGGTTAATTGATCAAAAAACGCACAATTATATGCATTATCACATGATGAAAAAATGACAATTAAGAAATCCACAATAAAAGAAAATAAGGAATTTTTCCATTTCAATACGTACCGGAAATGGCCAACTTGAATTTTTTTTTTCTGTAAATCTATAAAGAATTGACAGGGGGTCACTTCTGGACTTTTAATTAGAATATTGAACTACGTCGATCTGCAGAGTCAACCAAAAATGTCCGGTCCCAAGGGTTCCTGGAACACTGTGCATGGTTACGGTCATTCCGGATATCAGTTTTGGCGTTTAGTGAACACTTGCCTTTCTAATTAGTAGGTATATTAAATCTTTAGAAATGTTTTAATAACAATTGAAATGACGTAGATTAAAAACAAAATTAATATCGAGACTACCTAATTACATTTAAAATTAAATTTGTATTAATTCACTAAGAAAAGATGATTAATAAGTATTCGTCGACTGGATACGCTTAATATGGATATCAGCAATCACCGAATTGTTATTTGGTTACCATGGTTACGCTCAATATCCGGGGGAACCAGAGATGGTTATGTGGGACTGCCGACCAAGGGCGGCTGGAATACCCATTAAGCCTGCCCGCACATTGGGCCATTAGTGGCCGCCACTAAACGCGACCACTAGTGGCTCGGCTAAGCCACTAGACGCAGCCACCAAGCCCACTAGTGGCTGCCACTATTGGCTATTGTTTATATGAGAAGCCGGCGACTGTGGCCGAGTGTGCGCGCGAGGCAAGCCACTAAACGCGGCCACTAGTAGCGAGCGCGGGCGACTACCGCAGCTTGTGGCTCAGACGCGGCCACTCGAACGCCCGGTGTGTGCCGATGCTATACAAAATGTATGAAAAAACTCGTCCGCAGCTTGTGGCGGCCACTAGTGGCTACGCTGTGGCCGCGACTAGTGGCCCAATGTGCGGGCAGGCTATAAATCCAGCGGCAAACCTCAGCGCTTCTCAGGGAGGTGCCACAGGACTACGGACTAGCGGACGTTCATTTACCTATGCTGAATCAATCTTACCTTCTTAACAGCGGTGGTGCTACAGTCTCGTCAATCCCCGGCTCCTGTGTCGTCCCATCGCTTTGCCTAGCGTTGCCCGCGCTCCCCAGACCTGCCGCCCGAATCCTGGTCTGCTGGTGACCCTGGACCCTGGCTGGCTGCGTGACAGGCCGCTGGCTCTGAAGCGTCTCCTTAGACACGCATTCGCAGCGGGTGTGGTTGAAGAACTGCATGCGAGCTGGTGTGAGGGTGCCGTCTACTTTGCTTAGCTGGAATTTGAACAGGCCTTGAGTTAATTATGAGTGCCATAGTGTGTTATGGTGACAGAGGATTAAGATGTGTTTATATAAATGACGTCAAGTTTGTAAGAATGCTTATGGCTTGGCAACGATTTTGCGCGATGCTGCTGGTAGCAGCGAGCATACATAATACTACGTTTTGCGTTTCTAAAAATAAATAATAAAAAATGTCTCCTTAGGATGAAAGTTCGTTTATGAGTCGAGTCCGCTTTTTAGCAAAAAATGCAACCATCATAATTCTTGAGAAACATCCAAAATTAAAGGGTTTATATGAGTAATAAAAAGTATTATTATTACATATTAACAAAAATACGGAGTCTACGCGAACGAAGTCGCGGGCAACCAGCTAAATATTATGAAGTCCAATAGATAGATCGAAGAATACTACTTATTAAATTAAACCAGCGTCGTGGGTCGCGGTCCGCCACGCCACGGCATCATACTGAGTGAGTGGTACCCTATTTGACAGTTTGATACTTTGTCATAGGTACCCTTTATTTATGTTTTTTGTGTTATATGAACCTATTGTGTCAAATTTTGTCAATATTTTTTTTTCTATTTTATGCTATTCTAAATAGATAAAAACCCCCGACAAATTAGAGACCCTTACTTTCAGAACACTCTCGACTAAGTCACGTTTAAAAAAAAACTAAATCAAAATTGGTCCATCGACAGATACATAGACAGATAGACAGATAGGTACACAAATACACACGTTAAACTTATAATACCCGTATTTTTGCGTCGGGGGTTAAAAACAACGGGTCTTCGGGTTCTCACTTCTCTTTCACCGCTACGCTCTTACGCTCGTATATCGACTTTCCCCAAACCCGAAGGACATTTTTAGCTGCTGACGCGTTTAGCCTAGTTGGTAGTGACCCTGCCTACGAAGCTAGCGGTCCCGGGTCCGAATCCTTGTATGGGCAAATATTTTTGTGAGCGCGAGTATTTGTTCCTGAGTCATGGATGTTTTCTATGTATTTAAGTATATATTTCTCTATATAAGTATGTTTATCGTTGTCTAGTACCCATAGTACAAGCCTAGAGCTCAGTCTGAGACTAACTGCCGCGCTCAGAGACGTCAATTAATTTTTAAGTTTCATTAAAGTTGCTGCGTCTTATTCTATTGCTATAGCAAAAAAGTGACAGCAGCTACTTTAATGAAACTTAAATCTTAATTGACGTCTCTGAGTGCGGCTGTAAGCTAATTTATGTGAGATTGTCCCCTGATATATTTATTTGATATTTTGATTTGATATTGCACTGCATGTGGACTTACGAAGAACGGTAGAGTGATGTACTCGCCGTCGACGGGAGCACAGACCTCGGCCTCGCTGTAGCAGCAGCCTGCGTCGGGAGCACAGCGGTGCAGTTGCACGCACGGCGGCATGTAGCTGCAATAGAGAACATAAACATATTAGCAACAGATTATATTGTACAGTCGCCATCATATATATTGCAGCAAACAAAGTGCTCACAAATATCTGAACACGATTCTATTGTCAAGGCGTTAGAGTGCATGTTCAGATATTTTTGACCACTCTGATATGTACAGATATATTTGATGGCGAACTGTACTGCAGTGGGTTTGTTTAGAATTGATAGTAGAGTGAATTTGCTTTTTGACTTACGATTAGAGATGGGCCAAATATTCGGTATTCGGCATATTCGGCAAATTTTTCAATGTTCGTATTCGGCCGAATAGTTCGGTTACATTGCCGGATATTTACCGAATAAACAATGTAAAAAAACGAGCGTAGGTTGTTTCGTAATTCATCGGGTTGACATCCTATTTCAGCATTCTAAGCAACTACTAAAAAGAGATAAATATGCGTCTAAATATAAATACAATTATTTAGCAAAAAACCGTAGCTTAAGTAAGAAAAACCAGAGTTATTTTAATTAGTAAATTTTATTAATCAGTAATCACCTTTCTCAGTTATCCACTAAAGGTCGACAGTCAAATGGCGCGAGCGCGAAGGTCCGAAACACGCGCGGAGCGCTGAGCGCGGACGTGTCAAAACCTGTTTCTAGCGATTCGGCGCGACCGAATATTCGGTTCGGCAAGAGCTGTACCGAATTTTCGGCCGAATATTCGTATTCGGCCCATCTCTACTTACGATCAATTTATTCTAAAAGTTACATTTCCGAGTACATGTAGGTATAAGTAGGATGCGACGACTTGGATACGTATACACTGTATTGCACATGTACTCGTACGAGTTATTGCAAACTTATACCTAGTGAACCCAGAACAGAGCTAGGTATAGGTACTATACTACGACGACGCAGTTAGCCTAGTTGGTAGTGACCCTGCCTACGAAGCTAGCAGTCCTGGGTTCGAATCCCGGTATGGACAAATATTTGTGTGATGAACGCGAGTATTTGTTACTGAGTCATGGATGTATTCTATGTATTTAAGTATGTATTTCTCTATATAAGTATGTTTATCGTTGTCTAGTACCCATAGTACAAGCCTAGAGCTTAGTTTGGGCTTAGTTTGGCAATTTGTGTGAGATTGTCCCCTGATATTTATATATTTATTTTATATATTTATATTTATATACTTACTGAACGCTCGCTGACTTACTGCGGGCTTAAAATGCATGGACGAGATAAAATTTGACTGGTGCTAGGGAAATGAATACATCTATTCCATATTCTAACGTGTCACGTCCTGACTTTATCCTTTTATTACTACGCATAGTTTGAAAGATCTTTCAAACTACGCAACGGATTTTAATGCGGTTTTCACCATCAGTTAGATAATTTGTCACGAAAGGTTAATGTACATAATAGTATCCGGAGCGAAGCGAGGGCGGATTTCTAGTCATCATTATTAACAGCGTCAAGTCACTTAAAAAACTTCCAGTGCATTTGAAACTAAAAGAGCTTAGTTTGGGACTAGGTCAATTTGTGTGAGTCCCGATATTTATTACTGGATGTTTTTGCTGAATGAGAATAGCCGCGGATCATGCTCGATGGCGTATAATGGGAGAGTCCCAAGTTCACCAGTGGACCAGTGTAGGAGAATGATAATTATTTCTGGTTACTGCAATGCACTTACAGCGTATCAGCAGCTGGCGCCATCTGGCGTACGGAGAGCCAGCGGGGCTGCGGCGTCAGACATTTGCTTTGATGGACAACCGCCGCCATGTTGTTGATTGCGGCGCGGCGGAGCGAGGCGCGCTCGAGCTTCGATAGGGCACCTGGAATTTGTCAGTTTTGTAATAAGTTTCCAAAGGGGGTGAGAGGTATCGAAGAAGACACCGTAAGCATAGGCTTCACTCTAAAGCTGCAGTGCTGGTTATACAGTACTGTGTTCCGCACCCAAAGGATGCTAAACGCTACGTAACAGGGGTTTGTATATCAAGGGACAGATATAAGTAGGTCTTTAAGTTGAGACGGACAAGTGGCTGTCTGTCTCAACTTTAAAGACCTATATCTTTTGAACCGTAACAGATAGCCAGTTTGTTATATATTTCGGATTATTACGTCTTTTTCCGAGAAAAAAACAGTAGATTGCTTAACAAATAACAAAAAGAAATCAAAAGTAAAATAATAAATGGTCCCCGTACAAAAAACGTTGTGTTTACACCAAAGCACTTTTTTATTAATTTTTCAATCGACTTCAAAAAAAGGAGGGTTTTCAGTTCGAACATGTTTTATTTTGTGTATGTTACGCAATATCTTCGCCAACTGTGGCCGATTTTATAATTGCTTTTTATTGAATCACTACATATAAAACAAAGTCCCCCGCCGCGTCTGTCTGTTCGCGATAAACTTAAAAACATTTTCATACGGTTTTCATCAATGGACGGAGTGATCACGAGGAAGGTTTAGGTATATAATTAATTAAGGTTTAGGTGCGTATATGCCAGCCCTAGTGTATATACTAACACGTGCGAAGCCGCGGGTCGCTAGTAGTTTGTATCTCAGGAGTACTCTCATTTAAATATCCTCAAAGCTTTGATCACAGTATCCATGGTGGAAACTCTCTTTAATCATTTGGAGTCGATTCTTTGTTTTTTTTTCAAGATTGATATTTTTTTTTAATAAGCACGTTTTTAAATTAGGTGCTTCAAATACTACTTACTATCATCCAGTATCCTCGGTCTCTCTCTGGTAGCTTCTATGGGATCTACAGCAGACACCATGACAGTTTCCAGCCTGTTCAGAGCTGATGGACGATTGGTATATTTCAGTCCAGGGGTTCTGCCAATAGAGGTCTCTGCCAGCGGCAGGGACTTGGCAGTGGTTACACTGGTTACTTCCTCATCATCGGGGTCCAGGTCCTCGCTGCCGTCCATCGCGTAGTCATCATCCGTTAAGTCTTGGAGGTCCTGAAGAAAGTAATTAAACATTAGAAAACAATGTCAAACAAAACCTTGTCCTAAACCTCTAGGCTTGAACTATGGGTACAGTCGAGTACAAAGATATACATATATCTTATAATTGTATACACTTTTGCTTCTTATCTCTCATGGGTCGGGTCATAAATGTGAACACCGACGTTAGTAAGCGGATGGCAGTGTTCACAAGAAGGAACACCCAAGGTACCTATTTATCGGTGCAAGAGACGTAACCACTCTCCTCCCTCTCCTTTCCCCAGTAAAATTCGACTTGTGCCCACCCAAAAAAATTAAATACAAGATACCAATAATAACCCCTTTGATTTTAATTTGTCTTTAGACATTTTGCAAGTAACTAATTGGTAAGCAATTACGAATGGGTTTGAGTCGATCGTCAGCGTTATAAAGAAGCAGGCGCATCGAAAATAGACTACTATTTTTAGGGTTATGCTTAGGGGCTGCTCTAGTGCATGTACGTAGGTACATGCAATATTATAAATGCGTAAGTGTGTTTGTTGGTGTGACCTGTCACACATCAATAGAACAATGGATTACACAATATTATTATAGGTAGACGACATCAATAGACGAGTATAACGACTCCAGCCTCGACGGATCTATAAGGATTTTAAAAGTGTGATACTTAGTTTTGCGGACCAGTTTGCTATTTTAGCCGTTGAGGAGTTGAGTTCCTATGACCATCCGTCTCCATCATCATCAGCTCGGTGACACCATATTATTGTATTGTTCAAGCCAAGCCGAGAAGTAGGTTAAATTCAACTTGCATGATTTTATTACATGGTTTGTTAGTGAAGCTAATAATGCTCGTATATGCAGGGCTGGGCAGTATTTCAAGTACTTGTATTTGAAGTACGTATTTGAAATACAAATACGTATTTTGTATTTGTGTTTCAAATAATATCTAATAAAGTATTTTGTATTTAGTATTTCAAATACCTCACTCACATATAATTTGTAATTTATATTTCAAATACTTTATGTTTTAAAATGCATTTGCACAAAAAATATTTTTAACAATTCTCTTGTGTAGTTGTAATAATAATAAGTGTAATTTCCCTTAAATAGAGAAAAAAACCATAAGTGTAATTGCATAACGGAACATTTTACGGAAGTAGATAGGTTCTATCAGAGAAGTTTCTGTTTGTTATATACCTACGTAAAATGGATCCAGCTAATGAAAATAGTCTCTTTATAATTAGTCTCACTAAAAAAATATTTTAAATTCTGTAATTTGTATTTTGTATTTCAAATACATGGTCTTAAATACTGTAAGTTGTAATTTGTATTTTAAATACTTGTCATGAAAGTATTCTGTATTTAGTATTTCAAATACCTCATTCAAATACCAATGTAGCAGGTATTTTGCCCAGCCCTGCGTATAAGTGCGTTAATAGGTGTGTTAAAAAATAATAGGTAAAGGATCCGTGAGTGCCAACCCTACGGGCCACATTCTTACACAATGAGTGTTCGTGCGTTTTCGTGCTAGCCGTACTGGAATGTACCTACATGTACAGCTAAGTGAGCTAAAAAGTACCACACCTAGATAGTTTTGGTTTAAGCTGGCACAAACATTTGTATGGCAAGTTCCTTCATTTACCCGAGTCTAATGATTTTAATAGTCTATGTAAGTACGTAAGTATGTTCATATTAATATTCATTGATTTACATGGGTATAGTACAGGAAGCTCTTAACCTAATAAAAGTTCGGCCATATGTAACCCTTCAGGGCACTGCAGTATTACTAACTTACCTACCTACTTAGTAAGTAGTTTAAATTACATACATGTCCATGTGAGCTAAAATCTATTGAAATATAATAAAATGAAAAATCAATTAAATTATATTATGTTGATTAAATAAAATGCCATTCCGCTACCGAATTAGAAATAAATACAGACTACATGGGTTTAAAAATTATTTTAAAAACATTTCGTCTTCGCTTTCGAAAAATTCTTGCAACGTATAGAAGCTTTTACGCACCAAGTGAGATGTTAATTTTTTATTGAATGTATTATTGTTTGCCTCATTATATGTGACGTTATCAATATAAAGGGACCTTATGGAGGCAGGCGGTTATGCCGTGTTTAGAACTGTTACCATAGTATTCGTATAGTTACAAGAATAAGAAGAGCGTAACTGTCTTATAAGAATAAGAATAAGAATGATTTATTTGGACACACGTACCATATGGTTACATGAAATAACAGGTGGAAGATAAAATTAAACAGTACAAAAAGAAACAACAAACCAGTAAGAAATAATTAAGACTAATTACTTAATAATCTATGTAGTGGTGTCCAAAATAAGGAATTGTCTTCCTCCATAAGGTTCCTTTATATTGAGGACGGCATATAATTTCGAGACCTATGTAGGTAAGTATGTAATGTTAGCAATAATCGGATGCTTCAGTCCAGCTCCTGAACTATTGGACCGATTTTAATAAATGTGGTGTCATATGATTCGTCAATAACGTGCGAATGTCATAGGCTATATAAACATTGTAAAGGTGCGTCATACTAGCCGCCAGTCGGGTTTAATTTGCAACTTTTTCAAGGGTTCCATATTCAAACTAGAAACCCTTGTTCTTGATTGGTCCGTGTGCGCGATGTGTATACAATTTCAAGTGATTTTGATAATTTCTCAGAAGTGAGTGTGACTTAGTTTCACTGACTACGGAACCTTAAAAAGGAAGTCTTCATAGAAATTATTTGGACCTGCCTGCCAATTTTTTTTAAATCTGGAGATCACTCACAGAGGCCAACATTTTGAGAAATGCTTCGCTAAGTATACACACTTAGGCTGGCTTTCCATAGAAGCGGAGACGAACGGAGTGGAGCTGTGTAGGAATCGACCAATCACATTGGCTGTAATCCACATCTCGTCTCCGCTCCGCTTCAATGGAAACAGTCAAGCGGAGATGACAGTATCAAATTTGTATAGTACACCACTCATCCCCGCTCGTCTCCGCCTCAGTAGAATCACATAGCTCTTTTCACAGCTCCGCTCGTCTCTGCTTCTATGGAAAGGCAGCCTTACTCAAGTTAAACTGTAGATCAACATTTACAATACTTAACAAGTTTTTTATTGAGTCAGATCATGTGCGACCACCTTTAAAGCTCTTGGTATTTAGGTTAACAAGCTCAGCTAAATTAGCCTTTAAACTTGATAAGACGTACCTAAATGAAACAACTTTGTAAGAGTAGATATTCAATCAGCAAAGAAATCCTTACATAGTATAAAATAAAGTCGCTTTTCGCGTCTGTCTGTATGTCCGCTAACTCCAAAAGCACGCAACGGATTTTGATGCGGTTTCACCATCAGTTAGATAATTTTTCACGGAAGGAGCAAAGCGAGGGCGGGTCACTAGTATTAAATAAAGAAAGTCTTGCAAGTGACCCTGTAAGTGGTATTTCTGACGTTCTCAATATAAAGGGACCTTACGGAGGCAGGCGGTTACGCCGTTTTTAGAAATGTTACCATAGTATTCGTATAGTTACAAGGTCAAGAAGAGCGTAACTGCTTTCCTCCATAAGGTCCCTTTATATTGCAATGAGAACGTCACATTTACTTTCGAAATTGAGAACTGCATCCGTATTATGGTCGCCTGTATCGCTGTGGATAAATGTGGATAAAGCATCCGTCTCTCTCGCACTTACATACTGGTTAGAAAGTGACAGATGTTTTATCCACATAATAAACACGACCAAAAATAGGGATTATGACTATTTTTTTTTCTTTGTCGATCAGGTTCAAATTCCGCCTTTTCGAACGAAGCGCTTTGCATCATCTTTCATAATGCGTACTGCAAAGGAGTGGAATGCGCTTCCGGCGTCTGTATTTCCGAGTGCATACAATCTGAACCTATTTAAAGCTAGGGTGAATAGGCATCTTCTGGGCGAGCTCGCTACATCGTAGACTGAATCTTCGTCCTCCAAGAAAGGGCGGGAGTTGGTCAAGAGCAAACCCATTATCAATAAAAAAAATAAAAAAAAAGGTAGATTATCAAAAAGTATTGGACACGTATTTTTTATTTTTTCACATAATCAAAAATTACAGAGATATTTGAGTTGAAATGTCGCATGACGTCACGTCTCAATACAATTTTTACACAGAAGTGACGTCACGAGCCCTCTCCCGAACTTTGACGCGCTTTGTTTTTGTCATTTTTTGTTTGATTGACAAAAGAAAAAATACGTGTCCAATATTTTTTGATAATCTAACTGACGGACTAAATATAATTTCGTTTTCTTTACCCTGTCATCAATCATCATCCCTATTGGGCCCGCTGTTATAAACAAGTCATCGGCTCCTTTGAACAATTAATGTGTACGACAATGCTACGTGCATACAACTCAAAATAGATGCCTCAAAATTGGTGGTATCGTTTCGCCTGGTAATTTAATTCGACGTGATTGGCACGGCAGTGTCGAAGCCAAGATCGGTAAACGAACATACAAAATGTTTGCGGTAACATTGCCCCATAACTCAGAACCTATTTAATATGGTTTACCCTTGAATCGCCGTCACTAATTTCATAGAATGTTTTACTTCTCCAAATTTTTGGTAGTCACAGGCCTAACATAACCTAACCAACGTAACCCATGCTTAAGATAACCTGAAAATAATAAGGTTTCAGCAGAAATTAGCTTTCGGTGAAATGGAATTCGGTGTGACGACACATTCGATGAAATTAATGTCTGCAAAACAAGGGGACACGATTTAATCTATAAAGCTGCAATTTTCCAAGCCAGGTTGGTTTCCAAATTGACTTTAATATTATAAAATAAGTACCTAAATATCAGAGGACAATCTCACACAAATTGACCTAGTCACAAACTAAGTTCTTAGCTTGTACCTACTATGGGTGTAGAGGAGACATATATACTTAAATACGTAAATTCGAATGGTTTATTTTGATTTCTTAATAAATTAGGTATTGAAATTGAAAGTGTCTCTATTTTTTATCGGCGAAGCTGACAACACTTCACTTGTTTTGAACTTGGCCCCATTTTAACATTTATGTCAGCTACTTGTGTTGTTATTTTTTGTTTTCTAACTTGTGTATACTTTAGTACTTATGTCTGGGACAAATTTTGGATAATCATCCCTTTTTATTTTGATCAAGACCGAGACCTGCACGAACACGTAAATTATACGCACAGAGGGATCAACCAGCGCCTGTTCGTCGAAATCACGGTTACACCTGACGTCGAAAGCTTTATATAATTGCTTGTAATAACTTATACGACCGCCATTATTATGTAGCAGCAGTAACGGAAGCCACAATCCTGCGCTTGCGCCAGCTCGCAATAAGATCATAGGGTTGTCAACAACACAGTGTAGTCTGATTAAAACATAAATGTTTCAATTAAATAGATAAAATGACAAAATTGGGACTCCTACTTGCAGAGCTCATAGCTCCTTAATGGCTGAACGGATTATCACAAAACCTAGCTAATAACACTTTCGATCAAGTCACCTTTGTAACAAAAAAACTAAATCAAAATCGGTCTATCCGTTCGGGAGCTACGATGCCACAGATACACAGATACACACTTTTATTTTACACCCCTAAAAATAATACGTCGAATAATAAAATCCATGTATGCTCCGAGTATTGAGACGTAAAATTGATGGTGATTTTTTTTGTGGCAACCCTAATCGGTTATAATGTCATGCGCGTCAAACGACATAATTGTAATGCGCCGACAGCTGCCCGTCCGGTCGAGCTTCCTCACGTTCGGCGCCGACGACACTCCTGCGGGCTTAACATGCATGCACGAGATAAAATTTGACAGGTGCTAGGTAAATGAATACATCTATTCCATATTCTAACGTAGACTTAACACTTAAAGTTTAAAATAAAAGTGCCTCGTCCTGACTTTTATTACCTTTTATTACTACGACTATTGCGATTTTATCAAGACGGGACACTTTTATTTTAAACCTTAAGCGTTAAGTCTTACGTTAGAATATGGAATTGATGCATTTCCCTAGCACCTGTCAAATTTCATCTCGTGCATGTTTTTTAAACCCACTTTAACTTAACTTAATGATTTTCTACAATCGACCAAAGTTTATTCGCTAGCGTATGGATCTTAGGTTTAGCACCTGAACATCCGATCTCCAGTCAAGAGTTTAACTCTGTCGGCAATTGGGAGACAGTGTCACCTGTCTCTCATCGTAATTGACCGTTTCCGTTGCACCTGCGCATGCGCATGCGACGGGCGTTGACAATTTCATGACAATGTTCAACCATAATTATACACCGTGGCCACTTGTGGTGAATAATACAAAAGTTGTAAACTCAAACCCGACTTCTATTATGACACACCCTTACAATGAATTGGATCATTCGATTTTTGGTTACATACATACGTACATACATACACACCTATATACTGTTAAGATCTTTACCCTTTGTTTAGCCGGGTAAAATATACTTTACGAGATACTTTAATTTTAGATAATTTTTGAGGGTTTGTAGACAAAATATTAGAGAAAAAACATTATGAAACTAAAGTAGTAAGCAAGTAAGTTGAAATGAATAAAATTTAAATTGCATTGAGCAAATTAGGAGGGCAATTTTATAAAGATTAGTATTTATTTTTTGACGTAAGCTTTACATGCTTCAACTTCAACCACTAAAATACTTAATTTCTCATTCAATATGCAATATAATCAAACTTTACGACCTTAATTGATGGATAAAGTTAATTTGAAATTTTATAGCTATTGCGGCTGATTTATTGGCAGTTCAACTATTTATCGATTATCCGATGGCATTTGACTTTGTAAAAGCTGTTCGGCTCAAGTTGCAACATTCTGCAGCGACGAACAAGTACGAGTACCTAACTATAACTATATTTTAATCAACAATCAATGTGCAGATAATGTGCAAATTAAAGAACATTTCCGCATTGCAGCAGAAACTACTGAGAACATCCTCGAAAGCATTTAAGAGCATATATAAAAAAAAAATTCTTTCAATGGGTCCCTGGATGGCTTAGAATCACAATTGGACCCAATAGGTGGCGCTGCCAACGTTACGGCAGGACAACGTTCGTCGGGCCAACTAGTAATAGATAAAAACGACAGATAAAGTTGGGATCCCTTCTTTCAGCGCTCATAACTCTTAAATGGCCTAACGGATTCCTAGTTCTCAACACTCTCGTTCGTCAACGTTCTAACTAAAACGAAATCATCCATTTAGGAGCTATTATGCAACTGATAGATGCACAGATACACGCGTTTAACATTATAACAACCGATTTTTTGAGCCAGGTGTTAAAACAAAATATACAATTTACAATTTGAAATGAATGTAGCAATCCCCTAACCTTGGCTACGTTTATGAGAATTATAAATCGCTTGCATTAAAAAGCCCTAAAACCTGAAAATAACGCGGCATTGACCCGCGCGCTGGGTTTCATCTCGTTATACGTAAATACGTTATCTCGCATGTCAGGGCAAACATGTGAGCTTTGTCGTTTAGCACATGCTGAGAATTGGATTTTCAGAAAAATAACAAGTATAATGGGCCTCCCAAACAAGCCGCATGTACCAGGGCAGCAAAGGGGCAACCGTTCCAGAGGAACTAAGGGTGGAGAGGTGCTTCTGGCCTTTAAACGACCATAAGGTGTGTTTCTGGCCTTTAAACGACCATAAGATGTGCTTCTGACCTTTAAACGACCATAAGGTGTGCTTCTAGCCTTTAAACGACCATAAGGTGTGCTTCTGGCCTTTAAACGACCATAAGGTGTGCTTCTGGCCTTTAAACGACCATAAGGTGTGATTATGGCCTTTAAACGACCATAAGGTGTGCTTCTGGCCTTTAAACGACCATAAGGTGTGCTTCTGGCCTTTAAACGACCATAAGGTGTGCTTCTGGCCTTTAAACGACCATAAGGTGTGATTCTGGCCTTTAAACGACCATAAGGTGTGATTCTGGCCTTTAAACGACCATAAGGTGTGCTTCTGGCCTTTAAACGACCATAAGGTGTGATTCTGGCCTTTAAACGACCATAAGGTGTGCTTCTGGCCTTTAAACGACCATAAGGTGTGCTTCTGGCCTTTAAACGACCATAAGGTGTGCTTCTGGCCTTTAAACGACCATGAGGTGGCCACTCGCCACTTATGCAACACATCCGCCCTTCAAGCACATAGCTCTCGCGACTCCCTCGGACCGACCAACAAAGGCAAGCCAGGGTGAGGGTCTGTCCTAGTACAGCTCCAACCGGCCGGTGAAGGCAAGCGGGAGGTGAGGAACAGGGACTTCCCTCGGGAGCACTCAGGTCCGTGGTGGCGCTACTCACAAGCAGCTAGCCACTAGCTGTCCAGGGCCTTTAGCCAAGATGCATTACGCTAACTAGCGTTTCTATTCGTTTCGTTTTTGAACCAATCGCGTCACTGGTAGATCACGTGACTTTTCGTATCACGTGATCTACCAATGACGCGATTGGTTTAAAAACGAAACGAATAGAAACGCTAGTTAGCGTAATGCATCTTGGCTAAAGGCCCTGGACAGCTAGCACCAGTTGTCCGTGACTCGTTTGTCGCTCGATATCTCGTTCTAACTAGACAGTAACGACAAAGATGCACTGAGGACTGAGCGACTAGCGAGAAAATACAAGATGTGCTAGCTGCACTGCGGTGACTGATTGCACTGGATGACCCAGCGGGCGATGGGGTCATCCGTCACATCCCTACGCCTTATTATATTAATATTAATGTTATTAATTATTATTATTATTTGTTATAATGCTGAAATGACGGCTGATAGGGATGTGTGGGAAAAAATGCATGCTGCGCCGACCTCAAATAATTGGGATAATGGGAAGGAAATGATGATGATGATTTTATATAATGTTATGGTATGTTATTCTTTAAGGTATTTGTAAATATGGGCGTCGTTGCCTGAAATAAAGGTATTATATTCTATTCTATTCTATTAAAGTGTTTACATTACGTTGAATTAATTCTCTTACGAGAATGATGTCATCTGGCAGTCTAGACAAGCAATAATGTATCAGGGTAAAGTGTCATAAATAAATAACGGTTCTTGCTAAATGGTACTAGAATAAATATATCGGTGTAGTAGTTTCAGAGTTTTATTAATAACAAAAGACGGTTATTGAGAATTAGATATATTTAATAGAGTTAGATATACATATGTATAACCTCACGGATTTTTTGTGGGTAATGATGAGTACTATTAATATACCGTGTCCCCTTGTTTTGCAGACAATCATTTCATCGAATGTGGCGTTTCACCGAAAGCTAATTTCTGCTGAAACCTTATTGTTATCAGGTTATCCTAAGCATGGGTTACGTAGATTAGGTTAGGTTAGACATCTGACCACCAAAAAATTATAACTGCTGTAGGTACGTAGAAATGCCTGTCGATGAAATGTAAATTCGGCGAAGTAAAACATTCTATGAAATGAGTGTCGGTGATTCAAGGTTAAACCAAGTGTGAGAGTGACGTTCTTTGTCCGCTTTATCCACTGCTGTAAAGGCAAGTATAACACGGGGCAGGTTACGATAAAACTCGTCCACAGTTCAAAATCCTGATTTAATCAATTTTGTTGTCATAACAAAACTAACTCGGGCTTCGTAAGAGAAATGATAAGGAATGTAATTAATTACCCATTCAGAGGGCACTTGTGCGGACTCTAGTTGGAAGAACACAAAAATCTTTGTTTTTTGGTTGTGGAGTTAAAAATAGATGATAGGACAATCTTGACTTGTTCAGAAGAAATCAGCTGGTGTTCACAAGTAAAAAAAGTGGATAAATAAAACGGCTAGTAAAAAATTTTTCGGCATTAGTGAAATAAAATAAATAAATAAATATCAGGGGACAATCTAACACAAATTGACCTAGTCCCAAACTAAGCTCTAGGCTTTAACTATGGGTACTAGACAACGATAAACATACTTATATAGAAAAATACATAGAAAACATCCATGACTCAGGAACAAATACTCGCTCTTATCACACAAATATTTGTTCATACCGGGATTCGAACCGGGGACCGCAAGCTTCGTAGGCAGGGTCACTACCAACTAAGCTAACTGCGTCGTCCGTTTTAGTCGTTTAGCCGTCGTTTTAGACTGTAAGCAGCACTGGGCTAACCGCGTCGTCAACATACTCGTAACATAATAGGGTTATTTTCAAATTTTGTGCAGTTACACTTGTCCCAACCTAAAAAAAAGTTGTTTTTTACATTATCCATTTTCTGCGGTTATTTGTGTAAAATGATGAATGATTTCCAGTCAGCTATATACCACAGATAGTTATTGATTATCGGGATCGAAAAAATATGCTTAGTATTTTTGTAATACTTGTAATAATGCATGGTAAGAATGTGGTAGCTCCATACAAATAGTGAAATAGTGTTCTGCGCTAAATTTGATAATGACCCAATAACTAACATCTTGGTATTAGAGAAGGGCGTTACTCAGGGCGACGCGGTTAGCCTAGTTGGTAGCCCTACGAAGCTAGCGGTCCCGAGTTCGAATCCCGGTATGGGCATACATTTGTGTGATGAGCTCAAGTATTTGTTCCTGAATCATGTATCTTTTTTATATATTTCTCTATATAAGTATATATATCGTCACTTAGTACCCATAGTATCTACAAGCCTAGGGCTTAGTTTGGGACTAGATAAATTTGTGTTAGATGGCCCCCTGATATTTATTTATGTGGCATTCGTAATTTGTGAAACTTGGCATACCTTTTTAAGTATAATCTTTAAGTAGTAGCACAATTTATTGTTTTTAAGGCAATATAGAATGTACTTTATATCTTTCCGGCAATATAATCAATCTAGTGTAAGTACCCTTCAAGGTTACTTTTACGAGATCCAATTCGCGTTCAGTGTTCCTACCTCCTACATTAATAATAAGGTACAGCGGAGATTCATATCAACAGAACAGAGGCTGTATTATGACAAACTGCCAATTTCCAGTCGGTGAGCGGGATAGAGCTATATTAGAAGTCTTTCGGTCTCTTTCACTGTCTGGAATACGTCAGGATTTGACAGCTTATAATATGACTACGCCAATGCTAGTATTAAAAACCGTTCATAAAGTCAATCAAAAGTTTCAAACTAAAACCCGACTGACGACTCCCCCCCTCACATTTTTGACCAATCATATTATGACACCCCATTTATTAAAATCGGTCTAATGGTGGAGACTGGGGCTAGAGTGGAACATTCAATGTATGGTCACATATATGAATACTTACATACATAGACTGTTAAAAACACTATAACTATGAATAAATAGTTCACACTTCACTATACTAACCTCATCGTTCCATTCCACATAGTCTCCTTCCTCACTCTTCATCCGTTGCAAATCCTTCACAACCGCCCCAATCTGCTCATCCAGCATCCCCCACTCCTGCATGGCATCCAGCAAATCCTCTTCATCATCAGACATGAAATTGTCCGGCGACAAAGAGTTCAAACGGTCTAATTTCTCGTATAATTTGTCACCCGGACGCTCTGTAGAAATCGAGAATGTGTCGAGATTTGGTGTGGTTTGGTCGGAGTTTGATGAGAACTTTTCCAGTTTTTCGTAGAGTAGGTCGAGACGTTCGGAGAGCGATGGTGGGTCCACTATAGCTGCGCGGGTGTGCGCGAGCAGTAGGAGGAGAGTGGTCAGATGCATCGCGCGCGGCGGTTGGCGGGAGACTAACACATGTCGCGCACGTTTCGCCCCAGTTGGGAATGGGCTTTGGTTTTGGGTTTATTTTTTGTATTGGGTTGTAAGATGTTAGATTATCGTTGTGTTTTGATATGGAACTTTAAGTTGGTAATGTATGTATCGTGTTAAATTGATAAGTTTACTTTTGGGGGCTCATGAGAACTTGGCCTATTTTTTACATTTATGGTAAGGACCTTAGTTTTATAGGTATAAAGATTAAAAATAAGTACCTAGCTTTTTAAGGGAAAACTGTTATAATTTTTTTAGAAGGAACATAAAAACTATTAATCCCGAAGTGTAATTATGACCATCACACTAGACTCAGTCGGTCTCGAGGGTAGGGATGGGCGGCTTGTAAGTTTCTAAAGTGAAACTTTCACTTAAATTACTTTAAATTTCATATAAGTTTCTGTAACTTGCTGAAGTGAAATTTTCGTGTAATTTCTGAAAATTTCTATACTTTGACATGTAAATTAAGTGTAACTTTTCTATTCCATGTTAAACTACGGTTACCACTTAGCTACAACTCTTAATAGTCGGTGTCAAATTTTTATATAAAAGTTACATAGGTACTGTATCAAAGTATAGTACGCCACTCATCCCCGCTCGTCTCCACCTCAATGGAATCACATACCTCTTTTCACAGCTCCGCGCTCCTCTCCGCTCCGCTCGTCTCCGCTTCTATGGAAAGGCAGCCCAACCGCGTCGTCATAGCGTGCAGTTTGTCTGTGTATTCACATATTGTCTGTATTATTTTAATACAAATCAGAATACTTCGCCTGTTTATTTTTAAGGGGAAAAGGGAACTACAGATGAATGGAGTATTAATAACTTAAGCTATAAATATCTGCGGAGTCGGCTCGGAGCAGCCGTTGATGCTGGATGAATCATTTTATTCTGTGTTAGGTAAATCGCTAACTCACTACATATTGTAAAACAAAGTCTGTCTGTCTGTCTGTCGGTTTTCACCAATGGACAGAGTGATTCACGAGGAAGATTTGTTCATACTCGTGAACGGGTATTTGTGGGGCCGGTCTGTCTGTGCTAGCAAGGACTTTTTCAGTCAATTGTGACGTTCTCAATATAAAGGGACCTTATGGAGGCAGGCGGTTACGCCATTTTTGGAACTGTTACCATGGTATTCGTATAGTTACAAGAATAAGAAGAGCGTAACTGCCTTCCTCCATAAGGTCCCTTTATAATGAGAACGTCACAATTATTCTACTTAGTTATTGCCCTTGACGTAAAAAACTCTTCGTGTTGTTCTCCTTACTATTTCTAATTTAAATGTATTGACATACCTGTTGATATTTCAGCAGACTTTTTTTATTTGTAATTTTTTAATTTGTGTCAGTGTGAAATAATATTTTTTTCAATACTTAATTACCTTAATACTACTTAGGGGTAAACCGAGATAGTTGCCCCAAGGGTATAATTGCCCCGATTGTAATTACTCTAGTTTCGCGGATGAATCGTATACTATTTTATCAATCTATCGAAAGACTCCAACTACCACTAAGTTGACCGTGTCGCATGTTTCTATGCGATTGCATGGGAAGGCAAAATACGATCAAAGTTTTTGCGGGATACATGTCCTGTTTCTCAGCGGGGCATCTATCCGAAACGTAATTTATATGGATTAGGCAAATATACCCTATGTGGGATAGATGTCTGAAAATATAGAGGTCCGCAAAAATCGCATATATTCTGGAAATATTAGTTTGTAATTGTAGTTATTTAATTTGTAGACAAAAAACCAAAGCACCGGCCAGTTTTACAAATAAAGTATTTTGCTTTTTGTACTGAGAGATATAAAGTGATTTCAAAAAGTGGGGCAACTATCCCGTCTTTCCCCTACTTATATGTATAAGTATTATTATTTTACATACCTATATGTTTGAAAAAATTACATTCTGCTAGTTTCTTGCGGCGCGCTTCTTTGCAATGATGGTCTGGTCCGAAGCGCAGTAGAGTCATTGCACTGCTGTTACCGACATGTATACTGCCGTCCTAAGCTAAAAGGCGATATCTCAAATTCAATAGCCAAAGCAGATTCAGTCCTCTCCTGTTAGTAATGAGGTAGCAATTGCTACAGCAGTTTTGTCTGAGTTATCGCATTTTAGATTAGCAGGGCAGTATAAGAGCCCGCACGCAGGACTGTATATCGATAACCGAGACACATCGGTATTTTTAAGAATATATCGATTATTGTATCGGTAAACTTAAATATCGGTAAACGGATACCTATCGATACTTTTATCAATACTTGGTACGTATAATAGGTACATATTTTTATAGCAAATCGTGTTAATAATCAGATACATAATCACCTGGCCAAATATGACACGATGGGTGTGTACCTGGATATTAGTGCCTTTGACGGTACCTACGATTTTTGAAGAGTTCCGTCGATTCCTCGTGGATTTCATCATTCTCATAGAAATTTGACCAATCAGAACCGGGTAAGTTTCATTTGGGTATACCTGACTGTATAAAAAAAAAATTTCAAATCGGGTCATGCCGTCGTTTATGACCCGATTTGAAATTATTTTTTTTGTGTGTTCTGTATTAGTTCTGTCAAAATATCGATATTAATGTACCGAAAATTATCAATTTATTAAAAGATACCTAATTATCGATATCCAAATTATAGCGGTGTCACAGTCCCTGCCCGCACGTGGCCATTTACTGAATAAATATTTAGAATTCGGACCCCACTGTTTTGCAAGGATAAAAAAATCACTTTGACAAATGTCCTAGATTTAGGACGAGGTTAACTATTATGTTACTTTAACAGTTACTTTATTAACAAACCTACCTGCGTACGCGCTTGCAATTTTCGTGCCAAACTCAACCTTTAAATCCCCAACCCATTACATTACACACCTTATTATCATACCTTTAAAAGCTACATTTCCTTCAACTGATTCTGTGGCTCTAGTACAAAAAGGCACAATTCTTCTAAAGTTCAAATGAAAAAGGTTGTAAGTCTAATATAATCTGTATAACGTTATGCCCTTGTTTATTACGAGCAAAGTTGAGTTATACCCTTCTTCAATAGAGTTACAGAATTATAAGATCCAACTATGAATGACTCCATATTGCAGTCACGTGGTCACCACATGTAAAGGTCGACACCCTTTGAAGGGATTCATATTTGCAGACGTAACAACCCTTATTATTATCAAATTAAGGTTGATTTTTCTTCATTTTGCAACGATTTGCTGTAAATTCCAAAGACACCAAGACGTTGGTTAAATGAATTTTTATGATTAAGTTTTATGATGTACCTAAGTAGTGGTTATACCTTGGCTCTTGGCTGCGGGCTAAGCATGCAAGCACGAGAAAAAATTTGACAGGTGCTAGGGCAATGATACATCTATTCCATATTCTAACATAATACTTAATGCTTAATCTTTTTTTTGTGCCGACGGTTAAAAATGGAATCGTGTATCAACTTAGAATCATGTTGCAATACGCCTCAAACTTGAGTGAGGGGATAGGGTTCTAACTTCTACGGTGGTACATGAATACATTTAGTTGACTGTAGTTTTCAGTAAAACCGTAAACAATTTATTACTTCAGGAAGTAAATTTAGGCCGCGACGGGGATATTTTTGATTTGCTTCACAGGGATACGCAACAGTTTACTTTTTATGACGTTTAAAAAATAATCTCTTATGTCAAACGAACGTTGTTATGTGAAGTCGGTCAAATACGTGGTCTTAATTGAGCCAACATTGAAATCCCTCACTTATTGAAACAATCAGATAATTTTGTTAAATAGTTTCTTTTCATCGTAATTCAGTCGATATTTCCAAGACAAACTAAAAAGGAGCCCAATTTTCACATAAGTCATAGTACCTATCTACCCAAGTAGCACAAAAGCTGTATAAGAGCTTATACCGCCATTATAACTCTAGTTTAGCATTTTAAGGACTGTATATTTTATGCTCTTATACAGCTTGTGCTCTACTTAGGTTGTTTAATTGTTTATTTTAAACTAACCTAACTAAAATTTGCTCTAGAGGAAACAAATCTCAATAAGAATCCATCTACTTATGTATGTCTAAAGTTCATAATAACATTGTGCAACTGAGTGTGAATCGATAATAAATGATAATATAATTCTGCGAAGACAGACCAAGGTTGCCGACCCCTGACTTTTACTAGAACTAGACCACGGCGTTACGATTTCTGATCGTACGATGCGATGTTTAATATATTTTCAGGTTTAACAAGAGAAGTAAAGACATTTACAGTTTTTTAATGTTTTTTTAATAAATATCAGTTGACGACCTCACGCAAACTGACCTAGTCCAAAGCTCTAAGCTTTAGTATGGGTACTACAATAAACATTTCTACCTATAAAGAGAAATTCATACATAAATACACAATATAATAACTTTCTGTATTTTTTTTTTGGGACAAGCTTTTGTTG
The DNA here is from genome assembly GCA_963241965.1 of Tortrix viridana. Taxonomy (NCBI): domain Eukaryota; kingdom Metazoa; phylum Arthropoda; class Insecta; order Lepidoptera; family Tortricidae; genus Tortrix; species Tortrix viridana. The sequence continues at coordinate 1,272,109 of OY725179.1, read as the reverse complement.
CCGACTGTACTTTTTTTTGCACAGTCACCATCTACTTATCAAGACCAAACTAACGAGTCCCAACTCGGTGGGTCTACGTTAGGTACATCGGAGATCCTGTTGCCACCTTCCAACTCCATCATCAGATCAGCAGATGCAACTGCCTGTTTGTCCGTCTGCAACAAAGGCATATTTCGGCAACTACAAAAGCTAAACAAAAAAGCAAATCCCCAAAAAGTGCACAAGTGCGGGGCAATTCCGTAAACAGGCGTTTGTGCCCATTCGTAATGGCGTCACGCCGCCATCTCTTTTAAAAACATAGAACTAAAAAAATCCCCTGCTTTATCGATACAGTTAACAACGGTGTGCCGTTCTAGAATGGGCACAAACGCCTGTTTCCGGAATTGCCCCGCAGAATTACCCCAATGCACTATACAAAAAAATTGCATATTGCCAACATTACTTGTTTAGGTTTTCTTCATCTATCGTGGTTAATAATGGCGAAACATTTAGCTTATCTGGCGGCAGAGGCTAACAAACACAGTGTTATCTACACGGCGGCATCTAGAGGCATTCAGGTCACTTGCTTTAGCACAGATTACGGTGTAATCTAAGCTATTAGTATTAATAAATATAAGCAATGATACTGTTTTTTCACTAAGGGCCGTTATGCGAGCTAATGGCTAACTGCCGCACTCAGAAACGTCAATTAAGTTTTAAGTTTCATTAAAGTTGCTGCGTCTTATTCTATAGCGATAGCAAAGAAAGTGACAGCAGCTACTTTAATGCAACTTAAAACATAATTGACGTCTCTGAGTGCGGAAGTAAGTCGCTCGGGCGACGGCGACCAAGTGCGTAAACACCTACATTTATAAACTGTAGAAAGTGTCTAAAAAGATCGGTCAAGACCATGTCAAGCCAGCTTAGTGTTAGGTATATATGTAGATGACTGTAGTGTTAAGCTACCGTTGCCGTTACAAACCCAACTAGTTATAACTAGTTATAACTAGCTAGTTGGTAGCGACCCTGCCTCGAAGCTAACGGCCCTCAACTTTCTAACGAAAAAAACTAAATCAAAATCGGTCCATCCGTTTAGGAGTTACGATGCCACAGACAGACATACACAGATACACAAGTGAAGCTTATAATACCGGAGGGTAAAAAAACGGTGCAAATGCGTTTAAGAGCAACAAAGCCATAAAAAGGCATATATACAGATAGACAGACAGAGATACAATTTGACAGGTGCTAGGGAAATTAATACATCTATTTCATATTCTAACGTAAGACTTAACGCTTAAGGTTTAAAATAGAATTATCCCGTCTTTGTAAAATTGCTATAAAAATGTGAAAATCGCCATAGTCGCTTATTAATAAAAGTTAACAAGAGTCAGGACGAGACACTTTTATTTTAAACCTTAAGCGTTAAGTGTGACGTTAGAATATGGAATAGATGTCATTTCCAAAGCACCTGTCAAACTTTATCTCGTGAATGTTAAGCCCGCAGGCGCCACCATATGACATCCTCGATTAAAAACATTGCAAGTGATTGTTAAATTAAGTAATGTAATATTTGATGAATGTTCTTAAAGGATGATTTACAAATGTATTTTCTCTCCCGAGAATGCAACAAAACAGAGTTGTTGTTATAACAATTCTAGCGATCACTGTTAAGAAGCACTGTTGAAACTGTGTTGCAGTTTTCTTAGAAAATGCAACGCTTGGGCGTCCTGCTGTTTGCTAATAATTCCTAGATGTTAGTATATTTAGAAAACGGGGTTTACATAATATTATTTATTGCTCAATGTAATATTACAGCTTAGGTAAATTGTATAGCATGTATAGTTATTATAAATTACACTGAGGTCCGACCCTGAGGTCCTGTGGTCCGACGATCTGGTGAAGATCGCGGGATGCCAATGGATGCCTATGTCCAGCAGTGGACGTCTTTCAGTTTATATGATGATGATGACACTTAGTTCGTCAGAATGAGAATTAAAAATAAAAATATTACACCAACTCTGAAATCCGTTTTAATAAAGTGCTTCTATGAATTATCAATCAATCAATCAATCAAAACATTCGACCAACTGGGATCATAGTTAAGTTAGTTATAATTTCTTAGCCTAATGTTATAAAAATAATACAAAATAAAAGAAAAATAATAAGAAAAATAAAAGTACGAACGACAGCACTTAGTAAGGCTTGACTGTCAGTACAGGGATCATATGACAATGATTCAGATACTGACAATCAAACCTGTCCGCAAATGCCCTCAGGAAACCATTCGAGCTAGCCCGCACCCTGCGCGCCAGTGATGTGCAGCGTTTTCTCATAGTTGTGTAGAAACATTATAATACATACATACATACATTATAAATGATGTAATTTTTGTTTGATAAAATTTCTACGTCTATTCCCACTCTCTTTATGGCTCTTTCCTGTTTATCCTCTTTCTCCGGCGCGTCTTCTGCACCCAATTAGACTGGCATCGCGGAGTGTCTCGTACCACTTTCTGTCTCAACCTCTTTCTCTCTCTGCGTCTCCGTCGTCTTATTTCCTGAGCGCCTGTCGGTTATTTTGTATTTGTTTCTGTTTTATTTGTGTGTGTGCTTGTATCTGTATGGTATTGTCTGTGTATCAATAAAACGCCACTGGTGACGGGTGGTGCCGTCTCTTTCTCTCTCTCTCTTTCTTACATATTCTCCTACTCTAGGTTGTACGCGTGGGCGTGTGGGTGAGTGTTGATTGCCATCAATTATTTTACAAAAATCTAAGACGCACGCACACACACTACAAATATTATAAATGTGAATGTTTGTATGGATGTTTCAATGTTTGTCTTTCAATGACTCCAAAACGACAAAAACGAACCACCATAGGGATGTATTTTGTCACGCAGTCGTTATCCTGGACTGTCATATAGGATACTTTTTGAAATCAAAGTGTTATAGTTTCCGAAATGAACTTTTACGTGGATGGAGTAGCGGGCAAAAGCTATAATACGCGCGCGATCTGAGTGCAGCTCTGAGGAATGCGAGCGAGCGACATCAAGGTCAGCACAGCCCTATACTACAGGGCGAGCGAGGCGAGGAGTGTCGGCGGCGGGGGGACGCCCCACCTCATACCCCGACTGCACTCAGATCGCGCGCGTGCTATATTCGAAATAAAACACCACTGGTCCGTTTACAATGTAATCGTCTAATTCCTCTTGGCGTTGGTGGCGGGGGGCGGCAGCGCCAGGCGCGCGGCCAGCGGGCGCGGCACGTCCAGGTAGGTGCGGTCCAGCCCCACCGTCAGCACCAGCGCGCGCAGCCGCTCCACGGACACCGCGTCCTCCTCCGCGGACCACACCGTCATCGAGGAGTCCAGGGACGAGGTCTCGCGGAGAAGGTCGAGGATCACCGGTTGGCTGTTCGAAGCGAGGCCGGCGCGGACCTGGAAGATTGGACCATGAAAGCGTACATAACATTGTCTTTTAGATTGTTTCGTCAACAGAGTCTTAGCGGGCTTGCATGTAAAGCCCGCTGGTGTAATCTAAGCTATTAGTATTAATAAATATAAGCAATGATACTGTTTTTTCACTAAAAAGATCGGTCAAGACCATGTCAAGCCAGCTTAGTGTTAGGTATATATGTAGATGACTGTAGTGTTAAGCTACCGTTGCCGTTACAAACCCAACTAGTTATAACTAGTTATAACTAGCTAGTTGGTAGCGACCCTGCCTCGAAACTAACGGTCCTCAACTTTCTAACAAAAAAATCAAAATCGGTCCATCCGTTTAGGAGCTACGATGCCACAGACAGATACACAGATACACAAACACACATCTCTTTTCCTCTTTTTGTTTTCCTTACCTCGTTAAAAAATCGGTCTGCAAATGCGTTTAAGAGCAGCAAAGCCTTAGAAAGGCATATAGACAGATAGACAGAGATAAAATTTGACAGGTGCTAGGGAAATTAATACATCTATTCTATATTCTACCGTAAGACTTGAGGTTTAAAATAAAAGTGTCTCGTCGTGACTTTTATTACCTTTTATTACTAAGCGACTATTGCGATTTTCACATTTTTCACAAGACGGGACACTTTTATTTTAAACCTTGAGCGTTAATGTCTTACGTTAGAATATGGAATAGATGTATTCATTTCCCTAGCACCTGTCAAATTTTATCTCGTGCTGGCATGCTAGAAGGCCAGTTTGAGAATAGATGACATAGATGGTAATACTTACAGGAAAGGTAACCGTCTGATTAACCCGATGGGAATTAACCATTCGCAGCATCGTCCCAATCTGTTCCCTCGTGTACTCCCCCTCTGTGATGTTCCCTCCGTACTGTGTGGTCCAGCCTATGGAGAGAACAGCTCGAGGGTGCTTCGCAGCCAGCTTGATGAAGCGCTCAGGGTCCAGGGGCTTGGTGGTGGGAGCCACCGGGCCTGGGAGGATGTCTGCGTTCAGCCAGAGGGGAAATGTTACCTGGAAACAAAAGAGTTTTATGAGAAAGTTAAGGACTTTGAAACCAAATTTTTCGGGTTAGGATAATTATATCCGCGTAATGTCTGGTGTAGTTTTGGCCTGTATCGAAATTATATGCGTTAAAAACTCCCACGTCGTTAACTTTTAGGAACAATGTTGAAGTGACAATGTTGAACCTAAATCTGTGTATGACCCATTGTCTGAACGGTTAGCTAAAATAAGATCTTTTATTTCGTACGAGTTCCCACAATTGGAATGGGTTGAAAAATAAGAATACATAAATTATGTAAACTCGATAATAATGCAATGGTATGGTGTACACACCATAATAATGCATTATTATCAAATTTTGTCTAGAGCTAGTGCTCTATCTGAGTTTCAAAAACTATCGGAGTTTTTGAAACTCATCCCCGGGGTGTTAGGGAAATTAAATAATAAACTTCTTCGCGAACGAATTCGTGGCCAGAAGCTATTCCTACATATAAAAGGCATGGTTTTACAACAGCTCTGCACAATATCGCATACGTGTTGACAAAACCCCAGCTTTAATTGGAGAAGTCGATTAAACGCTGCGCAAATATCCTGCTCGTCGCGTCATCGCTATAATTACAACCGTCCCTTGGTAATTAATTTTCTCTTCACTTAATTGAGGAATTCTGGAATGGCCGCCGAGTACAATCTTTATTATAAGGAAAACGGCCTTTTCTCCTTACAAATACTCTCGCTTACTTCTTATAAGAATATTTTGATCCTAGAGTAAATGTTTTCTTTTTTACGGAACCCTTATAGTTTCGTCATGTCCGTCCGTCCGTCCGTCCGTCCGTGTGTCACAGGCATTTTACTCAAAAAACTACAAGATGCAATGTATATTGATGAAATTTGGAGTATAGGTAGTTGTCTTGTATAAGCCGCTACTCAGTTTGGTAGTTAAATAACAAAAATAAATATTTCTATTTCTCCATACATATAACGGAAGCTGATATTTTTTTCCCCGCAAACATCAACGCGGGGCACACATTTCGACAGTTCTTTTAAAAACATTTTAAGGTTTCTAAGCAATTTTTTTTGAAGTGGATATTTTCGGAAATAATCGCTCCGAAAGTTGCGAAAATTGTGTCCCCCTTAATCTTTACAACTGCATGTCCAAAAAATATAAATAAAATTACAAAGGTAACGTTTAATAAATACTTTCAACCAAAATTATTTTCAACAAACGTTTTTGAGTTATTGCCGAAACTTGCGCTTTTCAACAAAAGGATGTACGTGCCATGAAGATAAGCTCTTTTGCTTGTGCACTTTATTTGTATTTGTAGTAATGGCGACGGAACCCTACACTGAGCGTGGCCCGACATGCGCTTGCCCGGCTTTTTTTAAAGTTAATTCCATAGTTTCAAAGTGCGAGGGAGATGAGATCTCTGGGGCCCTCGCCAAGATACATTACGCTTACTTAATGATTTTCGAAGGGATACATTACCACATTCAAAATTGGCTAGAGGCGTCTCATACGCATTGAAAACAATATACCATGTAGAACAAAATTCCATAAGTCGTACGTCGTATTGACAACGGAGATAGACCAGCCTAAGGCCGCTTCCTCACTTGGCGGTGCGGTATCGGTGCAGGAAACATTTTGTATGGAAATACCGCGCGCGGTAAAGAATCGCGCGGTATTTCAGTATAGAATGTTTCCTGCACCGATACCGCACCGCCAAGTGAGGAAGCGGCCTAAGACGGACCGAACCAGCCTTTTTTTTGACGGGTGGAAATGCGTACGCAACATCCACACACCGAACCAGCCTAACATGACCTCAGTAAAAGTCGCATGGTTTTCAAGATATTTCTAGTATAAAGTTTAAATTGGCAAAAATATTGAAAACCACTTTTACTACGCTTTTACTGAGGCCATGTTAGGCTGGTTCGGTGCGTCTTAGGCTAGTCTACCTCCGGTGTCAATGTGACGTGAGACTTATGGGACACCCTGTATTGCAGGACCATAATAATGCCATTGTGGCAAAAAATGGCCCAATTTTCCTACATAATATTTTTTAACCGAGCAACTGGCCCGGTAAGTTCACGGAAGCATCGCACATGCGCGTTCTAGTTCACGTGTGTGTAATATCAGTTTCTTATCTATAGTTATCGCTTTTAATTAAGATTTGCATTCGTGTAAGTGGCAAGGGACATTTATTTATTTATGTAAGTACAATACTTAAATACGTAGAAAACATCAGAGTGAGGAACTAATTCTTGCGCATGAGCACAAATATTTGTCTCTACCGGGAATAGAACCGGGACCGCTAGCTTCGTAGGCAGGGCCACTACCAACTAGGCTAACCGCGTCGTGTGTACATGTTAGGTATGGACCTTTGCAAGTACTGCCAACCAAACAGATTTCTGGGCCACTATGGACCTTTGTCAAAGTGACGAAGGTACTCGTAAAAAACAAATCCTAAGAAACTTTTTATAATTTGACTTCTTGCGTTACTTTGACATAGCATAGTTCTATAGTTTCCCAGAAATCTATTTGTTTAACAGCATGAGTATGTAAATGATGTCATTATTAAACACTTGTTCATACGTTGTAGTCATAATGCGTCCCTATGTGTCAGTGTTAATTACCTACGATCAAAGTCGCGCCGCTCTCAGATAATTCATTTAGGTTTAAATGGTTTAATGCGTCTTCAACAGTAAAGGGTTTAACAGACATCAAGCGGGGCGCCAGCGTTGTGTTTGATCGAAACACGCTGGCGTTTTGCTACTGGGTCTATTGACGTTACTTTTTATCTATATGGGCCTCTGAGTCCACTTAGGTTTACCCTTAAATCACCGACACTCATTTCATAGAATGTTTCGCCGAATTTTCATTTCTTCGTGCAGGAGTTATAATTTTTTGCTGGTCACAGGTCTAACCTAATCTAACCTAAGTAGCCTATGCTTAAGATAACCTGAAAACAATAAGGTTTCAGTAGAAATTAGCTTTCGATGAAATGAAATTCGGTGAAACAACACATTCGATGAAATGAGTGTCTGCAAAACAAGGGGACGCCGTCCACTTATCATCTTCAGGTGGTTTGTCTTTCCATGCCATAAAAAATACTCCTGCTCACAGCGCGACATGCGCCACTGCGTGCACATGCTGTGGACATAGTCTCTTTCGAATGAAAAAAAAATCTCAACGAACCAGCATTAAAATCATTATAGCCCTCCTAACGCCCAGTGCTAAAATGTCATTAATCGAAACCAGGACATAGGTACGTACTTGACATTTAAATTTAAAAAGAAATTTGACAGAAGGCCTTTTAAAAGGCCTTTGGGCATTAGGAGGTAGAAAGGTACTATTAATTGTCATATTTAGGTACAGTTCTTTAAGTGAGTATGGTATACGTCAGTTAGTAAGGTTTACAAATAAATCAATTACAGCACGCACAGCGCGCACAGTACGCACAGCGCGCACGCACTACCATACGGACAAACTATAAACAAACTTACAACAAACAAACAAACTTACAAACTATGATAAGTTGTTATATCACCACCATCACCATATATATCAAATGTAATGTAATGTAACGGATGAGAATACAAGTGGCGGTAACACCGTTGCATTTTAAGCTAAAGTAATAAGCAACGGCTTATAGCATTGTCTCTCTTACGCATAAAGAAGCGCGTCGTCACCGCCCCGACCCGTCCGCTGTGTGATCGAGCCTTTATTGTTACTAACGACATAATGCTTCAGGGCTGTCCACCACAGATATGCATATTTTAGATGTATAAGTGTGGGGCTGCCTGTCATTATGGCATTACGTTTGTTATTTTTTTATGTCGATTACGTGACGTATTTAGTGGTAAACGCGCTAAACCGAAAATATTTTAAATTAATAATAGCCAAATCCTTAGAATAATCTCTATGTAATATAGCTGTGACATACGGACAGGCAGTAGAAATTAGAAGGGTTTCGTTTTAAGTTTTCCTTTCGGAACCCTAAAAAAGTAAAGCTTATTTTTGTCGTAAATGTTTGATAGTTTTTTTTTATTACGTGGTGTTCAATTATTATTTAGACTACAGGATGCTTCGTAATGTGAACAACCCTAACGTTTCTTTCATTAACGACCACACAAGGCGACAGAGCTCATCTAAAATTCACACGCCCTGTCATAACAGATCCAATGTGTGAACAAACGACCGCAATCAACAATCGACTCTAGCCCAACCACATAAAGTTATTAATTTTTAGATTAATCTACTACTGTACAGGACGTTCGGGATTGAGTGATATAAATTTGTAATTATTATTCCAACTATTCCATTCTAAAATGCATTTAGTAAAACTTTATGTAAATAGCTACCGTATTGTGAGGCATTATGAGTAGTTTTAGAATGTATTTTATGTTGTCGGTTAGTGGATTATTCATGTTTGAAGTTAACCGAAAAAGTTTGCGCCGTTTCTCAGCAGATGTTTTTGGAAATATTTGGAATTGGACGTGAAATAAACACATGGCCCCGTTACAGTGTTACAAGGTAATATGTAGTTAACAGAAAACTGTTTTAGCATTAAATTACAAACAAACCTTTTATTAAATATGACGTCTTTGAAAAATTCTGTATTTAAATTTTATCGACAATTCAATACGTATATCGAACATTAACATCATATACTTTCAGATCACCGATATTTTATTTCGTGGGCTTTTATCGCGAGTTTCGCGATTTGCAAAATAAATAGGGGTAGGGTCGACCAGACGTGAATATGGAGTGCCCAGAGGGCCTAGTGTAAGTTTTGCAACGTTTTTTACGTCTCGATCGCGTTTGCGTAAAAGTGTCACTTTGTATGGAACTGTCAAATGTTTCGAATACGCGCCGCTAGGGGCGCTGTCACACTTCCATACTAATTGAGCCTAAACGCAAACGCGATCGAGACGTAAAAAACGTTGCAAAACTTACACTAGGCCCTCTGCAACCGTCTCACCTTCACATCGACTGAGTCGAAGAATACCGGCGAACTTACGCCGTCCGTCAAGGTGTGTAAATGACATTCCACTGCCTGCACTTTCATTTACTCATCATCATCATCATCATCAGCCGCAAGACGTCCACTGCTGGACAAAGGCCTTCCCCAAGGTTTTCCACAACGATCGGTCCTCTGCTGCTGTTATCCAGCGGTTTCCAGGGACCTTTATCAGATCGTGGATCCACTTTGTGGAAGGCCTGCCGACACTTCGTCTCCTGGTTCGCGGTTGCCACTCTAGAACTTTTCCGCTCCAACGGCCATCGGTTCTACGAGCAATGTGCCCCGCCCACTGCCACTTAAGGTTTGCTATTCGGTGAGCTATATCAGTTACTTTAGTTCTCCCGCGGATCTCCTCATTCCTGACTCGATCTCGCAAGGAGACACCCAGCATAGCTCTTTCCATCGCCCTTTGAGTGACCTTGAGCCTGCTTATGAGGCCCATTGTAGGTAATTCATTTACTAAATGAAATGAAGTACAAAAGACAGACGGCGTAAATTCGCGGGTTTTCTTCGTCTCAGTCGATGTGAAGGAGAGACGATTAGCAGAATCACACTGCTGAGGTAATTCTTAGAGAGTATACGACATATCTGACTAAGCAGTATACTCAGAATAATCTGGTTAGGTACGTTATGCATTTGAATAACCCCTGACGGAAAACATTGGGTTATTATATGTAGTTTAATGTGTGTAGCTGTATGTTTGTGTATCTGTCTGATTTTGATTTAGTTATTCTTTATAGACAGTATTTTTAGGTAAGTTTGGTGAAAATCCGTTAGGCTATTTAAGAGGGGTAGCTATCACTTTATCGAAACCTTACATCGAACGTATCATTTCATCGAATTTCATTTCATCGGAAGCTAATTTCCACGTGCAGGAGTTATAATTTTTTGGTGGTGTCAGGTCTAACCTAACCTAACCTACGTAACCCATGCTTAAGATAACCTGAAAACAATAAGGTTTCAGCAGAAATTAGCTTTCGATGAAATGAAATTCGATGAAATGATACGTTCGATGAAAGGTGTTTCGATAAAGTGATGAAATACCATTTCAGAGTTATGATCTCTGAAGATAGCGGTTCCTGTTTTGTATGGGGTTTTGATCTAATAGTTTATGGCATAACTAACCTCGGGCTTACTAAACGGAGCTATCAACTCCTGCGCCTTTTCAAACGCCTCAATACTCTTGAAATCCAGCTTCACTCCTTTCTGGCGGTCCTTAGCTGTTCCCTTGTTATGTTGGGCCACCGCCGCCAGGAAGTCTCCGAGAGACAGATCGGAAGATGTCGCTGGTGGGTGCGCCATGATCGGAATGGGGGGACCATCTTTGCCTTGAATTTGGCCGAGGACTATGTCTGCTTCTAGCATGTTGACGTCACCTGAAAACAGAGGTACCGATTAGTAGTTTGATATGATAACCAACCAGCTCGGAAAGGCTTTCTTTGTCGGTCAAAACCTGTTCTGTCTCTGATTTATGGCACTATTTACAGCTCGCTTTATCCTATCACATTACTTAACAACAGTAAGAGATAACCACATGAAAATGCGATTACATTCAACCTCTAACCCTAGTCCTCAATAACCCCATTCTTCATTTAGCTGTGTTCGCACTCTATCAATAGGCTGCGATTGTGAAACCTATATCTGTCGCGCTAATTGTAACAAACTGCTTCGTGGAACGCGCGGCTACTGGAAATGTTATTTCTGGCGGCACGGGCGCAAGGCAAAAGACGTCGATATTACCGCCTGCCTCGGGCGAGTCACGTTCACACAGCCAGAGCTGCTTCGCACGGCAAATGCCTCGAGAGGCTGCTCGCCTAGTGTAGACCCAGCCGTTGGCTGTCTCCACCAACAAGAGCTTTAATCGTTTACATTCAGCCACTGCCGCTGCTACTCGCGCTGCCGACAGTCATTCTTCAGCGCACTGGGTGTTTGCATACTGCTCCTAACTCACTGCGCGCTGCTGGCACTGGGTTCCTTTGACTTCCGCACCAAAGGGGAGCGCCGGGCAGCATGAGAAGTGACCCGTTTATACAAAGGTACTCGTTACTCACTTCCGTGGAAGTGCGGATCCACGCGTATCCGCGAATAACTCTCAGGTTTCATGAATTTCAGTGCCATAATAAAACCGGTTAAGTGCGAGTCGGACTCGCACAATGAGGGTTCTATACACATTTGGCCGGTTTTTAGTATTTGTTGTTTTTCTATAGGCTTGTATCGTTTTTACGATAGAACAAATACAAAAAAAAAAACAGAAAAAAACGTTTCTTGTATGGGGGACTCCACTTATTATTTTACTTTTTGACTTTTTATTATTGGTTAGAAAATCTGCTGTTAACACATATTTTGCAAAAAAAAATCAACGGGCTATCTTATACGGTTCAAAGGATGTAGCTTTTTAAAGTTAGGACGGACGGACAGCGTAGGCTTAGTAATATGGGTGTATGGTATTTTGGGAGCCCTGAACCGAATCCTGGATCCGCCCTTGCTTCTCTGCTTACCGCAGCTGCATGGAAACGCGTGAGAGAGACAGGGAAGACTTTTGACGCTTGTTTCATGTAACTCAGGCCATCCAAGCAGCCATGCAACCGCAAACAGGCGTGACCGCCGCTAAACGATCACTTCGCAATTACCCTCTGTTTATTAATAAATCTTAAACAACGCACAATATTCAGGTTGGTTTGCAACTCATGTAGGAAATAACAAGTCTTGAGAAAGTCAGGGTACTTTATAGCTTAATATAACTTACACTGTGCAAGCCATGGTGCATTTGGTTTTTAATTTTGATACATGTTAATTTAATACGTTATTATTTTTGATACGTGTTAGGAATGAAATTGGCAAAATGATCCCATTTTCCCCCTAAATCTTAGGGAGGTTACACGCCGTTGTTAGCGTGCAGTATCATTGTCTCGTTTTGTGTTGTAATAATGTCTTTCAGTATATAAATCTAAATAAAATATTTAATTTTGATATGTGTAAAATAAAATCAATAAGATAAAATTGATAATGATGACAACTCTAGAGTTATTTTCGTCACTTACTTGCTAGAGCGGCTTCCAAGTACGTTTTATTGTTAACAGCATGTGCCCAGGAAACTGTGGTCAGATTTCTTAAATTATCTTCTTCACCCACCACTGCTGAGGCTGTAACAAAAAAACAACAAATTTATAAAAATCTACCATTTTAGTAGAAATCGGTTGTCACTGGCAACATTCCGGTACGTCAAAAATCAGCTGTGAAAATTGTTTCCATTTTGTTGATGTTAATATTTACTTTAATAATTTGATTCAAGTAAGGTATTCGATATCTTTAATAAATTGAATAGTAGATTTACTAACTTTTGTCACTTTCTGTAGCCATTTTGTCGAAAATACCGCTTTAAATTACTCTTAACCTTCTTTGTTTGCTCGCTAGGAATCAATGATGTTCACTTTCACTTGACAGATAGATTATGGTTATGCATTATGGCGTAGGTATATATACATGAGCGGTTGTTACTAGTGATGTGACATATCGGTTATCGGTTTAGATATCGTAACCAAAAATTTAATTAAAGCGTTACAATAATTCAATAAATATTTTTAAAACGATAAAATAATACCTGGTGTTTCGTTTTTTATTTTGTCATTACCAATTTAATCCAAGGAGTTTAGGCACTTAGGCTGAGTCATTGTTTCAAATTACTGATTTATTCACTTAAGTTATTTTGATAATGTAAAAATAGCACGTTTTTAAATCAGATTACTTAAATAAATGAAAAATCGTCAATCCTACTTATACAGTTTTTAATTCTTCAAAGTCACGCTAGACTTCTCGGGTAGGTAGTTCAAAAACCACTACTACCTACTCTTTTTATTCTTACTCTTCTTTATTCTTATGTAAAAACATCCATTCTTTGTAATACTTACAAGTAAAATCTATAGCGAAACTAATTTGAAACTTTTGTTTAATCTTATTCTAGAAGGTATTTTAATGTTTTTGTTCGGTCGAGTTCGAATTCCAATTGTATCCATCCATTACTTATCCGTTAAATAAATTAGATTAAGTATATCATTGGTTTTTTAATTCAAATTGGACAGAATATAAAAAAATAAATTAAAGAATATTACGCAAAAATCATTGCATATCCCTTCCGTTTTTTAATTGACCGGAGATAAATAATAATTTTTAAAATGTCAAAGAATCAAATTCAGATCAAGGCGGCGTAAAATCGTTTGATGTTATGCTTTAATCTGCGGCTCTTATCGACGAAACGTTGGGGCTTTGAAGTCACTCCGTGGTAATGTTAGTAGTGTTACCTACTGCGAGGAATCGCTAAAAGCATTAACGAATTGATTTTCCAAAATTTTCACCACTTTTACGATTTACGAAGTTATTTTAAAGATAATGGGAACAGATTGATATTTCGACAGGTGGATATTAAATCTGACGAGCAAAGACTTTCTCGTCACGTTATCTCTTGTTTATAGGTACTTGAATTAAGGAAAAATAATTGAAATCTGTTTGTTGGGAATACCACTGTGATGCATCTGACGATGGTACAGGCTTATGATTGTAGCAACCAACTCAGTCTCGTTAAATACCGCCTCCATTCTCAAATGAAAGCGAACTATCACCAGTTCAGCCCCTTTTAATACTGGATTAGTCTGCCATCTCACGGTATCTGGGTTCCTCGCCCATTTATTACAACTCATATCTAGTACAAAGAGGTTATAAGTTATTGCATGCAGATGCTGAGATCATCCGGAAATACCATATTTAAACGACTCAATCCATATTTAGGTTATCTTAAGCTAATATTTCAGTTGCTGCTTGTTTGTTTTATTTTTGGTTTTATGGCTGGTTTGGATTAGTAAAAATGAATCATGAGTGATACTCAGCATTTTAATACCAAAATAGTATTTGACTTTTGCTTCTAGTGTGTATAAAAATGCAAATAGAAACTTTTATGAACTATTTTTAAATACCCGAGAAGATAATAAAAGTAATGCTTATTTTGGGTTTTTTCACCTAGGTTCTACTTTTAGGTATTTTTTTTTTGTGACAAAAGATTCTCCCTGGAAAATCATTCCACATACCTACTTAAATCAATTTGTTTCAAAATTATCGGGAAAAAAAACATCTTTAACTTTGCAGTTTCATAACTAGCTGAGATACATTCCTAGATTATACTATGAGATGGTTTAGATTCGAGTACCTATAATCATCAGTCATATAATCTTATTGCAGTCGTCAACCGATTATGTAAGTCTTTCAAATTAGTCGGCTAAAAACAATCTTAATATCCCACATGCGTTCACCTTATATCAAGTTGAAGTTTTACAAGTCAATTTTGAGCTAGGTAAATCCGATGATAATGCTATATTGCGGTATCTAAGGGTTGAGGGGGGGAGATGGGAACAGGATCTCCACACACCAAAAAGTATTAATTTAAAAAAATATTTTTTAACACAGTTGCTCAAAAAGTGGTACTTTTCGTAGCTGTATATCGTGTGGAAAGTTGGTTTTCGCGAACTAGTGCTTTTTACTTTTCCAATTTTTTTAAATTTAAACTTGTTCCAATTCATGCTACTTATTGATGAGTGTTAATATTAGTTTCCTTTAAATATCGTAATCAACATAAAAACCTACTGTTAATGTAAGAATACGAAAAATATACATATTTCATATTTTATTACTTACCTTTTCATCATTATAACGCGTTTATTTTTTAATATTGAATATTGAAAAACCGTTCTTAATAAGTTGTCTGAATGGAATGAAATAGCTGCCGAAACGCCTGTCAAAATATTTGACATTATGAAGAGGCGTTTTTTCTTTTTTTTAATGATTATGGCCTGGATACTAAGTCCTTTAAGCCATGCGTTTTTTCTTACTGCAAGCATTTTTTAAGTTTCCAAAGACAACATTCGATATTGTTTTTATAAATATACGATACACAAATAATCGTTAATAACAATACTTATAGTACAATGTTTTATATTAACAATTGTTTATGCCTTATAGAACATGCATTTGAAAAAAATACTTTCATTGAAGTGGGTTCAATAATAATAACAAAATCTATTCTAGTCGAATATAAGCTATAAAAAACACCTCTTCATAATGTCAAAAATGTTCACTGCGAAAGATCGAACTTACAACGAATTTGTTTACCAATCTTAAGTTTTCAAAAAGTTGCTTATAAAATGAGTGACTCAGAGTTTGAAATTGATTTATTTTTTCGCAACTGTGTTAAAAAACGTCGTTCGATACACGTGCGGAAATGTCATTATTCACTCGTCCCGAGTCTTGCCACTCGCCTGCGCCTCGTGGCAAGATATCTCGGTACTCGTGAAATAATGACATACTTTCCGCACTAGCATCGAAATGTACTATTTCGTGGCAATTATACATTCATTAGACAGACAATTAAAATAATTTTAATTAAAGGTAGCCTAGAACATATTTTAATAGGCAAGTGTTTTTGGATGTACATATTCATCTGAATTCGAGATTTAATAAAAAACATGTTTCATCCGGTAAGCAGACGGGTGAGGGTAAATTTAAATTCTCTTCGAATCCTGCACTATAAGTCGTTCCGAGATCTCGACAATTTATTTGTACCTACCTATTTCCGCGTTTTTACATGCAGCCGCAGTGAGCAGGGAAGTGGGCAGCGCGAGTATGTAAAAGGATCACTTCTCGTGCCCCCGCCTCTGCTACTCGCGCTGGGTACTCCTGGGAGTCAGGAGCAGCTTGTAAACACCCCTCGGAAGAATTTTATTATTACAAACAGCACGAGTAGCAGTGGCAGTGGTTGCATGTAAACGCGGCATATATTATATTTACCAGGTGAGTACAGCGATGCGGTGTGAGACGCGCGCGCAACGATTTTCCTAAAACCTGGCTGGCACTGTTCGCAGGTGCCTGCGCATCGCCAGCGCCGCTCGCGGCCCCCTGCAGTGAACAAGCGATTCAGGGACCTAGCACTACCCTAGCACCCAGGCAACAGCAGGCAAAATGCAAAGCTTCAGAGTTATTAAGAATATGCTGAAGCGAAGGCATTTTACTTGGCCAGTTTGCCAAATATTTATCTTATATATCTCTTACCGAATGAAAGAGGTGCAACGTAAATATTTATCAAATAACAGCCAAGTTAAGTGCCACCATGATATATGTGTAGCCTACTGTCAGTATACGCACGTCTTTGTTCTGACGAAAGCTGTACGCTTGTTTCCAGCTTATAAATTTTAAGGATCTGGGAGTCGATTTTCGAATCTAAGTGAGCATAATGAAAATTAATTCACGTAAAAATCTTGCTTACGGTGGGGGACACTCATATTTGAAATCACAGGCGTGAAAACTTTAGACACCAGCAAGATTAAAAAACATGAACTTCTAGAAATCAGTAAAAATCGGCTTATTGACAGCCTCCGGATTAGATTGAAATCGCCCTCTTGAGCCTTTGTTTTACTTTTATTTAGCTCATCTTGCTTCGATATCGTTATTAAACTGTTAACGTTAAGAATGCTCAATTAGTATGATGTCGAAGACTACATGGACAGAGGGCCTAAGACATGATGCTTTCACATTAGGTGGCTTATAGACCTACCATATTAATAAAAAATATATAAAATAATAAATATATAAAATAAAAATTAACAAATAAAGTAAAAATAAAAGTCAAACGGATTTTTGTTTGTTGTTGTTTTAAAACCACGCGAAACCGGAAACTGCAGTTACTCGAGCAATTTTTATGAAAACTCATATAGCCGGCATATTTACCGTGTGATAGAATGAGGCGGCAATAAATTACCGGCTACTGCTACAAAACTCTGTCAGTATTTTCTCGGATTTTAATGACCGCGAATTTGGGATTAGCTATTCTCAAGAAATTAGTGGCATTTTTTTTTAAGATTTAAGAGCATTGAGAATATTCTTAGAAGTTACCGACAATTTATCATACAAAAGTTTTACAGTGAAACAATGTTTCTCGTTGGTACACCGGTATAAATGTTATATCATAACACAAAGTAATAAATCAGTACATTATTGTAGAAAAATATTTAATTTCTGGATTAAATGCACCTGTTTTTGTGCAATAAAGAGTTAACATACATACAACACAAATCCACAATATATTTCATGCAACTTCGTTCTATTCGGATACGTTACGTTTAAATTTCAGTTTATTTTTCAATAATATGTTTATGTTACCTCCATATTTACAAAAATACACCAAATACCATAGGTCAGGATTACGGTATTTATAAATCAAAATTATAAATCAAAAATTTAGAAGTCGATGCTTTTATTTACTTCACTTCAAGTATGTATTCCTATCGATTAATTGATTTGGAAGTACGTAAAAAACTTCAAACTTCATTCGTTTTGTTCACTATAATTGTTATTGTTACGCGAAAAACTAATAGAATTACTGCCGCACTCAGAGACGTCAATTCATTTTTAAGTTTAATTAAAGTTGCTGCGTCTTATTCTATTGCTATAGCAAAGAAAGTGATAGCAACAACATTAATGAAACTTAAAAACTAATTGACGTCTCTGAGTGCGGCAGCTAGTCAAGGCATTTTAATAAAAGACCAAGTGTAACGTCTACTTGAGTCTAGGCTGAATTTATAATGGTTTGCAAAATTCCTCGACTAAAGTGGTTAGTTCCGCAAATCCTTAATAACTCTGAAGTTTATGTTTTAGGAATAACAGTACTAACGCGTTTATGGTTATGAGAATAGAGTAACAAATGACTATCGTTTGGCGAATATTATTAATTTTAACCTATTAGAGTGGGTACATTACAGGCCAAAATATATCGAGACAGCACACGGAAGCGTACTAATATATAATATATTGTTTTTATTAGCATTAGATAGAGAGTTCATAAATTTAGAGAGCATAACAGTGGATACCGATACCAAAACCGAAATTGCAATCCGTTGCGTATTTCGCGTTAATTTTTGCGGTCATCAACTTTGGCTGTAAGTTTTTATTATGATTACGTACTTATCCTATTCCGGAGAATTTCAACTGATACGTTATTTATATGAATAACTTACCCGAGAGCGCCAGCATGAAAAATAATTGCAGGAACATTGTCACTTTTTTACACTTATTTCATATTATGGGGGTGTAGTCGCGTCGGTCTGTGGTCTTGCAATGCCGCTGGGTCCAGGGGCACCTGCTGATTGGTAAATTGACCAATTGCTGTACGACAAGTTGATTGCAATGGATGTGCTCTGAGATTGACCAAGGACTAGGGGAAAACGTGCCACCGTTGACTTTGTGCTGTAGCCAGGTTTATCTTAAATCGGATGTTGTATTCAATGCGTTTATTATCACTTTTATTGTATTTTTCGTTTCCACACTTATTAGAGTTGAGTTTCTTTCCAAAGCCACAAATAAAACTAATATCTAATAAATTTCCGATTCAAACGTCTCAATTTTTAAGAGTACCAATTGTTTTTTTGCCTCTTGATTTACTACAAAAGGACTAATAACTATTTATATAAATTTAAATAATTACGAGAGAGATTACTTACTAAAAATCACTATATTTGTAGTTTCAATTGTAATGTTTTGCCTAATATTTTAAATGTATATTTACATATTACTTATGTTTTGCCTTTTTTATTCTGCGTGAATCCTTTTTTCTAATGATGTTAACAATCCGATGTTAAGATTCTTACACAAATATTCACTTAATTAAATTAAAAACACATTCTTTTGTATTTGATTTACAGCTCTAGGAATTATTATAATTAAACAATTTTATGGTCACGTCAATGATTCATTTATTTACATGATTATAAATTTAATTTACATAGAATAAACTTACCGACTTATGTGTTACTTTTACGTAACTACAATAATATTTTTCTCCGTCTAAATGATCTGATAAAAAAAAAAACTCGCTTATCACTTATATTACTGTGTTTATTCTGCAACCAATCATGCACCTCCACTATTTCAATCGGAGTTCCTAGAATTGTCAACAAGAAAAGAATAGGTGTATACATTTTTGTACGTACCTATGTCACCCTTAGCAATCTGCATACGTACGAGGTCAGGATCGTTAGGATTACCAACTTACAAATTCACTCGAATAAAGCCAATTCAAACCGTATATACTCGCCTTTAGGAAAAGTATACGTTCTTATGTTTGCTCCCGTGCAAGCTAGAAGCGTAACCAATTTATCACGTTCACTGCCAATTTTTAAGGATTGTATGTAATTTGAACACGCTAAGTGCGTCACTGGTAGTTATTATGCTATTTGAGAAATATGCAGACGTCGTTTGTTTGATCTAAAATGTGTTCTAGTACATGTTAGTCAGTCGGGATTGAAAAAAAACTGGCCAAGTGCGAGTTGAACTCCGCGGACTCCGAGGATTCCGTTCTGCCCGACTCACGCTTGGCCAGTTTTTATTATTTGTTGTGTCCCTAGGGTTTGCACTATAATTACACCCAATTTGACGCTTGTATGTTTTACCGTTTTTAATATAGAAAAATAAAAATAAAAACAAAAACAAGTGAAATCATGAATGTTGTGTAGACACGTAGTTACACCTTTTTTACCACCTAGTTAGTGATAACTCCTCCTGCTACTCCTGCTTTTGTTTTGGCCAGTATAAGCTTTAAAAAAATACTTCTAGAATCGTTCTTTGGCACCTTGTGTCTTAGTTATAGATATTTTCACTAAAATGTAAGTAACTTGAAAAAAATAAGAGGGCAAAATAAAAGATATCATTTAAATTTGTTCAATTCTATATTTTATAATAAAATTGTTCTAATTCGTTTATGGCAAGTTGATAACCCCTGTAAAAAACATTACCTATATACAATGAGTATCAATAAAATTATAAAAATTAATCTCAAAAATAATAATTCGCTTTACAGAAGCAAAACTAAAACAGATTATATTACCTTTAAGGAAATGAGAAAAGAATATAAAAATAAACACGTTAGCAAGGTCTACTGATGATAATAGCATTTATAGAACATACAGCTTTGAACTTCAGTAACTCCATTAACCTCTATTGTTTGCTTAATTTAATAAATTATTTTTAATATTAACTCAACTATTCACTTTAAATCATATTTAATAAAGTTTAAGATCTTAACTAAGGTAAATGTCAGTGAAAATTATTTCAGAAAGGAAATTTATGATGATTGGTAATTCCAGTGCATTTATAAGTTTTAATTGTTAACATTAAATTACCTCGATTTTTTGACATAAAATGGACACAAACATTCATTTTACAACATGGACATCACAAGTACCTATACTTTTAAACATATATGTCATTTATTTATTTAGTTTAACTCTTAACACAATCTACTTATGCATGTCAAATCTACCATCTTGTATACTTTTATTACAAAATATTGTACATATGTTATCCATAAATACGCTATAAAATATACCTTCGTTATTTATTATCATATAACGTCCTTTGTTAACAATGGTAACGTTAATTTATTTGTTGTATAGTATATAAGTTATATGGAAAATGTTGGTATAGAAAAAAGTTAAATGAATCAACTTAGGAAGCGGTGAATATTTAATATTCATTATTATTTGCTTCGTTTAGTGGACGATGCATACATTTTTTCTATGCCAAAAATTATTTACCATGTAACTCAAGTGGTTCTAAAATATGAATATTAAAAATGTACATTTACTTGTGTATTTCTAATCATAACTCACAGTCATACAAGACACTAAATCTAAAAAATAAGCAATTAAAAATTAAGCAATAAGCAAGCAAGATTCTAAAATTTCTCGGATTTCACAATATCCGATACCAGAACCATATTTGGAGTAGGTATTTGGACTACACTACATCACTAGTCGGTGCTAACAATCTAAAAGTGTAGTTATATCCAGGTAGCAACTTTTGTCGGTAATATTAGATGGCAATCTTTGGGCGTTTCATTCTATTATGCGAAATTAGAATAAGACAGCTTTTTGCCGGATATAAATGAATTGAATAAAAAATACTGCTATACGCCTGATATTTTTTAATATCAATCTCGCATCGGTAAAATGATTTATCCAAATGGTTCACTAATACTTTACCAAAAAACGTTTCACAATCTTATTCATTTCACAAACATGTCATTTGACAAACCCCTTTTTTTGAAACTGTAAATATTTCAGGATTTTTATAAAACTAATCTAACCTAACCTACAGGGATACAGTTCCGGAAAAAAGCGGTTTGCCAAATGATACGTTTGTGAAATGAATCAGTTTGTAAAACGTTTTTTTTTGTAAAATGACAGGATACCAAATATATAATTGAAGATTTTTAATAAAATACAATGAACAGCGTATATACATATAGTATAGATGTATTCATTTCCCTAGCACCTGAAAAATGTTATCTCCTGTATGCATGCTAGGGGGCCTGGTGATACATGGTTTCATGTTAAGCCCGCTGCCCTTAGATTCCTTTAATTAACTTGAAAATTTTAAGGATAATAAAAATATAGAGTTAAAAAGTTTAAAAACTATGTAATTTATCATAACATTGTCATGTTTCACACCAGACCTTAAACCAACGCCATCTTGCGGATCCAAATAAAACTAAGAACCAACTTTCTGCTGACAATACTGCTTTCCTTTACACTTGCAAATATCCAAGTACTACACTGACTGGTCAAAAAATGGGTCACTGCAAGAGTTGACGTGACTGATATTTTTGTTAATTAATACACCGACGCTGCGAACCGTGAAACTCAGCTGAATACGCGATATGCGAAACTGAACTCTTTACGTTAGCAGAGTCAGTGTATGAAAGGCAAAGTGACAAATCTAAGTGACAAAGTTTACTACAGACAGTCCGCGTATAATCTATAGCGACGTTAACTGAAAGGTTAAAAATAGGTACTTTTAGGAAGAGCCAAAACTCAATAGGTACCTACTAGCTAATGCCACTCTCTGGCACTATCTATACAATTCTCACGTCCGCGATTTGATATCTAATTTACTTGGCGTAGGTATATTATTTGTAATAAATATAAGAAGTATTTGAATAACATTATTATTATTAAGCTATTACATAAAACTCTCGCTTTCCACTAATTCGTATAAGTCAGAAATATGGGCCAAGCTATCAAATCGTGGACGTATGAATGACTCTATTGACCCTATAACATCTATGTTCAATATCATAGACAATATACTCCTTTTAACAAGTAAGGACAAACATTATATTTTATTATACCTACACCTCGAACTTTTGTGCAATACAATTAATTACCTCTTATGCAGATTAACTCACAATTGTGAGGTTCTCAATATAAAGGGACCTTATGGAGGAAGGCAGTTACGCTCTTCTTATTCTTGTAACTTAATACTATGGTAACGGTTATAAAAACGGCGTAACCGCCTGCCTCCATAAGGTCCCTTTATATTGAGAACGTCACAATTTTCCTTTACCATAAAGCATCATCAGGCCACTGCAATGACGTATTTTACCTTTTTACCAACAAACATACTTCACATTCATAATATCAGTACCTGGGTAGACCTAGCGTCGTCGCTTGGGTCGAAACCGAATTATCATCGATGTTCTATAAAAAAAAAAAAAACAAAAAAAAAACTATAGCTGGGGTTCGAACTCGCAGTCTTTGCGTAACGCTCTAACCATCAGTCTATTCTGACGGCGGCAGCCGCCCCGAAATTACGAACAATTTTGCGCGGGAAATCTTTTTGGGTGAAAATACGGAGAAAACGAATTTTCCCAGATATGAGAACTTGCTAGATCGAATTTTCGCCCCAGTAAATAACCAGGTTGTAATTTTTATCGAAATCGTTAGAGCCGTTTTCAAGAACGTGAGTACACATATATATACATATAAATATACAAATGTTTCTCGTTTAATAAGTAAGATGTTAAGATATTTCCCTCACAAACATGTCTTACGTCACACATAGGTAATAATCTAACCTAACCTCAAAAACTAAAACCCAACTGACGACTAGTATGACGTACCCTTATAATTTTATATAGTGTCATAGCACTCGCACGTTTTTGACGAACCTTATAACACCCCATTTATTAAAATCGGTCCAATAGAGTAGAACATCCGATTTTCGGTCACACAAAAGTTACATACATACCTACATACTTGCATACATACATACTTTCATAGACTGAACCACATTACCCTTCTTTTTCCTTCGCGCAGTTGAGTAAAAAATCCAGTCTTCAAATTTTTAATCACAACGGATTCAACTTGATTTCCGCTTCATCCTTTGGCTTTTCATTTAATATTCCTATTTCCAACGGCGTGGAATACTTTTTTACACAACACGTTGCCATAGCAACGAGGATGACCAGCACCAAAGCGGCGCAGGCGCATACGGTCGCGCCCCAATCCAAGATGGCGCGCGCGTAGCGTAGCTCGCATATAATGCTCTCTTCTGTTTGCACTCTCTGCTCTACCCAGAATATTGGAAAGAGCATTTTAGGTACGTTCTCGTAGAGTCTGTAAAAGAGTTTTTTTGGTTTATTATTTGAAAAAAACTGTTCAGGTGGGGCACACGCTCTAAAGGTTTTCATACAGTCGCTATCTATATATGATATATGTGAGAAGACAATGTGCTCAAAATTATTCAGGAACGCTCTTACGCCTCTAACAATAAGGCACCTTGTCAGATTCGATATATTTGATGACAAATGTATCATCACAGTATTATAAACATTGTGTAAGTTTTTTAAAGGACCGTTTGACAACTGTACTAGTTTTTGTACAGTCTTTAACTGCTTATCAAGAGTAATCTGACGAGTCCAAAGTTTGGACTGCAATCACGGTGGGTCTACGTAAAGTAGGTACAGCGGAGATCCTGTAGCCTCCCGACTCCATCATTAGACCAACTCTTAGAAACTACGATGTTTAATTGTCATTGGGATGCAGTCCAAATTGAAGCTCATTCCACTAACGCGGAATGTTTCAGTTGTTTGCAAGATTTGAACGGACACGCTAACATGCGAGTTGAATACAAGGTTGTAATTATGAACTTACGCTATATGCGTAGTTGGCTGAATCATGATGTTCAGCTGGAACCTCGCGGCCACTTGTAGCGGCACACCAAGTTTCTGAAAAAACAGATTTCAGTTTATAGAACATAATAATTATAACACTTAGGGCCGCTTGCATCTGCGTTAAATACGTTCAAGTCTTTAATCTTGTTTAAAGACTGACAGTTCCATACATTTTGATAGAATTTAAATAGGTATAATGTCCAAAACTGTATGGATAAATGCTCGAGGATGAGTTATAACTTACTGGTTCAACGGCGAAGTAGAACGAGTGCTTCTCCTCGTCAGGCTGTAACCCTGTGACCGCGTCCCTCAGCAGCTGGTCTCCATGCAGGAAGTGTGGCAGGCTGATGAAGGACGGGGAGTCGTAGCGACAGGCGGACACGTTCATCACCCCGCGCCAGGGGCAGGGGCCGTCGCAGAAGCAGGAGCTCTGGGATGATGGAGCTGGAAGAAAGTATTGGTAGCACGTCAAAGCTCCAGAAACGACCTCTGAGTTTGTAGGTAGTCCTCTTTCACTCTGATCACCGATTCTAACCAAATCCGAATATCTTGCACGCAGATTTTTTGCGCCAAAGAAAGCTGGCGATGTGAAAAGGTATTTTTGCAACGTGGCACATATTTAAGGCTCATGTGATACGAGTGGTTAAGATACGAAGCGCAGCGTTTTTCTTCGTTTTCAATCATAAACAAAGAGCATCCTTACATAGTATAAAATAAAGTCACTGTCTGGCTGTCTGTCTGTCTGTTTATCCGCTTAGTTCTAAACCACGCAACGGATTTTGATGCGGTTTTCACCATCAGTTAATTTTTCACGGAAGGTTTATGCGTACCCGAAGAGAAGCGAGGGTGGATCGTTTTAGGTATAAAATTAAAGTATTACAGGTCTCGTCACGACTCATTGTAGGTGTAGATTCGATTTTTTACTAAGTATTATATTTTACTAATAGTTTACTTAAAATTATAGTTTGTGAGGATGTTTCGATGTTTTTGTATTTTAGATATTCGGCTTTCACGCATGAATGGCTGAAGGGATTTGAATGATTTTGGAACACAGTTCATGTCCTGGGTTAGAACTTGGAACTTAGGATACTTTTTATGCCAAAAAAATAGTTCTTGTAGGAATAATGTTAAACGAGCTCTACGTGGACGACAACCTAGTTTTAATATAAAATGTGTTGATTCTTACTTTTGTCGAAGCTCTCCGGCGCGACGGCATACCGGTGGTACTCCAACCCCCCGTACACCCCGCTGTTACGGTACGGCATCTTCACGGCACGGCACAGATCCGGCACGAAAACCGTTATCGTCGAGCTTTCCGATAAATCGCGCGAGAGGAACTCGCCGGCGCTCCCTTGAAGCTGGAAGTTGACATTTTGTGGTTATTTTTATACCATAGATAGGTACACAGGCTGTCCCATTTGAGACCTAAAGACACTTGCATTTGAATCTCAAGACTACAATCTCAAGACCAAAACCAAAACTGCGTAAGCGTTACCAAATCTGATGACTAAGATAGAATATAATCATTCCACACCAGAACACAACACATTTTTTCCCCTTTATCGACATTTGCGATACTTGCATTGGCTTCTACTCTCTCTACCTCCCCCTCTCTGTCTCTTCCTCGGGCTCTCTCCTTATCTCTCTCCCTCTCTCCTCCCCCTGTCTCTTCCATGCTCAGTCTCCCTTCTCCCTTTCTTTTTCTCTTGCCTCACTATGTAGTAGATGACCGGAGGAGGATTGACCGCAGGTTGACATATTGAGTAAAAAAAAGCCGGTCAAGTGCGAGTCGGATTCGCGCACCGAGGGTTCCGCACAAACTTGTTGATATGTAAATAGTTCATTAATCACGGGAATACAATATAAACAAGTCCAGTATAAACTGGCACGCAATAAGTACTTTCGTACTTAGTGAGAGTCAGTTTATATTGGACTTTTTTATTATGTGAAGTAACTACAAATTAACGGCTTTCGGATTTTTTCCTTTACTTGTGCTATAAGACATCGCTTCTTGCCAAATTTCATGATTCTAACGGAAAGTACCCTATAGGTTTTGATTCCCTTGAGATTCCCTTCAATATGCGACATAAACGGCCGTATCTTTTGATTGCGTTGACTTAGATGTTTGATTTTTTTCACTGATCCAAGGGATTGCAGAGTTTAGTATTTGATATTAATTTCAACTTTATACCTCTACGCGTTCCTGAGAAAAAGGGCCTTGACAGACACACAGACAGACAGACAGACGGACAACAAAGTGATCCTATAAGGGTTCCTTTTTTCCTTTTGAGGTACAGAACCCTAAAAATAGGTTGACATTTTAAAAGTGACATTTGAGATTGCACCCTTCCTCCCTCTATTCAATCTGCTTACCTTGGCACACTCCCCGCTATACACGGGCAAATGATCCTCGTAGTTCCATCTCAAGATCTGTCCCGGTAACGTCCCAGACCCCACCCCCGTTGATACCTCCATGTAGCCATCCGTGTTGATTGAGTTGTTCCTCTGATAACACAATACAAAAAGAAATTAAGAAAGAAATATTTTTTTTATTTATTCGAATCAAAAGAGCACCTCTAACAACTTAATAACTAAAACTTAACATATATAAATAACATAGGTAATGGTGGTGCCGCACCCTGACGCCAATACAATACTCACTTAAACATTTTACTTGACAAACAGACAGTTTCCGAAGTCTCACAATAAATGGGACACGTAAAAAAATTTATGGGCGGATTGTATTTTTTTAGCACTGCTAATCGCGACCAATCGAAAGAGTCCAAGTTGTAGATCTACGTTAAGTACGCAAATTGAGATCCTGTTCTTCCGACTCTATCATTAGTTTAAATCTAAGACACCTTATGGTGTATTATATTACATTATTAGCTGACATGCACCATTTATTGATACTTAACTCTTAATTAAAAAATCATAAACTAAACTAAACTGATTGTTGCAAAATAAATGAATAACCATTATCTTCTTCAGAATAAGAATCATGTGTCCATAATTGGTAAGGAGTGTAAGGACCAATGATAGACACATGATTCTTATTCATCATATTAGGGTGATGGCCCCAGTAATGGGCAATGGCCCATTACTGGGGCCATCACCATAATATGATGAACAGAGCTAAAAATTATTCAGATTAAAAAAATCTGCTCTAACGGCCGCACTCAGAGACGTCAATTAATTTTTAAATTATTAGTTGTTGCGTCTTATTCTATTGCTATAGCAAAGAAAGTGACAGCAGCAACTTTATCAAACTTAAAAGTTACTTGACGTCTCTGAGTGCGGCCGTTATTGGGATACCCAAAGAGTTGATATATCCAGAAGTCAAGTAAATCTACAAACAAAACACATACATACTTCGTAGAACAATCCAAATCTGTCGACCGGCGGTGCTCCTCCAGTGGTACTAGCTGGCAGACTCTTGGCCACGTCCAGCAGAGCGTCTTCATAGCCATCGAAGAGCAGTTCCTTGGCTAACTTGGAGATAGCCATGTGCTGACCAAACATCGCCAGAGCCATGGATATGGTCTTCTGTTCTATGAATCCCCAGTAGCGTGCACGGTGTATTGCTGACTGAAATGAAAAATCGGGATTTCCTCATAATGTCATATGCCGTAACACTTTTGTTATAATGGAAGTTAGCCATAAAGTTTAGTTCCCATAATGTTTAATTGCCATAATGTATCGATTGTCCTAACACATCATAAAGCTATTATTCGAAAGCACTATTATCAAGCTATCATCAAACGATTATTAGGAATGAAAAAAACATTATGTCAAGAGATCATTAAGACTAACGATTATTATTACCACAACGTTATGGCAAGTGAAATTAGGACTACGAACGTTATGTATGACAAAAGAGCTGTAACGTTGTGGTAATAGCGGTTTCCGAGACTAGCGAAATTGTTTTGCTATCGCGTGCCAATAATTAGTACCTACAAGTAAGTATTAGGAAATATTATTTTAAAACCTATGAATTAACTGTACCTACACGTCATATGGTGACATAATAATGAAATTATAGAACACTTCGGATTTTATTTTTATTCATAATAAAAAAACAAATATTTTTGAAGTCCTAAATGGTAAAGAGAGGTAGGTATTTGATGTAGTTTGAGGATATGCGCCGTAACAGAGCGGTTAGCACATCTTGTGTTTTCTCGCTTGTCGCACAGTGCGTCTTTATCTCTACGGACTAGTTAGAAAGAGAGAGACAAATACTCAATACTCAAATAAGTCGCAGAAAACATTGTGTTAGCCGTACGGATGAACTTCATGCTAACTGATATCATCAGACGCAGGTGTCGCGTGAGTATAGAAATAAGGAATAAAACGTTTTCCAATTTGAATGAAGCTTCTGCACAAAGACTTCTTGATTCTCATACAAATGGGACTCGATATAGGTATTGAATATAGCTCTGAATAGAAAGTCTAGTAAATATGTATAGAAAAATTACTTTAATGTAAGTATTAATAAGACGTGGTTAAGATTGCGGGAAACCGATGGCTGTAAGCGGCGCAGGACCGGTTCTCGTGGCAAACCTTGGGGGAGGCCTATGTCCAGCAGTGGACGTCTTTCGGCTGAGATGATGATGATGATGAAGTATTAATAATACATTCAGTCAACAAAGTATCGGGAATGGATGATTTGTTTATGGTTCCAAATTCAAATTTTTGTTTTTTTTGTTGTTGTTAGATTGGCACAACTTTTTTCTATTTTGGCGCGGAGTTTGAGTTGCATCTGTTATTTATATTAAATACAGTGCTGTTTTTAGTTATATCATATCTAGTGTGTATTGCGAATTTCATAATGGACAAAAACATTGAACAAAGAGTTTGTCTTAAATTTTGCATCGCCAATGGAATTTCGTGTTCGGAGTCACTGAAAATGTTACAGAAGGCTTACGGTGATTCGACTTTATCAAAAACACGTGTTTATGAGTGGTACAAAGCGTTCAAAAGCGGTCGAGATGTGATGGAAGATTTGCCTCGCTCTGGTAGGCCATCAACGTCTGCAACTGAAGTTAACATCGCAAAAGTGAAGGAAATAGTGACTGAAAATCCTCATTCAACTTTGAGAGAGATAGCCGCCGAACTTTCTGTATCTCACGAGTCGATCCGTACTATTTTAACTAATCATTTGGGTATGAAACATGTTACCGCTCGGCTAGTCCCAAAAGACCTGAATTTTCTCCAAAAACTCAATCGCATGAGAGTCGCTGAGGACATGCTAGAACGAGTCAATTCCGACCCAACATTCATGAAACGCATTGTTACTGGTGACGAGACGTGGGTTTACGAGTTTGACATGCAAACTAGTCAACAAGCTTCGGAGTGGCGCCTTCTAACTGAACCGAAACCGAAGAAACCACGCCAAAGTCGATCAAAAGTCAAAGTCATGTTGACTGTTTTCTTTGACTATCGCGGTGTTGTGCACTCGGAATTCTTGCCGGAAGGTCAAACGGTAAATAAAGAATATTATTTGAGCGTTATGCGGCATTTAAGAGAGCAAATTCGACGAAAAAGGCCAGATTTGTGGAATGAAAATTCTTGGATTTTGCACCACGATAATGCGCCTTCGCACAAGGCCATCATTGTGAAAGAATTTTTGACCAAACACTCAACAAATACCATCGAGCAACCACCATATTCACCAGATATGGCTCCTGCCGACTTCTTTCTTTTTCCTAAACTCAAATTACCACTTCGTGGCACCCGTTTTCAATCGGTAGAAGACATAAAGGAGAATTCGCGCCGAGAACTGAATTCAATTCCGGAAACAGCGTTTAAAAAATGTTTTGATGATTGGATTATTCGTTGGCGTAAGTGTATCGTTTCTGAAGGAGCATACTTTGAAGGTGATAAAATAAATTTGGATGATTAACAAACAGTTTGTGTATTATTGATCTTTTCCCGGTACTTTCTTGACAGAGTAGTACACACAATTGAATATCACCCTACAGCGTCAATATTGGAGCGTCAAAGGTTAAGATATTCTATAACTACAGAGATAAAAATACTATACCTAATCCGTGCCTTAAACATTTCCCGTATGAAGATCAATGTAACGATACATTATATCACAAAATCGATCAAACCAATTAGTGTGCACATAATTACACGCACACATAATTATATATTTATAATATCTTTATACTCCTGAAAAACATTATCCTTAGGCAGCCGGTAAATATACAGGGTGTCCCCGAACTTGACATAAATATAGTATAAGAAAGCCCTTTATACAAGTCCAGAATATCTTTAACTTTTGTATTTACTTAGTTGAGTAATTATTAAGGATTTAATGATACTGGCCAATAACACTACCTTCCTACCTTTGGTTCACTCGTCTAAAAATAGCAGAGCAAAGACAACTTATTTTTTTTGTGATTGCATCTGCCCTAACACACAAACGGGGTGATTTATGTATAATCCCGTTACTTAACGACTCGTGCATTCGCTAACAGGCCGGAGTTTTAACGAGGTAGAGTTACCCAATCAAAATGGCATCAGGGGACATAAAGTTTCCGACATTCGACTGAACATCGAGTATCATGTGAATCAAAGAGGGCTTTAATCAAAAAGTTGCACATGAATCATACATGGTTTTAGGTGTTTTGAGTTATAAATATAACAGACAATTTGTTGAAAATAGAACAGTTAAGTAAAGAAAGAGAAATATTTATTCGTAACAACGAAAGGAATAAAAAAAATATGTGCTGTGTATAAAGCCAACGCTGGTCTTCCTTTGGGACCGCTCGGTGAGACCATCAAAGGTGACACAAGCAATATGTACATTTTACGGTTTTTGCAAACACGAAACGATAATCGTAAATAAAGAAAAAATAAATATATTTTTTAAACTCGTTTAAGTTTTAAGAGGATTGTTTACGGCTTTCCATACAAACGGCGATAACGTTTTCCACCCCCTACATGTTAACCGATTTCGGCCAATTTTTAATATGTGGTCAGTCGGAACAAAAACTATGTCCGTACGTTTCTTTTTTTAAATTATTAATTATAAAGAGATTATGGCTGAAATTACTTTTGTATGAAAACAATGAAACGGAAATAAATTTAAATTTCTTAATAGTATTGAAAAATACGAAATGTATGGACATAGTTTTTTTGTTCCCACTGACCACATAACAAAAAGTGGTTGAAATCGGTTAACATTTACTGTTTGTATGAAAAGTCACAACTCACAATCCTCTTAAGATGCCACTATTGCTGCCTGAAAGAAAGTATCGAATAACCAATCACCCAGCGGGCTTAACATGCATGAACGAGATAAAATTTGACAGGTGCTAGGAAAATTAATACATCTATTCCATATTCTAACGTAAGACTTAACGCTTAAGGTTTAAAAATAAAAGTGTCTCGTCCTGGCTTTTATAACCTTTTATTATTAAGCGACTATAGTGATGTTTATTTTAAACCTTACGCGTTAAGTCTTACGTTAGAATATGGAATAGATGTATTCGTTTCCCTAGCACCTGTCAAATTTTATCTCGTGCATGCATGCTATGGGGGGCTACAAGTAACGCTATGAACCTTGAATTGTCACCTATCACCGGTCACCTGTCGTTGTCAGATTGGTAAAGATCGGTATATCTACTCACCGCGGCTATAATGTTCAAGGTTGTGATGTTATCACTGAGGCTCCCGTTGCTGGAGTGGTGGAACCGCCAGCTCCTGAGCGTCCGGTACGACACGGATCCGTTGTGGGGGTGCCACGACACGTTCACGTGTCGACGGTACTCCTTGAAGCGGTAGGGGCCTGGGAAAAACACAGGTTTGTTGCAGAATTAGTACAGTCACACCACGGGATTGTTGAGCCACCTTGCTAACATTCTTAATTCGGTCGGGTTGTCAAATCGTCAAATTCCAATGGAAACATACCGTGTACGATTTGACAACCCGACCGAATTAAGAATGTTAGCACACACACACACATACTCACACAATTACCAACAACGATACGGAGACGCAGTCAAAGTCAATATTATATATTATTTTAGTTTTTCTTATAAAGTAAAGTGGGTAATACTCGTATACATATATTATAAGGCTTAGCATTAGGTCTATTTTATAATACTGCACGGAGAAAAAATCTATTTTCGTGTAACAGAATATTGTAAATTCTACTTGATTTTACTGTATTATATGTAACAACTATACGTCTTATACACATTAAGTAATATATAAATCTACTTCTGTACAACATAATTTCTAGTACCTATTACCATTTACCTAGTATCGTAGGAAACAAATTTTGTGTAGTATACAAAACCTGTTGTATGCTAAATGCATATTTTTACTATGTAAGTATTAGATGGTAACCACAACGATATCAAAGCCTTCGTGTACTAGAATATTTTAACTAAATATTTTTCTCCGTGTGTAATCTAACAACTTAAGTAATGTTATGTACCTCAACTGCAATCATATAAATAACTAACGACGTAGGTTTTACTGTACCCATAATTATATCTATAAGTAAACAGTGGATACCCTTTAAATATGTTTTGTACTACGAATAGTGTTATTGGTCTTCACGAGACAGGCATGGCCTAGTGTGGGACCACTAGTTAAGAAGTTCGATGTACCCTGTTTCTTTTAATAAACAAATTTATTATTTATTATTATTATTATTATAAGTGGCTCAATCCCGTAGTGTGACTACTACATAAACATACAAATAAGCAAATAATAATTAATTAGGTATTTGTAATGCATGGGTCTAGTTTTTGTATAATTATCTAGACCACTACCTACGCCTATTCCAAATTTAGCCCGGTCATATGGTAATTGACAGACCGACAGACAGGCGGACAACAAATTCATCATAAAAGGGTTCCATTTTTCAGTATAAACCCCTATAAACAGAACCAGCGATCTTACCCTCGACCATCACCAATGTCGATCAAGGTCAATCGCTGGTCGTCGTTGTACACGGTGACTAAACTTACCCAACTGCACCAGATTTGGTTTCTCCTCGGGGAACCGCTCCGAGTTGGTCCAGTTGAAGAGGTACACGTCCATGAAGAGGGGCACGCTGGGCGCCACCCACTCGCGGTACGACCGCGACCCTGGTGTTAGCGCCACTTGCTGGAAAACAGAAATAAACAACATGGACGATCTCCACTGACCAGACGGCACGGCAACGGATTTTACAATCTTTAACAGGATTGTGAGGTGACGGCTTTCCATACAAACGGCGATAACGTTTTCCATCCCCTAAGTGTTAACCGATTTCGACCAATTTTTGATATGGTGTCAGTCGGAGAAAAAACTATGTCCGTACGTTTCGTTATTTTCAATATTATTAATAAATTTCGATTTATTCCCGTTTTATTGTTTTCATACAAAAATAATTTAGGCCATAATCTCTTTATAACTAATCAATATTTAAAAAAACGTAACGTACGGACATAGTTTTTGTTCCGACTGACCACATATAAAAAATTGGTCGAATTCGATTAACGTTTAGGGGGTGGAAAACGTTATCGCCGTATGTATGAAAAGGCTAGATTTTGCAGCTGGTTCACAGTCCTCTTAAACGAAATTAAACTGTCTATACACTCATTAAAGTCTATATTACCAAGCCCGCTTGACAGCGTGACGCGGAATCTGCCCGCTGTCAAGAGTCTACGCGACTTTGTAATGTAGACTTTAATTACTGTGTAGACAGTTTAATTTCATTTAAAGATTGTAAAACCCGTTACCGTGCCGTCCGGTAGGTGGAGATCGTCCCTTAAGAGTCTCTAAACTCTTTTATATAAATAATAATAATAATAAATATCAGGGACAATCTCACACAAATTGATCTAGTCCCAAACTAAGCTCTACGCTTGTACTATGGGTACCAGGCAACGATTTACATACTTACATAGAGAACTACACACTTAAATAATGATGTAGAAAACATTCATGACTCAGGAACAAATACTCGCGCTCATCACTCAAATATTTCCTCGGGGACTCGAACCCGGGTCCGCTAGCTTACTAGGCAGGCTCCCAATCAACTAGGCTAACCGCGTCGTCAAACTTACTATATGACACCCCATTTGTTTGTAATAGAGTCACTTTAGTTTTTCAACCCCTCATTTTAGACCTCTTTTTTGGTACCTATCTTTGCAAGAGAATACATAGGAGAGGAACGAATTAAACTAAAATCATCCAAGTATAACTTTACGATCATCATCATCATATCAGCCGAAAGACGTCCACTGCTGGACATAGGCCTTCCCCAAGGATCTCCACGTCGGCCGGTTTTGTGCTACTCGCATCCATCGGCTTCCCGCGATCTTCACCAGATCGTCGGTCCACTTTGTGGAAGGCCTGCCAACACTTCGCTTTCCGGTCCGCGGCCGCCACTCTAGAACCTTTCCGCCCCAACGGCCATCAGTTCTACGAGCAATGTGCCCCGCCCATTGCCACTTAAGTTTCGCTATTCGCTGGGCTATGTCGGTGATGACTTTACGATCATTTTAGTTTAATTGGTTCCTTTTTGTATGCCCTTGCACCTCGAATATCTGTTACCTTTGCTAAAAGTATCACTTGATCAATATTGATTAAGCTCGATCAGCGTCAACTCACGCGCACGTCATTGCGCATCAATCATCGGACATCTGGCAATCATTGGCGGGGCAGATCATTTGACCCGTCAACTCGTTGGCTTATCCCGAATTGATTAGACGAATTGACCGCCAAGGTAATACGTCAATGGTTATTGATTTGTACTTTTGACCGAGTTTTTGATCACCATTAAGGCTTTCATTCGCCAAAAGAACGTGTGTACAGTCAAAAGCACAAACATAGACCTTGTACTAGGTAATTTAAATATTTTTACATAAAGAGCACTTGGACTATTTGCTTGTCCCGCCTGCAATACATTTTTCAACATTTAAGTTATATTCTTTAGATTATATGGCTTGTTTTTAGCTTTTCAGTTGATATTTTTTAAAGCAGTCTAATTTTTGATTTTTTTAATTCACGCGTAATGACAAGAAAACACAATCTTCAAAGAAATATCCGGCGGACTCCAACCTTAATCTTATTTTAAGCATATCTTTGCAGAAACGGACGTTACAATATAATTTGTGACGTTCTCAATATAAATGGACCTTATGGAGGCAGGCGGTTACGCCGTTTTTAAAACTGTTACCATAGTATTCGTATAGTTACAAGAATAAGAAGAGCGTAACTGCCTTCCTCCATAAGGTCCCTTTATACTGAGAACGTCACATTTGATTATATCATGTCAATCAACGTCCACCGCCTGACACAGGGTCTTCCCTTGGGATCGCAAGTCACTGGCCTTGCTACCCACTTCTAGTGGAATTGACATATCTCATTAATGTTATATGAATAATATGTGAAGATCACAACCATCTATACTGGGCGTTTTTTATTCGTCTAAAAAATTTTGGGGGTTAAATCAGTAAGTCATACTGACCAACTTTCACTATGGGACCAACCCCGAAATCGCGAAAAAAAAATTGACCATCCCATACATTTTGGCTAGTCATCTGACGTTGTATGGGAGGGTCAAATTTTTTTTCGAGGTTTCGAGGCTGGTCCCATAGTGAAAGTTGGTCAGTATGACTTACTGTTTTAACCCCTAAAATTTTTTAGACGAATAAAAAAACACTGTATAAATAAAAATCAATTGCCGAATGTATGTACGCGCATAACTTGAGAACGGCTTGACCGATTTTGCTTATTTTTTTTTTTGTGTTTGTAATTGTCAGGACAAGGTTTGTATGTAAGTTTTTTTTTAAATTGCACCCAGGCGAAGCCATGGCAGGCCACTAGTAGACCATATTTCACGATACGAACACTTTTAATGCCAATTGAATAAGGGCTACAATTAACAATATGATAACGACATGGTTTAAGGGCCGATTTATCCAATCCCCAGATAAAATTATCTGGCAGTTAAAGTTATCACTTACATAATTATATACTTTATTATTATTACACAAAACACGTTACACAAAATACATTGTTTACATTGTCTGACAGTCTACAAAAAAATAACAAGGCTAAAGAGGATAAGCACAAATGAACAGTTAATTGCGTAAAAAAAATATTAAAATAATACAGGATCTGGCATTGCAACAATGAAGGTATCCATTGGTCCCAAACTAGGCACAGCCTTATTTATCATATAAAGAACATTGCTTTATAAAGAACAAATAGATTTAGTACCATCAGCACAGTTAACTGACCACTTGTGAATCCTGTCACCTTACAATAAGGCTCACTATTTAGTGGTTATTTAACAGTGATAGTACGTTCTGCCCGGGAATTCAAATTATCCATATAAATGTGTTATTTATAGAGGAGATTGGGGAGGAATCGGATATCAAAACAAAATTGCTTGCGCAGGGCGAGGATGTTATAGAAAAGGAAGATATCCCTTATCCCTTGATAAGTTCGCCATTCCCATCAATACATACAGAGAGACAGAGTTATCTGGAGAATTAAAAATTGCCTAAGACAAAGTAATATAGAAAAATCTATAAATTTGCAATTTCCTTTACAGTTTCAGTCGGCTTACTAAAATAATATAATTATTCAACAGTGCGTGTCTAAGTACTCCCGTGTGAAGCCCTATCCATCCTAATCTTTAACTCAACAATTACCAAAACGTAGCAAAAGCCAATGGGGTGTAAAGGCAATTCTACTTTGTTTTATCTAGCTTTTAATTCATTTTGGCTTAGCAATATTTGCCTGTTAATTCTTTAAATAATTGGTAGCATTGAACTTGACTTTTACGTGTGGCCCTAACATTGGTTTCGAGGTTCAACTCTGATTAGAGGAATATACGCATTACGGCCATTCGTTATTAAGTAAATTATTTATCGAGATGAGTGCAATTTTCTTGTTTAGTTCAAACTTCAAATCTTGCAACAGAATTTTGAACCATTTCCTGGTGTCCGATTGAGCTAAAATTTGGTATACCTGCGTAACTTCTGTGTCAATGCAATATATACCGTGGGGACAAGCTTTTCTTGCGGACTGTACTTGTTTTTGCACAGTCATCATCTGCATAGTGTTACGCCGGTGGATTAAGGTGTCTAACTTCAATCGCGATTTTCGGTGCTTTGGAAGCGTTTTCAGCAGGCTGAAATATCGTTTCAGTCGGTTTCAGAGGTAGCTCTATCACATACCTGATTATCAAAATTTCGACCAAGTTGCCGTTGTTTTCAGGCGCCTGAAACATGTTTTCAGGCCGTTTCAGGCCACTCTCTACCAGATTACGCCATAACCTGAAAACCCGTTTTCAGGCGTTTTCAGGACCCCTTATGGGCCTTTGAAGTACATTTCAGTATATGGCGAATTCTCCAGAAAGAGTAAAAGAGATAGCGTGATTAGAAAGGGATAGCAATACTGAGAACCTTCCAGAAGCATGCGAAAGAGATGACACGAATAAGAAAGAGACAGCAAGACGTGGAACCTTCCAGAATCGTCGCGATCTAAAACGAAACAGCTATAGGCACATAGAACTTTCCAGAAACGTCGCGAACAAGAACATTCCAACAACGACTACTAGAACATTCCCGACGGCGGATCGAAGTATGTCGAACATTCTAGAAAGGCCTTCTGGAATTGTCTTGGACTAGGGTATATAAGGCGACCGACCCGAGCCGTCAAGTGAGTCTTACTTGGAAAGCGATACGAGTGATACATCAGTGAATTAGAAGCGACTACGAGTTTATTGTGCGATTATTGTTGTAACGGCTTAGTGAGTGCGTTAATAAAGTCTAGCTCTTAATTATCGGTTTAATTGTGTATTTCTATCAGTTACCTACCCCCACGTACGTAACATTTGGTGTCAGAAGTGGGATAGAAGATGCCTATTACTCCGCGAGATCAAGAGCAGGAGGGGGTTCAAACCCGAAGCCGAGTTGCAGCTGGGGACTCGGCGGCCGCCGCCGGTACGTCTACCGATACTTCACCGGCTAACATGGCGACATCACCTAAGCCAGAGATCGACCTTAACGCCATCTTAATCCTCTTGAAGGAACAATCGAGAGTTCTCCGCGACGAACTGCGTAGTCAGAAGGAATACCAAGAGGAACGCTTTAGAGCCCAGGAGGAACAATCTAGAGCCCAGTCTAAAGCTCAAGAAGAACAATCTAGAATTCTGCGTGAGGTTCGAGAGTCCACTTCGGAATGGAAGAAGGAAATGACTGAGGTTCATGATAAACTAGCTGACTTTAACGAAAAAGTTGAGGACCACGAAACTCGCCTCCAGGCCATGAGAAACGACATGAAGAAACTAGAAATTAAGGTGGTCAATGGTATCTGTGGACCTGAAACATCTGTTCCGGTAGCTGGAAGATTTAAGGTACCTCCTTTTGATGGAACTTCGTCATGGACGGCGTATAAACTGCAGTTTGAGTCGGTTTCTCAGGCCAATGGCTGGAACAAAGAGCAGGCTAAGACGGCTCTAACCTTGGCGCTTCGTGACGAAGCCCTCACCATTCTGGAAGCTCTGGGAAAGGATAGGACATACGACCGCCTTCTAGAGGCTTTGGAGGCACGTTACGGTGACAGTCATCTAGAGCACGTATTCAGAGCTCAGCTGAAAGATCGAACCCAGGGACGAAATGAGTCATTACAGCAGTGGGCCCTGGAAATAGAAAAATTGGTCAGGAAGGCATATCAAAGCGCATCAGGCACGTTAGTCGACAGCATGCTGGTTCAGGCCTTCATTGATGGAATTCGTGATTTGGAAGTTAGAGCTGCTGTGAGACTGGGACATCACGGGAGCCTGAAGGATGCAGTTGCCCACGCCCTCGAAGTAGAAGCTGTACGCCAGGATTCGAGGCCTTTTAGGGTGCGGGAAGTTTCAGCCAGAGAGCCAACTGCCCCTCGCCGTGAATTCGGGCCAAGGTGTTACCAGTGTGGAGAACGCGGGCACATACAATCTGGTTGCCCAAAAAGATATAGAACACAACGAGATCCAGGCCCAACGGAAAGGCCAGCAGCAGGCTCTGATCTAGCAGAGCCGCTTCAGGGAAACGAATAGAAGCCAGGACTAAGGGACGAGTGCTGGCTGGTGGTCAAAATGTCCCAGTTATGATCTCCCAGGTGAATGACGGGAATAGTCTGGTCGTCAAAGGAGAAATTGGTGGAAAGTCATGTCACCTCACCATCGACACCGGAGCTTCTCGGACTGTGATCAGTTCTCGGTTACTGAAACACTTAAACAGAGATCATCTAGTCCGACCTAAGCATCTACAGCTACAAACGGCTACCGGCCAGTACATTTCCGTCCTGGGTGAGCAAGGAGTGGCGGTAAAAATTGGTGAAAAGAACTACTGGCACAAAGTCATCGTTGCTAACATCCTCGACGATTGCATTATTGGATTGGATTTTATGAGAAGAAATGGCTGCAAAATAGACTTGAAAGGTGGAGTCCTAAAATTTGGTGCTGATGAAGTTCCTATGGAAGGTGGAGTAACCGGACATGTTTACTGCGCTAGAAGGACTACACTCCAACCAAGATCACAAGCTCTAGTTCCTGTGAAATTACCGCATGAAGGCAGAGGATCTCATCGCTGCGTATTAGTAGAAAAGATAGATGGGAGTCAACCGTGGGTGACAGCCCGCACGGTGGTAACAACGTCATCTGCAGCATTTATAAGAATCCTAAATCTAAGCGACACTGAATACACGCTTAGTAAAGGAGCCATCATCGGGTCTTGTGAGGAAATTTCTTGGATACGAAGTTGCCAGGAATCGACTGCAAGCGGTAAACCTGCAAGTACAGGAGTGGACATTAGAGGATTACTGGACGGTTGCCAAAATGATCTCACAAAGGAAGAACTCTTGAAGGCGCGTAATTTACTGCTGCGATATAGCAATATCTTCTCTGCGCATGACGGTGATATTGGAAGAACTGGAGTTGTACAACATGAGATTGACACTGGTGAAATCGTGCCTGTCCGACAACGTCCTAGGCGAGTCCCAGTAGCTCGCGAGAAGGAAGTCGCAGACATGATTGAGGAGATGAAGAAGAACAGAGTTATTGAACCTTCAACAAGTCCTTGGTGTTCACCGGTAGTTTTGGTTAAGAAGAAGGACGGGACCATGAGATTTTGCGTTGACTATCGGCGACTTAATGATGTAACCAAAAAGGATTGTTATCCATTGCCACGAATTGACGACACGTTAGACACTTTAAACGGGATGAAATGGTTTTCCACGTTGGATTTAAAAAGTGGCTACTGGCAAGTGGAAATCAAGGACCAAGACAAGGAGAAAACAGCTTTCTCAACTGGAAAGGGACTCTGGCAGTTTAATGTTATGCCGTTTGGATTATGTAATGCACCAGCAACATTTGAGAGATTGATGGAACAAATACTTGCTGGTTTACTGGGAGATACCTGCCTGGTATATCTGGATGACATCATAATTGTTGGTAGAGACTTCGATGATCACCTTGGAAAATTGGAGCAAGTTTTGACTAAGCTACAAGATGCGAACCTTAAACTTAGCCCGAAGAAATGCTCGCTTTTCAAGCGTAAGGTAAATTATTTAGGACACGTGGTTTCAAGGGATGGTATCCAGACAGATCCTGAGAAGATTAGCGCCGTGAAGGACTGGCCAACACCGAGGGACAAAACCGCAGTACGAGCCTTTTTGGGACTATGTTCGTACTACCGACGTTTTGTGAAAAACTTCTCAGATATAGCGAAGCCCTTGCACCAGCTGACAGAAGAGAAACGACGGTTTGACTGGAATGAACAGTGTGCAGCAGCTTTCGCCGATCTCAAAAGAAGGCTTTGTGAAACACCGATATTGGGATATCCAGACCCTGACAACGACTTTATTGTTGACACGGACGCGAGTAATACTGGTATCGGAGGTGTGTTGTCACAAAGAAAAGGAGATCAGGAAGTTGTAATCGCCTACTTTAGTAAGTCATTGTCGAAACCAGAGAGAAATTACTGCGTCACTCGGAGAGAATTGCTGGCAGTTGTCAAGACGTTGCAGCATTTCAGTAAATATCTGCTTGGACGCAAGTTTCGCATCAGAACTGACCATGCTGCATTAAAGTGGTTGTTGGAGTTTAAAAACCCCGAGGGTCAAGTAGCGCGCTGGATTGAACAACTTCAAGAATATGACTTCATTATTGAACATCGCAGTGGAAAATCACATGGAAACGCAGATGCCCTTTCCCGTAGACCTTGCCCGGATGATTGTAAGCACTGTTTAAAACAAGAGGGAAAAGACTGCGTGAGAATGTTGAGAACTGACACTGTTAGCGAAGAATGGAGTAATGAAGTCATGCAACGAGCGCAGCAGGAAGACTCTAACATTAAACCCATATACGATTGGATTAAAGCAGGCGTATCCAAACCAAAATGGTGTGAAGTAGCTCCGATGAGTACAGAAACAAAAAGCTACTGGGCCCAATGGGAAAGTTTGGTTATGCATAATGGCGTACTATGCAGGAAATGGGAGTCCGCGAATGGAAAGGATGTTCACCTACAAGTAGTTGTTCCGAGAAAAAGGGTGAGCGATGTTTTGAGCTCGTTTCATGACGGAATTTCCGGGGGACACCTTGGTGTAAAGAGGACTTTAATGAAAGTTCGGCAACGCTTTTATTGGATTCACTGCCGCGAAGATGTAGAAGACTGGTGCAGGAAGTGTACTAACTGCTCATCGGTTAAGGGGCCGCAAACGCGCAGTAGAGGAGCGCTTAAGTTGTACAATGTTGGTGCACCTTGGGAAAGGATTGCTTTAGACGTTGCAGGCCCGTTTCCAACATCCAACTCTGGAAACAAGTACATCCTTGTAGTAATGGACTACTTCACTAAATGGCCTGAAGCATTTGCCATCCCTAATCAAGAAGCAATCACAGTAGCGGAGAAATTAGTGATGGAGGTATTTTGTCGATTCGGAGTACCCCTCGAAATTCATAGTGATCAAGGCAGAAACTTTGAATCCCAGGTGTTCCAGGAGACTTGCCGAATTATGGGAATTCATAAAACAAGAACTACGCCATATCACCCTCAATCGGACGGAATGGTCGAGAGATTTAACCAGACACTGGAGAGACATTTAGCGAAGGTAGTTGAAAGTCACCAAAAGGAATGGGACAGGCATATTCCTCTCTTCCTAATGTCATATAGATCGGCCACCCATGAAAGTACAGCTGTCACTCCAGCGTACGCAAACTTTGGAAGAGAACTTCGTCTACCTGCGGATCTTTTGACTGGACGCCCTCCAGATTCGGCAAAGTCCATTACAGAGTATGCCAGCGATTTACGAAATAGGATAGACGATGTTCACAGTCACGTTCGAGAAAATGGACTTCAAGCCAGCGCGAAGATGAAAACACGATATGACCGGAAGTCCAACCAAGTGGGTTTTGAGGAGGGTTCCTTGGTGTGGTTACATAACCCCATGCGACGAAAAGGAAAATCTCCGAAACTATCCCCGAGTTGGGAAGGCCCGTATAAAGTAGTCACTAAAATCAACGACGTCACGTATCGGATTCAGAAAAATCAGCGTAGTCCCATGAAGATTGTCCATGTTGACCGACTGGCGAGACACTACGGAGTTAATAATGCTCGGGACGAGCATGTCTTAGGAGGGGGTAGTGTTACGCCGGTGGATTAAGGTGTCTAACTTCAATCGCGATTTTCGGTGCTTTGGAAGCGTTTTCAGCAGGCTGAAATATCGTTTCAGTCGGTTTCAGAGGTAGCTCTATCACATACCTGATTATCAAAATTTCGACCAAGTTGCCGTTGTTTTCAGGCGCCTGAAACATGTTTTCAGGCCGTTTCAGGCCACTCTCTACCAGATTACGCCATAACCTGAAAACCCGTTTTCAGGCGTTTTCAGGACCCCTTATGGGCCTTTGAAGTACATTTCAGTATATGGCGAATTTTCCAGAAAGAGTAAAAGAGATAGCGTGATTAGAAAGGGATAGCAATACTGAGAACCTTCCAGAAGCATGCGAAAGAGATGACACGAATAAGAAAGAGACAGCAAGACGTGGAACCTTCCAGAATCGTCGCGATCTAAAACGAAACAGCTATAGGCACATAGAACTTTCCAGAAACGTCGCGAACAAGAACATTCCAACAACGACTACTAGAACATTCCCGACGGCGGATCGAAGTATGTCGAACATTCTAGAAAGGCCTTCTGGAATTGTCTTGGACTAGGGTATATAAGGCGACCGACCCGAGCCGTCAAGTGAGTCTTACTTGGAAAGCGATACGAGTGATACATCAGTGAATTAGAAGCGACTACGAGTTTATTGTGCGATTATTGTTGTAACGGCTTAGTGAGTGCGTTAATAAAGTCTAGCTCTTAATTATCGGTTTAATTGTGTATTTCTATCAGTTACCTACCC
This sequence comes from Tortrix viridana, assembly GCA_963241965.1. Lineage (NCBI taxonomy): Eukaryota > Metazoa > Arthropoda > Insecta > Lepidoptera > Tortricidae > Tortrix > Tortrix viridana. Next base: position 1,228,191 of record OY725179.1, on the reverse strand, counting down.
CCACGTACGTAACAATATCAAGACAAATCCAACGAGCCAAAACACGGCGGGGCTATCTTGTTTCTTCTCGGAGTTCCTATGGCCACCTTCCGATTGCATCATCAGACCAGCTCCATGGTACCATATTATTGCATTGTCATCGAAGTTACGTAGATATACCAAATTTGAACTCAATCGTACACCGGGAAGTGGTTCTAATTCAGCTTGCAATATTTGACCTTAACAATTTATAAATAACTAACATACCTACAAACATTACAAGTTAAATAAAAGCTTGTAAAAATGAACACTGCTATTTAGCGCTTAGTCAGTTTGTTATTAAAAAATTAACTCAGATATAACCTACATAAGACTCTATTTCACGTTTTGTCGTTTCGTATGCACTTGTCAGCAATTGTCCAAAGGAATTGACTACTTAGGCTCAATTCTCAATTTAACGTAGCGAAGAATAGACTCAATGAAGGTAATGGACAATATGACGAAGTGGTCACCTATTTACAAATGTAACTCGAATTTTTACCCGACTGACGAAGAAGGGTAATGTTTTGACCTGCATGTGTGTACATTCAGTCAACAAAGTATCGGGAATGGATGATTTGTTTATGGTTCCAAATTCAAATTTTTGTTTTTTTTGTTGTTGTTAGATTGGCACAACTGTTTTCTATTTTGGCGCGGAGTTTGAGTTGCATCTGTTATTTATATTAAATACAGTGCTGTTTTTAGTTATATCATATCTAGTGTGTATTGCGAATTTCATAATGGACAAAAACATTGAACAAAGAGTTTGTCTTAAATTTTGCATCGCCAATGGAATTTCGTGTTCGGAGTCACTGAAAATGTTACAGAAGGCTTACGGTGATTCGACTTTATCAAAAACACGTGTTTATGAGTGGTACAAAGCGTTCAAAAGCGGTCGAGATGTGATGGAAGATTTGCCTCGCTCTGGTAGGCCATCAACGTCTGCAACTGAAGTTAACATCGCAAAAGTGAAGGAAATAGTGACTGAAAATCCTCATTCAACTTTGAGAGAGATAGCCGCCGAACTTTCTGTATCTCACGAGTCGATCCGTACTATTTTAACTAATCATTTGGGTATGAAACATGTTACCGCTCGGCTAGTCCCAAAAGACCTGAATTTTCTCCAAAAACTCAACCGCATGAGAGTCGCTGAGGACATGCTAGAACGAGTCAATTCCGACCCAACATTCATGAAACGCATTGTTACTGGTGACGAGACGTGGGTTTACGAGTTTGACATGCAAACTAGTCAACAAGCTTCGGAGTGGCGCCTTCCAACTGAACCGAAACCGAAGAAACCACGCCAAAGTCGATCAAAAGTCAAAGTCATGTTGACTGTTTTCTTTGACTATCGCGGTGTTGTGCACTCGGAATTCTTGCCGGAAGGTCAAACGGTAAATAAAGAATATTATTTGAGCGTTATGCGGCATTTAAGAGAGCAAATTCGACGAAAAAGGCCAGATTTGTGGAATGAAAATTCTTGGATTTTGCACCACGATAATGCGCCTTCGCACAAGGCCATCATTGTGAAAGAATTTTTGACCAAACACTCAACAAATACCATCGAGCAACCACCATATTCACCAGATATGGCTCCTGCCGACTTCTTTCTTTTTCCTAAACTCAAATTACCACTTCGTGGCACCCGTTTTCAATCGGTAGAAGACATAAAGGAGAATTCGCGCCGAGAACTGAATTCAATTCCGGAAACAGCGTTTAAAAAATGTTTTGATGATTGGATTATTCGTTGGCGTAAGTGTATCGTTTCTGAAGGAGCATACTTTGAAGGTGATAAAATAAATTTGGATGATTAACAAACAGTTTGTGTATTATTGATCTTTTCCCGGTACTTTCTTGACAGAGTAGTATGTATGTATCGTTCTTTGGCTGAAAGGATTCGCGGAACGGCCCGAGTTCAACGTTCAACAAACAAGGTGTGCCGTCGTCAGTTTCATCCGCGACGCGAGTGTCTTCGGGTATTTAAAAAAAAATGACATAATGGCGGAATTGAATATATATATATAAGGTATTTACTATTTAACATACATAGACGACAATATGCAATACGCAGTCGGCTTTTTAAAGTTTACCTTTTAAACTTGTGTGATAACGTAGTTGATACTGAACTCTTTCCATAATGTAAGAGCCACGCTAGTTAGAAGGGTTGTTCACCTGTTACCACCCAGCGTTTTTTTGTTGCCACTTTGAACTTTATTCAATAGTAACATGGCAAAAGTGAGTGGGTGGTAACATATGGAAATAACCCCTCTAGAAGGGTAGGCCAGCGTACGCCCGTTCGACCTACCCAAAAGCTGTATTGATAAAGAGTTTCTGTACTTGTACTATTATATTCTGTTAAACCTTCAAGAGGTAACCACCTGACTAATCAATCCATTTACGTAATCCACTTTAATTTTACTGACCAATCTACTATGGTTTCAGTTAAGGTCACGACAACCCTTTATGTAAGGCTTGTTTAGTCCCTGAAGGTTACTGTCCAATTTGATGGCTATTACGAAATGGACGGGATGTAGTGTCTTGAGGGAGCAATAAATTTATGGAAGGTCTAGGTTAAACTGTGGCTCTCTATTTTTCCCATCATGTTTGTTATCCTAATTTCACTTGCCATAACTTTGTGTTAATAATACGCCGCGCCGCGATACTGCAGTGCGTCGGGTATGTTGGCAGATGCGCGTGTGGACGGTTTCCACGCGACGCTGCGCAAGCGCTGCGCCGCGACGCTCTGCAGGGTGCGCGCCAGCCGCCACAGCCTCCTGGCCGTCGTTGCTGAGAGATGGGACAGTGGCCTGATCAGGCACTGGTCCTCTCACCATTTAAGTTTAGATACTAACATAGTTATTTAAGGTCTTTGTACTACTAACAACATATGGATCCTGGTTGTCTGAATTAAATGCATTTTTTTTAATATAATATTTGTCCTAACAATTACTAGACATAATGTTTATCGACCAATTTTCTCTTGACATAAAGTCTTTGTAACTCATAATCATTTGAATGATAACATTGATATAATGCTCGCAGTTCCATAAAGAGTAGTTGCTGCCAAAATCCTGTTACAATGCTAGCAGGTCTGTCCTGGTACTCCCCGACCGCTGCCAAAGCACGCTCGCTACGCTCGCTCGGCTCGTGCATATATTGTCACAGTTCAACCTAACACTCCTCCGCGCTACGCTCGTCGTCGTACCTAAATTTTAAGGTCTTAAAAATTGTAACAACCGAAATTTAAGTTAAATGTATTAGGATAATCGATGCATTATGGGAATGACGATATGACCAAAGAAGGACCCTGTAGTAAGTGTTTTAATGGCGACGACGCGGTTAGCTTAGTTGGTAGTGACCCTGCCTGCGGAGCAGTCCCGGGTTCGATGTCCGGTAAGGGCAGATATTATTTTGAGCGCGAGATCCTGAGTCATAGATGTTTTCTATGTAGTTAAGTATATATATCTCTATATAGGTATGTTTATCGTTAACTAGTAATGTATTAGTCATATATTATAGGTATAACCTTTCTAGAAAACTCCTCTTTCTATGAATACCGTGTGAAAATCCGAACAGTAGTTTTTGAGATTAGCCCGGGCCCCGGACAAACACAAACTCAGCGCGGCGGCGTAGCACACAAGCTGTATAAGAGCTTGTACAGCATTTAAAGAGCTGAAACTAGAGTTATAATGGCTGTATAAGCTCTTATACAGCTTTTGTGCTACTTGAGGGGGGACTATAATATATACATATATATAATAGTGAAGAAGATAGTTATGTAGACTCACCCTTGCCAGCACGGAGTCGAACACTTGGCCCCACGTGAGCGAGATGGCGATACCGGCGGCGGCGAGCAACGCGCACGCGCACGCGAACACGCAGCGGCAGCGCGGCGCGCGCCCACGCATCGCGCCGCACCCTGACAAACAAACACACGTAGATAAATAATAACTACTAAATAGATAAATACCCCCGACAAAATTGGGACTCCTACAGGCAAGGTTATTAACATAGATGCGTCCGAAGCCTCAAAAATATGTAACCACGATCTTATTTCGCCGTAATAAGGTCGTGGTTACATATTTTTGACACTCTGAACGTATCTATATTTCAGACTATATTTTGACTGTACTTTCAGCGCTCATAACTCCTAAACGGCCTAATTTTCATCAAACTTAGCTAAGAACACGCTTGATCAAGTTTTCAAACAAAAAAAACTAAATCGAAATCGGTTCATCAGTTTTTAAGCATGTGTGTATGCGTGTCATTAAGTCCGCCATTCATCAAGTACTTTGTTTAAAAAACGCCCAATTGTAAGTTCTACCGATTATAGGCACCAATTTTTTTTCAAGGTAATAGAGGGTGTTAAATTCAACAATCACTATAGGTGCCAATATTCCTCAATTTGTATGGGAATAATTCCCGGTCGAGAATTTTTTCCATACAAAATGAGGAAAGTTTCCGAAAGTTTCCGAACGGCACATCTCTAGTTTTACCCTACTTAAAGGGTTACACAGACTAACAGTCGGCCGGCAGTCCCAGTCCCAGTATTTCAGTAATCTGCCGGCCAAAATCTATGCCGAAAACGTATGAAATCGTACGAGAAACAGAGGCATTACTCTGAACTTCGAAATTCGAACTTCGTCTATTGCTATCACTTTTGCTCTCGACGCGTAACTAATTTGCAAGAAAGTGACGGAGCGATCCGAAGTTCGAATTTCGAAGTACAGAGTAATGCCCCTGATAGCCTGTGTTTCTAGTACGATGGATAGGCTAATATCGGCCGGCGTAGTGTGAGTCTGTGTTGCCATTAATAATTAAGAAAAAAGCTTACATTTCCCCAAAAGACCAGCAACTGACGGACAATCCATAATGAGTTGCCTGCGTTCATTAGTGGTTGTGGTTACTTCCATCGAGGAACTCATTTTTTCAAGTTAATAATAATAATCCAGCCTATATGCGTCCCACTGCTGTGCCTCCACTCACAATGAGAGGGCTTGGGCTATAGTTTCCACGCGGGCCCAGTGCGGATTGGGAACTTCGCACACACCGTCAAATTGCTTTGCAGGTGTGTGCAGGGGCGTTTTCAAAAAAAAGTGTACTCTTCGTTTTTGCCGTGCCCCTCGAGTTTAACGTGATATTTTAAATTACCCGTAAACTTATGGTGACTGAAATATTTTTCGATTGATTAAGTATATATTAAACTTGTTCTTAAAAAAGTTTGTAATATGAGAAATGTTCTATTCGGTTTTTTAGAAAATAACAAAGCGACAAAGAACACGTATATAAGCATGTCCCCTCTCCAAATAGCCCAATACAAACTTGAATATTTATGCATTGTGGGGTACTATATGAATATTATTAGATTAAATTTATTATATGGATAGGTTTACGTAAAATAAGCCCTACGTTTTGATATTTTCAGTAATTGTTTCTTTTATTTCAATAAAAAGATTACGTCCCGAAATATCGACCCACCCGGAACTTTCGGTTTAGTGACCACAAAATTAACTAACAAAAATACACCAACGTTCAATATTTCGAAATAATTTGCAACATTACGTCTATTTTTGTCGCTCATTGCCATTTTTTTCATCATATTAAAAATAACAAGGTAAGAAAGAACAAGACGTGATTGTTGTCGCTTATCGGGGGCATAGAAACTACGTTCAGGTAAGTGACAGAAGTTTTCTTAGTTGGACAAGTATTTTCTCTTTTTTTATTTATTTTTATCATTGTCAACAGAACTAGTTTCACTATTTCTAACGATTAATGCATTAAGTGTTAAATATATTTTAATAAAAAAATAAAATATGGAAGTAGGTCACGAAATGTGACTTCCTTTGTCACCATTTTGATGGTGACATATTAGCTGAACGTCGAGTCACAACATGACTGAAATATAAAACCCAGTTCACATGGTACATTTACTAGGTACTTACTAATTTTTATTAGATTTCTTTATTTATTTATTTATTTAGGAGAACCAACAGCTGTAACAGTTTAGATAGTAACTTAAATAAAGGTACAGAGCCAATTACAGGAACTCACAAATAGATATAGTTTAAGAAATATAAACTTTAGTGACGCGCACAACAGCGCCACAAACAACACAAAAACGCACACACATCAAAAAAATTAAAATAACCTTGGACATTCGTAACATAACATGCCCGACCCACCGGCTCGCTTAATTAGCTCGCAAACTGAAAATAGCTCATTCAAAACATATCTCAGTTAATCTACGCCTCACAGAAGGTAAATCACAATTAAATATATCAATATCAAGCTCTCTCGTCAAATTATTTAATCTTCGACTAGCACGGTTAAGAAAACTATTCTGCCTGAATTTGGTTGATGTACGCTTAAGAGAAATGGGGGGAAGTGTCTTTTGTTCCGAGAAGGAGTAACGAAGGATAGTTCCCGGAGCAAATCAGGACAGTCAACGCCGCCAGTGGTGATTTTAAGGAGGAAAATAGTATCAGCTATATCACGACGCATATTTAACGGGACCAGATGGTGTTTTTTACAAATGCTGAGGTAGTTAGTTGAATTATAAGGACACTTTAGTTTGAAACTCAGGTATTTAACAAACTTTTTCTGAACACGTTCAATCCTGTCAATATAAGTATTGTAGCAAGGATTCCAAATTTGAGACGCATATTCCAGTTTACTTCGAACTAGTGAGCAAAAAAGTATCTTCAATGTTTATTTTTATTAACTTTTGCAGATTTTGTTCGTATTGATAATACCTGCTTTTCACTTAAGTACATACACAATAATCGCATATTCAACTCCTTTATACATATTATACGTTATTATTTATTACTTATAACGGTCACATTAGAGACATTCTTCAATTTTAACCTTATTATCCTTGAAATTGTGTGCAAAATAATGGTTTATTTATCAAATCTGTAAAAACGAGGTACCTACCTAATTAAGTCTCGATACCTAACTCTATTTAGTGTCATGTGAATGAACCCTTACAATTTTTAAGTGTTCACTTTTGTGACTGTCCCCTCAATGTTAGTGGAACGATTTCATTTTTTATTACTTTATGAAAACTTAAAACAAAAAAACATATTTTTTTCTTAAAAGAAAATGTATAATCTACTGAAATAATCAATCATCAAAAAGAACTGTTGATAATTATTCACAACACGATGAAAATAAATATGATTATATCCCTAGCAGTCACAAAATCGAAAGCTATCCTGAAAAATTTAAAAAGCTGTTAACTTAATTATTTTTAATTTGGTGTTTTTCTCTTAACGAAGTGATTATTAAGTCTGTTTAATAAATTGATTTGATACAAACAATGTATTTTTTTTTTGTCTTAAACATAGTCACCAAACGGAATGTGTTTTACATCTATTTTCCTTTTTGTATCCATATTTTAGCTAAAATATCTTTATTTTCCCGTTCCTTTTTTGTTTTTTTTTTATAAAATACAACATGTAACATCAGATTGTAATGAAAAATCAGGCAAAACATCCGCATAAAAAAATTATACTACTTTTTGAAATGGGTACACTTTTTTCTGAAAACGCCCGCAGGTTTCCTCACAATGTTTTCCTTCACCTCAAAGCTCATGGTAAATTTACAAACTATATTTCGTACATAACTGCCGAAAAACTTAGAGGTGCGAGCCCAGTTTGAACCCACGACCCTGCTTAAAAGTCGGCAGGTCAAAACATTAGGCAACCATGGCATTTTTTCAAGTTATTTAAGAGGATTGTGAGTTGACGGCTTTCCATAAAAACGGCGATAACGTTTTCCACCCCCTAAATATGATATCGATATGATATGACAATATTAATTATCATATTAATTTTGTTTTAATTATTTAAGTTTAAAGTTCATGATATTCATTAATTATTTTATTTTATTTGTGTTGACAATCTCAATGTAATTTCATATATTTTGACATGCAATGCGTTATACTACTCTGTCAAGAAAGTACCGGGAAAAGATCAATAATACACAAACTGTTTGTTAATCATCCAAATTTATTTTATCACCTTCAAAGTATGCTCCTTCAGAAACGATACACTTACGCCAACGAATAATCCAATCATCAAAACATTTTTTAAACGCTGTTTCCGGAATTGAATTCAGTTCTCGGCGCGAATTCTCCTTTATGTCTTCTACCGATTGAAAACGGGTGCCACGAAGTGGTAATTTGAGTTTAGGAAAAAGAAAGAAGTCGGCAGGAGCCATATCTGGTGAATATGGTGGTTGCTCGATGGTATTTGTTGAGTGTTTGGTCAAAAATTCTTTCACAATGATGGCCTTGTGCGAAGGCGCATTATCGTGGTGCAAAATCCAAGAATTTTCATTCCACAAATCTGGCCTTTTTCGTCGAATTTGCTCTCTTAAATGCCGCATAACGCTCAAATAATATTCTTTATTTACCGTTTGACCTTCCGGCAAGAATTCCGAGTGCACAACACCGCGATAGTCAAAGAAAACAGTCAACATGACTTTGACTTTTGATCGACTTTGGCGTGGTTTCTTCGGTTTCGGTTCAGTTGGAAGGCGCCACTCCGAAGCTTGTTGACTAGTTTGCATGTCAAACTCGTAAACCCACGTCTCGTCACCAGTAACAATGCGTTTCATGAATGTTGGGTCGGAATTGACTCGTTCTAGCATGTCCTCAGCGACTCTCATGCGATTGAGTTTTTGGAGAAAATTCAGGTCTTTTGGGACTAGCCGAGCGGTAACATGTTTCATACCCAAATGATTAGTTAAAATAGTACGGATCGACTCGTGAGATACAGAAAGTTCGGCGGCTATCTCTCTCAAAGTTGAATGAGGATTTTCAGTCACTATTTCCTTCACTTTTGCGATGTTAACTTCAGTTGCAGACGTTGATGGCCTACCAGAGCGAGGCAAATCTTCCATCACATCTCGACCGCTTTTGAACGCTTTGTACCACTCATAAACACGTGTTTTTGATAAAGTCGAATCACCGTAAGCCTTCTGTAACATTTTCAGTGACTCCGAACACGAAATTCCATTGGCGATGCAAAATTTAAGACAAACTCTTTGTTCAATGTTTTTGTCCATTATGAAATTCGCAATACACACTAGATATGATATAACTAAAAACAGCACTGTATTTAATATAAATAACAGATGCAACTCAAACTCCGCGCCAAAATAGAAAACAGTTGTGCCAATCTAACAACAACAAAAAAAACAAAAATTTGAATTTGGAACCATAAACAAATCATCCATTCCCGATACTTTGTTGACTGAATGTATGTTATATGTAACATTATATTGATGAATAAATGAACTAAACTAAACTAATGTTAACTGATTTCGACCAATTTTTGATATGTAGTCAGTCAGAACAAAAACTATGTCTATGGTTTCGTTTTAAAATATTTATTAATTATAAATACATTATGGCTGAAATTACTTTTGTATGAAAACAATAAAACGGGAATAAATTGAAATTTATTTATAATATTGGAAAAAACGAAAAGTACTTACGGACATAGTTTTCGTTCCGACTGACCACATATCAAAAAAAACGCTTCCAACGATACCCCATTTGTCACATTATGATAAGTTGTTTAGAAGTTATGAGGTAACAGATGAACATACATACATACATATATACATACATACCGACACCGGGTATATTTTACGGGCATAAATGCAAAACAGTCTCTTAGGAATTTAAAAAAGAGAATTCAAAACATGTGTCGATCGACACCCCAACCGAATAAAGACGTATTTGCAAAAACCCCAACTAAATAAAGACGTATCTCAAAAATTAACATTTTGCAGATACGTCTTTATTCGTCGTTTTTTTTTCTCCTTTTTGCTTTGCCGTAATCGGGTAATTTGTCGAAATCGGTTAACATTTAGGGGGTGGTAAACGTTATCGCCGTTTGTATGGAACGCCGTACACTCACAATCCTCTTAATTAATGAAATAAATAATTGATTAATTAACGCGTGATGCACGTATCACTAATTGAATAATTTCAGCTGTAAAATGACTAAATGCAACTTATATACCATTTTATTACCTATTTCAATTTAATGGTCATCGCCGGTGTTTTAATCTAACTACTTATAAATATATTATTCTTTTATTGCAATGCAATAAACCAATCATAATATGTTATCTTAATTAGGGTTCCTTACCCGAACGGGACCCTTTTACTAAGTCTACGCTGTCTGTCCGTCCGTCCGTCTGTCCTAACTTTAAAGAGCTGTATCTTTGAACCGTAAAAGGTGCCCATTGATTTTTTGCAGAATATGTGATATAACGGTAGATTTTTGTATTTTTTATATAATAATAAGGGTAATACAAGCGTCCAATTTGATATGATTATAGAACAAACCCTAAACAAAATACAAAAAACCGGCCAATTTTTTTTTAAATTTTATGTTTTTTTTTTTACCTGTAATATTTCATATTATCAATAAAGAATATGAATCTGTACGGAACCCTCAGTGCGGGAGTCCAACTCGCACTTGACCAAATTTTTTTAGGATTAAGTTTCAAGTAACAGTTAATTTTTATGATCACTAGATCTTCGTCTAAGACAGAGGTTTTTAATTTTATCAAAAATTGAGATGACCCGATAAACTTCGTACTTTAAGTTTTCGGCTGTTCCTTTGGGATTTTCCTAATTTTATTTTTTACCAAAACATTCAAATCTCTCGAAGTATTTTCGAGTTTCTTCGAAATTTTTATATAATAATAAACTATGTATTATTTAAATGTTAAATTATATCAAAGGGCCACTTGCAGGAATAAGTTAAATCGAGGAAGACTAATCTTAAGTACAGTTTCGCTAAGGCAAACAAAATGTACGGAACCGCCAGTCTAAAAAAAATGATGCTAAACAGAACCCCAACAAAATCGTCAGGTTTTCGCCGACTTTAAAACAAAATTGCATGCGCACTAATCCACGTTCCCCTGTGTCAACAAATACAGTTTATAAGAACGCAACAAATTTAACCGTTTTATTATGTTAATTAATTACCCGTATTAAGATATCGATGGGTCAGTGTCCAGCGCAAATCGTGAGATAGGTACATTGTCCGGGCAGAAAATATCTGAGGAGAATTAAAGGCCATTTTCTATCATTTAAATTAAGAAAAAAAAACCGGTCAAGTGTGAGTCAGACTCGCGCACCGAGGGTTCCGTATTTAAGTCCGTACTTCAACATTATACATTTTTATGTATTATTTTATTTTTATATATTATTCATATGCAATAAGGTCAATTTTGACTTGCCTAAATTTTAGTAAAGATATTTAATGTTTTTTGTCAATTTCTCGATAACTATAAAATTTGAACACTTCATTTCATTTTTTCCGTAAAATTTAAGTAATTATCTATAAGTGCGGAATTTTTCAGATTTTTCAGTTCATAAACTTCGGAGATAAGGAGGGGAAACGGTTATTTTTTGAACATTTTTGGTTATAAATCAAAAAGTACGTCACAAAAAATTATAAAAAAAATAGTTTTGAAATGTGTAAAATAAGCCCTTTCATATGACGCCCCATTTGCTATAATAAAATCACTTTCATTTTTCAACCCCCCATTCTAGGCCCCTTTTCAATTACTTATAAAATTAACTTCATATTTTTTTACTAAAAACAGACGCGGGCAGGCAAGTTATACAATTATGCCAAATTTCAAGTAGATAGCTTCTGTAGTTGCTGAGAAAAACTGCTGTGACATACAGACAGACAGACAACGAAGTCTCACCATAAGGGTTCCTTTTTTACCATTTTGGTACGGAACCCTAAAAACGCGTAAGAGCATGTCGGACCATGCAGACCACGCTCAATGTAGGTTCACTCGCCATCACTACAGATTTTCAGCGAGCTTAACATGCATGAACGAAATAAAATTTGACAGGTGCTAGGGAAATGAATACATCTATTCCATATTCTAACGTAAGACTTAACGCTTAAGGTTTAAAATAAAAGTGTCTCGTCCTGACTTTTATTACCTTTTATTACTAAGCGACTTTAGCTATTTTCACTTCTTTATAGCGATTGTATCAAGACGGGACAGTTTTATATTAAACTTTAAGTCTTACGTTAGAATATGTGACGTTCTCAATATAAAGGGACCATATGGAGGCAGGCGGTTACGCCGTTTTTAGATCTGTTACCATAGTATTCGTATAGTTACAAGAACAAGAAGAGCGTAACTGCCTTCCTCCATAAGGTCCCTTTATATTGAGAACGTCACATATGGAATAGATGTACTCATTTCCCTAGCACCTGTCAATTTTTATCTCGTGAATGCATGTTAAACTAACCGCCTGCTTCACAATCGCCAAGTTAAGCATATCTGTCAACTTCAAAATTCAAATTCAAAATCATTTATTTGTCCAACATAGGTTAATAACACGATGTTTAATTATATTGCTGTATCACTATGTGGTGCCCGAGGGCATACAAATGTTTATTATAAATTATAAGTTTGTAAAAATGAATGCTTAGGTTAGGTAATTTGCTATGAAATAAAGATAGGATATATATGATATTTTATGTCAGTGTCAAAAACTAATTATTTTTATTCAAAAATTCTGTTATCGAATAATAGGCGTTTTCTATAAGGAACAGTTTTAAGCTTTTCCTAAAATCCGCGTCATTACTTTTATTTGCTAAAATGTTTTTTGGTAGTTTATTATAAATTGTGTGGGCCATTCCAAGTATACTTTTACGCAATAGGGCCGTATTACTCGGCGGTGCTTTAAATTTGTCTTTTAGACGCACACTTCTAAATCTGTTAAAGAGGTTTTGGTTATTGTTTACAAAAATGCATATTTCATAAATGTACAGACAAGGTAACGTTAGAATTTGAAGGTGCCTAAAGTGCGATTTGCATGAATCACTTTGTTTAATACCACTAAGAGATCTAATGCATTTTTTCTGCGCCCTAAACGCATTTTCTCTATGAGTTGAGTTACCCCAGAAGAAAACACCATACCGTAAAATTGATGTAACATACGCGTGGGAAGCAGTAAGGACAGTTGACTGATTAGCTCTTTTTCTTAAATTGTAGAGAGCATATGAGAATTTACTTAGTTTCTTACATATTAGGTCTATTTGGTTTTTCCACGTCAATTTATTATCTATGGTAAGCCCTAAGAATTTGGTTATATCCGTTTCATTTACTTGATATCCTTTATAAGCTATATTTAAATTTATTGAATTAACTCTTTGTTTAAATGTCATATATGCGTTTTATCTAGATTTATTGTCAAATAAATTTAGCCCTTTCCCTTTCTTACACTTGAAAATAGACAAGGAGAGGGCTCTGTTTAACTGGCAGATTTACTTGTCGATTGTGAAACAGACCCTAAATGTGTTAGATAATTAATTAGGTACATTTAAAAACGTGACATTTCATTATTGTTTGACGAGAACGTAATCTTTGACATTATATCTATATGTGACGTTCTCAATATAAAGGGACCTTATGGAGGAAGGCAGTTACGCTCTTCTTGATCTTGTAACTATACGAATACTATGGTAACAGTTCTAAAAACGGCGTAACCGCCTGCCTCTATAAGGTCCCTTTATATTGAAAACGTCACATATTTAGACGTAACAGTTTCCAATTGAACCCATTAATCAATGATCATCATATCAGCCGAAAGATGTCCAATGCTGGACATAAGGCCTTCCAAGGATCGCCGGTATTAAGCGACTAAGTTAAAATGCAGGCAGACAAATGTCATTTACACACCTTGACGGACGACGTAAATTCGCCGGGTTTCTGTGTCTCAGTCGATGTGAAGGTTAGACGATTAACAGAATCTCACCCCTCCACTGTATGTTATTTATTTCACATTATTTGTCTACGATCATTGATTAATGAGTTCAATTAGAAACTATTACGTCTAAATATATATATATATATATATATATATATATATATATATATATATATTTAGACGTAATAGTTTCTAATTGAACTCATTGTTTGACGACAACGTAATATTTGACATATATATATATATATATATATATATGTCAAATATTACGTTGTCGTCAAACAATAATAAAGTTCCACGTATTTAACCGCCTGTTTCACAATCGTAAAGTAAAGCATATCTGTGAAATAAATTTAGCCCTTTCCCTTTCTTACACTTGAAAATAGACAAGGAGAGGGCTATCTTTAACTGACAGATGAATTTACCTGTGAGACAGACCCTAAATGTGCCTAATTATCTTACACATTTAGAAAAAGGTAAATGATAAATAAGCCACTTTATTGACTTTCAACAATTCTGAAGTTTTCGCGATTATTATATTATATGTTTAATTTAAAACCACTTCCAGTTTCAATCTTATTCCACATTCGACAAGTCGCAAACGACCATGAAAAAAATATTTGACGATTCGTCATTCGTAAGGTTAAAGGTACAGTCAAGGGCATAAATATATATACATTCCCAAGATCTCAAAAATATCTATACACCTTTATGCCACTAGCAATAAGGTCCATGTATACATATATTTGACGCGATGGATGTATAGATATTAATGCCCTTGACTGTACCTACATATTCGTCCGAATGTAGCTTCACAGTTAGGTACTTATTCATATACGTAACTTTATACGCAGTTATATAATTAAAATTAATATTCTTCGAGTACAATGTAGCGTCGAATTAAAAGAGTCGCAAAAGACGGCCGCACTCAGAGACGTCAATTAACTTTGATTAAAGTTGCTGCTGTCACTTTTTTCGCTATAGCAATAGAATAAGACGCAGCAACTTTAATCGAATTTAAAAATAATTGACATCTCTGAGTGCGGCAGTTATACTTGTTTTAATTGAAATCTTCACAAGGTTTATGTTAATAAGAGTTAATTTGTGTACGAATGATTCATTCGTTGTTTACTAAATCAATAATATGCAAGTGGGACAGAATATACGCACAAGCTAATGACGTTTAGGGCCCCTTCCCACTTAGCGTCTTTCGAGCGTCGGCGTCCCCGCGACGCCTGCGGTGGCGGGTAGCGGCGCGCAACGACACTAAGTGGGAAGGGGCCCTTTAGTACATAAATTGTGGCTTTACGATTACACGTTTGTGTGTGTGTGTAAATTGACAATCGCAATAACATTTTACTAGGTATATAGCACCGTGACGTGTGCGTCAATTTGTTCTGAATCAATGTTGTGTTGAATTTACCGCCGTCTAAAAGAAAACCTGCCAAGTACGAATCCGACTCGCGCATTGCGGGTTCCGTACCATTCGGCCATAGGGTTTGTTCTATAGTCATACGAAATTGACGCTATTATGTATTACCGTTTTAAAAAGTTGAAAAGAAACGTTTTTTGTACGGGGACTCCCTTTATTATTTTACTTTTAAGTAGGCTTTCTTAATATTTGTTAGGAAATTCGTTGTTATATCACATTATATTGCAATAAACATCAATGGACTATCTTTTACGGTTTAAAAGATACAGCTCTTTAAAGTTAGGACGGACGGACAGCGTAGGCTTAGTACGAGTAATAGCTAATTGTGACGTTCTCAATATAAAGGGACCTTATGGAGGAAGGCAGTTACGCTCTTCTTGTTCTTGTAACTATAGGAATACTATGGTAATAGTTCTAAAAACGGCGTAACCGCCTGCCTCCATAAGGTCCCTTTATATTGAGAACGACACAATTAGGTACGTTTGATGAAAATCGATTGGGCTGTTCAAGAGTTATCAGTCACATTTATCAGCTCGGAGAGTAGGATCGCAATCAAGTTGGGGTTTTTTTATCTATTTCATTTTGCAGTAGGTACCTAAGTACGTACTGGATCAATTGCCTTTGCATATTGGTCAAAGGTTTCTGATTTTTTTTTTTCGGTTCTGAATTTCATACGAATTTCAATACAACTAGTGTGAATTTCAATAGCGTTCTAAATTGAGATATGTTACCCTTGTCGCAAAAGCGATGGTCGTACAACCAAAGTTGAACGTGACGTCACTAATCGGATACGTGTCGACCTTGAACAAAAGCGATTCGGAGGCGACACGTGCTTGACTCGCCTAAGGCGTGTCACAAACGGAGCTATTATAATTATATTAGGAATAGCTACGTGTGCGGACCACCTCAAGTACCTAGTACGGAAAATATACGAAAATATACCGTAAGACGCCTTGCTATAATACACAGGGTGTCTCGTAAGTAGCACAACAAACGAAAAATTTAAATAGATCAACCCCAGGGCTACCAAAAACACTCCCATGGATGTTCAGTGATGTTTTACTAGTTTCGGAGATATTGATCATTTTAATCTGAATTTTTGTAATTTTTCCTTATGTCCATGTCACGAAAAATCCTTCATTTCATGTTTTATTTCAGAAGTTTATCAGTGGTATTTTACATTATTAGAATCATTACGATTCAGCGAAGTTTTTAAAACGATTTGCCAGATTTTTTTAAAATCAACTTTTTAAGTAATCGCATTTCTCTCAATTCACCTCAAAATCGGTTCAGCGGCTGAGTTATAAAAGCATAACAAATAGATAGATAAACTATTTTTTTTATTTTTAATAGTATCTCAACTGTTATAAATTATTTATATCAATTGTATGATTAATTTTATATACGAATCTCTCTCTCTCTCTCTTCTGATGCACGCCATCTCTTTTGATCTTGGGCTTTCCTTATCCAATCTCGCCCTCCCTAACGAGATCGTCAGTCCATCTCATTGGTTTGTATATGAATGTATGATTTTAATTATATGTGCCCACCAAACTTTAAACCGTGACGTCACTAATCGGACACGTGTCGACCTTGAACGAAACCGATGCGTAGGCGACACGTGCGTGATTCACCTAACTGTTCACGTAAACAAATATACTGTGACGTCACCATCGTTCTTTGATTATTTATTTATTTATAAGGTGTAGTCATTTGTTTTGATTCACCTGTTGATATAAATAGTAAGCTTACGGAGGAAACAATAAAGTCGAATCTTACTTATTGTACGAAGAAACCGCGAAAACCTCGCTTAAGATTAATCCATCGGCGTATCAATAAGAAGGTATACATATCGGCACCAGAGTTGAGGTCACGCACACAAACACAACATCGTGTCATGTACTTATTTAGTGAATTTTGTTCACATTTACTCCTTCGTTCATTCACTACCTTTGTTGCATGTAGCTGTGTGTGTAATCATTCACCTCAACTCTCGTGCCGAGACCTACATACAGTTTCTTTAAAGTACAATAAATAAACAGTGTCTAACAGCACATCACATGTACATACATGCGATAGGTATGACCCATAAGCATAACACAAAGAACACTGTATGCCTATGTTAACAAATATCTGAACACGTTGGGACCTTACCGTTCTAAGGGCCCCTTCCCACTTAGCGTCGTTCGAGTATCGTTCGAGCGTCGGCGCCCCGCGACGCCTGCGGTGGCGGGTAGTGGGGCGCCCCGCTACCCCTACCACCGCCGCCACCGCAGGCGTCGCGGGGCGCCGACGCTCGAACGACGCTAAGTGGGAAGGGGCCCTTACATTTCGTTTGAACTGCCACGTGGAATTATGCAAGAGGTTAAAGTAATAGGGTACTACGTATATTATACATATTATTTGAAAACGATAAACGCGTGGAAGAGGTTATCTCTAGACGGCCGTAGATGGTAATATACCATTAAATAACGATAATTATGTGCAACTAATGAAGAAATGCTGGATCGGTTTTATAGTTGAACTGTCGCAATGTTCAAACCAAGTTTTATATGAATTAGACCTGTACTTTTATCTAAGAAGAAAAGTGGGTTATTCATTTCCCTAGCAGCTGTCAAATTTTATCTCGTCTCGTCTATGCATGTTAAGCTCGCTGCCGGAGTTTCTTGCGGCGCTTCTTCGTATTGTTGGTCTTGTCCGAAGCGCTAGTAGATTCACTCCAAATTACCGACATGTAAAAGACCCTATGTGACAAATATTTTTTTTTAAATTTTGTATTGACCTTTTAATTTTTAAAATGTCATAGGTATCCTCGTATTGCTAATACTTATTATCAGCGTCCGCCTGTATGTATGTACCTATATAGGCACTAGATTTTTCCAGAATTAAAAAAAAAATTGTTTCCTCGTGGAAAAAAACACTCATTAAAAATATTTTTTTTTAAACTTGATTATTTTTGTTACTAATTAAGTAGGTACTTGCAAATTGTAATAAATAAATAAGTATATTTTCCTTTTGTGGATTTTCGTGCCATTATATTAAAATAACTACACAATAATAGGCATCAACATAATGGAAGAGATGGGGGTTGAATTGAAATATCAAAGTGAATAATGAACAAAATGTAATAAGGGGTTAGGTATCTTGTACGGAAATTCTTTAAAAAGTTTCTGTCAAAAATGTCATCTTTGGGACAAGATTTTCTTGCTGACTGTACTTGTTTTTGCACAGTCATCATCTGCTTATCAAGACAAACCCTACGAGCCCAAACACGGCGGGGCTATCTTGTTTCGTGGCGGAGTTCCTATGGCCACCTTCCGAGTGATTCATCAGACCAGCTCCATGGTACCATATGCATTGTCACCGAAGTTGCGCGTATACCAAATTACAGCACAAATGGGCACCGGGAAGTGATTCAAAATTTAGTTGCACGATTTGACCCATTAACGGCAAGTTAAATAAAAGCTTGTGAACACTTTACAGCTCCCGAGTTAACGATAAATGAATATGTGACGTTCTCAATATAAAGGGACCTTATGGAGGAAGGCAGTTACGCTCTTCTTGTTCTTGTAACTATACGAATACTATGGTAACAGTTCTTAAAACGGCGTAACCGCCTGCCTCTATAAGGTCCCTTTATATTGAGAACGTCACATCACATACAATTATTACATCGTCGTCAAGTCTTCTATTTGGTACAGTTGAGGACAGAAAGATGTTTTCACTTTTTCACCTTGTTCCATTGTAATAAGGTCCAAAAGTCCTCGAATGATGTTTCTGTCCTCGAATGTACATAAACTTCTATATTTACTTACGTTACGTAACGGTTTGAAATGAATAATTATTTTATCTATTCCAGTAACTGATATCGACTGTCACTCGCAGACTTTAGAAGAAGATATTTGTTTCTTTCCATAAATATATCAACCAGTTTGTATTGTTTTTTTCCGTCGCTCTTTGTTAGTGAGTAATAAAACGAATAAACTAACAGAGCTAATGAAATCATTGACTTTGTTGTGCAATCTATTAATATGTATCTCGAAATTAAAACGTTCCAACTCAAAACTATCATGTTGACGGCCGCAAACGGCGGCGCGTGTAGCGGGGCGTTGTTTTGCGTGCACACTGGTCGCTGACTATGAAAGACTTCTAAACTTCCAGTAGGTCAGCGACCAGTGTGCACGCGAAACAACGCCCCTGCACGCTCCACCGTTCCAAATTTGCAGCCTAAAAAATGTCTAAAAGATAGCTTGTATAGAAATGTAAGGGAGACCGAATTTTACCGAAGATGACACCTTGACATATCCATTTCAACCGTCCATGATGCTGATGTATTACTGATACCGTGAGGCGACTAAAATTAGCCATAATTTGTGACAATCTTAATATAAAGGGACCTTATGGAGGCAGGCGGTTACGCCGTTTTTAGAAATGTTACCATAGTATTCGTATAGTTACAAGAACAAGAAGAGCGTAACTGCCTTCCTCCATAAGGTCCCTTTATATTGAGAACGTCACATTTATTTTTTAAGTGCCGTATTAAGGGCCGTATTAATGAACTGGTCTTGGCTGAGATGTCCGTCACAAGATGCGTCACGTCAGTTTTCTATGGGCTGACGTCTACTTTGACGTGTCTTGAGACGGGGATCACAGTTGAGATGAGTTTATTAATACGGCCCTTAGTCATAATTTTTTGTTTGGATGTGTGTATTTGTCTTACCGCCTGTCTCATAATCGTCAAGTAAAGCATATCTGTCAAATAAATTTAGCCCTTTCCCTTTCTTACACTTGAAAATAGACAAGGAGAGGGCTATCTTTAACTGACAGATGAAATTACTTGTCGATTATTAAACAAACCCTTACCCCCTTACTAATAAACGTTTAGTAACGGCTGAGTAGTTATACAATGCGTTGTCCTTATCTGTCATTGTGACATTTGAATTCGACAGATAAGGACAAAGCATTGTATAACTACTCAGCCGTTACTCAACGTTTATTAGTAAGGGGGTTAATGTTTAAAGTTATTGTTTAGCTTATTTTTAAGAACCTGTTATGTGTTTCTACGTGTCTGATACTTTGGCGTCAAGCTATAAACTCTAATAAATAAATACATAAAAATTCTTAAAACAAAAAACTTCAACCTATTCCGACATTTTCATCAAAATCGTTAAGGCCGATATACTAGTAGATTATGAAGTACTGGCCTTTAAGGTTACGAGTGTTTTGAGTCAAAATAATATAAATAAATATCAAGGGGACTATTTCACACAGATATACTTAGCCCCAAATTAATCTCTAGCCTCGTACTATAATATCTAATAAATAAATACACTTAATATTACTTTATTAATAAAACTTAACGACGTTGTTTACATATAGCTTATGTTTACTCAGAACTAATATTATTAAACATTTCCCTGAACTAGGATGATCTTGTTAAGATAAGACAGAGGCAATGATAAGCTTACATAGGGCCTGCGCAAACCGGCGGAGCGGAGCGCAGATCACCTAGGAGGATTTACTCCGCGCAGCGCACACCGACGAGGGAAAATGCCCCGCGATACCGCGAGCGCCCGCCAGCGCAGCGCCGGCGGCCGGCGCATGCCGGGGGATGCCGCGGCATGCCGCGGCATGCCGCCGCCTGCCGTGGCGGTATCCTCTCCCCGCGGCGTTGAAGGGCGCCAACGATACTGCGGCGGCATGCCGCGGCGTGCCGCGGCATCCCCCGGTATGCGCCGGCCGCCGGCGCTGCGCTGCGATGTGCGCCGGGTCTACGAAGGGAAGGTGCGGGGTGAAGGGTGTCTGTTCTTCTTCTTCAGCTAAAATTGATATTAACACTAAATCCCAGTCCGCCATCACGAAACCTTCGACACGAACGACTCGTACAAAAACAAGTTTTCGACTGTTGGTCGCTAGTGGAACGGAATGTATAATCACCGATCATGGCATGCCGCGGGATGCCGCGGGATGCCACGGGATGCCGCGGCATCGCGGAGGTGCTTGCGGTATCAAAATTCGTTTTCTCCCCCGTCGTCCTCCGAGGTGCGCCAAGCCTTCCCCTCCCGCAGCCCCGCTCCCCCGGCGCACTCGGGAGGCC
The DNA here is from genome assembly GCA_963241965.1 of Tortrix viridana. Lineage (NCBI taxonomy): Eukaryota > Metazoa > Arthropoda > Insecta > Lepidoptera > Tortricidae > Tortrix > Tortrix viridana. The sequence continues at coordinate 1,206,873 of OY725179.1, read as the reverse complement.
TCGGCGCATAGCGCGGGATGCCGCGGCATGCCGCCGCCTACCGCCGCGGTATCCTCTAACATGCTCCTCGATGCCGCAGAGGAGAAATCCCCCGTGATGCTCCGAGGTCGGTCTCAGAGCATTAAATTTATACCTTATTGTAATTAAAATAGAAAAGAATCTACATTGATAAATTTAAAGTGATCTGCGCTGCGCTCCGCCGGTTTGCGCAGGCCCTGGCTGCCTTTCCATTGAGGCGGAGACGAGCGGACCGGTGCGAAAAGGACCAATCAGATTCCTCTAGTTTATGTGTGCTATGCGTTAGTGTGGGTACTGTACAAGGTGATTGGTCCTTTTCGCACCGCTCCGCTCGTCTCCGCCTCAATGGAAAGGCAGCCTAATGATTAAGCACTCGGTCGTTAAATTCTCATATTAATTAATAAACTCGTACACATAGAATACGATTTTAAGGTAGGTAATAAATTATTTTACACTCACTAGAAGTTTCAAAAAATGGCATAAACCAGGCTTGGTTGGAAATAGAGATAGTTTACAATTTTGCTGAACGAAAATACAACCTATAGCTTCATTTAGGAACCGTCAGTAATTTTTCTGCATCCTCGTAGGACAAGTTTACAAGAGCTTTAGGTATATAGGACTTTTAACATTCAACTGGGCTTTAATGATAAATGAATAAGTCTGCATTTAGCCTATTGTATAGACGAGGACCTAGAAACCAAAAAAATCTCATTGAAAAGGCATGTTTAGTTCCTGTGAGTTGTGAGCAAACTAAATATTTCCGCCTTTTGACTGTTATCTTTGGGTTATAATAAGGAAGTTGTGTTGTTTTAATATCGTGTTTAATATAAACAACTAACTTTTACTACTTTACAGGACTAACTGCCGCACTCAGAGACGTCAATTAAGTTTTAAGTTTCATTAAAGTTGCTGCGTCTTATTCTATTGCTATAGCAGACAGTGACAGCAGCTACTTTAATGAAACTTAAAACTTAATTGACGTCTCTGAGTGTGGCAGTTATATAATAAGTTAGTGGGGTACAGGAAGGGCCGAAAAGTTGATACTTTCAGGACGGCTCGTTGTGGATCCTAGACAACGATAAACATACATATAAAGTGAAATACATATTGAAATAGGAAGAAAACATCCAAATCCCCGGAACAGATATTCGCGCTCATCACACTAATATTTTCCCATACCGCCCCGTAATCGAACCCATGACCGCTAGCTTCGTAGACAGGGTCACTACCAACTAGGCTAACCGCGTCGTCGTAAGACATTAACCTCTCTTATTTAAATCCCTCGTTAGCTTGTCGGTAAGTCCAATAAAGCGGACATATCTCATAAACTGAGCCGGATGTTTCAATTCTCCAAACAGATTCACAAAAGGTTAATGTATGATTCTTATTGAAAAATGGCCGTAATTAAGATACGTATCTGAGATATCTTTGTTTTTTCCCTTTAATAAGTAACCCTACCTTTACTTTACTACAGTTAATACAACCCATTCACCGCTGGCAACGCATAATAAGCGTCGTACAATACGCCGGCTTAAAACTGTCGCCCACCACACTTCTCACTATTATCAGTTTTAAGACGACGAGGAGTTTTCGACGTTCGAGATCGCACGACATGTATGGCGCATTTTGACATGACGCGTAGGACTGTCAGAAATCAGTCGATACCGATCGCCAAGCGCTGTCAGTCCTAAATCATATAAGGGCCTGCGCAAACCGGCGGAGCGCAGCGCAGATCACTTTAAATTTATCAATGTATATACCTTATTGTAATTAAAATAGGGATTAATATACATTGATAAATTTAAAGTGATCTGCGCTGCGCTCCGCCGGTTTGCGCAGGCCCTAAGAAACCGATAGTATGTGCCTCTAATATCTGACAGACAGGCCGAGATCAGCAGACGTAATGTTAGTCTGCTGCGGTGTGCTTAAAGTAGACTAAGGCCGCCTTTCCATAGAAGCGGAGACGAGCGGAGCGGAGAGGAGCGGAGCTGTGAAAATAGGTATGTGATTCCACTGAGGCGGAGACGAGCGGGGATGAATGGCGTACTATACAAATTTGATATAGTCGTCTCCGCTTGACTGTTTCCATTGAAGCGGAGCGGAGACGAGATGTGTATTACAATCAATGTGATTGGTCGATTCCTACACGGCTCCTCTCCGCACCGCTCGTCTCCGCTTGACTGTTTCTATTGAAGCGGAGCGGAGACGAGATGTGTATTACAATCAATGTGATTGGTCGATTCCTACACAGCTCCTCACCGCTCCGCTCGTCTCCGCTTCTATGGAAAGGCAGCCTAATGAACGAAAAACAAACCTAAAGTAACGCATCTGTGTAAACTGGTTGAGTTAATCGACTGCTATTGGCTTTAGACGTGCTCGATTAACGCAACCACTTTACGTAGACCCCTTAAATTTGTTTCGTGCTACGGGTACGGTACCATGGTGGCATAAAACGATGGTACCTTCCCACGAGCGATATATCGGAGCTAGCAGTGCGCCTTTAGGTACAGAGTGGCTCGTCTCAAGTAGAAAATTACTGTATCCGCCCCGAAGAATCTTATTTCACGTCAGTTTGCTCCACTTGGAGCTTGGGACGAGACTGCTTTCTTTTGTTAATAATGTTTTTTGGTTGGTTGAGTTCTTGAGTACTGAGTGGTAGTTAGCCTACTTGGTAGCGCTAGAGATCCTGCCTGCGAAGCGGTCCCGGGTTCGGCCCATGGTAAGAGCAAATATTTGTGTGATGAACACTAATTTGCTTCCGAGTTTAGATGTTATCTAAGTATTTAGGTATTTATAAGTATGTATTTCATTGTCTAGTTGTCGTAGAACAAGCCTAGAGCGCTTAGTGGTATGGTTCTGTATTTGAATTCCATTTTTGTTTTTGCCCTTATTGCAATCGAATCGAGCCATGTATGTATTAGGCGCTAAATAGGCACTCCTAGGATTCCTAGGAGGCCGGTCTTCATTTAACACTTTTCAGTAGCGTTATAACGTTAATACGATAACAATAGTAGTAAAGACAATGTCACGTGGAAAAGCCCTAGTGAAGATACAGCTATAATACTTTGAGACACCAAGACAATACCATTTCTTCTTGAGGTAAATGTCGGTATTATTGATAGATGTTCCTGCCATATTGTATCAATTCATTCCGTTGATTATACACGAGTATTATGGTCTCGTTTATTGCGGTGGTTAATTTGGATACATCATCCGTCGCTCTCGTTACACGCTGGTCAGAAAGTGATAGATTTTTTATTCACGTGAATCCACATAGATAAACACGAACCACCATAATAGGCTCGCAGTGTTATTTATAAGCGAACTAGCGACTCGCCCTCGCTTCGCTTCGGAGTTATAGCGACGCGCCCTCGCTTTACTCCGGGTTCTATTATATACAAAAACCTTCCGTGAAGAATTATCTAACTGATGATGAAAACCGCATCAAAATCAGTTGTAGTTTTAAAGATCTAAACATACATAGGGACAGACAGACGCGGAGGGCGACTTCATTTTATACTATGTATTGATTTAGGTGTTACGTCTTTGGGTCGAAACAGAGAGAGCAATGCGGAATAAATCAATTCAGACTCGTACGCGACATAAGTAACCAACGACCCTTGGGCTATTTTGTTTCAAGGAGACATAATTTAACTCTGTTGCTAAGGGGCCGGTTGGACGACATTTTGACATTTGTGGGAATCACGGGCGGCTTGTTCTAACATACGAGGTAAAAGAAAGACAGCAATAGTTGCCGGCGACCTATTATGGGACTACTCCCGGACACTGTCCGGACTATATCGAAGCGAGGGCTTGGATACCGGTTAAATTTTCAAACCGTATTACGTACGTGACGCAAAACCATTTTCATTTCGGTTTCGTTCGCATAAACCGGTTATTTAAACCGGTTGTTGGAGGCAACTTTATGTAAATTTATTTTAGAATTAACCGGTTTGAAGCTAAAAAATCCGGTTATTCCTGACGCACGATAAACAAGCGCCTTCACATCACAAGTCAAAAACAAGTTGCAACGCGATTGTTTACCGACTGACCTCGCGCGACCCGCCGCTCGTGGATTAAACCGGTTAATTAAGGTTAAAATAAAGTTCTCAAAACGTTCGAGTTCCCTAGAAAAGTTCAAAAAGCAAAACCGAAATAAACCGAACCCTGATCCTAATCGAAGCAAAAGCAGAGTGACACTCGTCCTGACTTTTATTACCTTTTATTATACTGAGTGACTATTGCGATTTTCACATTTTATAGCGATTTTATCAAGACAGGACACTTTTATTTTATACCTTAAGCGTTAAGTCTTACGTTACAATATGGAATAGATGTATTCATTTCCCTAGCACCTGTCATTTTTTTTTCCCGTGTATGCATGCTAGGGGGCCTGAAGCATGTCAAAAACGAGGGATTTTTTGTTTTGAAGTTTTTATATCCTATTTTGTTGAAAATATTTAAACTACTTATAGTTTGCGCTCGCATACGAAACAAATAAAAGTTATGTCGTGAAATAGTTAATTACTTAATAACTGACACATATCACAGAATCAATGATTAAATAAGTAAATATCAATTGCCCCGTTATTTTAAAGTCACCCCATTTTACCAGCATTTGATATTGCACGTAGGCATACAATTTTTCTGTACTTAGAAGACCCTATCATCATTCCCCACAAGATTAGACCATAGTTTAGTTAGAATAGATGAATCGTGACCATAATAATCAGTTACAGCCGCTTCTACAGATAAGTAATTTAAGAACGTAGAAATGTATATTTTAGTCTGTAATGCCTTCTCTTCTTCTCCTTATTTAAGAGCTATGCTCTTGTCGGTGTAGCTCAAAGCAAGCCCTCCATTTTGTTCGATCCCAGGCCGCCTCTTTGATGTATTGATACGACATGACCTTTACACTCTTTTTAATTTGTCCGATATAGTTTATTCTTGGTCCTCCTCTTCCACGCCTCCCTTCTATCTTTCCTTCAATTATATTTCTTATAAAGCCGGCTCTTCACTCGGCCATATTTGCCAAATATTGATCTTGCATCTCTTACATTTGACATAGGTACCTATCTAATGAAAGAGATGCAACTACAATATTTGACGAATATCAGCCAAGTGCCGGCATAAGAATGCACGCTGCGTGCTAATTGTAGCTATTTGTATGCCTAACGGCATACATAGTGATCCTAATTAAGCCAATACATCTGTTTATGCTTTACAAATAAAATTATTTGTATTAGTAAGTAGGTACATATCGCTGCGTAAAGTTTACACACACGGATCAAGATATCATTACCGTTCGAGTTTCCTCCGCGGCGCCATTGTTACTCGTTTCTTTACTAATATTACACATGCGTGTGTGTTTGTTTATTTGTTCCGTTTTCACGATTTACCGACTAAACCGAAACTCAAAAACGGTATACATTTTAGCGCCTAATTTAGTGTGTGTTTTATGCAAACCCAAAGGCTGCCTTTCCATTGAGGCGGAGACGAGCGGACCGGTGCGAAAAGGATCAATCAGATTCCTCTAGTTTCTGTGTGCTATGCGTTAGTGTGGGTACTGTACAAGGTGATTGGTCCTTTTCGCACCGCTCCGCTCGTCTCCACCTCAGTGGAAAGGCAGCCTAATGCCGCGTATCGACTGCGCGCTCCAGACCCTCGAACATTGGCGCACTTAAAAAAAATCTGGCAAGAGCATGTCGGACCAAGCTCAGTGTAGGGTACCGTGTCGCCATTCTTACAAACACAAACAACAATCTCCAACAAAACACAAATATTAGCAAATTTTCAAGTTAAAGATATCTTAGCTGATTTTCGATAGGTAGTATAAACATAAGATCGTCTTTAACTCAAGAACCAGCTATGTTATTCTGTTAACGCATCGTCGTTCAGTTCTACTTATGCCCGGTTCCTATATTCAAACCGCGGATAGATAAGGTTACTTCAAATTCTAATTTGACACATGTAGTATGTGGCAAATGTCAAATTTTAACTCGAGGTGTCCTTATCTATCCGCGGTTTGGATAAAGGAACCGGGCATCGGTCGATGAATAGCCGGCGAATTTACGTCGTCCGTCAAGGTGGGTAAATGACATTCAACTGCCTGCACATTCATTTAGTCGCTGGTTTCACGGACGACCAGAAGCCTTAGTCATTACATTATAGTTTTCTTTAAAAAAAATTATTACTTGTAGTTTTGACTGTAGGGGGGAGGATGCCAAATTACAGCTTTGTAGTACCAAGAATCCCCGAGTTAAACCGCGGACAGGCAGACGGACGGACGGACGGACAGACGGACATGGCGAAACTATAAGGGTTCCTTGTTGACTACGGAACCTTAAAAACTGGTCTGGTGCGAGTCTGGCAGTACGGGACCCTCGGTGCGCGAGCGCAACTCGCATTTGACCGGTTTTTTTTTGTTACAAAGCAAAGGCTGCTAATTTTACATACGACTACACATAGGTGTATTAAAAAGTAAATAAAAACATGTAAATAAATGAGCATTTGTACTTAGTTTCGCGTCCGCGTTGCCTCTGTAATCTTTTGGCTTCAAATTTCGCTGATAAGAAGTGATAAGTGATAACATGGACAGTGAGACGACGGATTACCAGCCATGTTATTTTGTTAACGCATCGTTCTACACATCGAATGAGACGAAGAAAACCGGCGAATTTACGTCGTCCGTCAAGGTGTGTACATGGGTTTACCATCATCATTACCGTATCATGTCATTTTACAAAAAAACGTTTCACGAACTGATTCATTTCACAAACATATTATCATTTGGCAAACCGCTTTTTTTCCGAAACTGTAAATATTTCAGTATTTTTATAAAACTAACCTTACCTAACCTATAGGGTTCGATCTACACTATGGCCCTGAAATAAATCCTGAAATATTTAAATGCGGTTTGCCAAATGATATGTTTGTGAAATGAATCAGTTTGTGAAACGTTTTTTGTTAAATGACAGGATACGGTGTAAATGACATTCCACTGCGTACACTTTCATTTCGTTGCCGGTTTCAAGCGACTAAATGAAAATGCAGGCAGCCAAATGTCATTTACACACCTTGACGGACGACGTAAATTCGCCGGTTATTGTGCGTTTCAATCGGCAATCGCGGTATAAGTATATCCCGTTGATGGTATTTCATCACTTTATCGAAACACCTTTCATCGAACGTATCATTTCATAGAATTTCATTTCATCGAAAGCTAATTTCTGTTGAAATCTTATTGTTTTCAGGTTATCTTAAGCATGGGTTACGTAGGTTAGGTTAGAGCTGACACCACCAACAATTATAACTCCTGCACGTGGAAATTAGCTTCCGATGAAATGAAATTCGATGAAATGATACATTCGATGAAAGGAGTTTCGATACTTTCGATAAAGTGATAGCTACCCCCCGTTGATATTATGTCGAAAGGACGTAGCTTAGGGAAAAGGATCCAATGCAACCATTTCACACTAGTAGAATTTGACATAATATTGACAGCAATAGAATTCAAATTTAAATATATTCACATACAACCACGAATCGTTAAAAACCGGTAACCTTTCTCCTGTAATTAACCTTGAATTATTAAAACTTTAATTGCGCCAAAATGAATTTATTGCATTAATGCATTGTATATTTTGATAAAATATCAAGCGATTACTTTATCGGCTGTATTAACATACCTTTATTTGGCAACGGGCGATTTTTGCAATAGATGTCACATTGAGAAATTGGTCTGTTAGAGCAGGTTCACATTACCGACAGTGTTGGCATATGTAGCACTGCGGGCTACATGCATGCATGAGATAAAATTTGACAAGTGCTATGGGTAGGAATATATCTATTCCATATTCTAACGTAAGACTTACCGCTTAAGGTTTAAAATAAAAGTGTCTCGTCACATTTATTACCTTTTTAAGCGACTATAGCGATTTTCACAATTTTTATAGCGATTTTATCAAGACAGGACACTTTTATTTTAAACCTTAAGCGTTAATTACGTTAGAATATGAAATAGATCAAACTTATCTCGTGCATGCGTGTTAAGCCCGCTGTTCACATTAGGACCAACCAATTTTGATTTTGTTTTTTTTTTGTTTGAAAGGTGACTTGATCTTGTTCTTAGCTAAGTTATAAGCTCTGAAACGAGTTCCAATTTTATCGGTTTTTTTATCTATTTAAGTTACTTATACGATTGTATAGTCGTTAATTTATTGGTGGATCCACTTAAAGAAAACAATACTTATAAAGTAGGGTATTTCTATGGGTTTTGGTACCTATTTCATGTAAGTACCTAGATCTTTCATTAAACAAAACTAAATCCATGTTATTTATTATTATAGTAGCAATAGTAGCATACTTAGTATATATGTATGTAGGTATATATAATCCTTTGTTCTCTCGTAACAAAGATTGAACGGATGGTCCGATTTCGATAAGTTAAACGATATATAGGCGTCGTAAGGCCAACACTTAATCCGCCCGGTCTGTGAACCGGCCATAATCTATGAAGAAAATACGGGAAAGTTAGTCTGCAATGTATTCTAAATACTATAAACTAACTAACAGGCCTTTGTCGGCCGGAGGACTGGTAGTCTGTGTTGCTTTTAGATTGAGTATAGCTTATCCTCGTGCCGACCAAGAAAAAAAAAGCGAGATCAGCCCAGCAACGCGCAGTGTACAATGTATAAGCAAAAACATTTTTATGTCCAAACTGCCAAATGCCAAATGTTTATGTACCTACAGTGTAATGTACACTGGGTGTTTTTTGGCTTAAGCCTGGGCATTTATGCTAAGTGTCACTTTGTACAATGTGATGTACATTGGGCGGTACGAGGTTGAAAACAACAACAAAATTCCGTTTTTAAAATTAATAGTTCGGGTAGTTAACATTTTTACAGGGTGTCTTTATAAAGTGTTAAATTAAATGAAATTTTATCGATGAAAAAGTTTTTTTTTTTGTTTACATGTGGTACACAGTTGCGAAATATTTTTATTCAAGAGTCTTATAGAAATAAAAATAATAAATTAACAGTTTTGTCGTCGATCAAATTTAATTGAATGTCCCTCATTTTAATATGTGCACTTTATTATAGACTCCTCTGTAGTATAAACAAAAAGAAGATCGAAACTTGCTTTAAATGTCAGACTTCAAAAACAAACGAACAAGAACGATGGAAAAAGAACGTCGAAATATATTGTACCGAAAATATTTAATAGAATTAGTATACTAAGACAAACTCCCAGAGTACACAAAAATGTCTTAAAATCAAAGTTAAAGGGCTTCCTACTTAATAACATGTTGCCATCAATTAGCTAATATTAATAATAGTACATTAGCGGATAGGGACTACCTTTATTTGCGAGCATGCTTAGCTGTCTGTTGTTTGATTTAAGTAAATCTCATAAACATTTGTTACAGTTAAGTAAATAGGTTAAGTTTAAAAAAGCATAAAAAATGAGCGTTTCTCGCCATCAAACGTAACAGTTTTGCGAGTTTTATTAAGGGTATTTAATGTAATTTTCTTATGAAAAGAAAATTTAAAAAAAAAAACTGATTTAAATTTATATAACTTGATTTTAAAATCAGACTTGCCTATTCATATAATTCTATTGGATCACATCAAATAACGTTAAGTTATCCCGAGTTAGATTTAAGTCTATATTGTTAAATAACAGCTGTTATCAACGCGATTAAATAAATAAGGGTAAGGTTCAAACAGTTGGACCCGATTAGCAAATACCTAAGCGCAGATAACCACAAACAACGAAGGCGAAAAAAAGTTCAGTTGTGCGACGAAATCGCAAAATTTTCGTCGCACAACGGAAAGCCCGTGCAGAAATCATTTATGGATTTTCCCTCGCGATCTATCAAATTTTCGGGATGGAATTCATCCTTGGTACCTATGTGTCAATCCGAAGGATTAAGGTGCCAAATTACATCCAAATCTGTTTAGCCTATTGTAGAACATCCAAACTTTCACATTTATATTAGTAGGAAGTTTATCAACCTCGTTTATTTATTTTTAATACCATGATAATATTTTATTTGATAAAAATGTCTAATTATTACAACGAATTTGATAATGATAAGAAACAAAGAAATGTATTGATTCAATACTTCCTAATAAAAAGTAATTAACCCGAATCGAACAGCTGATTAGAACGATAACCCGAAAACAAACAAACATGTTTTCGATTGGTTTACAATCAGGGAAAGGCAAACCATAGACCTAAAATAAAAATCTTTTTTTTTGTACGTCCGTCCGTCTGTGGTCGCCTAGGGCCCGTACAGGTCAACTTCAATGCGTTTTTTTATTTGGAAGCTTGTTATAAATCCGGCAGTAGTATTTAGCTAAATTTCATTAAAATCGATAGTTTTTTTTTTTTACCTTTTTTTTTTTTTTTTTTTAGTCATAAGACCTGGATCACATCTATTAGCACCGATCCGTATATTATCTACTTAAAAATAGCTATTTTCTATGAAGAAGCGTACGCGTCAATTATCTTTCTCGTGCATCGCGTGCATCTTTATACAAAATAGCTAATTTCAATAGATATAATTTAATTCAAGCCTAAAAGTATAAATGATGGTGAAAACTGCATCAAAATTCATCCAGTAGTTTCTAAAATTTAGCGGTAACATACGTACAGACAAAGGCGGCAAGGACTTTAATTCTAGACAACTGTCAAATAATGGTACAAAACCCAAAAACTCACACATCCAAGGCAAGTCAATTATGAGCATTTCTAAAAAAGTTTGTACAATTTTAAGGAATTAAAAAAACAAGCTCCGAATTTTAAAAAAAATCGTAGATAGATTGGGTGCATGAAACAATGCAATTTTAACATAAATTCTCAAAATGTTCGAAAAAATTTATAGAAACTTCGTTACCAACAATGTATGAGCTTTGGTAACAAAACAGGAATAATTTGTGCATTCTTATGGGACATTTTGGGAAATTATTTGCTTATTAAAATTGCTTAGTTTCATTTATCCAACCCACCTACCAATTTTTTTTAAATCGGAGAGTTGAATGAAATGTACAAACTTTTTTAGAAATGCTCTTATAATACCAAAGAAACTGATAAATAAGTTTCTGTCAAAAAAAATGTTTTTGGGACAAGATGTTCTTGCTGATTGTACTTTTTTTTGCACATTCATCGTCTGCTTATCAAGACAAACCCAAGGAGCCCAAACACGGCGGGGCTGTCTTGTTTCGTCGCGGAGTTCCTGTGGCCACCTTCCGAGTGATTCATCAGACCAGCTCCATGGTACAGTCGAGTTCAAAGATATGTAAACGCTTTTGCGCCTTATCCCATTGAAATAAGGTGCAAATAAGTGTGTATATTTTTGAACTCGACTACCATGTTATTGCATTGTCATCGAAGTTACGAAGGTACACCAAATTATCAGCTCAATCGGACACCGGGAAGTGGTTCAAAATTTGAGTTGCAAGATTAGACCTAAACTAACCAACAAACATCGCAAGTTAAATAAAAGCTTGTAAAAAAATTACAAGGTACAAACCTACTAATCGCTTGTTCCACAATTGTAAAGTAAAGCGTATCTGCCAGATAAATATTACTTTTCCTTTGTAAATAGACAAAGAGAGGGCTAACTTTAACAAGATAAATTTACTTGCCTTGAATCGATTTGATTAAATAACTCACCACAAATATCCGATACACAAATAATCTAACACCAAACACGGAACATCTTTGACGCTGTCGGATCGTTCTTATCACTAACGTTATCAGTTATCGACACGGGGCACGTCTGTCCCTCACGGAGTCTCATACGGTACTAAACTTATCAATGAGGTGTTTTCACGTATGCCTGTATAAATGTGATAATAGCTAGCCGATTGAAGACGTCGAAACGTAATATGTTAGACACTTAATTTAGTCACAAGAATTACACCATGATTTTACAATGTTTAGCAATTCGAACATCATAGAAGGAAAGAAGGAGAAGCAGGGGAAGACCAAGGAGAAATTACTTTGAGCAAATAAAGGAAGGTTAAGGTCGTGTCGTACCAGGATCAAGCAGTTTTGACAGAGGGCCGGAGCGGTTGGCGATTACTCCGGGAACACCCAAATATTCCGAAATATTTTTTTCCAAATATTAATTTGTCCGAATTTTCATTTTTCCGAAATCTATGTTATGCTGGAGCTATTTAAAATTAAAAACATATTTGAATGCTATACGTAGGTTAGGTTACGTTTGATTTATGTGCGATAACAAAAATAAAACCTCCATTAAAAAAATTGCATTCGGAATTTTGAAAATTCGGGATTTCAATCAGTTCAGAATTAGGTATGACTCTTCGGAATTAGGTATGTAGTGTACCCGATTACCCCACCGACAAGAGCTTGGCTCTTAACAGATTCACAGTCCCGAAGCAATGTGCAGCCTTCTTTCTACACGTCCCCATAGTAATAATTACATTAAGGGTCGTTTTCAAAACAATTGTACATACCTAGTTAAGGGCCTTAATTAAAACAAAACTTAATTGATTCCTTTGTGTAACGAAAGTTACTAATATAGTTTGTATGAGTAACTTTCGTTACACAAAGGACGCGATCGTGATTTTGTTTTCATTTAGCCTTTAACTAACTATGTACAATTTTTTTGAAAACGATCCTTAAACGCTCATAAAGTTTCGTATATGATATGTCATTCTCTTCATGTATTTTATGATACTTTAGGTGTTATAGCATAGTGATTGAATATATTGGTAACTTTTGAAGAAAGGAAATGTGTTATTTACATCACTGGCCATGAGGCACATGTGCCGCATGGACGGGTCATACACAGTCACATAAACAAAAGTTGTCTCTCCTGTTCCAGAAAGTTAAGGACTTTGAAACCAAATTTTTCGGGTTAGGATATATCCGCGTAATGGGAGTCTGGTGTAGTTTTGGCCTGTATCGAAATTATGTGAGTTAACAACTCCCACGTCGTTAACTTTTAGGTACAGAAGGGACCATTTTGAACCTAACTCTGTGTATGACCCGGACGTACCAGTGAAACTCATCGGACTGTGAACCTGTTAAAGAGAGTCATTCAAAAACAGAGAGGTGCCTGATGGATTACTTATTTTTGGTCGATTGTACGATTTTCCAAATTTTCCCTGCAGTGACATTGTTTTTGGTGTTCCGTAGTCAAACTTTAGTTTCGCCATGTCCGTCTGTCTATCTGCCTGTCCACTCTTACTCGGAAACCATCAAAGTTACCTACATAGCTGAAATTTTGTACACGTAGGTATAAATATTTATATCAAATACAAAGATCAGTAATGGAACTGGTAAGATCCATTATCATTTTTTAAATTTGGGGGATCGTTTAGGAAATATTGTATATATGTATTGTATGTATATATTTTATGCTCTAGTGCATAAAGTAAAATCTTCGTCGAAGACCTAGGCAATCGGTCCAACAGCCACACGAACAACTTCATAGAATAACCTCTTTATTTTATTTCGTTTCGTTAGTATTCTAAGACCAAGGCAAAGATACCAACAGCCAAAGTACACAATAAAGCTTCATGAAATAAACGTATTATTTTTATTTCGTCGCATTTATTATTATTATTATTTTTATCATGTTGCTGTTTCATTTCCTCGCAATCGAAGTGAAAAGTAGTGTACAACTCGTCCATAAAACCCATTTAACACTCAACTTTATATCCATCCTCGCTCGCAAGCTCGCTTGGATGGATAAACGTCTCGCGTAAAATGGTGCGTTTTATGCACTTGTTGTACAATCTACTATTAATCCTTTTTCTATTACAGCATTCACATCCGTCGTGGGTTTTTTCAAAATTGTTGATTTTGTTTTTATTGTTTGGGCGGTCGTGTAAAAAAAACAAACATTGTTCACTGTCTTTTATTAAATCTTAAAAAACCTTATCACAATATTTGGTTATTACAGTTCTATATCTCTGGAACAGTTTCTTATAGTTATATGAACCATTTATATGACATTATTGGCACTCAAAGGAATAACAATTATATTAAAAGAAACTCCTTAACTAACAAAATAACAGATTTTACCTCTGAAAATGGTTTCACTAAAGATTATGTATCTTGCAAGTTTTTTACATCATCATCCATATTTACGTTAACCACATTATTGTCAAAATAATTTGCTAGCTTAAAAGTAATGACAGAATTTTATCAAGTCAAATAAAATACAAATACAAATTAAAAAATATAAACAAAATTATAAGAAAATATTTTATTTTTTATTTTTTGCTATAGGTACATGTTTTTTTCAAGTTTTTTGTTATACATAACGAAACTGATACACGACAGGTAGATTCAAAATGCAAATAAAAACCAGTTTCTTTAATCTTTCTTAACGTCCTTTAACCTTTTCAAATCCAGTACAAATTTTAACCTTATAAAGATTCATCTACTCTGTTCACAGTGACAGATGCATAGAAATGTTCCGCTCTCGAGAATTCTCGCCTTATGAAAGGAGAATCCCGATAATTTCCGAGAAATCTCGAGAATACTACGTCTCTACGGATGCATCTATTCTAAGCGTTGAGTGTAAAAACCTTGTATCTAGAATCTTATTCCTTTAGCTCGTATATCCTAAAATTCCTTACCCACCTAAAGCTTTGGTACCTAATATTTCCTTGTATACAGAACAGTGTCGTTAAAAATACCATCATGCCTTAAGTATCATTTGCGGTTTTTTTTTTTCGATCAGCCATATAAGGTCAGCCAGTGGGAGCCTTACCCCATAGACGCACTTGCCCCAACTGAACATAATGTACAGAATATATTGATCAGTATTGCCATTTTAATATGTCAAAACTGTATCATAAAATTTAAAATACCCCAAGGCGTGATTTCTTTGAAGTATGTGCCTTACTCTAAATTGAGCAGTCATTTTTAGGCTATATTAGGATAACTTAATTTTATTTAATCTTGATGTGACTAAACATATTCGGTATTTATTTGTAGGTTAAACGTAGACTAGCCTCTAAAATTACTTTGAAATAAACTTAAAATAATAAAAGATATTGTGTAAATAATACACGTCATAGCTCGTCATATAATAAAATAATATCGTTATTTCTAAGGCGGTAAAATTTATTGGGTTAAGCTGCCCTTCTAGATTAAAAAGATAATCATATTTATTTATTTATTTTATGAAAAAGAACTTTAAATGTTTAATAATCATGCTAGGTATGTACCTATAATCTGAGTCGATATTTTAAATAACCAAAACTCTATAATTTAAATTTTATGTGATTGTTAACTGTCAGTGTCTGGATTAATACTTTAATTATAATAAGTAAACATAAGTAAACATATAAACTTTTTCACCTTTTTAATCTTTTTAAATTCACTAAAATTAGGTCTACGGGCAAGTGCCCATATGGTAAGCTAAATAGTGACGCGAATTTCAATCTTACTGTAACGTATATTATTTTATTATATTCTTTTGAACCTTTGGAGTCAATAGGTCAAATATTGACAGGGTATCAACAAAAGGCAAGTTACCCTAACCAACACAGGTACTTATTTATAGCGTGTGATATATATCTATCTCACTTTAACGTTACGCTGCATCCCTTTTACCTATACTATAACAAAACTTATGAAACAGTCGGAAGCCACTTTAACATTATATTTACAAAATTATT
The DNA here is from genome assembly GCA_963241965.1 of Tortrix viridana. Classification (NCBI taxonomy): domain Eukaryota; kingdom Metazoa; phylum Arthropoda; class Insecta; order Lepidoptera; family Tortricidae; genus Tortrix; species Tortrix viridana. The sequence goes on along the minus strand of OY725179.1, from coordinate 1,191,184 downwards.
AAATATAAGAAGGCACTGTGTCACTTAAAACGTTTAAAAAGAGCTAAGCCGCAAAAACATTAAGATAGTTTTCATTTATTTTTAATGAAACCTTGACCATTTTTTGCCGCTAAGCTTATAAACGTGCGATGATTATAATAAGGTGCTTAACACTTGAAAACCGAACTCATGAATGATATCGTACTTAGGTCGTGTATTAGGTCGGCTCTTACAAAGTTAGCGCCATCTTGCCCTTTTAACCGCACATAGCAGTCTTTTATATTATGCAATTCGAATACATGAAGGCACGAATGTGAATATTGCATCGTCGATCTTATTAAATACCTCTGGCAACAACGGTTAAAAGGTTCAATTACTTTTTCAAACAATAAAAACATTTGGTAACAATTCGTTAACAATATCTAAAACAGAATAATAATCAGTCAAAACAGACCGGTATTAAATAACCGGTCTTCGTTAAATTTTAGAACCTTTATAAATTCTTAGATTTTTACCGCTTACGGTTTTAAAACCGGTTTCATTGAAACACTTGGTCCGGTTACCGGTATCTTAATAACGGCTACCGCTTGAGGGAGGTATTCCTAGTCATTGCTCCTCGGAGTTAGTAGACTGGGTTGACAAAATAGGCATAGTTTCTGGTGATCTGAGCAATTTCTTAATCAGTATAACTATACCTATTACTATAAGAAGAAGACCGATACCCTGGAATGAAAGAAATAACACATTAAGTTACCTATTTATAATAATGATATCTTGGGTAGTACTAAGGATTATTTATGGCCCCCATGTTCCCCAGACTTAACCCCCAGCATAGTAGAACACAAATAGTATGACGCGCGCCAAAGCGCAGAGGAGTCAAGTAAGCGTGCGCCAACTTACTCGTGTTCTGCTATAACTAAAGCTCCCCATTATATGGTACGATTCGTCGCTTCGATCGATCGTCAAGAAAATCGTACGATCCATTTCTAGTGCGAAATTGGCTGCGATATTGCCAGACGTAAAATCCGTCGTTCGATTGTAACATCGAACGACAGATTGTTACGATAAATTGCACCATGTATGTGGGCCCATACTTAGGTTAAAAGTTAAATGTTTAGTTTTATAAACATAAATTAAAAAAAAAATGCAAGGTCGGTAATAAATATAAATAGCCTTTGCACACAACTTATTAAAAAAATGCAACGCATTTGAAACTGAAGGCCCATGAATGTGCTTTTAATAACAAAAAATAAACCATATTTATAAAAAAAAACACATAAAGAAAATAGAACTCAAAATGAATAAACACGATCCGCAAAGTCCAATATTGCAATACTTAAATTATTTAAAATTTAATAGAATTCGGTCCACCTTTACCGGGATTCGAGCCCAGAACCGCTTGTTTCATAAGTAGGTACCAGTTGGTAAACTAGTTAGACTAACCGCGTTGTGAAATATATGTAGATTGTCAGTATGATGAATGCTTTAAACGGAACGTATGAGAGGGACGGTATGAGTGAGCGAGCAAGAGAAGGACAGTTCTCTTCCTTACCGGCAATGGCCGCGAGTTGCATGATTTACATTTAAAATTGAAAATAAGTTTTTGAAGATAATATCTGTGTTGGTTCAAGCCCACAATCCCACATATATAATACTTACTGTGAGCGCATATAGCGCATAAGGCAGCCCGTATCGCAGGTTCAGCGCGAACCGCGCCATGCGAGCGTACTCCGGCGTTATTTGCACCTCCTGCCGGAACCAGAACATGGGGACCAGTACGTCATCATCTGGTAGTTGATTGATTATGCTGAAAACGAATAAATAAATATCAGGGGACAATGTCATACCAGTTGACTTAGTTTGTACAATCGCCATCATATATATTGCAGCAAACAAGGTGCTCACAAATATTTGAACACGACTCTATTGTCAAGGCGTTAGAGTGCGTGTTCAGATATTTTTGACCACTCTGATATGTACAGATATATTTGATGGCGAACTGTATTATGGGTACTAGGCAACCATGAACATAATGAGCATGTGAGCACTTAGGCCCCTATTAGACTACCATAGAAATATGATCATAAATATACATATGAGTCATTTTTATATGAAGAAAATATGACAGCATAATATCTACATAATTATGATCATGATGATGATCACATGATGTACATATTATTATACCGTCATATTTTCTTAATATAAAAATGACTCGTACATCTACGATCATATTTCTATGATATTGTAATAGCAGCCTTAGAATAGGATTCGGGTTTGGATGAAGTCGGCTAGACTCGCACAAGAGCGTATGAGAGCGAGTGAGAGAGAAGTACAAACCCGAAGCCTATTCTGAGTGCTTACGGCAAATACATACTTAAATACACCAAAAATATTCGTGACTTATATATATATACACACGCTCCGACCATAATCCTGCCCTGCTAAGGTAAAAGGCAGTATTTTACACAAAACTATTGTAATAATTGCAACCTCATTACTGGGTAATAAGGTTGCAATTGCTACAGTAGTTTTGTGTAAAATACTGGCTAATAACGGTGTTACTCGGAAGAAGGCGACTCACTGCAGGCCGGGCACGCGGCGCACGAGCAGGTTGATCTGCAGCTGCGCCGCCACGGCCAGCGGCATGCCCGTGAACATCTCCAGCGCCAGCCTGAAGTTGTGCTCTCTGCAAACAACCTCACGCGTTAGTGGCGCCTCTGGGCCCTTAGCCAAGATGCCCATCGCTAACTAGCGTTTCTATTCGTTTAGTTTTTAAACCAATCGCGTCACTGGAAGCTCACGTGACTCTTCGTATCACGTGATCTACCGATGACGCGATTGATTAGTTAGCGATGGGCATCTTGGCTATGGGCTCTGGTGTCGCAACTGTTTATAGGCGGCGTGACCTTGAATTTGAATTCTATCGCTGTCAATATTATGTCAAATTCTATAAGTGTGAAATGGTTGAATTGGATCCTTTTCCCTAAGCTACGTCCAACTGTGAAAGTGTCAAAGACTTCTATACTTCCAGCGGGCTTAACATAGGCAAGATAAAATTTGACATTTGACAGGTGCCAGGAAAATGTGCACTATGGTTTTTATCTCGCTCGCTTACGCTCGCAGGTCAGTGACCAGTGTGCACGCGAAACAACAACGCCCTGCTGCACGCTCCGCCGTTTCAAATTTGCGGCCTTAGAATGATGGGATGATGTTTTCAAAAATTTTAACAAAAAAAATAAAACCGTCTTCAAAAACTCACTGAAAAGGATTAAATAACAACCGGCCTCCTAGGTGTCCTAGGCATTGCCTATTTATAAAATGTTCATACATGGGTGAATTTCAGGGCGTTTCAACCACCGTCATTAGTGTCACCAAATATATTGACGAAATCAATGACACTACAGCAACTCCTGAAGTAAACAGAAGCAGAACCGGGAATGTAGTTTCTATCGGCGATGGCTGAGATACGCGTCATACTCGTGAACAGGTGCTGTTTGTGGGGTCCGGTCTGTTCACGTCTGCAAGGACTTGATGTTCATTTAATTATTACAGTTATGGCTTTTGACGAAGAGACCTCGTCGTGTTGTTCTCCTAGTCATTATATTTAGTTTAATGTATTTGACCTTACATTTGTCATGTTTTATGTTTGAAAAAATGACCTTCTGCTGGAGTTTCTTGCGGCACTTCTTCTCCACAATGATGGTCTTGTCCGAAGCGCTGGTAGATTCACTCTATATTACCGACGTGTAAAAGAGCCCGTATGTGGCCAATTTACTGAATAAATATTTTTATTTTAATTATCAGCATCAGAAGTTGCTGTAGTGTCATTGATTTCGTCAATATATTTGGTGACACTAATGACGGCGGTTGAAACGCCCTGAAATTCATCCGCATATTCCCTATCGGTGTTTCAGTGAAGAGGAGCTGGTAAAGGTACAGTAGTTAGTTACTCGGTAGGCGCGAGTCCCTCGATCTTGCCGGGGTAGTAGGGGTCGGCGTGCAGGAAGTGCGGCAGCGACACGAACGCGGGCGCGCCGTAGCGGCACGCCGACACGTTCAGCGCGCCGGCGCGCAGGCAGTCGCGGTCGCGGACCGAGTCGCAGTAGCACGCCTGGACCAAACACAGCAACACGTTCAACCCCCGACGAATAACAATAGTTATTTGGGTCATACACAGATTTAGGTTCCACATTGTCCCTTCTGTTCCTAAATGTTAACGACGTGGGAGTTTTTAACTCATAATTTCGATACAGGCCAAAACTACACCAGGCTCCCATTACACGGATATATCCTAACCCGAAAAATTTGGTTTCAAAGTCCTTAACTTTCTGGAACAGGAGAGACAACTTGTTTCTGTGGCATGTGTATGACCCATTTGTTATGCAAGGCTGCAAACTTGTTATGTGGCGCGAGAGCCAGTATTGAATCCCGAGTTGGCGAAGGATTCTAAAACAGAATCCCGAGCGTACGGAGGGATTCAAGGCCTCGAGACCCATTTAACTTTGCTGCCGTGCGAAACACGCAATTTTTCACTTCACCGTAGCGAGGAAAACGATTCCACGAGCGCCACATCAGCTGTCGTGTGCGCGCAGTGCCGACTGCTACAACATTACTTTAGCGCCACGCTAGCGAATAAAACGGACTTTTGCGCGCAGATTTTGACCAACACAGAAAGCTTTTCCGAGCTGGTGACGTGAAAAATAATTTAATTAATATATAGGAAACATAATAAAGTAATATACAAGAAGATTTAAGCAGTTGTACGAAAATGTTTTGATACAAAACTGTTTCCGATATTGACTTGAATAAATAGTAATTTTGTACTGTGAGTTTATTAAATATTATTCTCCAATAAACAAATAAAGCTTACCATTCTAGGGTAGTTGTATCCGTTGTCGAACACGGACAAGTTGGCCGCGTATTGGACACCTTGTATGCCGTCCACGACCACGTCCTTGTCTTTCGATAAAGTCAAATATCTGCGGACGAACAGAGAATTTCACCAAAACTTTAATATAAAAAAATCAGGGATCACACACAAATTGACCCAAACTAAGCTCTAGGCTTGTACTATGGGTATTAGGCAACGATATATATACTTATACTGGGTGTTTTTTTATTCGTCTACAAAATTTTGGGGCTTAAATCAGTAAGTCATACTGATCAACTTTCACTATGGGACCAAACCCGAAATCGCGAAAAAAAAATTGACCATCCCATACATTTTGGCTACCTAGTCAGCTGACGATGTTTTGTATGGGAGGGTCAAATTTGTTTTCGCGATTTCGGGGTTGGTCCCATAATAAAAAAACACCCAGTATAGAGAAATACATACTTAAATATATATAAAACATCCATGACTCAGGAACAAATGCGCTCATCACACAAATATTTGCCCATGCCGGGGTTCGAACCCAGGACCGCCAGCCTCGTAGGCAGGGTCACTACCAACTAGGCTAACCGCGTCGTCAAAAAGCGTGATAAGATAAAACCATCTAGATAAGCAAAGTTATTTATTAATGAAAGTCGTCAGCATAATAAACTTTTTATGTTCTCACGTCATTGTATATGGTCTGACATTTACGATTTATATCAGGGATAAGTGATATTGTATTGAATATGTTATCAAAAAGCGTTTAGACGATAGTTGATTAGTTGATGTGGCTATATCAAGAGTACCAACTAAATATAGGCCACAATAATGGCCCTTATAATTTCATCATGTCCGTCTGTCTGTCTTTTTATCCATACGTTACAGCTGTTTCACAGCTCAGTTTCTTGCGACGCTTCTTCTCAGTCTGGCCTAACGTAATTTCCGAAGCGTGTTGGTAGCACAAAATCGATTGTTTTAAATTTCTCCCCTAACATCCTAAGTCCGAGGTCGGCTCAATAAGTCTAACAGCCGCACTCAGAGACGTCAATTAAGTTTTAAGGTTCATTAAAGTAGCTGCTGTCACTTTCTTTGCTATAGCAATAGAATAAGATGCAGCAACTTTAATGAAACTTATTTTTGCATTTTCATTTCATCGAAAGGTGTTTCCACGTGCAGGAGTTATAATTTTTTGGTGGTCACAGGTCTAACCTAACCTACGTAGGTAACCCATGCTAAAGATAACCTGAAAACAATAAGGTTTCAGCAGAAATTAGCTTTCGATTAAATGAAATTCGATGAAACGATACGAAGTGAAATTCGATAAAATGATGAAATACCATCTTAAAGTGTATCCGTCCTTTTTTCTTTCCCCGTGCCCGTGTCTTTTTTTTTTCTTTCGTTCACTCACGTGCATATATCGGACGCGAATATCTCCACCTCGGGTTGTCCCAGCTCCGGCGCCCACAGCTCCCCCGTAGACCCCCGCACCTCCCCGCACTCGCCCCTGTACATGGTGCGGTTGGAGTGACGCCATTTCTCCACGTTGCCTAGTTGCGAAAAGTCCGAAGCACCCGTGTTCATTAGGAACGATCCGTCGTATTCCATCGAGCCGTTGCGCTGGAAAAGAATATATGTATACTTATGTGATAAGTATAATACGGTATGACTAATGTCAACACAAATTACCTTACACTACCACTAAAACAAGCTTTCGAAAAAACCGCGAAAAAACCAAGCTATCGCTTATTTTTGGAATCTAGTCGATTTTTAATTCAACAAATACTAAATAAAGGAAGCAGTTTGAACACTGAAAACTGTGACGTCACATGCCAGTATCTTCATTCTTCATACTAACTTCTTACAAACGGATCGTTTTGACGTATTAATAAATGTTGCCGATTTGGCCAGTCAGTCAAATACCGTAACAAAGTTTACTAGTTTTTAATTATTTCGTAACTTACACATATATAATAGGTATTATTAAATGGATAAAATATCTGGTATTATATTGATAGTAATATCCTTGTTTTATCAAAGTAAACGTGATTGAATGTTACTATTATATCAGATAAAGTAAATTGACATTAATTTTGTTGGGTTGTCAGTTTTTGGGGGAAAGTAGTAGATTCATGACGATGTTTTTACACTACTATAATTTTAATTTTTGACATGATAATATGATTATATTGACTTAAGCTCAGCAAAATATTAGCACGCTTGCATGCAAGCTGAATACACTGAAAACATTATTTTGTAACACCTTAATTTAATGTGTTCTGGCAAATAAATTTATTTTATTTGATTATTTGATTTGATAAAATCCTATTTATGTCGCGTTTGGAATTCACTATAAAAATGCTTGACAAATATAATAATAGCCTAGTGACGTGCTACCATTAAGTTTAGTAATGCGCCTTAAATACCTATTCGAGCATACCCAGACAGTTGCGCTGGCTAGCGGGCCTATTGTGGTCGCGTTATCATGTCGATAAACGTGGATAAAACATCTGTCCCTGTCTGACCAGTATGTAAGTGCAAGGGTGACGGATGCTTTATCCCTATTTATCCACCGCGACAAAGGTAATCATATTACGAATGCAGCAACACACACGTTCGTATCACTTCCTTATTCAACGAAAGAAAGTGTTCAAGGAGCACGCAACGCGAACGTAACTTCACACGTAATCGGTAATCGGTTATCGAACGCGTTCCAGGCAACAGCTGATTGTTAATTTATTTTTTAATTGGGGCACAAGAACTACGAAATGGATGTGTATCATTTTAGTTTTATTGGACGTTAGCTTGGCAACAAATCTTTGGAATAACTATTAATTTAGATAAAAACCCCCGACAAACCTTAAACAGCTCATAATTCTTAAATGGCTGAACAGAGTTTCACCAAACATAACGAAGAACACTCTCCGTCACCTTTAAAAAAAAAAACTAAATCGAAATCGGTTAAAAAGTGACGGCGTTGTCCGGAGTGAAGTTAGCAACTTGTTGTTGTTAGTGTAGCTTTTAAGCTTGGTTAAAACCAAACCAAACCAAAACCAAACCAAACTAAACCAAATTTGGTTGAGATAGTTATTTCATTAAAGGTTCGTACGGACTAGAGGCACGCTTGACGCGCTCCATTTCCTCAAATGCGTCCGCGCCTCAGCCCGAGGCGCGCCTCAACCGGAGGCTGCCGCGGCGCGAGCCATCAGGAGTTGGTTTTTTGACTGTGATTAGGTTTCAACTGAGGCATAAAACATTGGCTGAATGGGCTAGATCCCTTTGCCTTGCAATAGACATAGAAAAAATCAAATCAAATTAAGAGCGGCGGCGAAAATGGCGGATTTAAATCAATCAGCTGTTTAAAATAATCGGCGCAATTTTGGTTCATACATCGGCCCGAGGCACAGGCCTTGGCCTGAGGCATGTGCCTCAGCCTGTTATACACTTGTTCTACCGAGGCTGCCTCTAGTCCGTACCCACCTTAAAGGGTATAGCCGAGTAAGCATTGTGAAACTGCCCTTGGTTTCCCTTTTACTGGAATATTTGTCCTAATGTATGATGTAATTTCACCAAATACTAGCCCCTAAATGCTTGTGGTTTATGAGAAATAAAAAAGGATTTTTTACTTTTTTTTTAGCCAAACTAATGACCCGACATTTTGATGACAAACAGTCTGAGATAAATGTGTAATGAATGATACGATAACAAATGATACAATGCATTTTATAATTGTATCACACCGATGACTCAGATTTTCATTTAAGCTGCTTAAATGCACAGCTCGAACGCATGTTTTTTGTCTATGTTAAGATTGAACACGGGCCACCTGATATTTAGGGTTCCGTAACAAAATGGAAAAAAAGGAACCCTTATGGTGAGACTTCGTTGTCTATCTGTATGTCACAGCAGTTTTTCTCAGCAACTACACAAGCTATCAACTTGAAATTTGGCATAGTTGTATAACTTGCTTGCCCGCATCTGGTTTTAGAAAAAGAAATGAAATCTGCACATTTTTTTTACTAAGTATATCTATACAACTACTACTAACTATTTTTGTATAATTTTCTGTGACGCACTTTTTGATTTATAACCAAATATGTTCAAGAAATTACTGTTCAACCCCGAAAGTGGGCGTCCACTTTCAGTAGCATTATACTTGTTCATTGTTCCATCTTTCATACCAGCCGGTCGATTGATAAAATGACCCAGTTTTTGCAAATATTGTGTCAGATGGCATTTATTCAATAACAATACACAAAAAGGTTGCATCATTTGTAACCTTTGACAGGAAAAATGTTTGATTTGATCACAGGGTACGAGTATTTTTCGTTTACATACCTGGTATTATAGGTACATAATATATATAGAAAACCGGTCAAGTGCGAGTCGGACTAGGAACTGTCAATTTTGTGAATTTTTGGCTATAAATGTAAAAAAAAATGTAGCATGTGTGCATATTAAACAACTTCATATGATACCCCGTGCAGGCCATGTGTTTGAACTCACTAATTTTTCAACCCCTTTTTCAATCTATAAAATTAATTTTTTTGGTAAAATATTCAACTTTCTCACATTTGTAACTCATTCCGTTTACGTGCTAGAGACTTATCACATACAGACATATGGACAGCAAAGTGACAGCAAATAGGACTACCCAAAAATCAGTGATCGGGTAAATAACTGTGTTTTAGTTAGTCATGAATTAGTTAATAGTTATCACTTATCATACAAAGGTCATGTTGCTATCATCGGAGTTATCATACATACGATCGTCCTTATTACGAGCCATATCATAATAGTAGAGCACAGTGCCTAATAATAAGATATACTTAATAGGCTTAACCTTGAATCACCGACACTCATTTCATAGAATGTTTTACTTCGCCGAATTTTCATTTCACCGACAGGCATTTCCACGTACAGGAGTTATAATTTTTTGGTGGTCACAGATCTAACCTAACCTAACCTACGTAACCTATGCTTAAGATAATCTGAAACCAATAAGGTTTAGGCAGATATTAGAAGAAGAAGAAGAAGAAGAAGAAAATCGTTTATTTGGTGCAAAGTAAAATAGTTCAACACAAAATTGATTCCTAAACAGTAAACTAACTTAGAAACTAACTTAAAACTATTTCCTAATGCACCAAAATGGGTGCCACTCAGCATATGTCCGGCATAAGTGCCGTGACGCTGGTTTTCAGGGCAACCAAACGGGAAGAAAGCGCTGCTGGTCCTTTCATGTGTATATTAGCTTCCGATTAAATGAAATTCGGTGAAACGACACATTCGATGAAATGTGTCGGTCTGCAAACCAAGGGGATATAATAACTGCTAAACCAAATAGAGGCATTTTCTATGAAATATAAAGTTGTATGTGTACAGTCGCCATCATATATATTGCAGCAAACAAGGTGCTCACAAATATCTGAACACGACTCTATTGTCAAGGCGTTAGAGTGCATGTTCAGATATTTTTGACCACTCTGATATGTACAGATATATCTGATGGCGAACTGTACCATTATATTATAGTGTGTCACTTACTGTATAAAACCATCCAAACTTGTCAAACGGCAGTTGAACAGTAGGTATTCTCTCCGCTATATCGAGGACGGGGTCGTCTATGCCATCGAAGAGCCAAGTAGACACATTGGCAGTGATAAACATATTCCTATGGAACAGACTCATGAAGAGGTTTGCAGCGAACTTGACTCCTGTGCTTTGGTATCTCGTTAAATGTGCCACCGTCTGTAGGGAATAGATATTGATAAAGCCGATTACCTAGGAATAGGTCGTGCAATTTGGGGTTAAGGACCTTAAACGCTATACTTAATATGGATATACCCCGGGATTTTGGGACTCATGGTATTGTTGGAGGATATTTTTTTTTTATTGACAAGATATTATCAATTGAAGTTTAAGGTAAACATTTTAAAGAAAGTAACAATGTTACTATGACATGGTGTTTAGTTTTTATGTTTAGTTAATTCTATAATTTACGCTATTATTAAATAGTTATTCACCTTTTTATACATTTATTACACTTCTAAAGCAACACGCACTCTTTTAAATCCTTTGCGGGCGGAATCGCGGGGTATAATCCCATATTAAGAGTCGTATCCATATTGCGATTACGAACCGATATCCCCGGAAATCGCACTACCTATTCCAACCACTGCCGATTAGACACAAATAAATTAGACACACGGCAGTGTCCGAACAAGTTCGAAGGAAAAGGTCGGGCGGTCTTGATCCGAAAATAGTAAAATCCAGTATTATTATGTAAATTGTTAAATAAAAATATATTCAGTAGGTTGATGCCAACTACCTGCCGAAAAGTACTGATATTCCATCAAAAACATAAATGTTAAAAATAGGCCACGTTCTCATGTGCCTTCAAAAGTAGTGATATCTAAAAAGGTGCAATGTTTGGCATAATTATAAAATTTTAACTAGCGGAAATCATTATTAGTCTAATTTCGACTAATGTATTAAAAACCCTAACTTGGCAGTATTCTACAGTATTTTATAATAATTATTTATTTTTTATAATTTGTAAGTATAGTTTATATTAAGTATTTTTAATAAAAAAAATTTACTCTGCGACATGCCTATGGCATCTCAGAAACGTTTTCTGAAAACTTACAAATTATTTCGAATTTTTTAAAGAGAATATCCAGAAAGAGGAGGAGAGGAGATCTTATGGGATGTCCTATGCATATGATTATATACATACCGCTATGACAGGGTTAATACTGGTGACGTCATCCGAGAGGCTCCCGTTCGACATCTCCGGCTGGAACAGCCACCATCGCTCGTTGTAAAACGTCACTGTGCTGTTGTCGTTCCACGTTATGTTCTCCTGGTAGCAAATATTTAAATGAGCCAAAATACGTACACGTTACAAATTTAAAAAAAAACTACTACCACCTACGTACAAGACCAAAATAGCCGCGTTTCCCAAATGTTAATTTTCCAAAAAGCCATTTGTAATATTTTAATTTGATTTCAATATACCGAAACCGCTATTTACAACGGTTAGGTTAGTTTATACTTGCGACTACAATAAAATGCGAACCTGTGGCGGGAAGTACCTTTTTGAGAAACCAAAATTTGATAATACGGGTGTAGAAACGAAGATAAATACATGTTATATTTTTTCCGGTAGTGTTTAATATACAATTACCGAAAATAACCCTTTCATGCTTATTATATTTATAATATCTTTTAAATTAATTATACAAACATAAATATTTCATCCTCGTTATCACGTGACCGCAAACAACGCGTGATGTCACGTTCCTCTAAACAAACAACATTTTGACATTTGCCAAGAAACAAGATTTGTGTGAGCCGACAGAGTACTTTAGTTTAAACTAGAGTTTAGAGGATCGTGACGTCATAGCGACGCCATGACAGAAGTTAGAATTTTTTAAATGAAATTTATTTTAAGGCATTTTATATTAATATACAAGTGATTTTTTTTTTAATATTTTTTCAGATATATTTCACATACCTATATCTATTGACTCGACCAAAAATATCTCGCCCAAACGGCATATATCCCCGAATACATCCAAGATTCAGGCACAAATATTCATTTAAACAAGTGAACAACATTACATATATTACAGAGTGAGATGTAGCCTATATGTTATCCCGGAAAATAAACAGGGGCGAAGTCCCGGGGCGAAGGCTAGTAAGTTTTCTTCCTCACGTTTTTACAAACCATAGTGCACGTGTATGTTATAATTAGATAATTAAACTATGGCTCATACATTTGTCACAGCACAAAGGCCGAACCTTCGTTATCTACATGTGATGAGTAAGATGCTCCGTCAAAACAAAAACAATTGACAGTTTGCGTCCTCAATCATATTATGTATTTAAGTACAGTCAAATAGATAGGAGCAGCCAAAATGGCCAAATATATCGCAACACATCCTTATTCTTATAGTAATAAAGATGTGTTGCGATATATTTGGCCACTTTCGCTGCTCCTGTCTATTTGATGCTGACTGCACCTGGGAGACAGAGCGTCGTAGCTCGGGTCGAAACAGAAATTTCATCAATTACGAACCATATTGCGCGGGAAATCTTTTTGCGTGAAAATACGGGAAAAACGAATTTTCACAGATACGACACCCAGCTAGATCGATTTTTCGCCCCCGTAAACACTAATAATGTCCTCAAGGATTTTTCCAACAGTAATTTGCAGAAAAAATATATCAATTTGAGTCAATTCCATTGTTCGCGAGTCATTTGCTATTTATGGCAAATGACGTACGTTTGTGCATTGAAATTTTCATGCAAAAATAATTTATTGGTTAACATTTGTTAAAGGTATTTTTGTCACTGAAATATTCAAAATCGAATAAAGAACCTCTCTTTTTTTCTCGTAGTTTTCGTTAAGTTGGAGTGAAATTACCAATCTGTTAATCCTGTATGTACAGTCAAGGTTATACATATAGATAGGTACGTTCAGAGTGTCAAAAGTATCCACGACCTTATTACGGCGGCATAAGATCGTGGTTAAATATTTTTGAGGCTTTGGACGTATCTATGTTTATAACCTTGACTGTACATCTTGTAGTATTTTTGAATTTAATATTTAAGCAAAATAATAAAATAATATGTACTTATTATGTTTAAGTTTAAAATTATTTAAAAAAACAACTTCAAACATTTGTTCATGATTCTTGGATGTTTTGTTTATTGTTTTTATTATCATTGTAATTCAACTTGTATAAGATTGTCCCCCTGATATTTTTATTTATAATTTGTATACTAGGGAGTAAGCTATCACTGAATACACGTTAATCTGTAGCAAAGCATGTATAGCACGCGCGCGATCTGAGTGCAGTCGGGGTATGAGGTGGGGCGTCCCCCCGCCGCCGACACACCTCGCCTCGCTCGCCCTGTAGTGTAGGGCCGTGCTGACCTTGATGTCGCTCGCTCGCATTCCTCAGAGATGCACTCAGATCGCGCGCGTATTATATTTTTCTTTCAAAAATCTAATTTTAACGTACCTTCGTGTGGAACTCCCTGTAGACGTAAGGACCCATTTGTGACACTTTTATAGGAACATTGTGTCCGGCCAGGATCTCGTCCACGTTTGATATATTAAACATGAAGCATTCCAGGTACATGGGTATCGGTGTCTCCCGCCAAATATTGAAGGAATACGAGTCATTTGATAGAATCATCATCTGCAACAAAACTATAGGTCAGTGGAAGATGATTGTGACTCCTATTCGTTTCTTCCGCTTCCACTAAAATAAAAGGTTCTTGCCCTTAGGTGTCGACTTTAAGCCTGGGCCACACCGGATGCGTTGCGTAGACGTGCACGTGCGCGTTCGCGTTCCACTGCGTTGTATAGCTGCGTCCTCATGTGAGGATTCATACTATACAACGCAGTGGAACGCGAACGCGCACGTGCACGTCTACGCAACGCATCTGGTGTGGCCCAGGCTTTAACATGGAGAGCTCATTAAGTTGTTATCGGAATTATTATTTGTAAATTATTTCTATTTACATAGGAAAGGATATCGAATGAACAAGTGCTGAAAAAAAGCCGTGGTAGTCTAATGGTTTGACCTGCCGACTCTTAAACAGAGGGTCGTGGGTTCGAACCCGGGCTCGCACCTCTAAGTTTTTCGGAATTTACGTGCGAAATACAATTTGTAAATTTACCATGAGCTTTTCGGTGAAGGAAAACATCGTGAGGAAACCTTGCACACACCTGCAAAGCAATTTGACGATGTGTGCGAAGTTCCCAATCCGCACTGGGCCCGCGTGGGATAGCCCAAACCCGTCTCATTGTGAGTGGAGGCCTGTGCCCAGCAGTGGGACGTATATAGGCTGGAATATAAGTGCTGAACAGAACAAAAGAAAAGAGGAATTTGCTGTCAACAATAGAAAATAGAATGATAGGACACGTGCTACGACACGACCTTTTCCTTAAAAACATCCATAGAAGGAAAGGTAGAAGGAAGAAGAGGCAGGGGAAGACCAAGGAGAAATTACTTTGAGCAAATAAAAGAGAAGGTTAAAGTCGTGTCGTACCAGAAAGTCAAGCAGTTGACAGAAGACCGGAACGGTTGGCGATTACTCCACCGACAAGAGTTTGGCTCTTAAATAAGGAGAGAGAGTTCTGTTTACAAATTCTCAAACCTATTGATTCTTTAGCAGACCTTATTATATTGTAAGTAATCATTTAGTATTTATTATCACTAAGTAGTATTATATATTGTAAATGTATAAGTTGTGTACTTTGTTGGTATGACAAATAAATAAATAAATAGTATAAAACAAAGTCGCTTCCCGCCGTCTGTCCCTCTGTATGTACGCTTAGATCTTTCAAACTACGCAACGGATTTGAATGCGGTTTTCACCATCAGTTAGATAATTTTTCACAGAAGGTTTAAGTATAGGTATAATAGTACCCGGAGCGAAGCGAGGGCGGGTCGCTAGTTTTTAAGCATAATTGTAATTTTATGATGGTGAATCACGTCTCATTTTAACAAATTTTTTTACACGCTTTTATTTAACTTGCAATGTTCGTATGTAAGTTGTCCGTTTCAAAATTAGCAAACCGTTGTTCAACCACTTCCCGGTGTCCGATTGAGCTGAAATTTGGTATACCCACGTAACTTCGGTGACAATGCAATAATATGTGACGTTCTCAATATAAAGGGACCTTATGGAGGCAGGCGGTTACGCCGTTTTCAGAACTGTTACCATAGTATTCGCATTGTTACAAGAAAAAGAAGAGCGTAACTGCCTTCCTCCATAAGGTCCCTTTATATTGAGAACGTCACATATGGTACAAAAGGTTGTCACAAAAAAAGATTCCGACGAATTGACAACCTCCTTTCTTTAATTCGGTTAAAAACGAATTTCTTGACTGAAACTATTTTATGTATCCTTTAATAACAAGGGTTTTCCAAACTTACCTTCTGCAGCTGCGAGAAGAACAGGCCGGGCCAGTAGACCACGGTCACAGCTCCCAGCACCACGAACGCCGACCCGAACCCCATCAGCAGGCCACACCGCATGCCGGACGACACCATCGTGGAAGGTGTTTGTTAACTGCAACAAATTCATCTTACCGTTTAAGGGTGACAATTTTACAGACTTTCGGACCTTTATGTTTTTTTTAACACACACATCTATCGGTCGTTTTTCCACTTGCCGGCACGGCGACGGCGCCGGCTCCGGCCCGGCTGCTGAGGAAGCAAAAATGTATGAAAACCGTTCCGTCGCCGGCGGCGGTAAGTGGAACAACGTGTCATATAATTTCATACATTTTTGCATTCCCCGGCAGCCGTTCCGGTGCCGTGCCAGCAAGTGGAAAAACGACTATCCACAGCGATAAAGGCGACTAATACGTAGGTATGTGAAAGGTTTCCCCGCATTGCAGATAAGAATGTTAATACGTCGTCCTGCCCTTGTCTAAATTAGCAAGTTCAATGACAACGCGAGGACTGACGACCCATAACAATAAACAATAAATAAATATCAGGGAATAATCTCACACAAATTGATCTAGTTCCAAACTAAGCTCTAGGCTTGTTGGGTACTAGGCAGCGATAAGCATACTTAAACATGCTTATACAGAGAAATACGTAGAAAACATCCGTAGAACTGAACTGAACTGACTCAGGAACTGAGTATTCACGCTCATCGGTTCGCTAATGTTTTACAAAAAAACGTTTAACCCATTCAGCGCCACTCACGACAAGTTGTCGTTCTCTGTTCGTAGAGAGTTTTCGCTACATACGAGGATTACACGGCTACGCGCTACGAGTGTAGCGGCGTAGCACTGCTGGCGCTGAATGGGTCAAACTGATTCATTTCACAAACATATCATTTGATAAGCCGCTTTTTTTTCGAAACTGATTTTTATAAAACTAACCTAACCTATCATATAGGGTTCTACACGATGGTCCTGACATAAATCCTGAAATATTTACAGTTTTTGAAAAAAGCGGTTTGCCAATGATTTGTTTGTAAAGAATTAGTTTGTGAAACGTTGTTTGGTAAAATGACAGGATACCACGCTCATCACACAAATATTTGCCCATACTGGGATTCGAACCCGGGACTGCTAACTTCGTAGGCAGGGTCACTGCCAACTAGGCTAATCGCAAGTCAAACAGCTATGGACTGACAGGTCAAATCAGCTACTTTTTATAAAATATCACAACGATAGCTTGTATGTTTATATGAAGTACTTACATATGACATAATAAGCAGTTTTCGGAATAGGTAGAGCTAATTTACCAAAACTTGACGCATGTTCATTCATAGGTGAGTCACTCACCTATGAATGAACATGCGTCAAGTTTTGGTAAATTAGCTCTACCTATTCCGACCACTGATCATAAGAGAGGTCGTATAATAACACACAAAAAGTTTGTAATGTAGTAATATTTTAATTCATTGATAAATAGAATTATGTTCATACATAATGAATAATGATAATGATAATTCGAAAATGATTCTGCACAATAAACGTTATTAGCCATTTTTATGAACTTTGGTTCATTAGAGTTGATTATAATGGTACTGCTTTTGCCAGTGACTCCGTCCGCGTAGTAGTCGTTTATCGCGTTTCCCGCGGGAACTATCACATTTCCCGGGATGAAAAGTAACCTATGTGTTAACCCAGGGTATAAGCTATCTCCATTCCAAATTTACACTAACACACACACAAACTTTCACAATTATAACATAATAAAAAATAAAATAAAAAAACTTTTTATAATATTAGTAGGATAATAATTAATTAGTTATTGACAAATTAAAATCTTAGGTGACACATTCATCAAAATCATAACAAACAAAACTTATTATAAAAAAAGCCGGTCAAGTGCGAGTCGGACTCGCGCACCGAGGGTTCCGCACAAACTTTTAGGCATGTAAATAGTTCGTAAATCACGGGAATACAATATAAACAAAGTCCAGTATAAACTGACACGCAATAAGTATGCACATTCTTACTTAGTGAGTGTCAGTTTATATTGGACTTAATTTTTATGTGATTTAACCACAAATTAACGGTTTTCGGATTTTTTTTCTTTACTTGTGCTATAAGACATTGCTTCTTGCCAAATTTCATGATTCTAAGTCAACGGGAAGTGCCCTATAGGTTTTGATTCCCTTCAGATTCCCTTGAATATGCATCATAAACGGCCATATCTTTTGATTGCGTTAACTTAGATGTCTGATTTTTTCACTGATCCAAGGGATTACAGACCAAAGTATTTGATATGAATTTCAACTTGATACATTCACGCGTTCCTGAGAAAAAGTGTCTTCACAGACACACAGACAGACAGACAGACGGACAACAAAGTGATCCTATAAGGGTTCCGTTTTTTTTTTTGAGGTACGGAACCCTAAAAAACTACCTGGGCACACACAAAATTGATGCAATGAATACAGGAAAATTGCATCCAAAAAAATAATCAAGGTATTTTTAGAAAACCTAACAGTCTGTGCTGATAACTCAATATAAAGTCATGAAATGTTATGTAAATAGGTACATCATGTTTTTTATTAATATAATTATGAAACCAAATTTGTTATCAACAAGAGCGTTCTTATCTTTTTAAGTCAATTCAGTTGGCATTAAACAATCGGGCTAAGGACATTGGCTGATTATCAACAGTTTATTTGGATATATAAATAAAAAGAATAAGAGGTAACCAGCAATGCAAATAAGTAGATGGTAGAAGCATTTACAGCCGAAGGAAATCAATTAGTGTTGTAAATTAGTTTAACTTTAACTATTTGCGACATAAAGGCTGTAAAAATAACTCTTAAAATTATAGATAAAATATCTCTTACATTAGTAGTTCTTTTAAAGTTCCTTTAGACATCTGAAACATAATTTTATTAATTTCAGACATGTATATTTATCTGGCTCCCTATGTTTTATCATTTGAAATCATAATTTCACTTGCCATAACATTCATAGTAATAATAATTGTTTGTTCTAATTATTACTTGACATAATTTTTATTGACCTATTTTCTTTTGACATAATGTTTTTGTTCCTAATAATCATTTGTCCTAATAATAACTTGCTATACTGCTCGCAGTTCCATAAAGCCGAGTTTCTGCCAGAATTATGAGAATAGAAGGAACACCTATTTATGTATATACATCTTTTGAATTCTCTTTTTTAAATCCCTAAGACTATTTTGCATTTATACCTACCCCTAAAATACAATAGCCATTCATTTTCTAAAAAGACCGGCATTGGGTCAATTGTACATTTGTCTAGTCTTAATTATATGAGGCCATGTTTAAACAAATGAAAAAAAAAAACAAATTGATCTAAATACAGTTGAAAGTTCCAATATTTACGTTGTTGTTTATTTAAAAATACTATCCGAATTTTAATGGACTTTAAAGGCAGTAATGGACTCACTAATGTCGGATTTCACCAACCACTTAACAGACAATTAGAGTGTTAACAGCTGTCAAAATGTATGAACTAACAGTCGATTAACATTTAACATCGTATGGTGAAATTGGTACTAAGGCTGATATATAGAACACTCTGACATACTACCAAATTTTTTAATTAGGGAACTTTGTGCACAACACAAGTGTCATTACATTACAGAAATATAGCAAGCCTGAAACAGAGCAAACCTGTGTACAGTCGAGGACAGAAAGATGTTTACACTTTTGGACCTTATTACAATGGAATAAGGTGAGAAAGTGTAAACATCTTTCAGCCTCGACTGTACCTGTATATAAATAACAACTAATTATGTATAGTCTTATGTATTCCGATTACATACTGTACTTATCTCGTCCGCACCCTGAATAGCGTAAATAATTTACTTACCTAATAAAATATTTGTTTATCTCGTTTTATTATTTACTTCGTTACACTTTACATCGTTTCACTTAAAACACTGCTTAGTATATTTTTCACGCGCGATTTATACGAAATAAGCTATCGGAAAAACAACAAGAAGCACTAGGATGCAACAAACTTGATAAAATACGTAATAAAACGGTAAATAATTTTAAATTGAGAGGTGTACGTCTACCCGCTTCCGAATAAAAGCGAGAACGATGAATGACATGACATGACACAAGCGATGTTCAATGAATTTTGACGTTTTGCATATGACTGTCAAACTTGACAGCACTGGGTTGCCGCGTAATAAAAGTATTTTCTACTACTCACTCATTTTAAATTTGCGAGGGTTGGCACCGTTGGCACCTTAGCACCGTGGCCTAATGGATCCAAATACGAAAAAAACTACTTGAAAGGAAAATAATTAACTACTTGAAAGGGTGTAGCAGGATAGCCTTTGAAAAAGTAGCCCCAAAGTCTGGAGTTCAAAACTATGACCAAACGATGTTTTATGTAGAGATAACACTATTACAAAGTTTCATTCCTCTGCTTCCCCCTAGAAGGCTTCACCACAAAATTAACCCTAAAACTGTTTTATTTATTTTCTCTAAATTCACGCAACTGACGGATTTCATATTTTGCACCATTGGCTTATATTTTGTTTTTTGTCTATTTTCCCACCCTTCATTTGACGTCTGGTGGTAACAACATAGTTTACAACATGGTTAAGTCTTCTTTAAGTCAGTATTATTCAGTAAAGAAGTGTAAAGCCACGTGTTCTTGTAATTAATTATGAAAACACTCGCGTGCCCACACCCGCTCCTCAATAATAATAATAAACAATTCCTCGTCTTATAAATATGATCCGAAAGTTTAAAAAAAACATTGAATATCGTATAATAGTAAAGTAACTATTACATTATTTTTATTGCATGTCTAACAATTAAATAAACCCTTTTATAAGGCCATAATTTAGTCCATAGTAACAGTTAATGTGCGCGCGAAGTAACTTTGTAAGGGTGTCACAACGTACTTCACAGTAATCTTGTAAACGGTTTGATTCAGTGAAACTGCCGCACTCAGAGACGTAAATTAGTTTTTAATTTTTATTAAAATTGCTGCGACTTATTCTATTGCTACCTATATCAAAGAAAGTAATAGCAGCAACTTTAATGAAACTTAAAAGTTATTGACGTCTCTGAGTGCGGCCGTTAAATACTTTTATCAAACGGTTTTATTGATTACTATTAGAAGGTTTTATTTATTTTATATTTTATTGCATAAAGATAAATGTACAATAATTAGCGTCATTTCTTATATTTGTTTGTATTATGTTTGTTGGTTTTTTTTTTATTACATACTCCAATTGATAACATACTTTTTAATATATCTCTAAGTATATAATATGCAATTCAAGAGAGAAACCTATACGACAATAGAATTTATACTAGCGTCAGATATCAGGATATATTATTATACTTATACGGCCGCATGGTGTGAACTGTGACTGAGGTCAAGGGTAAACTTATCGAGGAGCCTAGAATAATCATTCTGAGTACTTAGTCCAAAAGTAGGTCTATATCGATTTTGGTAGCAATCGGATTGAAGCCAATGTAATCAACGTATTTCCTACATGCTTGTTCCCTCTGTAAATCGGTAAATCTTATTAAAAATCTACACCAATGCGCTTCACGTTCAACTTGCGTTATCCTCTGACGCATGCCTCTGCAACCACAGCGCATGCAATGCGTTAGCATGCGCTCAAACCGGTTTGACAGCAGTGCATGCCGATCCGATCCGTCACCGTAGGGTTGATACGTACCTACGCTGCATGCAACAAGCGCACAGGTGTAGACGATAAGCTAAATGCGTCTTAAGGCAAGCAATATTGCATGCGCTTGACGCATTACGAATAGTAAGTTGAAAACGCAAGTTGGACATGAAAGCGCATTGGTATGGACATGTCTTATGTTTGTATATAGCTATGTCCACACCTGTGCGCTTCATGTTCAACTTGCGCTTTCAACTTTCAAATCGTCTTGCGTCAAGCGCATTAAATACGAGGGTGACACTGAATCTTCAATAAAAACCTAAGTTTTGACTTTATCTTCCGCCATTTTATTTGCAAAATGTTGCACGTCAACCCAACGGTTACGGATCAGCGTGCGCTACGGGTATGCGCTGATATCAAACCAGTTTGAGCGCATGCGTTATTGCATGGGCTGTGGTTGCAGAGGCATGCGTCAGAGAAAAGCGCAAGTTGAACATGAAAGCGCACAGGTGTAGACATAGCTTATCAGCGTTGAGCTGACGCACACACAATGTTACATCGAGAAACATATGCAACGCGACAGTTGTTCGCGGCAACGTATACGTCCTCCGCGAGCTAATACCGCCGTCTCCTTTCTACCATCGGACTTCCAGGCGCACCGCGGGATGCCATCCGTACTTGGTTCAAATTCCGCCTTTTCGAACGAAGCGCTTTGCATCATCTTTCATAATGCGTACTGCAAAGGAATGGAATGCGCTTCCGGCGTCTGTATTTCCGAGTGCATACAATCTGAACCTATTTAAAGCTAGGGTGAATAGGCATCTTCTGGGTGAGCTCGCTACATCGTAGACTGAATCTTCGTCCTCCAAGGGCGGGAGTTGGTCAAGAGCAAACCCATTATCAATAAAAAAAAAAAAAAACGTAATTCGCACGGATTGTGACAGATGGCGCTGATATTGCTTGTATGGAGATTTTTTTTCATGTGAAATGTTCGATAGGGAGCATCCTTCCTTTTGAAATCTTTGTTTTGCTCAAAATATTGTGGTGACTTAAGAGTAAATGTAAAAAACAAGAGCTATTTCCAAAGACTAAAGTATTTTCTAATATATAACACCCTGTATAACGGTTTCCTTTCGTGGCACAAACACAATTTCTTTTTAAATGTATAACATCATCTAACCTGCACAACCCCAAAGTTCATTTTGTTTAGTTAGGACAGGTGCAACACTGCTATATTATATATTATAAAAGCGTATAAATATTAATTAAATACTTTACTATTAGCATGTATGTTGCTTGTAGAACTTTTTACTTAGCATCTCAGTAGGCAGTTTTCGGATATAATTTAGCTCATGTTGCCAATTTCACTCTATTGTATTTAGTTTTCTTTTTAGTTTGTGATTCATTAAGGGTTTTTAAATTAAAATACTACCGAAGCAAATGAAACAAAATAAATTGCCTACATATTCATTTATTGAATAAATTACAAAAATTGTGTAATTATTTCTTCCCTTCAATTATTAAGGCAGTACATCTGCATAAAACATAGTTTCTTCAATAACGTACGCTAAAATAAAACAAAATTGTAAAAAACCAGCGCCCGGTGATAATACTCTATTTACTGGAAAAGCGTATTTGGAATGGTTCTAACATCAAAAAAGCTAATTTGTGAATTTTAATCACAGATCATAAAGCCAACTGTTAAATCAACTTCACTGTCGGTAGGCGTGCAAGATAGACATTTTAGATAATTCATACATTACTTAAGTAGGTATACGAATGGCGGATAAGAACACGAACATATAAAATCATGTTGGGATAGATAACAAGTCTCAAAACTGTTACTAAAACATAGAAACCGAACAATACTTGCATATAAACAATCTTGTCAAAAAAGCTACAATAAAGTTAAAATCGCCGCAATTTAAAGACAAATAGCTTAAGTTGATTATTTCAATTCTTATGATTCAGTAACAATTCCAACAAACATGTGTATTTAACACATTTTCCAGGCACTAATCATCGGTGTTGCCGTGAGCGCGCCAAATCTACCATTTAGTAGAATCCCAACACGACCGCATTGAATAAATCCTACGATCTAATTTAAGCTAATGTATGGCGATGAGGCCTGATTCGAGGAGCTTCTGTATTTTGGCAGCGATCTCTGGGTTCTTGAGATGGTCCTGAAGGGCGTGTGGATCCTGTTGCATCTGTTCCAGGATGCAACGCATGGCTGGGTCGCGGAGGATGGCTTGAACGTCCGGGTCAGCCATTGCACGTTTACGAACCTAATGACATTACAAAATATTAATTTTAGCTCAAGGTTCAAAACCGGCAATGACCTCAGTGCACGATGCAATCTGAAAATACAGTGAACCGGAAATATGGGAAAAATATCAGGATTCCATAATATAAAAAAATTTAATTCAAATACCAGTGTAGACATAAATCATATTAAGAAAATAAAATCAGTGATTTTTTTCCCAACGTCTCCATAGACACTAGTCTAAAAAAAAAACAATATTCTGTAATGATCCGTCAAGTAATTATTAGACTGACTGGAGATATTTTGTTATCTTTTTTACAAGTAAAAATGGCCTGATATTGGGCTTTGATTTGGTATACCTTGTAAGGCCCAACGTCATATATATAGGACAAATGTCAAAATGACAACATTTGTTGACTGACATAAGATTCTGTTTTTGTTATTGCAGTAAGTAACATTTTATTGAGATTTAAAAAAAGACGTATTTGCGATGCTTCCTTTTAGAGCCCAAACTCCAAATGTCAACCTTTTTTTGGTTGTACTTTAAAATCAGGATACCTCTTCAGGATTGGAGTTGAGTTGCGTAGAGCAGGCCCGGTAGCCCTCAAGTGCCTCTGCGTTGCTGGGGTCCACCTCTAAAGCCTTCTGGTAAGCGGTCAACGCTTTAGAAGGCTGCTGCATGCCCTATAGAATCAGACAAACACGGTTAGAAACTTTTTAAAGATTACAAATTATACATAAAACTCTTCTGGAAGACCTTCTCTTGCAAAGGTAAAACCACATCAATATATTTTTTGTAGTTTGTAATGACAAAGTGAACAAAATATTGGTATTTTATATTTGCCCCATTCATTATGTTTTTGATTTAAAATCTAGATAATAGTCCTTCAAAAAGACCTGTCCAGTATCAAACAAAATAATATATATTTACATTAAAAAAATAATATTTATAAGTTAGATAAAACCTTGCAATAAAAAATTCTTACCTGTAAGATTTTGCCCTTCCTGATCCATCCCTTGATGAACTTAGGATCAAGCTTGAGGCACATATCACAGTCCCGGAGGCCCAAGTCGAAGGCAGCCAACTTAGTGTAGCATGCGGCGCGATTGGAATAAAGTTTAGGATCCTCCGGGTTCCGTTTTATAGCTTCTGTGTAGTGCTTAACTGCATTGCTGTAGTCACCTGTTATATAAATCATTATTATAATGTGCATACAAAGAGTAGTGTTTTGTAACATTTTTTTTAACAAGTCTAATGAAAAGAAACAACTAAATTCATCTAGTCGTTTAGCCTACAGGAAGCCACAAATAAACATACATCACAGACCCACATACATATTTAATACATACACACACACAAAAATCATGACAATCTTTCTTGCGCAGTGTTAATGAGGGATAAGTGAGACACATAGTTATAATTATAACACAATGATCGAAATTATTCATATGTTTATAGTTCACAAACCCAAGATAAGGATTGTTCTAGTTTTACACAATCTTATTTAAACTTAAACATAGGGGACAACGCCCAAGCGAGTGCTATGCAGCTTGGGCTCGCTACTGCCCCTTTCTCTCCCTGCAAGTCTAGCATTATAAATAATTAACTCACCCTTCTTAAAGTAGTCATTGCCCAACTCTTTCTCCTGCTCAGCCTTCACAGGGTCTACGTAAGCCTTTCTCTCTTCCTCTGCAAGCTTCTTCTCTACCTCGCTGAGCAAAGTCTTGACTTCGGGGGTACGGTGCTCAGAGAGTGACTTCTCAAAGTAAGTTTTGGATAACTTCCACTGCTCCATCTTCCTATAGGCATTACCTGCAAATTCCAAAGGCCAAAAAGGTGTAGAAGATGTATCAAGAAAAATTATTAAGGAATAATGACATAGAAATAGGAAAATTCTAAATAAAGGAACCCTCAAGTTTTAAAAAGGTTGAAAAATTATTTTTCATTTTAAATCACCATAATCAATTATGCAGTATTTTAACAGATTCAGTGCCAGTGAGACACCTGGTGTATAAAAATAACATATTTGTAGGGTAGCAAGCGGCAAATGTGTTAAACATCACTATCAATCAATTATGTAATATACTAAAGAGGTAAAGATTATTTATTAATGTGTTTTTTTAATATCTCGGACTGGTTTTCGCAACAACTCTTTTGCGCCTATTTTGCGTGTGGGTATGAACACTTAAAAATAATCGTAAACAACTTACCAATTCTGGTAAAAGCCTTGGCTATTAACTTAAAATCAGCCCTATTCTCCCTTCCAATCTCAATGGCTTTCTCACACTCTTTAATACTTTTCTCGTATTCCTTCTGTTCAAAGTACACCGCAGCCAAATTAGTGTAAAAAGTAATGTCCGCAGAATCATGCTCAATAGCTTTCTGATAATGTAGGATGGCATTATTAAAGTCTTTCTTCTTGTAGCATTCGTTGCCTTTATCTTTTTCTTGTAATGCCAGTCTACGGTTTTCTGGCAGTTCATCATACTTTGGTTTGGGTGGTTCTTGTTTTTCTGGGGGCGGGGATGGTTTTTTCTCTGGTGCTGGTGGGTCTACGTCCATGGGCCACTCCGTGCCTTTTAAGTTGATGCCGAGGTAATGGCCGAGAGTTTTGGGGAACCGTTTATCCTTGTTTCTCGTTAGGTTAACAGAATCAAAGGGATTTGATGCAATTGCCTGGAAAAAATATTATTTCGGATTATTTACACTAAGAAGCAAAAATGAGAGACAATATTGCAAAAATTTTGAAAAATTATTAATCATGTGTGTGTAATGCAAATTACAGCTTGAATGAATATGTGTATTAAAAAATTATGTAACAGCAGACTCTACAAACTTGGACAGATGTAAACTAAAATTTTTTAAATAATGTATAAGGGGATATATTGAAATGTCAAATTATAAGTCTAGAAGATATGGTCAAGTTATTTTTTTGAGGTAAAGCTGTGAAGGAGGCCTATAACCAGCTAGATAGAACCAGCAATATGGAGGTTGCCAATTTAACAGATTTATTTTTACTTTTTTAAATTAAGGCACATACAAATTAAATTTTATTACACAGTGCATTACTAGGTTCTATAATTAGGGTACCATAATTTGCCTGCATAATAACTAAGAAGGCCTTTATACTGCTAATATCTCGAGAAAATGTAATAATTACAAAAGCAATAAAGTAAATTAAATATAAATAAATAATTAATGCAGGTTGTTTGCAAAGGTGAAGACCGTATATTATATACATATATTAACTTGGAACAAAGGATTCTAGCAAAGTTTAAAAAAAATGATGCAAAACCGGAACAAGGCCCAATGACCTATATATAGGACAATAGTCAAAATGACTAACTTTTGTTGACTAACATATGATCCTGTTTTGAACTAGCAAAATTTGACATGTGCCTAATGAGGTTAAGTTTTTGTTATTCAGCAAGTAGTATTTTTTAAATTTATTTAAGAAAACATGTATTAGCAATTTGTCATTTTAGAACTAAAACTCCAAACTTATAGCATCAATTTAACTTTCGAAAATTTAATTCCGAGGAATTTGCTTACTGAAGAGCCCCATTTATATATTTATTATTAATGCAAAAGCAGCTTAAAGCTGTTGCATTCAATTATCATTGTCCACTTGTTATCCAGTTTTATATGTTTGACTAATCTATATTTAACTTTGAGTGAAATTTTATTTAAACTTTATTACTATCAGCATACACTTCGTTCTTATAGGTCTAAAGTTAAAGTATGTCATAATTATGTTGCTTGCTAGATAACTACTACATTTAAGATAAAAAGTTAAAAATTCACAGAGGGGACATACATCTTATGTCGCAGGCAAAATGGCATTAGGTATTCTCACATGTTAAATTGTTTAATAGTTAAAACAAAAAGTTTAGGGCTAGAGGAGAGATAAACTACTTACTCTGACAAGCTTCATATACTCCGGATCCTTCAGCCACTCCCGTGTTTCCGGATCGTTCTCTAGCCTCTGCATGAAGTCCTTGAGCATACCGGCCTGCCCCCGCACCTCCTCCAGCCCTGACACCAACTGCTGGTTGCCAGGCTCATGTTTCAACCCCGTTTCGTACGAAGCAACAGCCTCATCGAATCTCCCTAAGAAAGATAGCGCGGAACCCTTACGAGAATAACCTTTTCCCCAAGTAGGGTTAAGAGAAACTGTCTTTTCAGCATCTTGTAAAGCCTCATCGTACTTCCCTGCTTTAGCGTAAGCCGCTGACCGGTTACTAAACAGAACGTGGTTACTTGGGTCTAACGCGATCGCGTCCGTGTAACACTTGATTGCAACATCGTAATTAGCTGCAGACAACGCCTCATTACCTTTCTCCTTTAAATGATTAACCTAAAAATACGTTTACCAATTAATTATACATATCTCATTCATAATTTGTTTAGTTGAAAATCATTCTAACCTTACTCACCTGTTCCATATTTGCTAATGCTATTTAAAGGTAATTAAGAATGAGGGTTTGAACACTACTTGGATAAACACCGAATATCACAAGTATTCCTCTTTGTTCGATGGACACAATTACTGCAAATACAGACAGTCTAGCGCAAGTTGAACCGAACACGAACAAAACGAAATGACAATTCAAAATAATTCGAGAAATTTCTCGCTAATGCGAACAAAACGTTTCATTATACGCCTTTATAATAACTGATATATGTACATTGTTCAACATCGCCAAGTGATAGCTGCGTGTAAGGAAACGATTTAAAGTTACTTGTCCACTAGATAAAAAACCGTAATTACTATATAATCAACAGTTAATTGCTTAAAATTAAATTTATCTATAAATTAAATTCATCGTTTGAGTAAGTGTTAATTATGATAATAATTTGCTTGACGATTCTAATTTATTTCTCACTTTCGGTAATTTCGATTTTACACTATACTATGATACTATACGCGCGAGAGCGTCGGTGCACATCACTATCAAATGACATAAATTAAAAAAAAGTCGAATGGAGGCACTTGACAAGCGTTTTATTTTCATTTTTCAACTTTTATCCTGACCCAAGCGAAAAAACTGAGCGGCAAGCAGCACAGATTAACAGTGCAACGTGTATAAATACGAAACATCAAGATAAACTGGGAGTACCGTTTGTGATCAGTTTCGGGACGCTTGGTGGTTCGTAATTAGTGTCTTGTGGGGAATACCAAGTGACTACAGAGACCGTTTGAGCGTTTCCGCGGTGCTACTACTAAGTCCTGGCGTGAGTCATCGAGGCTTCGCATCGGGTGGTTGCCATGGACACCGACGATGGAGAATCCTCGAGCAGCGGGCCTATGTCAAGTCTCAACAGCCTGTTCTCTTTCACAAGTCCAGCCGTAAAGAAACTCCTTGGTTGGAAACAGGTTAGATGCTGTTTATCAAGTTTTTCTACTTAAAATGTTGAAAAAACGTCCCTCCAGTAAATTTAGGCTGTTTGATGCCTTAAATTCTGATTTTTTTTAGGTAAAAGACTAGTACTTTAAATATTATAAAGTTGTTAGTTTAATACCTGCAAATGTATTAATCATAATCTAAGACCCATGTATCAGAGTCCATATCCTACTAGGCTACAGTTGAGAAAGATAAAAAATCACCATTATATAAAGTGAACTGGTTCTAACCTTATATGGTAATAATTTTTCTACTACATGGTATTTATGTATGGTAATAAACCAGATAAGTGTCTTGATCAGATAGAACATAAAAGTCCTTATTTTATTGTTAATTGAAACTGTAATCTTGGTATATTCTGTTCTTTTTATTTGCTATTTATTTGCTTGCAACAGGTGCATAATTTTTAGTTTTTCTACCTATGCATTTCAAATAGTGATTTCATAAAGTTAAAAGTACTTTATTCTAGGAGAATTTATTTTTTATCTCATGAAAATTTTTTAAATTTAAACTGATTACCTACTTACTAGATTTGCTTATTAACATGGAGTCAAATTATGAACATAAGGATTTGAACATCACAACCCATATTAATTTTCAATTGTAAACTGAATCATTTTCACTTCTTTATTTATTTATCAATTTATGAATTTATATATAATTTCGACGGTCCCTATGTACAATCCTGTATGTGGTCAATTTTACAGTTATGTTACTTTACATAGGGAACGTTGATTTATTGGTGATCCAACATTGTACAAAACATGATAGAATTATATTACATAACAAAAGATCCAATTCAATGTTCTAACTGATAGAAACAAGGTATTTAAAACCTAGCAGGAATAACAGTCAATGCAGGCACACCCCGCATTATACCAAGAGAACAAGAAAACAACCTCATAGCTCTGCTTAAATACAAAAGCGTCACTAATCAAAATGAATTTTTATTGCATTTAAATTCAGAACGCTTTTAAACCAAATTATAATAAAATTTTAAATCAAACTATTTCTGATTTGTGTCGTTTTGGTTTTTAAGCAGCGTGAGGCACACGTGAATAAACTGTTTCACAAGATAAGAATAAAAACAAAAAGTAATCAACAGTAATCATAAGTACTTTTACCATAAAACTTTTATTTTTAATTTTGCATTTGCGATCAGTTACCAGACCGTCAGCAAATATGTTGGGGGTATAATGGCATAAAATTAAACTTTAAAAGTGTAAACTAAATTAAATTTTGACCAAACTGTGTTCAGTAGCTTTTATATCAACCTACGGCTTTGTATTTCTCTTTCACTCCATACACTCTTGTGGCAGTGTAACAGACTACCTAAACCGGACAGACTTATTCTTTAATCATTCTTTGCACTTGTTTTATCAAAAATGTTCTTAAGAATATAGCAAATACTTCATGTTATTTACCTTATCCATATTTTGTTTGTAAACAAGCATTCTTTGGACCCTTTCCAAATTCTAAATGTTTCCGAGAACTATATTTGTGAATCACTAGAAACTACATTAATAACCGCATTCTTTGTATAATATTGTTTATGGCACACTCTTAAAATATATGAATATCACAACATGTCAATTAAGGGTCCTACAGACTGCCTAAGTCTGTCAGATGTCTTGTCGTCCAAAATCTATGAAACCTTAAGAGAAACTGATAGTCTGTCAATACGATGAACTGTTAGGTCAATATCGGAAGTTACTGCCAAACTGTTGTTTTTGCATTATTATGTTCTGGTGTTATTGTGTTCTAAGACAACAGTGAAATTAATAGATTAAAGGCATTCCATTCTCAGTGTTTTCAAGGCATTCACAGTCTTGAGATTGCAAATGTTTATGAAGATCAAAATCTACCATCAGGACCCATTATATGGTCGCCCTAATCGCGGTGGATAACATTGGGTAAAGTATCCGTCACTATCGGACTTACATATAATTATAACATAGAATTGTTTATTTCAGACTATCACCCATATAGGTAATTTGTTAGTAACAGAGTAGGTAATTAAAATAGGTTACGCAAGAAACCACTTTTACGCGGACGGGGTCGCGGGAAAATCTATCTATACTAACATTATAAAGAGGTAACTAACATTGTAAACTTGTTTTTTTTTGTATGTAAGGGGTAATCTCTGGAAGTAAACATCCAAATTCATAAATTCTTTCACCAACATTAAAGCGGCTACCACACGCGCAAGCTTCACCACAGTTTTGCCTGCCCAGGCCGGTTTGTACACGGAACACTGAGCGTGTGGTTGGTAAAACTCTATAGACACGAAGTGTTCAGTTTTGGCTTGCGCAGGCAAAACTGTGGTGAAGCTTGCGCGTGTGGTAGCCGCTTAAGAATGGACTTTCAGGGTGGACATTAACTTACGAAAGTACTGACTCCGCAGACGAAGTCGCGGGCGAAAGTACTGACTCCGCAGACGAAGTCGCGGGCGGAAAGCTAGTTGCAAATAAAGATGTTGTTTACGATATTTTTACGTTCAAGTTGTATGAGTCACGTGTCAAGTTGTCAACACTCATGTTTCTGTGTATTACGATTATGATTCATAGAACAAAACACGCTTTCATGGTGTAGTTCTCACTAAACACTTCATTCATGCTATTTCTCACAGCCACTTCACACTTTGTATTTGTGACTTAATAAAAAACTGATATGAATCATTTTATATGTTGCACAGGCTACGCAGCGTGAGGTGGATAGTTGTATACTATCTTTTGTAGTTACAGTCTATAGTTGCTATAATATTTTTGTTACTTATCTTAACAGGGAAGGAGGCCTTTGCCCAGCAGCGGGACACAAAAATCGTCTTGGTATTTTAGCCTTATTTAATTTTATTGTTTTAGTAAACTATCGAATTTGTTGCGACGAAAAGTATTGTTTGTCGTCCCATTAATAATAAATAAATAATAAATATCAGGGGACAATCTCACACAAATTGACCTAGTCCCAAACTAAGCTCTAGGCTTGTACTATGGGTACCAGACAACGATATACATACTTATATAGAGAAATACATACTTAAATATATAGAAAACATCCGCATGACTCAGGAACAAATACTCGCGCTCATCACACAAATATTTGCCCATACCGGGATTCGAACCCGGGACCTTACTAGCTGGTGTCTTCTCACCTAGTTTAACCAAAATTGCCTCTGAAGGTAGCAAAAACGTAGATATTTTACTTACAAAATTATATGTCGCACTCAGAGACGTCAATTAATTTTTAAGTTTGATAAAAGTGGCTGCGTCTTATTCTATTGCTATAGCAAAGAAAGTGAGAGCAGCAACTTTAATCAAACTTAAAAGTTAATTGACGTCTCTGAGTGCGGCCGTATGTATGTCATACAGAAAGACAAAACTATATTTTTAGATGTAAACTTTTCAAAAGCCCGTCTTTGGATGTGGTTATTATTACATTTCTACATAAATATGTAAGGCACAACTTCCAGAAATACGAAATCTACATTTTATAGCTCCACGGAAACATGCCCATTGTAGGTACTATTTGTACAGATTAAATTTCGAACAGATTTCGGACTGACATCGGCATACCCACAAAATTTAGGACCGTTTTCGGAATTAGGCATCGATAGATACATTCAAGTTCGAATATATGTACACACTTTTGCATCTTATTCCAATGGGATAAGGCGCAAAAGTGTTCACATATCTTTGAACTCGACTCGAAACATTTACCTTTTATTTATAGAAAAATCGAAGATACTGCAATGACTTATCAATAAGGGAAAGTATACTTTTCCTCAATAACGCCTTAATGGTTTTTAATTCCGCGCTATGCTTATTTCTGAGTAAAGATGCTGTATTAGGGAAAAATATTTAAATCCATTTGAATGCACAAAATAAGAACATAACGATGATGTAATATGTTTCCTATTGTTAGGAGAACTAACATAACGACCCGTTTACGTAATGTGGCGCCCTATCGTGGATTGAAAACTGCCTCTTAAGCAGAGAGGTAAAGATAAAGGCACTTTAGAGTTATCCGGAAGCTTTTGCGTAAATTATCACATAGTAATCGGGCAGCCCAGCGTCGCAGTTCCGGATTGTTTATTTTAGGGATATTTAACAGTGTCTAGGCCTCACCACAATCTCCTGAGGCCAAGGGACTGTTATAAATTAATTTTTCGTATTTAGAAGGTAGTACGTAGCAAGTAGGTTCGTATTGTACCGTACTGAATTACGGGGGTGGCATAGCATAATTGCCGCTCCCAGGTTAAATAAATTGAAAAAAAAATCGGGCAAGAAAAACAACGCGATGCCTGCGTTTATTCTTCGCCCCTTATAATCTAGAATTGTCACTAGGCCCGGATCTAGGGGGGAGGCGCTTGCGTCGGATGCCAATTTCGTGGGGCGCGAAATTCATAATTAAATTTAACTCTAACGCTGTAGCTGGAGGAGGCCCCACTATCCAGTTTCTGCCCCGATTTGGACAAATCATAGATCCGGTACTATCGACTCTTTCTTCCATTAACCCCTAATACCTTTGCTCTTCAGGGTGACGAGGAAGAGAAATGGGCGGAGAAAGCCGTGGACAGCCTGGTCAAGAAACTGAAGAAGCGGAAAGGAGCCATTGAGGAGTTGGAGCGAGCTCTCTCGTGCCCTGGGACGCCGTCAAAGTGCGTCACCATACCGAGGTCTCTAGATGGGAGGTTACAGGTAACATCATCATAAACAAGAGTTTATTAGGTAACCCCTCTTATGTGGACGTGAAGTAGTAGGTAGGGTAGGTAGGTAGTAGTAGGTTGTAGTCTCTTTGGAATAAGGTGATTTTGAATTTTGAATTTGATTTTGAATTTTGGAATAAGGTATAGTACAAGAAACAAGCAAAATTTTGAGTATTTATCCTAAGTATACGAGTGGTTAACACACTGCGGTTCAGAAGAAGTGTGTGGTCAATATTGAGAATATAGTCAGGGATTTTTACGATCAATTGACATATCACATCTTCAGAATGAAAGTGACCTAATCCAAAATGTTTAGATTTTGAATTAGGTCTCTATAACAATAATTTTATGACTCGAAGTAGAAAACTTAACATTTTGTATCAGGTCACTTTCATTCTGTAGATGCGATATTTATTTATTTATTTATTTATTTATTAAATACAATTGTATGCATTACAGGGGACCCCAAATCGCTTACAATGCTAATTGTTACCTACTAAAAGTGTACAATAAAGTTAACTAATTAAATAAATTACAAAAGCACCTAATTTTACGCAACAATGATAGATGATAGAAAGAAATATGGCAGGGTCTTGTGGAGTTAACACACCGCTAAGCAGGAATGATGTGTTCCAGTGCAAGTCAGGGAATGAAATGACTAGCAAAGAGGCAATCCATCTTGAACCTCAGGGTTGGCATCTCAAGGTTATGAATGTCTATAAGCCTCAGAGCCCACTTGCCTGGTTACCTGTGACCCTGTTTGCCTTCTACATGACTTAAAAAATAAAAAAAATGTCAGTACGCTGACCAAGTGAGAAGCAAGCCGTAGAAAGAGTTCATTAGGAAGTCCAAGTGCTGTATTTGTGTGCGTATACTCGTATAATGGCACCTGTAAAGTAATTTGAAAGGGAGCGGGACTAGTCGCATACATTGTTTGTCATAATTTAATGTTAGTCATAATTTTTTTTTGTCATACACCCTTACATGCTGAAATTACAGGATTTAATAAACACGTCGTGTAAACTCGTGTAGATTAGTTAGGTTAGGTTACTTTTAAAAAAATCCTGGGATAAAATCATTATTATGACTTGCGAAAATTATGACTTAAAACACATTATGACTAACAATATGTATGCAGCCCAATATGGACCCAATTTGAAATGATACGTTGCCAGGTACTTTGTAAAACAACTTGACAATCTTGTCTAGGGGACACGGTTTATGTAGGAAGACATGTCAAAACTGTTTTGTGTGATATATGTATATATAAATTTTCTCGTTGTCATTCTGACATGTTTTCCTGCAAAACTACGCAGATATTTAATATTATTTTTACAGTTTTATATAATGCTAGAATAAGTAGTGACATTGTTATATTTTTTTATTAAAAAATGACTAACTGTTGAGTTTCTTGCGGCGCTTCTTCTCAGCAGTGGTCTCCTCTTGGGAAGCGCTGGTAGATTTTGACGTGTAAAAGAGCCCGTACGGCCTACTTACTGAATAAATATCTTTTATCTTTTATCTTTTTTTATCAACTACCATATATAAACTTTTTGCTTTCTTCTTATCCTTTATATTAGTTAATAATGTTAACTTAGGAAAAATATCCCGAATTCCAGGTATCCCACCGCAAAGGCCTGCCCCACGTGATATACTGCCGCGTGTGGCGCTGGCCTGACCTGCAGAGTCACCACGAGCTCAAACCACTTGAGATCTGCCAATACCCCTTCAGCGCGAAACAGAAAGAAGTCTGCATCAACCCCTACCATTACAAACGTGTGGAAAGCCCCGTTCTCCCCCCCGTATTAGTTCCAAGACATTCAGAGTTCCCTCCAGGACATTCGCTGTTGCCGTTTCAGAGGACACCAGAACCAGCAATGCCTCATAATGTCTCCTACTCAGGAGCAGGATTCCCGCCTTCAGCCAGTTCTGAGCTCCCTGATACTCCACCACCAGCGTACTCCCCGCCATCTGACGATTCCGAACCTCCTGGAGATGTAGCACCAGTTTCCTACCAAGAACCCGTCTATTGGGCTTCTGTAGCGTACTATGAACTCAACTGTAGAGTCGGTGAAGTGTTCCATTGCAACTCACATGCTGTTGTAGTCGACGGATTTACAGATCCGTCCAACAACAGTGATAGATTCTGTCTAGGGCAGCTCAGCAATGTTAACAGAAACTCCACGATAGAGAACACGAGACGCCATATAGCAAAAGGTGTCCATTTATTTTATGTTAACGGCGAAGTGTACGCAGAATGCTTGTCTGATGCAGCAATTTTTGTCCAAAGTCGCAATTGCAATCACCACCACGGTTTTCATCCGTCTACGGTTTGCAAAATACCCCCAGGATGCTCTTTGAAGATATTTAACAATCGGGAGTTCGCTCAACTGCTCTCGCAGAGTGTCAACCATGGTTTTGAAGCAGTTTATGAACTTACCAAGATGTGTACTATTCGCATGTCTTTTGTGAAAGGATGGGGGGCGGAATACCATCGCCAGGACGTGACATCGACTCCTTGTTGGATTGAAATACATCTCCACGGACCGCTCCAGTGGCTTGACAAAGTCCTGACGCAAATGGGGTCTCCGCATAATGCTATTTCTTCTGTGTCTTAAATATTTCTTCTACGCTCGACCGCCCCCCACCGTTGTATGTGTTTCGGACTTTTTTTACCGTTTGCCCTTAGAAATGATTGCCATCTTTAAAGTGCATTTTTTTAGCCGCGTTTGTACAATTTGTACTCATAGGCTTTGCATGATTTTTTTTAACAAATAAAATGAATGTCAAGTCACTGATAGATTTTTATATGTTCACGAAACTATTCTTTTATATTGGAATATTATTTGAAAGGTACATGTACATACCACATTTTTTTTTTCAAATCGGGTTTAGCATTGTATAAACCGGTACTTTTCATTGTTTAAAATAATTCTTAAGCTCAAATCGTGTGTCCCAGCCGTTCGTAAGTCATTTATAAGTGTAATTATTATAAATATAAAGACATAAATTAAGAAATAATTATTATACTCGTGAATGTTTATGACAAGATAGATATTATCGTGTACAGGATGCTCTATGATGGTATTTTTTTAATCTAAATTTGTGAATGAAAATTTCATGTTTTATTATTTCAAGGTTAATCGGTGATATTATTCTATATATACGGATTGTATGTTATTATAAGGCCTAACTTTTTAAGAATTATGTTTATAGCTTCAGAATTGCAATCTAATGTTACGTGTATCTTGTATATTTTTTGTGTCTCTATTATATGAATATGGTAGTGAAGAAGTTAGATATAAATAGTATAGCTACCGTGATCGTTTTAGTAGCAATATTTTTTTGCGTCATTTTATAAATTTGTTGACATTTAATTTGTTCTTTAAAACCACGACAAATAATGTTACAAATCTAAATCTTTTTAAGAACAAATGTGTAAAGCATGAATAAGAACAATAGTAGTTTTAAAAAGTTAAAAGCCACAAAAATAAAATAGTTAAGGAGTTGTGTTCTTATTATACAATAGTTAAGTATGTTAGGTTTGACGGATGGTAGGAATATGCTTCTGTTTAATTTTTCTGGAGCAACGATTGATATACACTTATTATACAGGGTGATTCAAAAGTAAAAACTTTCATTTTATATGTTGATAAGGCACTACATACTGATCATACTATAATTCATAAAATACCCGGGTAGTATACACGAATTATTATCTTTTTATGACAAATAATCTTTAGAATAGGAGTTGTAACTTCAGTAGAATTCAATGAATTTATGATTTTTAAATGAAATCCACGTGACTGGCGTTGCTATTAATTAATAAAAAATAATAACGAACATCTAGTTTCACCAACCCTAGTACCATTAACGTAAAAGTCTTTACTACTGAAACACGCTGTATAAGAAAATACAATAGGACATCAAGAGAGTGGTTATCATAGACAAAAAGTGATTTGAGAAGATTTTAGTCCCATTAAAGGTCTCATTATAATAGTGCGTGATGTAAAAATCAACTCTCCAGAAAACCATCACTAGCGATATTTGAATTTGAATTGGATTAACTGAAAAGTTCAAGCCATATTTTAATTAACGACTGCTACAGGGGGTTAACTTTCTCTCTCAATTTTATCAAGACTGGAGAGCGAGAGGGCCACGGCATTCAAAGTTTTGGGGTAACCCACCAGATCAATATGATTAAATCTTTTAAAGAATTTGTGGCATTTTTGTCGTTATTTGTTATTGGTTAAGTTAAATTGTGCCATTGTGAATGTTTATTTTAAGAAAACGTTTTAAGCTAGTTTTATAATTGTAATTCACTGGACGTAAATTGAAATCATAACCTTGATAATCATGCCTTAAATAATTAATTTTAATAGATGACACTGAATTTCTAAATGAAATATATGTGTAACTGTTTAATTTGACTGGTGTAAATAGGTGCCTATGCGTTTGTGCCTACAAATAGAAATAAATTCGATATTTATAGTTACCGTTATATAAATGAAACACGTTTATACAGAACATAATTGGAATGAAACAAACTAGATAGTCCGTGCGCAAGCCGTGTAAACCTTTTCATCGCCATGTCAAATACAAAGGTCGTCGCTCACACGCCAATGACAGCTAAACACTAGCTAATTCCAACCTTACCTCATGGACACCTAGTTCATTTTGCGCTGTCAACCATGACGGATATTTCC
Source organism: Tortrix viridana (assembly GCA_963241965.1). Taxonomy (NCBI): domain Eukaryota; kingdom Metazoa; phylum Arthropoda; class Insecta; order Lepidoptera; family Tortricidae; genus Tortrix; species Tortrix viridana. The sequence continues at coordinate 1,152,594 of OY725179.1, read as the reverse complement.
GTCGTTGGCGTTGAAAAGATTAACTAGTTAAATCACTTGAGTGTTGCAACAATGATTCAGAATAAAATTGACGCGCACACGTCGCGGCGCTTGTGTGACATTGAACATCAGTTGCGATTGCAATCTTTTTTTTGCTTACACACGCGTGCAAAGGCAATCCTATAGTGATTTAACTAAAAATAAGTATATTTTAATGCAAAATAATTTTGCCTTTGTAACTCATAAGTAAGTACACTTATTATACTCAAATTGCACATGTTATATATTTTTGCGTCATTGCTTGTGGATGCTTGTCGTTATGTACCGCAAAGGGTACGTTTTTGAGAACACCCTGAGCTTACCTTCATAAAAACCTGAAAAGTATAGAAGTGGCGTAAATGTTTAAATATTTAAAACAGTGTTTTAATCCTATAAAATGATTTGATAAACAAAACTAGTAATGAGACTACCTGGATCAATAAGAAAATAGCATATTTATATTTATTATGTTTGACATTATCTTGGCGGTATTGTATTGTCTGTTTTTGTAATTTTTTTTACACGCTTTTATTAGATCAACCTGTATATATGTAAGTAACCTTATAGTAACAAAATGGTATAATTATGGTAGTGAAAGTTGGACATAGGAACTTCCTAACCTTTTCAGACGTCACACGCCAATGACAGCTACAAACTAGAGCTAATGTCAAGCTTATCTTATATACACACAGGTCTATTTTGGACTATCAACCATGACGGAAATATCCGTCGTTGGCGTTGAACCAGTGGTGCGGATATATCCGTCAATGGCGTTGAACCAGTGGTGCGGATATATCCGTCAATGGTGTTGAACCAGTGGTGCGGATATATCCGTCAATGGCGTTGAACCAGTGGTGCGGATATATCCGTCAATGGCGTTGAACCAGTGGTGCAGATATATATGTCAATGACGTCGAAAAGGTTAATGATTTATTTGCGATGGATAACTCGATAAAGCATCCGTCACTCGCACTTGCATACTAGTCAGATAGTAACAGATATTTTATCCAAGTGATAATCACGACCATAATAGGTCCATCGAATTTAACTTGCCTGTTAATAGTGAATTGCTTATTAGTAATACAAGTATCAATAAAACGTGTGTTATTTTTTTTTTAGCTTACCGACCAATATCGCTAGGATAATGACGGACAAAGAACCAGGGTTTCAATTCTTGCTCGATTCAGATAATATAATTTGGTCAAAGTAAACCCATTCGTTGCCGAAGACCATGGCCCTGAGATCCTGGTGCTGGTGAAATCACTTCCTTTCAAATTGTTTTCCTATCAAAAATATGACACCGAGTATAATATTAAATTTTATAGAAATAACGACGCGATTTCGTTACTGTATATCATGAGGATTATCTGGTCCAATTCTGACAACGCGATATATGTGTTCGGAACATTTATATCGGAATGCCATAGATAGACGCTAATTGGCGTTCTCCTCTTAACAGATCAAAGTACCAGCAATGAATGGGTTAGACTAACACCTTATTTAAAAATCGATGTACAATAAACCACGACGATTAATATTTCAACGGACTAAACTTTGTGTGTCAAACATGCTCCGCATCCTATATTACATGCATCACTATAGTGTCTGTCGACCGTCGAGGCGCACAGTTTTACACCAAATCGGGACGGCGTTAAAATTGATCTCAATTTAAAATTAAGGGCTATAGTTCCTCTGAATGACGCGTCCCAAACGCCGTAATAGTGCAATTGTTATATGTTTTGTAGCACTGTTTATGAAAATGTATTTTCTTATGCTACGAAAATGTAAACTGATTTCTTCCGAAATTGATTTTGACGTCATAATAACTTTCAAGTACTAAAAATAAACAAGATTTTCGCTTAGCTTGGCAAAATGAGTGATGGAACTATTATTCATGTGGCAACCATCATACTAAGCAGCACCGATTAGGTAATGGCATCACCTTCATTCGATATGTTAGACGTGAGAGATAAGATAAATATTTGGCAAATATGGCCAAGTGAAGTGCCACTAAGAATCTGATAATGTTGCCATTATTCTTTTTTTGCCAAGCTATTTAAAACCCACAACATACAGGGTGTTTTTTGTTAGAAATTATACACACACAATAGGTCGCACACATAATTGTTGAGGCAAGGAGACACAGCGATCTTCGATTGGAATTTTTAAAGATCTCAAATGTTAGCAGCTTGATACATTTACACACATGATAATGTAAAAATAAGACCCATTTCTATGATTATAAGCATGGGGAATGATTCTACATAATATTCTATGTAAAAGTTTCTCAAGTAAGTGGCGTTGTAGCGTTGCATTTTAACTGTTGATCAATAAGGCCTGAATATGTGCCTTTAAACAATTTTCTTACATGAATAAAATATTTTGTAATCAGAAATGTAGAAAAATTATTTAAACAGTTGGCTATTCAAAGCGATTGCCTTTTACCTCTAACGTTTTGAATTAGCTCAGAAATCTACGTACAGTTTGTCCAGAAAATCGATATATTTGTAAGATATTCTAATTGACAAACATTAACCTTTTCAACGCCATGTCAAATAAAAACTAGAGCTAATGTCAACCTTAATTAATACATACTCAGGTTTATTTTGCGTTGTCAACCATGACGGATATATCCGTCAATGGCGTTGAAAAGGTTAACTTGACCGTTGTGCGACTTCATTATTAATAAAGAAGTCAGAAAATATATACAAAATTGTCTTGCAAAATGTTCTGTAATTTTTAAGAGTGCCTTAGGATATTGTATGTCCTATGTTTTTCCGTTAAATATACCAAAAAAACGATTTTGGTTATTTCGACCGTATAAAGTAACTAGTGCCTATAAAATTAGTCAACGAGTGTATGCCTTACTTTTATTAAGTATATTAAAAAAAATCTGCATTTGGACTAAAAAGTTGGTATATTGTGCAGATGTAACTGCTATTTCATATGTTAGCTTTTAATAGTTTTTAGTGGAATAAAATGAAAATTGAAATCTGTATTTGAATTTTGAACAGGTAATGAACGTGTTGATGTTTTCTTTTGTATTTTTTTTAAAGTGAATGTTATAAATTTGTACATAACGTTTATGTAAAATGGTGTGGTTATTGTACTGGTACGTGACATGGTTGTTGTTTTTTGTTTTAAGATTGTTTTTGGTTGCGCGTTTGGACTTGGCGCATTTTTACATTAAATAAGTTGAAGAAGTCTTTACAAATAAGTTCAGGAAAATACTTACATTTGCGAAGTGTACGTTCAGTGTTTTCTTTGAACCTTTTCAATGTCAAATACGAAAAAAGTTCATACAATGACAGCGCAGGAATCAAATTTTACCGGTTAGTTTGGGGAACCTTTTTATGCTGTTTACCGTGACGGGTATATCCGTCATTAACGCAATGATAGTGCGGATATCCGTTGTTGATGCTGAACAGTTTATTTGATTCAAATTGAGTATTTTTGTACATGATGAATTTATTTTAAAAACATTGCAATACGTAGCTTACGTTAAAATAAAGATACCTGAAATTTCTTTGTATATTTTTGTGATGTTTTTTTTTAATGTGAAGAGTAAAAATATCGCCAAGTCCAAGCTTGTCTGTCGTGAATAGTCGTGATGCGCAAGAATAGCTGTTTTGGATTTCTAAATTAGCATAAAACTTAGGGTGTCTGTGGACTTCATCAAACTTTCGAACATTCCTTAATAGGGAATACGTATACATTAAATTATTTCCTAACAAAATATGAAAATACCGTTAAAGAGATAGCAAAAAGTGAAATAAAAATTGGCCAAAATACGGATAAGATAAACATTTCAAAACTACTAAACAGAGATCCGACATGATATGTGACGTCAGCGTATACTAACTACGGCCATATGTGACGTTTCGCAGGTGAAGGTACCTTGTGGCCATTGCCATAAGGTACCTTTACCAGTGAAACGTCACATATAAACTCCATGATAAATTCTGTTTTGCTAGAAAGTGATAGAAACAAATCTTTAATAGCTTATATCTTGGTTATTTTTATAGTTATTCGAAAAATAATTTTCTCTAATGTTTGTTCATTAATTACATTTATTAAAGCAAAAAAAATATTCATGCGTATTCCCTATTTCAAGCACATTTTTTCTCTAAAATATTAAAATGTGACAGGTCTTTTGCTCACAAAAATATAGTAACTACAGGATCAAACAAAACTGCAATATACTTTTTGAGTTATTATGGCCTGGTGTTCTTCAAAAGTAGGATAGATAGGTAAGCCATCTGGGTAAGCTCGCTCCATCGTCGACCTTGTCCTCTTTGCTTTCGTCTATGGGCTAAGAGCAAACCGATATAATATTAAAAAAACACCTTGTGCCAATCTTATACATAGGTCGCAATATCTTTGCATAAGCGCTCTAAATTAGTCAATGGGCGTTATTATACGTTGCTACCAATTTTAAAATTCGAATGACAAATGACTGCAATATATTATACCTGGTTCGAATGAGTAAATGAGCGAGTTCTATTTTTAAAATCCAAACGTTTATTTTTTTAATTTTCACGTAAAATTTTTCGTGTTTTTCGAAGTGGACAGTTTGATGCTAGTCTATAGATGTCTCTACGTAATGTACAAACAATTATGACTACTTGATTAAGATTTCGCTAAATACTTTAAGTAAGGTACCTAGTGTAAGAGCAAAAACGCCATCGTGTAATTTTTATTAGTCTCTGTTTAGGAATAAATCCCTTCTATTGAGGTTTGTTTTTCTTGATTTTCCTTAATCCTTAGTTTCCTGTCTGTACATTACATATGGTACTCCGAATTTCTGCCTTACTTTCAAGTTTAAACTAAAAAACATGTAATAAAAAAAATCATGTAATAAATGCTAATAAACCGACTATTATGGGGTGGGAGATGGGGGAGTTATTATGGGGTTCCATTGATTTTCCATAGACACCTTGCCCCGATATTGACAAAATTTAAATTCCAAACCAAAAATAATTATTAATATCAGTTTTCAATTTGGAGTGATATTGAGTAACATACACACAAAAAACGGCTATTTTTTTCATTTTTTTTAGGGTTCAGTACCCGAAGGGTGCCTATCGACTTTGTTACTACCTAAGCCTACGCTGTCCGTCCGTCTGTCCTAACTTAAAAGAGCTGTATCTTTTGAACCGTAATAGATATCCCGTTGATTTTTTTTTACATAAGTTTCACCAGTTTATTTTATTCATTATGTGCACTTTATCACTGTATAACGGCGGACTTCCTAATAAATAATAAAAAAGTCAAAAATTAAAATAATAAGGGGGGTCTCCATACAAGAAACGTTTTTTGTATTTGTTCTATCGTAAGAACGTCAAATTTGGTATGATTTTAGAACAAACTGACGACGCGGTTAGTCTAGTTGGTAGTGACCCTGCCTACGAAGCTAGCGATCGTGGGTTCGAATCCCGGTATGGGCAAATTGGGCAAATATTTGTTTGTAATGTAATAGAGCTTAGTTTGGGACTAGGTCGATTCGTGTGAGGTTGTCAACAAAAAAAAAACCCAATAAAAAACCAACAATTAATAAAACACCGGCCAAATGTGTACGGAACCCTCGATTCCTTTTGAAGTCTGTTAAAAAGAAGCAACAAACAACAAACAACTGCTTGTGGCGTCACTGCCGGAACGCATTTGTTCTGGAACATTGGTTTGTGATTTTACTTGTCGCTGAATACAAATGCATTGAGTGACCTCCAAAACGTACGCGTTATGCAGTGAAACCAGCTGGGTGTCCGGTCACAGTATAACGTATTTAATTCCAAGAATTCCAGGTACTTAGGTCCAAAATGCACATCTAATCTTATACCTACTATTAAACGAGAAACTCGTTCACGAAAACGGCTCTAACGATTTCGATTAAATTTGCAACATGGGAGAGTTTACGGGGGCGAAAATTCGATCTAGCTACATCTCATATCTGGGAAAATTCGTATTGGGAAAAAAATTCCCGCGCAATATGGTTCGTAATTTCGGGGCGGCTGCCGCCGTCTGAATAGACTGATGGTTAGAGCGTTGGCCTACTACGCAGACTGCGGGTGCGGGTTCGAACCCCGGCTATGGTCGGTTTTTTGGTTTTTGTATATAAAATAAATGAAAATTCGGTTTCGACTCGAGCGACGATGCTCTCTCGTACTTTAGGTAGGTGAACTTAACACGTTCGCTGCGGGACCAAAACTGAAGTTTTTTAGTATGGTGCGTTAGAAGGCCGATATGACCGCTACGTAAACTCTCTACTCCTGCGTTAGAAGGCTCATAAACCTAGTAAGGCATTGATGAACTAAAAGCCAATTATCTTCGTGAAAGCGCCGAAATTGGCATACTGGCCTATCACTATACACAGTAGAAGAGTTAAGTATTATAGTACTGGCCCCGCCCCGGGTTCCGATAATATACTGAGAAGATATATGCAAAAATAAATTAGAGGTCTATTGACCTGATACCGCACTGAATCATTGGTTAAATCAGAGACTTTATAGTGATGGGAAACAAATGATCAATACACTATATAAATTCACTTTCCTTTATTTTATAAGTTACATGCGGGTATCATAAACACATTTGAGATAGTAACCTTTTTTACATTCTACGCAGTAGGAAATGTTTACTTTTACTTTTTTATTTGCTTCCTCACTGCTTGAACCATATTTTTGAAACTAAAACTCCAACATTTTTTTGTTATTTGATCGACGAATGACTAATATTGTATGACTGTAAATGTACGCACTACTTGTGTAAATTTACAGACACGCGTGAATGTAAAAAAAAGATAAAAAACGATAAAAGATATTTATTCAGTAAGTAGGCCGCACGGGCACTTTTACACGTCAAAATCTACCAGCGCTTCCCAAGAGGAGACCACTGCTGAGAAGAAGCGCCGCAAGATACTCAACAGTTAGTCATTTTTTAATAAAAAATGTAACAATGTCACTACTTATTCTAGCATTATATAAAACTGTAAAAATAATATTAAATATCTGCGTAGTTTTGCAGGAAAACATGTCAGAATGACTACGAGAAAATTTATATATATATCACACAAAACAGTTTTGACATGTCTTCCTACATAAACCGTGTCCCCTAGACAAGATACAGCGTTTACATGATTTTTATGAGGTATGTACGAGTAGTAGGTAAGCTATTGAACATTAAACATTAGTTAATTTTCTGGTTTAGGCCAAGCATTTTTGTCCGTTAGATAGTCCTCGACCCTATAGTACGCCTTTGACATCAACGACTTTTTCAAGTAATTTTTAAGTGCTGGAAGGGGTAACTCTAAAACTACGTCGGGTAATTTATTATAAAAATGAATACATTGACCTACAAATGATTTATATACTTTACGGACACGAAACTTTTTTATGGCAATTTTATTTTTATTCCTACCCCCTTACTAATAAACGTTGAGTAACGGCTGAGTAGTTATACAATGATTTGTCCTTATCTGTCGAATTCAAATGTCACAATGACAGATAAGGACAAAACATTGTATAACTACTCAGCCGTTACTCAACGTTTATTAGTAAGGGGGCTAGTATTTATATTATGTATATCAGAATTTTTAACGAAAGAGTCTAGGTTCTTAATAACATATATAATATTTTCATAAATATATTGGGATGCTACTGTTAAAATATTAATTTGTTTAAAAAGTTCTCTTAATGTACTATCGTAACGCACATCCGTCCCCGCTAATTACGTCACATCACTAGTCGGAAGTAAATAACGCAATAATCTAAATCAGTGCGGCGCAGGGGGTTGAATGACCTTGTCTAATGACAGAGTGATAGCACATGCATCGGGTGTATAGGCCTGATATCGCAGCGAACGTGTTAACTTTTCATTTATTGAAAAATATTTTCCTTTGAATCTGTAACATCAATGAGTCAGAGGTATTACCACTCATGTCATGCTGGTATAACGCGGAAACACTCTCACTGACCTTGCGTGAGGACTATAAACTGGCTAGTTGGATTTAAGCCCCTAGGGAAGGAAATCTGGTTTAATAATGATGTATTTTTTACTTGGTTTATCGTAGCGTGGCGAGGTAAGATGACAGATGTACCTACTTAGTACTAATTTCACCATATGATGTTAAATGTTAATCGACTGTTAGTTCATACATTTTGACAGCTTTTTACACTCTAATCGTCTGTTAAGTAGTTGGTCAAATCCGAGAATAGGCTAATGTCGAATTCCACCAACAAACTCCGAGCACGTACATTTTCACTGGCGGGACTTCGTCACTAGAAGATTTCGAGTATTAGACAACTCCCAACGAAATCGTGATCAGAGCTCATAACTTAAACGGCTTAATGGATTTTCATCAAGCCAAGGCAAAAACACACTCGATTAAGTAGTCACTTTTCTATGTTAAAAAAAAATCAAAATAGGTCCATCCGTTTAGGAGCTACGTTGCCACAGACAGATACACACGTCAAATTTATAACACCCTTTTTTGCGTCGGGGGTTAAAAAGGGTCTTGACATAAATACGAGCAGATGGTCAACGAAGTAATTCACTTCTCAGTTTTCAATCTTTAATATTGAATTGAATACACTTTTCAATATATATTATAATACGGAACCCTTATAATCTAAGATAGGTAAGTTACTTATCAATGAGAAAGCATTGCACGATTCGTCATGAACATATCGTGCATCTATGCAGATGTTAATATTGTGCCCCCGCTTGAAAAGAAAACAAAAGATTTTCCGCCCACCGCTTTGTGTGTGGCATCGCTGTAACGATTCATATCTTACTACTTGATCGCGTCATAGGCCGAGAGATAGTAAACTATTATTTATTTATTTATTTATTTATTTTGTACAATTAACACTTACAGTCTAGCCAAACATGTTAATCGGTAACACACTGTTACAAGAGATAAATTTTAAATTATAAATATAAAATGCAATCGTAAAATGACAACAGGTATAGTTAAAAATAAGAACATTATCAGGCATATTGGGCTCTAATCTAGATTTAACATGAAAATTAGCCAATATCCTGCACTGAGCTTGTGGTGACAAGAGTTTCCAAATATCGACTAGCTGATGTAATTAATTTGGGCTCAGAGTCATGGAAAATATCTAGTGTATCGTTGCTGTCTAGAATATCGTTTAGCAGTGTCAGAGCGCGGTGCAGCGGCGAGTGAGAGACTGCTCGCGTGCGCGCCGGCGGGGCGGCGAACAGCGGGCTGCGGCGGGTGCGGAGCTGTTTGCTGGACACAGGTGGTACCCGATATGAAATTTGTGCTAGGAGAGTTGGATTACTAGCATAACCACGTATTATTTGAATGAATAAAAAAGAACTTTTAAAATATATGTATCATCGATATCTATCTAATCTTCTAGACTGTGCATTATGTCAAGACAAGTTCCGAAACGATGATCATCCACCTGTGTTCTAAACTGACACATCCGGAGGTGGAAGTAGTTTGAAGATCGTCTACATTTCATATTTGGGGCACTGAATCTTAGTTATAAATAACTAGCAATTGCCCCCGACTCCGTCTGCGTAGAAGTCGTTTATCGTGTATCCCGCGGGAACTATCAAAATTTCCGGGATAAAAACTATCCTACGTCCTTCCCAGGGACTCAAACTATCTCTATACCAAAATTCATCTAAATCGGTTCAGCGGTTTAAGGGTGAAGAGGTAACAGACAGAGTTTATAATATTAGTAGCATTTATAATATTAGTAGGTAGAAGACTAAGATAAAACACAGAAGCCAAAGATAAAACTTAACAAAATAACAACAGCAAAACATGGAATGTGTGTGTCTTCGCCGCAGTGAAACGGACACTGGCTCGGTATTTGATTATAAATGCTAATAAGTAACAACTTACAGATTTTAGTTTTAGGAAACCCTGCTAGATCGCGCTACTTTCTGGGTTAACCGCTACTAGCTCCTAGTCTATCCTGTAAACTGGTTGGCCGACCTTGCAACGAGATCGCTGAGTGGGTGTCTTCGATACATACATAATGACATGAAATATGTGCACGCATTCCAGAATTCAGACGCGTGCCAAGAGCCGAGAATAAAGGTTTTAGTGCTATGAATGGTGTAGGTATTTTTTAGGAAACTTATCCCTCACTTTGTCGTCTTAAGCACGGAGTAATTTAAGAAATTAACACAAACGACAGTGCTTCTTCTTTTCTTCCTTTGAATAATATCTACCAACTTGCAATATATTTAAATATATACACTGGATATGTCTACAATCTTGTTACGGATTTATGCCTCCGTAATCGATCGGCCGTACCCAAGATGCATTACGCTAACTTAACGATTTTCAAAATCAAGGAAAATGTACTTATAGGACGACGTGAGCTAACGATCAGTCGCATCAGCCGCCTATGTCAATTCCATACATTTTATTCCATTGATTTTATGTGGCCAATTTACCGAATAAATTATTTGAGTGTGAATAAGATCACGGAATATGCAAGATGTTGTTAAATGGCGTAAGTCGGCTCACGTTAACTACCTAAACAATTTAGTACAATTTTGGTCGAATTCGAGTTTAAAATCATGAAGAAAGTTACGTTACATATTACCTTCCTGAAAAACCCAAGCGTTACAAAAATTATGTAGTCTATGACCCAAAACTTTTTCATAAGCATAACAATAGCTTCTGCCAAAACAAATTCGAATCACCCAACGTTTAGTTGCAAAACCACTAGGGCCTACGAGGAATAACAATATTGTGGCTGTTGTAACTTCAAGTAACAGACGATATTATAAATACAAGTGGCCGAAAGGCGCGCGGCACAAGTCTGTTGTGGTCGGCCGCCATCACACGTGAAGGCGGGAAAAGTTTGACGTTTCGTGAAAAGTCGCCATGTTTGTTTTGAAGGTTAGTTTTTAAATAATGATGCTATTCATTATCTAATAAGTGATTACATGATCTGTTTTATATAATTTGCGGTTGAAAATTTTGGGCCCCGTCATTCCATTTACAAGTAAATATTTGTTAATTGAGGTTTTATTTTTTATTAAAATAAGTAATTCGTAACCAACTTTAAAAAATTATGAGAATCTTAATTATACTATTTTTAGTGTGTAGGTAGGTACTATGTTACGCGTGTATGGTTTAATTTTTACGGGTTTGCCCTCAGAATGACTTTGAAGTCGGTTCATTGTTTAAAAAAAACGTTTTTTTAATATATTTTATAATAGATATACCATAACCAAAGTGCATTCCTACTGTCGCAAGTAAAATACTAACTTTGTTATTTTTTATAAGCCAAGTCGTACCTACTCCATATTGAAAGGTAATTTAACCTTTGTTTGCTAGCCTAAGTGCGTACTGGACACCCGTTGCCCTTCGTATAAACAGAAATGTCTTACTTGGCTCGAGACGCCTTTTCTTTGATACAAAGTAAAATAAAATAGTCACTTTAGGAAGTTCCAGTCAATTCTGCGGGCTTAGCATGCATGCACGAGATTAAATTTGACAGCTGCTAGGAAAATGAATACATTACTTGCAACTGGGCAAATTTTCAATGGGACGCTGTGACTCCACTGTTGAAGTAAAATCCAGGTGGCGCTGCGATCGAGGGATGTAAAACATAACCTACATTTCTAGATTTTTGAAATCCCATCGCGAGTGACGTACGATACGTTGGTTTTGTGTACATTTAGGGTTCAATGCGCATGTTTCACGCATGCGCGACTATAGTCATCTTTGTCACACCGGGTATCCCTCGATTGCAGCGACGCTAGCGGCCTGGAACGTTAAGAGGCCCACGTTGAAACCCAGAGTTTTAAGACCTTTATGTAAGACCGTGGTCTTACGTTAGAATATGGAATAGATGTATTTATTTCCCTAGCACCTGTCAAATTTTATCTCGTGCATGCATGTTAAACCCGCTGAAGGCGTTAAAAATACTACACGCTTGCACGACGCGGTTAGCCTAGTTGGTGTTGACCCTGGCTACGAAGCTAACGGTCTCGGGTTAGTTTTTCGGTAAGGGCAAATATTTGTGTTGAACACGATTATTTGCTCCTGTTACTTGTATTTTCTCTATTTCAGTTTATATTTTCTTACTAGCTGTCTGCCCGCGACTCCGTCTGCGGAGTGTCAGTAATTTCGTTAAAAAGTAGGTAGGTACAAATAAAATTTTCATTAAGTGCGTATCATAAAGGGACAGACTTTCCAAAAAAATAGTAATGTTTCCTAACATTTGTTCGCTTTTTAGTGTTTGTTTAATTATTATGTGATTATGTATTACATGCAGCACATATACACTACATTCATGGCATTAATGCTTATTGCCAATACTTCATCACTCTTGACAAAATGGGGCTATCCAATATGCAGGGACATTAATCGTTGAAGAACTCTCCTATTACTTGGCGAAACTTCCATTTCACCACATTCATTAGGGGCTGTTCATTTATTACGTAAGACAATGTTAACCAATTTCTGACCCGCCCTCCCCCTACGTAAGAAAAAATAAGACATGGATGAACCCTCCCTCCTTTTTAATCTTACGTAAGATCAGTATCTACCAAAATTGCAAAGAAAAAGTAGCAAAATATAAAAACGCTTTAATTTTTGCTTGTTTTTGTGATCTTACGTAAAAACATCCTACCCCCATGTTAGAAAAAATAAGACTTGTTCAGACCCCTTCCCCCCTAAATCGTCTTACGTAATAAATAAACAGCCCCTTACAAATGATGGGCAAAAGTAGCGTGTTGTGAAATACTTATTATTAAGGAGTTCCGATGGTCATGTCTGGTCATTAATTTCACTTTACCAAATGGTGCTTTTGGAATGTAAGTAAATGTTCTTACAGAAGTTTGAAAATCGCTGTATAAGTCCTTTAAATGTTTGAAGGGTTCCATCAATTTACCTGGGATTCCATTATCAGAAAACTCGTATTTTTTATTTAGTAGATTAGAAACCAATTTTCATATATCTAACTTCAAAAATAACCAAACTTAGGGGTCGTGTTTCCAAAATCACCGAAAGTACTCTTGGTTTGTAAGCAGTAGCTTAAATACCAATTTCGTTAACCATTCCCATTAAAACTTTCACCTTCCATTTCACCCACTTAGGGATAGTTTTTCGGAAATCACCAAATGTTTTATATTTTATTTGTTAACAGTGCGTTTTATACCAATTTCCACGTTTTTGACTTCAAGAATGACCGAACCACCATACAAATTTTAACCCCCCATTTCAGCCCCTTAGGGGAAGTTAATCCAAAATCACTGAAAGTGTTTTTTTTATTTCCTAATAGTAGCGAATATACCAAGTTCCACGTATCTAACTTGAAAATTGACCGAACTCCTATACAAATTTCTACCTCCCATATCACCTACTTAGGGGTAGTTGTTTCCAAAACCGCCAGAAGTTATATTTTTTATTTGTTAAGAATAGCCTTTATACAAATTACCACGTTTCTAACTTCAAAATTGACCAAACTCTCATACAAATTACCACCTCCCATTTCATCTCTTTAGGGGTAGTTAATCTAAAATAGTCAAAAGTAGTATGTTTTATTTGTACACAGTTAAGTAGCCTAAATACCAACTTTCACGTTTTTAACTTGAAAAACGACCAAACTCCATCATAAACTTTAACCCCCTATTTCGTCCCCTTAGGGGTAATTTATCCAAAATCACCGAAAGTAGTGTTTTTTATTTGATAACAGTAGTCTCTAGAGCAGTTTCCACGTTTCTAACTTCAAGAATGACCAAACCCCCATACAAATTTGAACCCCCCATTTCAGCCCCTTAGGGGAAGTTAATCCAAAATCACTGGAAGTTATTTGTTAACAGTAGCCTATATACCAATTTCCACGTTTCTTACTTTAAAATTGACTTAACTCCCATACAAATTTCCATCCCCCATTTCACCCACTTAGGGGTTGTTTTCCAAAATCACCAGAAGTTGTATTTTTTGTTATTTAACAGTAGCCTATATACTAATTTCCACGTTTCTAACTTCAAAATTGACCAAACTCCCATACAAATTACCACCCTCCATTCATCCTCTCAGGGGTAGTTTATCCAAAATCGCCGAACGTTATTTTTTCATTTGTTTACAGTAGCCTATAAGTATACCAATTTCCGCGTTCCTAACTTGAAAAACGACCAAACTCCTATACAAACTTTAACCCCCCATTTCATCCCCTTAGGGGTAGTTTATCCAAAATCACTGAAAGTAGTGTTTTTTATTTGCTAACAGTAATCTCTATAGCAATTTCCACGTTTCTAATTTGAAAAACGGACAAACTCCCATACAAACTTTAACCCCCCATTTCTACCCCTAAGGGGTAGTTTATCCAAAATCGCCGAAAGTAGTTTTTTTTATTTGTTATTTTACGTATATGTAGCAAGTTTCGAAGGTCAAACTTCATTGGTTTTCATTTTATAGTTGTATGAATTCCAGTAATTTTAAACATAAAACCCTCTTTTTTGCGTTTTTGGATGAGATTAAAAATAAACACTGAAACAGGTATTTCTTTATTTTTATTAATAAGTATTTATTCTGAGTTTCATGATCCTAGAACAATCTAAATTTGTTTTTTCATACAAACTTTACCCCCTCTTTTTACCCCCTTCTTCTAACATTTTCCAAAATTTTTATAGCCTAAATGTTATTCTGATGTTATTTAAATAGATTTATGAAAATTTCATCAATATCCGTTCAGTACTTTTTACGTGATGCTCAGTCAAACAAACAAACAAACAAACAAACAAACAAATAAGAATTTTAAAAATGGTTTTAATATGTTCAGTTACTTATTTTAAATCGCCCTGATCGGTTTTTTTTTTAAATCTTCAATGTACAGACTTTTTGGTCTTAACGATTTTATTATATGTATAGATAGTAGTTTTTATCCAGAACCTATAGCACAAGCCTAGAGCTAAGTTTAGGACTTTAAAAAACATATATTGTAATTTTTTTCATGTAATAAAAAGACTAAACTAGGTCAATTTCTGTGAGCGCCATTATTTTTTGCTAAACGGAGATGGCGGGACGACTTGGACGCATTCCTTAGCAGCTGGCCGGAAGAAGCACCAAAGAGGGACTCGTGGAGATCAAGGGAAGCCTTTGCCCAAGCTGTGGGACACTCAAATAGGCTATTAAAATAAATACCTACATACGAAGCCGTTAAAGATAGTTTTAGGATTCCGTATCTCGATTATAAATAAATTGTTTATTATAATAACGCGTCTATACGATTTCGGGACCTGCGGGCCTATTCTGGCCGTGTTTATCGCGTGACAAAGCTTGGATAAAACATCCGTCATTCTCTCGCTTACGCTTACGTGTCAGAAAGTGACGGATGCTTTATCCACGTTTTGTCAGGCGATAAACGCGACCATAATACGGGCCCTGGTTAACTTCAGCAATATTACACCATTACTGTATGTCAACATTAACTAGTGCAAATAGTGCAGTAACTGGACTGTGACAGTAATCCTAGTGTTTAGTGCGAGTGGGCTAAACGACGCAGTTGACAGCTGTAACATTGTAGATAAGTATCTAGCATCGTTATTAGTTAATCTTGTGCTATAAAGAGAGCAAGAAACTCGGTGTTAGGAAAGAAAACAATATCATAAACACGAGGTTAACGTGCTCATTTGACATAAGCCAGTCTAAGTAGGATTAAATAGGATTCAAGTACTTAGTACGTGTAAGTAGGATTATAGTCGTGTCCAATTAGTGTGACGGCACCAGTAATGGACAAGAAACAAAGATGGATGATTCTTATATTGAAGAAAATAAGGGTTATTCATTTATTTTATAACAATAAACTTATAACCGTATGATATTTCAAGCTTAATAAGCCGTTGTTGGAATAGGTAGAGCTAATATACCTAAACTTGATGCATGTTCATTCAATAATGTGTTCCCATCTTACTCACGTATGAATGGACATGCGTCAAGTTTAGGTATATTAGCTCTACCTATTCCAACCACTGTTAATAAGTGTCCGTTATTGGTGTTCTGTCAGCTTGAAGTTTCCAACACTGATGTTGTCATCGTAGTCATTTTGTTGCATTTCAGAATAAAAATCAGTGTATTTAAGGTTTATCAAGTCATTTACGACAAGACCTACGAGATATTCTAATTCCTCTGCTTACCGCTTATCTACGAATTACACAGGTGACCATTATTAAAAAATCAGTATAATATAAATATAAAAAAATAAAAACTTGAAGTATGTTTGCATAGCAACACAACCTCGACATGTTTCTGTTTGGCCCGTTGGTTGATTGGTAGAGAATTAAGTCCGCCATTTGTACTTTATTTTTATTGTGCAATAAAGTTTAAAAAAACACAGTCTAATTAAAATCTAAATCTGGTTTACGCACAATAGTACAAATCATTTACTCTTTGACAACCAGTAAACCAACATAGAAATTCTAAGAATTTCTAACCAAGAATTAAATCTAGGTGCCAATCGCACCAATATCTAGGCTATTGCTGGCCTGTATTGGAATGCAAAATGCACAGTCAGGTAGCTGGGCGTGGACTTACGCAACGAATGTTCTAGATTGGACTAGGAAATATTAATTTTACCTAACTCACTGGATCTAGGCAGAATAAGGAAGCTAGGGATAACTTGAAAGGGTGCGTTCAGTACATGTTTTAGTTAATTCGCTACGGCCTTGCGTTTGTTTTGTATCTGTAAATAAATGACAATCGCTACTGATAAATATTTGACGTATCAATTGACGACGCGGTTAGCCTAGTTGGTAGGACTCTGACTACAAAGCTAGCGCCCCGGGTTCGAATCCCGGTATCGGCAAATATTTGTGTGATAAGCGTGAGCGTGTTCCTATGTCATGGATGTTTTCTATGTAATTAAGTAAGTATTTATTTAAATAAGTATATCGTTGTCTTACCACTATACTCAAAGACGCTTTTACTTAAATAATTTACTAATTTACCTGTAACATGCTCTAGTCTAAGAACGAAATATTTCCAGAGTAAATTTTTGAAGGAAATTAAGGACTATTATATATTAAATACTACTATACTAAGAGACTACTACTCTGTCAAGAAAGTACCGGGAAAAGATCAATAATACACAAACTGTTTGTTAATCATCCAAATTTATTTTATCACCTTCAAAGTATGCTCCTTCAGAAACGATACACTTACGCCAACGAATAATCCAATCATCAAAACATTTTTTAAACGCTGTTTCCGGAATTGAATTCAGTTCTCGGCGCGAATTCTCCTTTATGTCTTCTACCGATTGAAAACGGGTGCCACGAAGTGGTAATTTGAGTTTAGGAAAAAGAAAGAAGTCGGCAGGAGCCATATCTGGTGAATATGGTGGTTGCTCGATGGTATTTGTTGAGTGTTTGGTCAAAAATTCTTTCACAATGATGGCCTTGTGCGAAGGCGCATTATCGTGGTGCAAAATCCAAGAATTTTCATTCCACAAATCTGGCCTTTTTCGTCGAATTTGCTCTCTTAAATGCCGCATAACGCTCAAATAATATTCTTTATTTACCGTTTGACCTTCCGGCAAGAATTCCGAGTGCACAACACCGCGATAGTCAAAGAAAACAGTCAACATGACTTTGACTTTTGATCGACTTTGGCGTGGTTTCTTCGGTTTCGGTTCAGTTGGAAGGCGCCACTCCGAAGCTTGTTGACTAGTTTGCATGTCAAACTCGTAAACCCACGTCTCGTCACCAGTAACAATGCGTTTCATGAATGTTGGGTCGGAATTGACTCGTTCTAGCATGTCCTCAGCGACTCTCATGCGATTGAGTTTTTGGAGAAAATTCAGGTCTTTTGGGACTAGCCGAGCGGTAACATGTTTCATACCCAAATGATTAGTTAAAATAGTACGGATCGACTCGTGAGATACAGAAAGTTCGGCGGCTATCTCTCTCAAAGTTGAATGAGGATTTTCAGTCACTATTTCCTTCACTTTTGCGATGTTAACTTCAGTTGCAGACGTTGATGGCCTACCAGAGCGAGGCAAATCTTCCATCACATCTCGACCGCTTTTGAACGCTTTGTACCACTCATAAACACGTGTTTTTGATAAAGTCGAATCACCGTAAGCCTTCTGTAACATTTTCAGTGACTCCGAACACGAAATTCCATTGGCGATGCAAAATTTAAGACAAACTCTTTGTTCAATGTTTTTGTCCATTATGAAATTCGCAATACACACTAGATATGATATAACTAAAAACAGCACTGTATTTAATATAAATAACAGATGCAACTCAAACTCCGCGCCAAAATAGAAAACAGTTGTGCCAATCTAACAACAACAAAAAAAACAAAAATTTGAATTTGGAACCATAAACAAATCATCCATTCCCGATACTTTGTTGACTGAATGTATATCAAAAGGCGGGAAAAGTGACGTTTTCATGTTTAGGCGGGGCGCCATGTTGGTCTTGAAGGTTTGTTTCTTTAAGCTGGCCATACACACTAGGGTGTGCCTGCGCAGTTTTGCCTGTACAGTTGAACTGCACAGGTAAACCGGAGCGTGTATGTGACACAAGTTGCCTGTACAGGCGTGGAAACCTGCACAGTTGTGTCACATACCTGTGCAGTTCAACTGTACAGGCAAAACTGCGCAGGCATACCCTAGTGTGTATGGCCTGCTTTAATAAGGACACCATTCATTATCAAACGTTAAATTAACAATCCGTGAGTTAAGTTCCATCGGATGGAAGTAACTTTACATGAGCACAGTCTATGTTGTAACTTTTTCGCTTTATTGTAAGAGCTATACTATAGAGTTAAATGTTTATGATATAGAAGCAAGATGCGTAAAACAAAGAGGAATAATGCCTGTTTGGAAACATCGTGCAACCACACTGCCATTCTTGGTAATTTATAATGTTACCAACTTCACATAATTCTTGTAACATTGTATTTCCCATATAAGTGTAATGCCCCTTAGTTCCCGTGCAATACTTAATTCACTTAACCACATAATTAGTAATTGCGTGTGATACAAGTTCTTTCTATTGTTTTTTTAAACAATGGCTTGTGACGAATCGGTTTCTTTGTATGTTTTCCGGTAAAAATAGGAAGTTTTATTTTGATGGGTTAACGGAGGTCGCAAGTTTTTTGACAGTTAGTTCTTGCTTGTAATTTAACAAAACAAAGATTTTTTATTGTAAAACGTAGCCGGGTGAATTCATTACGGTAAGCGTGTTATTATAGCGATTATAATCGCATAAGAAAAAAAAATAACAAATTAAAATACATCAAGAGTAGCTATCGAATAAATCATATAAACATTTTTATTTTTATTTTGGTACAATAATACTTTGTTGACGTGTGAATATGGTGAAATAAGTAATAAAATCACCCAAGTCGCTTAGGAGTCAGATAATTTTTGCGTAACATAACACGTAATGTAACACGTAACATATATGCATTTAAGTATTTAAGCTATCCGTTTTAAAGAAGAAGGATTTTGAGTGGTTTTTGCAGTTTGAACTGCGAAGTTTGTCATTATCGTCACAAGCGCGCGTTGATGTCTATTTAGAGATGTGCTGTTCTCGGAAAGTTCCCTCATTTCGTATGAGAAATATTCCTCGTTGAGAATGTTCTCCTGAGTGAGTAAAATGAATAGGACTAGTTCGCCTACGATTCAAGAACAAGTTGCCATTTTGAAATACAAATGATGTTTGGATAAGTTAAGCGCATACTCGTATCGCGTTTGCATAACAGACAGATTTACCCCTAAAACTTGTAAAGCGCTATTCCGTCAGTAACTTTACGAAATTCTGTAGGACATTCAAAAACCTTAACGTTTTTTTATTACGTTAAGTTTGTATTTATTTATTATTAAAAGTGAATATTATTAAGTTCAGGTTCTTTTTTATTTTTGATTCTATTAGGTATCTTAAATAACTAACGAGATCCCGTCCCGTCTTTACTAGTTTTGGATGAGTACCTCTATAATTTCCCAATTTTTTCCTAAATAGTTATTTGGTTTTTTTTTCCGGAATACCAAAATCGCTTCTAACAACGGCTAGGTTGAGTTAAACTTGAGAAAAAAACAGCTGCGACGGGAAAAAGTTTTTTGGTAAATAAAAATTTGGGAAATTACATTTTACCAAAAATATTCCGACATATGCATATTTTGTGTTGATAGAAAACAACTTGTATAGGCTTGGAATCTGTACTTTTGTCACTTGCCTGGATTGTGTCACCAAATCAAATTCAAGACAATGCTCCACTGCGTTTCATGCCTCATTATTATGCCGAATAGCTCCGTATCGATTAGCATGCCTCGTCTAGTCAATGGCTGGCAACCCACT
The DNA here is from genome assembly GCA_963241965.1 of Tortrix viridana. NCBI lineage: Eukaryota > Metazoa > Arthropoda > Insecta > Lepidoptera > Tortricidae > Tortrix > Tortrix viridana. The sequence goes on along the minus strand of OY725179.1, from coordinate 1,132,266 downwards.
TGTGGTTGTGTAACGTTACGCCGCGATACTATAATACACATACAACATTATCCTTTGGAAGGTTTGAATCACCGACACTCTTCATAAAATGTTTTACTGCGCCGAATTTTCATTTCATCGACAGACATTTCCACGTGCAGGAGTTATAATTTTTTGGTGGTCACAGGTCTAACCTAACCTACGTAATCCATGCTTAAGATAATCTGAAAACAAGGTTTGGAATCACACGCCTTTGGAATCTGGTAGCCATCCTGCCTAGCTATAATATACTCCGTTTTTTTTCAGATTAAAATAAATGACGCCTTTTCACCTTAAACGAAGACAAAAATAGAAATGAAATACAGTGAATTGTAACTTCTATAAGTAATCAATAACAAGAATCAGAACATGTACAACTAGTCGTTTATCGCTGCCCCCTCGGGAACTGTCCAATTTTTCGGGATAAAAACTGTCCTATGTCCTTCCCCGGCATTCATACCAAATTTCATTTAAATCGGTTCAGCGGTTTAAGCGTGAAGAGGTAACAGACAGACAGGCAGAGTTACTTTTGCATTTATAATAGGTATTAATATGGATTATTTTCCAACGTTATTGGCGTTTTAAAAAGAAACGAAAACGAACTATAGACGAGAAACTTCTCAAATTGTGCAACTTACCTATTAGAAACTCTTTCGGTAACTTTCAAAATAAAATAAATAAATATTAGGGGACAATCACACACACGTTGATCTAGTCCCAAACTAAGCTCTAGGCTGGTACTATGGGTACTAGACAACGATAATCATACTTAAATAGATAAATACATACTTAAATACATAGAAAATATCCATGACTCAGGAACAAATACTGACGCTAATCACACAAATATTTGCCGATACTGGGATTCGAACCCGGAACCGCTAGCTTCGTAGGCAGGGTCACTACCAACTAGGCTAACCGCGTCGTCAAATATTCTTAGTTTTAGTTTGTAGACTGAAAATGTTCAATGCACTACAATGATTTTTAGAACTTCTGCCTGTGCATGCCGGCAATTTAACAATTGACGTAAGACGATCAGTCGCATCAGCCGCTTCTGTCAATTCCATACATTTTGTCGATTTTCGGATACCGCGCCGTAGCGATTATGAGCATATCACCCTGTACATAAATGAAATACAACAAACTTCTGACATTTAATTAATTAATAAAAAAACTAGATCATTCGAATGAATACGTATGTTTTTTATTGACGCATTCCAGAGCATTGACAAACATGATGTGCTCTAGTTCGAAACACTGAAGGTATGTTTTGCAATGACACGTAATTGATTCCTAAGTAAGGTCGACAAGTACGAAACGGGTATGTATTTTTACGCTTAGAATTAATTGGCTTTTAGTTGTGATACGTAAACGGACTTTTACGTAAATTAAGAATATATTAAGAGTCATGTTGTGAAATTAAACGAGTTTGCAATTTTATGTGAAATATACATTACTATAAAAATGTTTATTGAATATAAATACTCGTAGTTATTTGTTATGCAAGGCTGCAAAGTTGTTATATATTTGGTGCGAGAGCCAGTATTGAATCCCGAGTTAGCGAAGAAATCTAAAATTAACGCTACACTCGTGGTTCAAAAATAGAATCCTAAACGTAAAGAGGGATTCAAGGCCTCAAGACCCAAGTACGAGTACCTCTGCTGCCGTGTGAAACACAATTTTTCACGTCACCGTATCGAGGAAAACGCTAGGTACTAGTTGTCAGTAAAAAAAAACGAATCATATTTTATTCAATTGTCCAAATTTACAAAGTTCTATAGATATCAAAGAGCATCGACCTTAGTCAGTTTGATATAAGGCGTACAGCCTTTATAGAATAGCACTCAATAGTTATATTTATAGTGATATAAGCCAAGGTTGTGGCCATTCACCGGACATACTGTCTTTGTTGGTTGCTATATGACAAATACCTGAATAAGTGTGATATATTTTTAAAAAACACATGATTCATTGATAAAAACCTAAAAGAGATAATTTTCTATTACCACTTGAGGTGTTTTAGGACCTTTATGGTTTATGGTCGTGTTTATCATGTGGATAAACATCTGTCACTTTCTGACTAGTATGTAAGTGCGAGAGGGACGGATGCTTTATCCACATTTATCCACCGGGATAAAAACGACACGGATGCTGTTAGTTTAAAATCAACCATTTACCAACTACTATTTATCGACTGCTGTGTCAGTTTAGCGATCAAAAAATGTAGTGCAAAATGTTATGTACAGTCGAGGACAGAGATATGTTTACACTTTTGGAACTTATTACAATGGAATAAGGTGAAAAAGTGTAAACATCTTTCTGTCCTCGACTGTACACTTAAAAAAAAATAAGCTAGTAGTTAGTCTTTCCTTTCTAGTTTTGTAAATGCGAAAGTGTGTTTGTTTCGATACGGTTAAAAAGGATATAAGTCAACAACTCGTAATTAAAAAGGCTATATGTAAATCATATACAGAGTGCACTTATACCCTTTTTCATGAAAATTTTAAAAGACTTATTTATACCTACTATTTCTTACTAGGACACCAGTATTAGATATACACGCCTTAACCGATCGTCGGAAAACTTGGTACAGAGATAGTTTAAAGCTTAAAGACGGATATAGGGTTTTTATATCCCTAAAAATTGAATAGAGGGGATAGATAGCGACAACCGTCTTCTGCACGAACTCAGGCGAAAGCTAGTAACCAATAATTTGCTGTTTAGATTTTTAATCCAATGAAAATGAAAATATGATGAATATGAAGGCTTAAACATTAATAGGTCGGTCTGTTTGATGTTTCAAAAGTTTTTATTTATTATAACCCATCCTCCTTTTTTAAGTTAATTAAAAAACAAGTCAATTCGTTGTTTCATTTCTAGGTGAAAAGAAATAAACAGACAGCAAGAATATAAAGTTTTTAATAAACATCTGTTATGTAGGTAGGTACATTGAAAGCAAGATCAAGGTCGCTCGCATTTCAGCCTCTTGCATAATAAAACACCTCGTTACACTTTGCTGGCCGTGTTTTAATGTTGGTAGCCATGACTTTTCTTTATAGAAATTCCATTTGATAGATAATCATCGTATTTATTTCTCAATGGTAACCATGTTTTAGGGTTCCGTACCAAAATGGTAAAAAGGAACCCTTATGGTGAGACTTCGTTGTCTGTCTGTCTGTCTGTATGTAACAGCTGTTTTTCTCAGCAACTACATAAGCTATCAACTTGAAATTTGGCATAGTTGTATAACTTGCTTGCCCGCACCTGTTTTGAGTAAAAAAAAATGAAATTTATTTTAGGAATAATTGAAAAGAGGTCTAGAATGCGGGGGTTGAAAAATGAAAGTAATTTGATTATAATAAATAGGGTGACATAAAATGAAAGAACTTAATTTGCACATTTCAAAACTTTTTTTCATATAATTTTCCTTTTTGATTTATAACCAAAAATGTTCAAAAAATGACCGTATCCCCCCTTATCTCTAAAGTTTGTGAACCGAAAAATCTGAAAAATTCCTAACATAAGATAATTATTTATATTTTACAGGAAAAATAAAACAAAGTGTTCCAAATTTATAGTTTTCGAGAAATTGACAAAAAAGATCTGTACTAAAATTTAGGCAACTCAAAATGGACCTTATTGCATACAATTAAAGTATATAAAATCTGACTCGCACTTGCCCGGGTTTTTTTTTAATTTAGATTCTTACTGATGTAAAATGACGACAGAGTTTAATGTATTTTGTTTTTGTCTAATGTTTTTTTACGGAATATTGACCGACATTTTTATGTTATCTTGTTTTCATTTGTTAGCAGTCATGAGTTTTAAGATATAAATTAGATTAGAGTATGCTTGTTCGGTTTAATATTTAGAAATTGGTCTTGCGGTTTGGTTTGTGGCTGAAATTCAATACGAAATTGTAAAGGGATACGAAGTATTTCATTCACAGTAAGTAAACCATAGAAATTATCATAATGGATAGTTAAGAATGTACGCGGAAATGGTGTCATACAAGAAATTCGTGTACTTATGGAGAACAATAATTAAATTGTAATTACGTAAGTTAAACAGAAAATGTCTTAAGAAAAATTTATTGACTATTTTTTAAACTAAAAAAAGCATTTTTTCTGAAACAGGTTTAAACTTTAGATTATTATGTTAACATCATGTATAGCTATCACTTTTGGCTGTAAAAATATTTAATACATTTTCTACTTGTCCTTAATTTTTTGCGAGTGCTTGTTGTGTCATTCTTTTGCATTACAAAGAGAATGCAATGGAGAAATATACATAAAATACAAATCCAAAAAAAAATGTAATCTATTATTATTTATATAATAACGAATATGTCACTGATACACTTTGTATGTAGATAAAATTTTCAAAGTGAATAGACACATTTATTTAATACATTTTACTGCTCAAAAAAGGTACAAATCTCATATTTAATAGAAAAAAGTAACAAGTGTCATTTGAAGTTAAATTTATTTTGAACTTTGAATGCATGCTTAAGGTTTCAATGTTGAATGGTCTGACAATTTAAGTTATTGCGTTTTACTTTCAAACGTGCGAAATGACGGACTCAATTTTATTATACCTACACTTGTATACATTATTTTTTCTTTGAAATACATAAATATTAAATATTATGGTACAAATTGATCTAGTTCCAAACTAAGCCTGGGTACTAGGCAACGATAAACATACTTATATAGAGAAATACATACTTAAATACATAGGAAACATCCATGACTCAGGAACAAGTGCTCGCGCTCATCACACAAATATTTGGGATTTGATCCCGGGACCGCAGATTCGTAGGCAGGGTCACTACCAACTAGGCTAACCGCGTCGTTTACAAATAATTCGAAATTTTGTAACACTATCCATCCACTCAAACACTTCCAGAACATTCTAGCAATAATCAAACCACCTTGTTCACAGGCATCTCTCCTGGTAGCGGCATTCGTCGTGGCCAGTTCACAAGGACCCACAACTACCCCAGTCCCCATACTAAAGCAGCTCAACAAGCAGAACGACGACGGCTCTTACAGCTTCGGTTACGAAGCAGCTGATGGCTCGTTCAAGATTGAGACGAAGTATCCCAATGGGGATGTTGCGGGGAAGTATGGGTATGTGGATGAGAATGGGAAGCTGAGGGAGATCTCGTATGGAGCGGGGAGCAAAAGAGGCTTTGAACCGCAAGGTAAGGTTCACTAAATATATTGAATTAAATAAATAAATAAATAAATCAGGGACAATCGAACACAAATTGACCTAGTCCCAAACTAAGCTCTAGGCTTGTACTATGGGTACCAGGCAACGATATATATACTTATATAGAGAAATACATACTTAAATATATAGAAAACATCTAAGACTCAGGAACAAATACTCGCGCTCATCACACAAATATATGCCCATACCGGGATTCGAACCCGGGACCGCTAGCTTCGTAGGCAGGGTCACTACCAACTAGGCTAACCGCGTCGTCAATTAAGCTAATAACATTTAAGCTAACGTGATACGTAATCAAATATAACGGAACGGGGTGGCGTGCTACGCCGTCGTGAACGCGCTCATCCCCCGGCCTCCTAGCATGCATGAAATAAAATTTGACAGGTGCTAGGGAAATGAATACATCTATTCCATATTCTAACGTAAAAATTTACGCTTAAGGTTTAAAATAAGTATCCCGTCTTTATAAAATCACTATAAAAATGTCAAAATCGCAATAGTCGCTCAGTAATAAAAGTCAGGATGAGACACTTTTATTTTAAACCTTAAACGTTAAGTCTTACGTTAGAATATGGAATAGGTACATACATTTGACCTTGTCCCAAACTCAGATACTATGCCATCGTGCTTTAAGCCGAAACCATCATATAGGCCTTCCCCTCCTCCACGACGGCCGGTTTTGTGCTACTCGCATCCATCGGCTTCCCGCGATCTTCACCAGATCGTGGGTCCACCTTGTGGAAGGCCTGCCAACGCTTCGCTTTCCGGTCCGCGGCCGCCACTCTAGAACCTTTCCGCCCCAATGGCCATCAGTTCTACAAGCAATGTGCCCCGCCCACTGTCAATTTAACAAAAAATTCAGCCCATTCCAATAACTACAAGATTTGTAGCGAACAAAGAAACAGATAAAAAGGCGAGCTAGTACAAACATAAAATACACCAGATTGACAAAAGAAACCCGCAAACACATAAGAACAAAGAAAACCAGTTTATTTTCATACTTTGCATGAACACTGACCCATTTTCGCCATTTTGTAATACTCATAGGTACTATGTGACAAATCATCACAAAAACCCGTACGCAACATACAAGTCCAATTTCTACGCTTAAATTTCTTAAAATATAAAAACAGACAAACTGTTTAATATTAATAAGTTGCATTGTACAATTAACCGTTAACTTTAACTCTTGTAACAATTACATAAGCCATACAACTTCATACAAGACGTTAACCTTCTTTTTAAGTAAACCGACCTAGAAAACCAACAAAGCCACAATTTAGTTAATGTTATAAGTTATAATAGTTACAAGAATAGGAAAGAAAACCTTTAGCTTTAAACGCACTGAAAGCGTTTGCGGCGCGTCGGCGGTAGCGCTGTAATGTTCGAATTTGCATGAAAGAGACCATTTGGAAAGCGCAGCCCTTTGCCTGTCTCGGCATACTTTCAGATCCAAATTCGAATAGGCAGTTCCGAAACGCCTGTAAAGGAAAGGCTATGTCAATTCATCGTATTCCGACCAGAGCTCGGAAAGGAGTTTTGGGAGTTTGCATAACATGGACATACCATGTTATTTAATGGTAGTTGTCCCATGTGTAATTTAATTACCAATAAAATGATTTTATTTAGGCAGCCTTTCTATGTTCTTTTTATTTTCGGAAGGAACGGGTGTGGAGTATTTTAATGTACAATTTCGCTACACTCACGTTACTTCAGTGGATGTAGAAAGATCTTTTTCCATCTATAAGTGGATATTAAACGCAAGAAGAAATGCATCGAAAATAGAAAATATAGAAAAACTGATAGTCCTTTATTTAAACAATTACACAGATACATCAAAATCTTAGCCAGTACTCGTTTTGCAATGCATTGCCATTTTAGTTTAATCATAACGAATAAAGTTTTGTTTTGTTTTAATATTTATTTTCAGGGTGTATCCATATTATTGAGTACGTGATTACGATACAGACTGTCACTTTCTCGTGCGATTTCAAATATTTTATTCATATTTTTTTATTAGTCTTGGGGTGTACAGTATTGGTGAACTCTCATTTTACATATGGCACGAGCGAGACTCTAAACTGATGCGTGCTCATGCACTTCGCCAGTTTTTTGGGTTCCGTACCCCAAAGGATTTTAGGGTTCCGGAACCCTATTGCTAAGCCTCCGCTGTTCGTCCGTCCATCTGTCAGCGGACTGTATCTCGTAAATCGTGAAAAGTAGACAGTAACACCGGGCATTGCGAATCGAGCGGTACGGAACCCTCGATACGTGAGTCCGACTCGCACTTGACTGGTTTTTTATTTCTTGTAGTCACTTCATACAGCGACGTTAATAAAATTAGCCCAAGGATATTTTCTATCCTTAGGTATTTTTGAGGTGTGTAATACTTACTGTAATCATGTCGTCCGCCCAACAGTGGCCTTCGAACAGTAATCAGCTGCCATAAATAAATTACCTGTTTGGTAGGTCAACCAGCAACATTATGGGTACCAGTTTATAAAATATGGTTAGGAAAATTCATCTTACTACAAATTGTACTAGATGGCGCTGGCCGTTGCGAGTTACGTTACCAAAAAAGTAAATAAACATGGCGTATGTAGGGCGCTTACGAAATTTAACACGCCAATTCACATTAAGTAATTGATACCGATAAATCTTGCTTTGGTTGTTATTCGGTACTAGCTTTTGCCCGCTTCTTCCTATTCCTATTATTGCTATTCCCTCTGGAACTGTCCATCTTTCCGGAATAGAAAGAATTCTATGTCCTTCCTCAGAACTCAAACTATTTCCATACCAAATCTCATCGAAATCAGTTCAGTGGTTTAGCCGAGAAAGCGTAACTAACCAACTCACTTTCGCATTTTATAATATTAGTCAGGATTTATCTTATGTCTTGATTTCCTACTTTTTTAGTACTTAAATTAGATTTAAGTTGCTATTGCATCCGTCGAGAGAGTTTTATCAGAGAGAATGTATATGTTATATGATTGACGTAAAGCCAACGAACAGTCGCGTCAGCCGCTTATGTCAATTCCATACATTTTGTCAATTTTCGAAAATTGTTCTTAATGCATCAATAGGGGCCCATGACACACTACACTGACAGCTTGCTAATTTATTATTTGTACGTAATAACGTACGACGTTGACTGTACCATCCAAATTAATTGAATCAAGTTAATCTATGATTCACAAGCGTTAACTTGCGTTGACGCAACTTTGCGTAGTTTTACTCATTCACTTATATACATTTAGAAATTTTGCTTAGTTTAATTCTCTAAAGTTTATCAGGGCGTGAAGGTTAAGACTAAATTATGAATGCATTGCAGATTATCTTTATTCATATTTCATTATAACTCTTCACCTATGGCACATTAAGTACTTACTGGATGCGAGTGGCATCAATTAATAAATAAATAACAGAGGATAAGAATTGTAATCATAACGACAATTTTTTGTAGCAACTTTTGGAGCTGTGTCCACATTGGCGAGCAGGAAACGTCTTTCACTTAACAATGATAAAACTATCTCCCTTTTTTCAGGATCTGGCATCAACGTGCCACCACCAACCTTGAACGACCCGACATCCCATAACGCTCTCACCGAAGGCCAAGAAGACGACGGACAATACCGAGAAGACCCGAGCATCTACGAAGATCCTAAATACAACCGCCGCCAACCTACTTCCTCCAGGCAGTTCTTGAAACCAACGCAACAAGAATTCCAACAGACTTATCAACCACAACAGAATTATCAACCACAGCAGAGTTACCAGCAACCAGAACCTCAATACCAGCAGCAGCAGACTTACCAACCGCAACCATCTTTCCGTTCAGGTCTCTTCTCTCAGCAACCGAACCTTTTCAACCAATCTCCTCAGCAATTCCCCCAAGAGCGACCCCAGAGCCAGATATACCACCAGCAACCACAGTTCTCTTACCAATCGTCATTCACCCCTCAGTATAATCAGTACCAGCACCAGCCCCAGTCCCAGCCCCAGAATTATCAGAATCAGAATTATAACCCGTTTGTGGGGCACCCAGCGCAGAATTTTGATCCCAACACTGGGTCGTACACCATTGACTTCACTGGTTAATTATTTTCTGTAGGTATAATTTGTACTTTTAGTTTAATCGCTGGCATGTTCTATGAAAAGTAATTCTAAGGCTGCGTTTCCACCAGAACTGTGCGAGGCAAATCCACCAATAGGATAGCTGCGCTGTATGAGGCTAGTAAAATCATGTAATAAGTACTATTGGTGGAATTTTCCTCGCACACTGCTTAGCTGCCTCGCACAGGTTCGTGGATCGCTGCCTAAATCTATAAGACTAAAATAAATTTGTCAGTGAATTAGGGAAGTCCAATATAAACACTGATACGGCTTACTCACGTGTAGGAAACGGCCGACATGTTTCGGACTCATTAGGAGTCCTTTATCAGGGGAGTGTAGATGAGTCCGCGCCAGTGGCATAGCTGTTGGACCTGACCAGCAAACCTCAACCTCAAAATGAACTTTCGAAAATTCCCCCCACCTTCAGAATATAAATCTCGGGTCCTAGCGAAAAAGGGTATAAGTCAACTTAACTCTAAATAAAGAAGGATATAAATCATACTCAGAGTACAATAGACTTATACCCTTTTTCACGTAGAGTTTAGAAGACTATAACAGGTTGCAACACGACTTCAATCACGGCAACTCAGTTGAAAGAAATTCGAAACTTGTAGGGAATCTAGATACAATCATTTTTTTAACGTCAATCTTTGGTTACCTAGCTATAGATACGCCACTGGTCCGCGCTCGCGATGATCTGATGAAGGACTCCCACGAGTCTGAAACATGTTCGTTTCCTGACTAACACGTGAGTGAACCGTATCAGAGTTCATTTTGTTTTAAATAATGACTCACGCTAATTTAAATTGTGTCGCTGTTCAATAGTTATGTACCGTTTTCATTCTCTATGCCAGCCATTACAGATTGATCAAATAATAAAATTAATATACCATCCGTACGGCCGAAAGGGATAAATCAAATAATACATAATTTTTTGGTAAATTTTAGTTAAAAGTCTCTGAGAAATTATGATAAAAATAATTTGAGTTTTTTTATTTCAACTAAGGCGTTATTTTGTGTCGATTGATTTTATGCCGATCATTTAAATTAAAGTTGGCCATCTGCTTTTTTTATATGTGAAAGAAAAGGAGAGAGCTAAAATTTATCTGTCATATAATCTAAAGGATTCAAAACAAGTACTTAGTATAATTAAAGCTGTTAGTACTTTGTTATTTTAAGGGTTGCCCAAAGCGAAACGATCGATTTAATTTTATATATTTTATAGTTAGTACTAGTCAATATGTTTGTATAATTGAAGGTGTAAGCAGGCTTTAAACTATAGTGACTACTTTAACTAATAGGGATATATCGATTGTGATTATTAATTCTCACATTAAACCAATCTAAAGGGCATCACAGACTCATAAGAAGAAACGGCACATGTGCAAACGAATTGGTTTTGCATATGCGACCTCTTTTAACCTACACAGGGTTTAATGTACTTCTGTGAATAATTTGCAGATGTGCCTTTTTTTCTTAGGAGGGCAGAACAGTCCGTCGGCAGCCCCAAGTCTGTCCAACGGCCTGCCGGACAAAATCTATGAATATAACCTGTAATATACCGAGTTATAGCTCTTGCAATTCACGAAGGCGAGTGGGCTTTACTTGTGGTAAACACGTATCTGTATACAGCGTCGCGTACACGCACACACAGAAACAACATGCACAAGTGACTTGTGAGTGGATCTCCGTCAGACACGCACACTACTGCAATATGCATGAACACGTTCAACACTAATAAAGCCCACTCGCCTTCGTGAATAGCAAGAGCTATAAAAACTCCAGATATAAACGCCTAGAAAAACCTCTGAGCAATGGGCCTTCAACGGGCTCCGAGCACGTAGGTACATTTTCACTGGAGGGACTTCGTCACTAAGATTTCGAGTATTAAAAAACTCCCGATTAAATTCGATATCAGAGCTCATAACTTTTAAACGGATAAACGGATTTTCATCAAATCGAGCTAAGAACACTCTCGATTAAGTCACCTTTCTAATTAAAAAAACTTAATTGAAATCGGTCTATCCGTTTATGAGCTACGATGCCACATACAGATAAACAGATACACACTTAACCTTGTAACACCCCTCTTTTTTGCATCGGGGATTAAAAATTTATGAAATCGTACGTGATTCTGTGTCCTAATATACCGCACCTTTAGAATGAAAGTGACCTAATACAAAATGTTAAGTTTTCTACTTTGAGTCATAAAACTATTGTTATAGAGACCTAATTCAAAATCTAAACATTTTTGATTAGGTCATTTTCATTGTGAAGGTGCGAATTACGATGAACCGTGATCGGCCGCCGGACAGTTGGTCTGTGTTACCCTTTACGCTATAGGCTTTTTTCGCTTGACAGTACCTATAGCTACTATAAAGTTAATATGTGACGTTCCCAATATAAAGGGACCTTATATAGGGGGAAGCAGGCGGTTGCGCCGTTTTTAGAACTGATACCATAGTATTCGTATAGTTACAAGAATAAGAAGAGCGTAACTGCGTTCCTCCTTAATGTCCCTTTATATTGAGAACGTCACATATGGTTAAGATATAGAAGTAATATGGGCTTAAACACATTGCAATAGAGTCCCCAGTGGCTTGTGTACCTTTCCATTTCATACAAAATGTTGTGGAAATAAATAACCACAAACGATATTATGACCATATGTATTTATGCATATCTTTATACTTGTGTAATGTTATAAGAACTATTTCAAATAAAAATGAATATTATTTTAAACAAATTATATACACTTATGCACTAACTAAATTATTGCACATAAATAAATTACTGTATGTATAGTTTAAAAAAAAGTTGCTATAGATATTTAGTCTAATTACCATATTTGGTCCTGACTCTAAAAATCATTAAAAAAATACTTTTATAATGTGAAATACAATCACGTATTTCTAAGATTTAATGAGAAAATGTATACGATAAAATAAACACGGACCAACGGTACAAACAATATTTACATATTATTATTTGTATGTAATTTATATGTTAGTTTAATTGTAAATATTCTGTACTTCAATAACCTGTATAAAAATAATTTAAATTGGTAACATTTATTTAAAATTTAAGTAAAAAACTAGAAAAAATCAACTACCAAAATAAACAAATTTTCTATTTCAATAAACCTATTCAAAAATACCTACATACAATAAAACCAGAGTTAATAGTACTCTGCTGTCTATCGCGGTCACACTTTGGCCCCCTAGCATGCAAGCACGAGATACAATTTGACAGGTGCTAGGGAAATTCTAACGTAAACTTAACGCTTTTTAAAATAAGAGTGTACTGATAAAATGTGAAAATCGCAATAGTCGCTTAGTAATAAAAGGTAATAAAAGTCTGGACGAGACACTTTTATTTTAAACCTTAAGCGTTAAGTCTTACGTTAGAATATGGAATAAATGTATTCATTTCCCTAGCACCTGTCAAATTTTATCTCGTGTATGCTTGCTAAGCCCGCATCACCTGGTAGTTTGGTACATTAATAAAAACGATTTTGATTCAAATGTGACACGTTGTTTGTTGAAATCGGTTCAACCTCTGAGAGGAAATAAAACCATACATATATAACAAACATATTATCCTTTTTATGGGCAGTCTGGTAAAATTGGTAGCAGCCAAATATGTAAAATCTCTTGACCTTTCAATATTATGGTCGTTTTTATCGTATGGATAAACACATGATAAACATGATTAAGAGGATTGTGAGGTGACGGCTTTCCATACAAACGGCGATAACGTTTTCCACCCTCTAAATGTTAACCGATTTCGACCAATTTTTGATACGGTGTCAGTCGGAACAAAAACTATGTCCGTACGTTTCGTTTTTTCAATATTATTAATAAATTTCGATTTATTTCCGTTTTATTGTTTTCATACAAGAGTAATTATAGTTTAAATATAGTTTTTATTCCGACTGACCACATATAAAATTGGTCTAATTCAGTTTGTATGAAAAGGCTACATTTTGCAGTTGGTTCACAGTCCTCTTAAAACATCTCTCACTTTCTGACTAGTACATAAGTGCGAGAGTGACGGATGCTCTATCCACATTTACCCACATCGATTAACTCGACCATAGTACGGGAGCTGGACCCTAAACCTATTCCTTGTCACAACAGTTACTTAACAAACCTTATGCAATAAATAACCAATAAGCGATTCATTGAAACCATTTTGTAAAACAAAATGGCCGACACGTGTATCGACTGTTGATATCGATTAAATAAATGTTACGTGTACTCGTTGTTTTCTTTTCCTATAGTGAAAGTTGTTTGGTCATCGTATTGTAATAATGGCTAATTAGAATTTTATAAAGGTATCATTGGTAACAAAAAAGTAGGGCAACGCTTTGTTAGTAATGGTGTTATGGACAGACATATTGATAACTGTTTGATACATTTTTAGGGTTCCGTACCCGAAGGGTGCCAGCGGAACCCTATTACTAAGCCGCTGTCTGTCCGTCCGTCTGTCTGTCAGCGGACTGTATCTCAGGAACCGTACTGCCCTGCTAAGGAAAAAGGCAGTATTTTACACAAAACTACTGTAGTAATTTCACCTTATTACCCAGTAATAAGGTTGCAATTATTACACTAGTTTTGTGTAAAATACTGCATTTTACCTTAGCAGGGCAGCGTAATAAGGAATTTCCGCTATAACGAAAAAAAAAAATAATTAATGATTTTTTCGGTGTTTTGTCTTGTCTTGTACAGTCAGCGTAGATAGGATATATCGCAACACATCCTTATTCCTGTGTTGCGATATATTTGGCTACTTTCGCTGCTCCTATCTATCTGAAGCTGACTGTACGATGGTACGGGACCCTTTGTGTGCGAGTCCGACTCGCACTTGGCTGTTTTAATAGTCAAAGAATGGCAAATTAACACATAGATCTCGTGTTGGTAAGTGGGGTCTCAAGTCTATGGACACATGCAATGCAATCTCAATATTTCAAATGCGTTGTCAGGCCCAGATTCAGTAAGTACCTACGTGTAGTTTGTAATCGTAGTAGATTTTTTTAAATTGGAAAAAAAGCTAAATACATTGAGGAAGGAATTCAATTATGTCTCGTCATAAATCTTAATCAAAAAGGAATGATAAGATGAGAACGATTTTGACAAGTTCAAATCAATTATAGAGAACAATCTTACTAATTTGGGTAAAAGGAAATGCTTATAAAATAAAGGGCGCCATGTCGTGGCAGAGAGTCGGAAACGCCGCGGGCACGTCCGGCTGAGTGGGCGGCCTTAGCAACAGGCGCGTGCGCAAAGGAACCAAGATTTAATCTATATCATACTAATATGATAAACGCGAATGTGTGTGTGTTCGTTACTTCTTCACGCTAGAATAGCTGGACGGCAAACACATTTAGTAAATATTTTGAAGAAAAAAGCTTTATGTAAATAAATTACTTATTTTAATATTTTTTTACTAAATAAAGTATTGTGACAATCTGTCGTGCAGCTCAACATAACCCATTTAAATAACAATTAGTAATCTATAAATGTATGTTTATTATTTATAATAATACTAGTGACCCGCCCTCGCTTTCCTCCAGGTACTATTATATACATAAACTGTCCGTGAAACGTTATCTAACTGATGGTGAAAACCGCATTAAAATCCGTTGCGTAGTTTGAAATATCTAAGCGTACATACAAAGGGACAGACAGCGGGAACGACTTTGTTTTATACTATGTAGTGATGCAGAATACAACATACACACAGAATATTTTTTGTAAATATTAATAAAATCTTGGTTCCTTCATACATAGAACCATTCATCGAAATGTCAAGTGTGAGTCGCGCAAGGTCGGAATTCGGGCGACAACTTAAATCAAGTGCTACAATGTTCAAACCGGTTTGGGCCGACCTTTTTATCATTGAAATTCGAAGTACACTTGATATTTTAATCGTTTTGTAATTCAATTGTCATAAGACCTAAATAGATCGATTTATGTTAGGTACGATCGGCCTTATAAGTAGCTGCACGCTTTAGTACCTTGTCGCTTTAACATCTTTGACAGATTAGTGCAGCTGTTCAAACATGACGTTAAACGGCTAAATGACAAAGCACTGGCGTGTGCAGCTACTACAACAGCGAAACATTTACGGGTCTTAAGGATCGACCACACTGAAGCTTAAAATACGCTCTAGCGGGCTTAACATGCATGCTCGAGATAAAATTTGTCAGGTGCTAGGGAAATGAATACTATTCCATATTCTAACGTAAGACTTAACGCACAAGGTTTAAAATAAAAATGTCTCGTCCTGACATTTATTACCTTTTATTACTAAGCGATTTTCAAATTTATATATCGATTTTATCAAGACGGGACGACGCTGCGTTAAATGCGCTACAAGTAATTAGCTGGCGTTCTTATGGACGTGGTCACACCGGTCAACGTAAAAGACGCGCTAAAACATGACGCCAGACGCGTCACTGCCTAAACGTTGCGTCAGCGTATTTTAAGCTTCGGTGTGGTCGATCCTTTAAGTTGTCCCCTCATAATTTTTCAAACAAAAAGTACGCTATATCCTTTCCCGAAACTCAGGCTGACTCCATGCAAAATTTCATCGAAATTGGTTTAGCGGTTTAGTCGTGAAAGCGTTACAGACAGACAGACAGAGTTTATTTATTTATTTATTTATTTTATTAGGAGAACAAACAGAGTCAAAACGTACAAAGGAACACTTATTTTCTAGACCTTAAATAGAACATGCGTCCAACTCCTCAACAGTTACTTTCACATATTACTCGTAGTATGGATTTAAGTAAATATCAGCGGACAATGTGACACAAATTAACCTAACATAATTATATAATATTTATTATTAATTATATACCTACTTAAATAGGTATATATAGAAACCATCCATGTCTCAGGAAGATAGTGGCCCTCGTCACAAAAATATATGCCCATACCGGATTCGAGCCCGGGACCGCTAGCTTCGTAGGCAGGGTCACTATTTATCAAATAATTATAATCTAAACCACGCAAACTTAATTAAGTTTATATATACACTAACTTAGCACTAACTAGCATGCTTGTACGAGATAAAATTTGACAGGTGCTAGGGAAATGAATACATAATATTCCTTTAACGTAAGACTTAACGCTTAAGGTTTAAAATAAAAGTGTCCCGTCTTGATAAAATCGCAATAAAAATGTGAAAACCGCAAGTCGCTTAGTAATAAAAGTTAATAAAAGTCAAGACGAGACACTGTTATTTAAACCTTAAGCGTCTTACGTTAGAATATGGAATAGATTTATTACTTTCCCTAGCACGTCCTGTCAAATATTATCTCGTGTATGCATGCTAAGCCCGCAGCCGCACCAAGGTCAGGTTTCGTTCCTGACTTTGTTTAACGCGTTTTGTGGACACACCTTATTTTACCGTACAGAGTATCAAATAAATAGAGGCAGTTTCTTAAAAGTTACACGTCGATTTGGCAGACCAAAATCAATCAATATAATGATAATAATATTGCTAAAATCAATCAATACTTCAAACGAATCAGTGACATCGTCATATCACTCGAAACACCTTCCCGAACGATCTCCGCGAGGGTCGTTGTGCAAAAGACATATACCATACTAATATCATTAAAGCGAAAGTATGTTTTTTACTTCCGTCTTCATGGTTCATCGCCTAAACTAAATGTTTGGTACAGAGATACTTTATTGCTTGGACACAGTATAATTAAAGTAAGTTAATCAAGCGTCCGATACATCTCACTGCTGGGCACAGGCCTCCACTCACAATGAGAGGGTTTGGGCTATAGTTTCCACGCGGGCCCAGTGCGGATAGGGAACTTCGCACACACCGTCAAATTGCTTTTGCAGGTGTGTGCAGGTTTCCTCACGATGTTTTCCTTCACCAAAAAGCTCAAGGTAAATTTACAAATTATATTTCGCACATAAATTCCGAAAAACATAGAGGTTCGAACCCACGACCCTCTGCTTAAGTGTCGGCAGGTCAAACTATTAGGCTACCACGGCTTTTTTAATAAATTTTAGTATAATTAGCTTAGTAACAATTACAATTAGAAACATCGACAATTCCTTATAACTATTACATTTCTTACGTATCTTAATAAACATATACTTAAGCACTACGCTGAGCAATTGAAACTCTATTTTACACGCTACTCTATGACTCAGATCACTTGCAATATAACATGTACGGAGTCTATAAAAACGATGAATTAAACATATTTTAATGGGCCATTAATTGTTTAGACCGCCATTAAATTGGCCTCTAAAGTGTTATTTCCTATACTTTTAAAACTAACATAATTATGTGTATCGAATAAAAATATCTAAAGCGTGCATGAGAAAAAAAATTGCAATTTTTAAATTTACATAAAAATAAATAATGATAAATAAATAAATATCAGGGGACAATTTCTTGACAACGCTTGTACTATGGATACTAGGCAACGATATACATACTTATATAGAGAAATACTTAAATATACAGAAAACATCCACGACTCAGGAACAAATACTCGCGCGCATCACACAAATATTTGCCCATACCGGGATTAGAATCCGGGACCGCTAGCTTCGTAGGCCAGGGTCACTACCAACTAGGCGTCGTCTAAAATTACTTACATTAATAAAGTTAAATTACCTTTAATTAATTGAATAAAAATGTATTACTTTAAGGGCCTGTTTCACAATCGACAAGTAAATTTATCTGTCAAATAAATATAGCTCTCTCCTTGTCTATTTCCAAGTGTAAGAAATGGAAAGAGCTAAATTTATTTGACAGATATGCTTTACTTGACCATTGTGAAACTAGCGGTAAATATACTTAGTTATTCGATAAAATGTACTTTTTTACCTTTATACATAATAAGTATAATCTAGTGTAGATAGGTATCTAGTTTTAATATCTTTCCTTAAGAATGAAGAAAAGAGATACAAGATATTTTTGTATCTTTTCTTCCTTCTAAAAGGAATGCAATAGTTCCGTGACTTAATTCAGGGTCATTATTTTCTAGCTTCAATCTAATAAATTGCATGTTTAATAATAAATTGGCTTAAGTCAAAATAAACCTATATTCCATTTTCAAGCGTAATTAGAAGCACTTGAGATTTAAAATCAAACAGCCTCGTTTCAATTAAGCGTGCGTAATGTTAGCTCTGCAGTAACAGTTATCACTTAAGCTTCTTTATTACAATCATTTGGCGACACATCTTTATAAATCAGTCTTCCATATCATGTGGAGCGTATCGAATGTCCCTATTTCCGCAGCCTTGTCGATTTCTCGAGCCATCGAGTCAGCCCTACGGCCTCGGCAGGGCTCCAATGCGCACGCGGCGTGTCGTGAAGCAAGTTTATTTTATCATTAACTGTAAAAATGTTACGATGTGTGCCCGTAATTGGGTTTACAATTTTGTTCGTCTATAGTCCGTTCTATTCAAACCTCGGATAACCGGATAGCAAAATAGAGAAATAGATACTATTGTATATGAACAGAGAAAATTCAAGACTCGGAAACGAATATTCTCGATCATCCCACAAATATTTGACCTTACGAGGAATCGAACGCGGGAACGCGAGCTTCGTAAGCAGGGTAACTACCAACAAGGCTAACCGCGTCATCAATATTATGAATGCGCCCAAAATAGGAACAAATGGCGGGAAAGGCGGGGGCGGCGTCCAGCAGTGGGACACTAAAATACTCAAAAAACCATTCTTTGACTCAGTTTGAGTCGTAAATTTATGTAATTTATTTAGTTACTACCTTTTGCCCGCGACTCGTCCGCGTAGAAGTAGTTTATCAGTTTTCCCTTGGGAACTACCAAATTTTCCGGGATAAAAAGTATCCTATATGTTGATCCAGGGTATAAGCTATCTCCATTCCAAATTTTATCCACGTCCGTCCAACCGTTGCAGCGTGAAAGAGTAGAGAGAGCCTATTAATGTAATATATTTTATATAGGTACCTACACCCATATCGTAAAACTTCTATAACGCATTCAGAAACTGTACGTTATAACTAGCTTTACGTCAGTGAGTGGTGTTGCTGTCGTGGTGTCAAATCTTATCTAGTGATTGTAATGATGTTCACTTTACGTGTTCGCTTCCGATACTGTAATGGTTTTCGAATTTGGAATTTATTCGAATCACGATACAATCGTAATTGGCATTACGCAGCCGTCACGTAAACTACTATTACCTTCGATCTGACTCGGAGCTAGTCTATCTCTAGAGGAATGCAGTATTGTAGGCGACCTTAAAAATACAGTCTGGTTAGTTGAACATACTATGTTGAATGAATCAATGGTAGATTCGATTTTGTCATGTCTCTCACAACCAGCGGGCTTAGCATGCATGCACGAGATAAAATTTAACTGGTGCTAGGGAAATGAATACATCTATTCCATATGATACCACATTCTAACGTAAGACTCAACGCTTAAGGTTTAAAATGGAAATCGCTATAGTCGCTTAGTAATAAAAGTCAGGACGAGACACTTTTATTTTAAACATTATTTTAAGTCTTACGTTAGAATATGGTGTGAATATGGAATAGATGTATTAATTTCCCTAGCACCTGTCAAATTTCATCCCGTTCATGCATGTTAAGCCCGCAGGGTTTGAAATACCGGTATTTTCGGTACCGTAATGAACGATTAGAATAACCCCTGATGATGAACGATTAGAATAAGTCATTGTAACCCCCCTGTAACAACTAACGGTCTTGGACTGTTTTATCTATAATCTCTGAACACAAAGACATACACAAATATCCTATAAATAAATAAATATTAAAAATGTGAAAGTTTGTATGTTTGGATGTTTGTGTTCCAATGACGCCTAAACGGCTAAAGGTTTTAGGTGAAATTTAGCACACAGATAGTCCTTATTCTGGATTGAAATATATGCTACTTTATATCCCGAAAAGATTGATAAATCAGGATTTAAAAAAATTCAACAAGATCTTAATTTAATATTCAATAGTTCATTATTTCACCACAGGGGTATACAATCAATAATGATTTTACGTAACTTCTACGCGGACGGAGTCACGGACAAAAACTAATCACACACACATTCGCGAGAATTTTCTGTTTGGTTATGTCACAGTTGTTCGTCTCGTTATTTGTCTTTTAAGCGTAAAACACACAGAGCGCGGGCGCGGGCCGGGAGCGAGCGTTTTGCTGTTAAGCCCGCTTTAGACCTGGCTAAATTTAGCCAGCCGGCGTAAGGACTCTTTTCTTATGTCTAATTAAATACATAAATATCAGGGGAGATAAATATCACAAATATCTCACACAAATTGACCTAGTCCCAAACTAAGCTCCAGGCTTGTACTATGGGTACTAGACAACGATATACGTACTTATATAAGAAACACACATACTTAAATACATAGAAAACATCCATGACTCAGGAACAAATACTCGCGCTCATCACACAAATATTTGCCCATACCGGGATTCAAACCCGGGACCGCTAGCTTCGTAGGCAGGGTCACTACCAACTAGGCTAACCGCGTCAAAATTAGTTTGACTAACATGCTAACTGCCTTTACAGTGGCCTTTTTGTAGTATTTTTCATCAGCACGCTGAATTTAGCCATTTCTAAAGTGGGATTCACGTTGTGCGCTCTGTGAGAAGGCCAATCGGAGAATGCGTGCGTTACGATCAATGTAACAGCAAAACGCCCGACCCGCGCCCGCGCCTTGTGTGTTTTACGCTTTAGTAATACCATATAAGGCTAGTTTACACCAACCTCTTTTAGGTTATTTCGTAACTCGAGCCTTGAAATCTAGATGACCTAAGTAAACCTAGCTGTTGAAATGAAAACGAATTCTGTTCACGCCGGACCGAATTGCATGTTCAAATTCATTCATAGCACGTCGTGGAGCAGAGGCATGCACTGGATTTTATGCATTTTAAACATTTTAACACATTCAAGCCCCCTAGCACGCAAGCACGAGATATTCCATATTCTAACGTAAGACTTAACGCTTAAGGTTTAAAATAAAAGTGTCCTAGTGAAAAGTCTCCTAAAATTCGTGTGAAAAAGGGTATAAGTCTAGTATTCCGTAAATAATTTATACTCTTTTTATTACTGGTTAAATTGACTAATACTCCTTTTCACCAGGACCTCAGAATAGCTTTGCTGAGATGCCCGTCTCAAGACACGATAAAAACGTCAGTAGGGCTAGACAAGTTGCATTCGGTGACCCGATTCGAATATGGTTACCGTTAGAAAAATATATAGAATATGGATGATGACTAAGGTCGGAGTTCACCAACAGTTAAACAGGTGATTAGAGGTCTGACGGCTGTCAAAATGTATTGACTAACAGCCGATTAGGATTTAACAATCCGTTAAATTGGTTGATGAACTCCGACCTAATTCTTGTTTTCTTCGTCGATCAGGTAGATTATCAAAAAGTATTGGACACGTATTTTTTCTTTTTTCACAAAATCAAAAAATCACGGAGATATATTGAGTTGAAATGTCGCGTGACGTCACGTCTCGATACAATTTTTACACAGACACGAGCCCCCACTCCCGAACTTTGCGCTTTATTTTTGTCATTTTTTCGTTTGTCTGACAAAAAAAAAATACGTGTCCAATATTTTTTGATAATCTAAATAGAATTTCGTTTTTTTTTACCCAGTAATCCGACCGACCGAGGTGACCCGTGGTTAAGATTGCGGGAAACCGATGGATGCCAGCGGCGCAGGACCGGTCCTTGTGTCAAACCTTGGGAGACGCCTATGTGCAGCAGTGGACGTCTTTCGGATGAAATGATGATGATGATGATGATGACCCAGTCATCATCCCTATTGACATGACATTGGAAGCTCACGTCAATCTTATACATTTGACAGTTATGATATATTTGACTTGTCTAGGGCCGCAGTAGGTATTCATAATTTTTTTTTACAGCAGTTTTCTTTGACATGACGTGACTTCTAGCTAAAATCATTTTTTAACTAATACGTCCTGTAGACCTCTTGGAATTAATGTACTCTCCGTCAATCCTAACCTGCTACGCAGCTACGCCGTAGCACCCGTAGCACTCGTAGAACTCTAATGATGCGTAGAGATGCGCACGGGCAATCCGTTCAGTGTTGTCTTAGGTCAGGTAAGGAGGTCAAGGTAAAGAGGGCAGAAATCGAAACGATATAACCAGTTTCATCAAGGGATTTTTAATGGAATTTTTGAAAGAATTTATTAATTAAATATTTTAGAATGACTTTTTGATAGAGGCATGAAAACAGTAAGAAAAGCGTGTTAAATTAATTAAATGATATAAATAATTAACAGTTGTTTCAGTTTTTTTTAAGATTCTGCTTTTTTTCGCGCTTGTTTTCAACCAGAACGCAAAGTAGAGGTTGCAATATAAATAATATTAACAAAAGACACAAAAAGAAAAATAAATAATTCACATCACACAAATATGTACCAAAAGATATAAAACAAAATAACAGAAAACAATACGCATCCTCGCGGCCATAAAACGTATTTGCATTAAAAGTTAGGTATTATAAAGTACATTTTCATGCGTGTCTCAACCAAGGTTGAGAACCTTGAAAATGAAATGAAAATGAAAAAAAGTTTATTTCCCTTTTTTAAAATCACAAATACAATTTTGTGGTTCGGACTTCCTTTTAGGTGAGTCTTTTAGGGGCCTTACTTCAGATCAACTAAGGTCGTAAGTACTTAACGCTACATAATGCTTAGGAGCGCATTGGTTAAGGTTATGTTTGTCTGGGTAAGGCAGGGATAAAGTAAGTAACGATTTTTTCAAAGAGAACATTTATACAGGCTGTCACAAATAAATACAACCCATCAACGCTCAATAAATTCACCCTCTATAAAAAAAATGGCGGCTCAGTGAAAGGCCGCCCTACGCTCCGTATAAAAGCAAACCGTTGCGCGCGCACCCACTATTTGCAAGATGGCGGCTCTAGTGCGATTGGTACGTTCATTCCGTTCTTAATTTGAATTAAAAAATAGGGATGGGCGTTGTTTGATATTTTTAACGATTGTTTTTTTTTTTGTGATTTAAGTGACAGTTTTAAAAAAGTAGGCAAGATTTAATGTAAGTCGTACATACATTGAATTGACTGTGAATTATATTAAATGAAAGCTTTTGTGTTATGTGAATTATTAAGTGACAAAGATTACTTGATCTCGTAAATTAAAGCCGGCGTGTAACGTATTAAACAACCGCATATTGTGTCTATTTTGGCGTGAAGTTTCGTTTTAGTACCGGTAGATGGCGTTAGTGGAATTCCAGTTTCCAGATGATTTTGACGTTTGTCAACAACTTTTATTTAAAATTCTAATGTCCTAGTTAAAAAGGTTTTATGTTGACTTTGCTCGTAATAAGCAGGGTATAAATCATTACGGAATATATTAGACTTGTACCCTTTTTCTCTTGTGACCTTGTTCATTAGGACCCCAGGAGGTTCCGGGAACAAAATTATTTTTGATTTGTTACTAGTAAACAAAGGAAGGTGACATTTCTGATGATGATGTGCAAATGGATAGGTTAAACTCAGTATATCATTCTCAAAAGTAAACTCAGTTATTAGATTTAAAAGTGTATTTTCTATTCAACTGTATTTTTCTTTGTTATACCTACTCTCTAAAGTATAAGAACAGTCCTATAGCTATGTCTACACCTGTGCGCTTTCAATGTTCACGTTCGCTTTCGTCTGACGCATGCCTCTGCAACCACAGCGCATGCAATACGGCTGCGCTCAAACTGGTTTGATATCAGCGCATACCCGTAGCGCACGCTGATCCGTCACCGTTGGGTTGACGTGCAACATTTTGCAAATAAAATGGCGGAAGATAAAGTCAAAACATTGGATTTTATTGAAGATTCAGTGTCACCCTCGTATTGCATCGGCTTGACGCAATTCGAATTGAAAGTTGAAAGCGCCAGTTGAACATGATAGCGCATGGTGTGGACATAGCTTTTGAGGTTCAATTCAATTAAATTTTCTGCAAAAATGGCTTCTGTCCATATGGGACATTTCTGCCAATGTCAAAGGTTGAGATACAGTGTGCGGTTAGTGCTCAGTTATTGTTCGGTTCTTGACAATATCAAGTGGGAGAGTGTGGCAAGAGAGTACTTTGAGGTCACTGTGATTATTTCGTAATCTATATAAACCCTTACAAAACTCTGTTTAATATTTTATAGTTCAAATGCAGCAGACGAAAAGGAAAGGAATATTGTATTAACATTAACTCTGTCTAGCTTCTTATTCATAGCATTAACCGTATTGCGGTAAATACTAAGTCTCAGTTTGTATTTCTCATATACGGACACCACACCTTTATTAAAAGTACGGCGGTTAATGAAATTCAACTGTCTCATTTTGTACACTATCAAATTAGGTCAAATATCTAAAGCAAATGTTGTATAATGCCTCGTTTACACGACCTTAGTGGCTGCATTAACAGCTACTTTCTACTTATAACTTGTACCCACGCGTAAACTTCAAATCAGAGTATTTATGCTGTCTATGTTATTATATTTGTCTTTTTGTACGCTGTTTTCGGTTTCGGATTTTAACATATTTTAAACGTTTCCAAAAGATTGTAATTGTGTGTATAATACATAAATAGATTCCATTCGAGTGATTCAGTTTGGGTCTAGTATAGGTAGGTACGAGTACTAAACATTAGTTAATTCCAATAGTTCAAGAACTTTGAAAGCAGACACGGTAAAAGCGATAACATCAACTTGCCACCTGTCGGTCATAAACAAGGTAAATGCTTACCAACCTATTTAATATGTGGTTTAGTGACCAATATTGGCACATGCCTCTCATAGTAATTTTAATACCAATTTGATGCTTTTTGAGATATTAACTCTATTTACTTTTTTTCGATTTCGTAACACGTGGAGATTCAACTTGTCACTAAACAGTTTAGTACTAAGCCGGCAAGAACTAAGTCCGTGCAACCTGTGCTTAATGGAAGCCGGTTGAAACTTAATATTACCTACCTGTTCCACGTTAAATATAGATACTTGCAATACTTTAACTGTATTGATTATTTAAGTGTTATCATAAATCTATTCGCATAAAGTATATTTCTTTTAGTAAAATTTTTAAACGATATAAGTTTTCAAGTTTTTTCAAAAAAGGAGTTTCTCAATTCGATATTTTTTTGTGTATGATACGCAATATCTTCGTCAATTGTGAAATGATTTTCTATTAGAAAATATTACTTACTCGATTTAACACTTAGCGATTTAACTGTACAAATGACGACGCGGTTGCCTAGTGGTAGTAAGTGACCCTGCCTACAAAGCTAGCGGACCCTGATTCAATTCCCGGTAAAGACAAATATTTGTGTGTTAAGTACAAAATTAAATATTTGTTCCCGAGTCTTTAATGTTTTCTTCGTAACACTAGCTGCCTGTTTCACAATCGTCAAGTCAAGCATATCTGTCAAATAAATTAAGCCCTTTCCCTTTCTTACACTTGAAAATAGCCAGGGAGAGGGCTTTTTTTTTATATTACGATGGTGGCAAACAAGCGTACGGCCCGCCTGATGGTCAGCGGTTACCGTAGCCTATGGACGCCTGCAACACCAGAAGTATCACATGCGCGTTGCCGACCCATTAAAATCCTATTTACTCCCCTCTTGAAGAGCTCCATACTATATTTTATTTGACAGATGAATTTACTTATCGATTGTAAAACAGGCCCTTAGTATGTAATATAGTTATATGGTACCTATAGGACTAACCTAGAGTTATAACTAGGTCGATTTGTGAACGATAGTATTTATTTATTATATATTATAAATAGCTTCTGCCTGCGACTTTGTCCACGTAAAATTAGTAATAGGCCATCCTACCCATTTTTTCGAGATAAAAGGAAGCTTATGTGTTAATCTTGTTAACGCAATCAGTGTTATCTATAAATTAGCACGTTTTCTTTTCTCTTTTCTTTTTTTTATATAAACTTACAATCTCACGATTAAATATTAATTTAATAGTACATTGTTTCTTTTTTTTATATTACTCGTATTATAATTCGTTGTTTGGTTAGGTACTAACTACTTGGATTGTTGATTAATGCATGAGTTAATAATAATCAAGCTATGTACTCCGTAATTGTCTCGTATAATAGAAGATAAAACTCTATCAGTAATTGTCTGTAAGTGTTTGATATATGTGATGTGGACGTACTTATTGTCCCGTGATATTTATTTATTTATTTATTTTATTTATTAATAAATAAATCTTGGATATAAGCTATCTCCATTCCAAATTTCATCCAAATCCGTTTAGCCGATGCCGCGTGAAGGAGTAACACACATGATGGTGATGATATTGATGATGACACAAATTTTTGTATCCTTACTTATTATAGGGTGAGGCACCAATGCTACTACAATATAGAACATTTTTGGTTATAATATTGTAGCAACATTCGTGCCTTACCCTATATTATAAGTGAGTTTGTTTGCTTGTTACGCTTTCTCGGCTAAACCTCTGAACCGATTTCAATGAAATTTGGTAATGAGATAAATTGAGTCCCGGGGAAGGACATGAAATACTTTTTATGACAGAAAATTGCACAGTTCCCGAGTTAGCGAGTTCTTCGAGCGTTTCAATCGCTCTCATTCCCTGGTCGCTTTAATATCGAATTTCCTGTAGATTAGGTTAGCATTTTCAGTTATTTTGTAGGAGTCAGAGCACTACAAGATAACCGACAACAGCATCCAAAGCTACAGGAATTTCGACATTAATGCGACCAGGGGAATGAGAGCGGTTGAAACGCTTGAAGAATTACCCTAAAAGATTTCTACGAGGACGAATCCGCTGGCAAAAGCTAGTAAAGGATGTAGCTGATAAGATCAGATCTGTGGGGTTAGCCAAGTGACGATAGCGTCACCGCTTATAATAACGCTAACGTTCATGTCGTTCATCCCTTTCTTAACTGGTAAGCTAGCTTGAGACGGATAGTGTCGTAGCGACAACGTTAAAAACGAACGCTTGGCTATAGGCTCAACAGCGGGCTTAACACGCATGAACGAGATAAAATTTGACAGGTGCTAGGGAAATTAATACATCTATTCCATATTCTAACGTAAGACTTAACGCTTAAGGTTTAAAATAAGTGTCTGATCTTGATAAAATCACTATAGTCGCTTAGTAATAAAAGGTAATAAAAGTCAGGACGAAACACATTTATTTTAAACTTAAGAATAAGACAATTTATAAATAAACTTGCAATAACCGTTCCAGAGTTATGATAAAAACGAAAGTGCGTCTGATAGCGTCACGGTGAACCAGTTTCATTGTTAACTGGCGGTTAATTAAGAGTATTGTGTGCATGCTAGTTTCCAATAAGTACTAGGAAGTGTTTTGTATGATTATTATTGGGCGTGTGATATATTCGTATATACTTATGTGTATGAGAGTTCTGATGTTTTAAACAAGCTTAATTGATATAGGCTTAAATAAAAAAAAACCGGACAAGAGCATGTCGGGCCATGCTCAGTGTAGGGTTCCGTCGTCATTACTACAAACACAAATAAAGTTCATAAGCAAAAGTAATTTTCATGGTACTTACGTCCTTTTGTTGAGAAGCTTAGTTTTTCGGCAATAAATCAAAAACGGTATATCCGATCATGTTGACTTTCAGGGTTCCGTAGCTAAAATGGCAAAAACGGAACCCTTATAGTTTCGTCATGTCCGTCCGTTCGTGTGTCACAGGCAATATGTCGTCTTTTGTAAGATAAATACGAGCAAAGACAATAAATATCGTAACCTCAAGGACAATAAAGAAAGACCCGAAGTGCTCAAGTGATATTCTAGGTTTCAATAAAAAAAAAACTACTGCAAATTTGGAAAATTACAGTTTTCAAGTAAAATCCTACTCCTGGGACTAGACAGAGCCGATTTTTTTACAATAATGCTTGATTACAATACAGTCACCTTTGCTGCTCAGTTGATAAGAACTATCCATATCCTATCAAACTAATTGGCGATACCTTATCGATATCCAACGTCTTGACAGTCATCTTCGACAACGCGCTTAACCTAATTAGTAGTGACCTACAAAGCTAGCGGTCCCAGGTTCGAATCCCGGTATGTGTAAATATTTGTGTGATGAGCGCAAGTATTTGTTCTTGAATCATGGATGTTTTCTGTTGTTGCTTAGTACAGTACAGTCAAAGGCATAAATATGTATACATTCATCGCGTTCAAATATACACGACCTTGTTGTTAGTAGCATAGAGGTGTGTAGTTATTTATGGCATCTTAGGAATGTATATATATTTATGATTTTGACTGTACAAGCTGAGCTTAGTGTGAGATTGTCCCCGATATGTATATTAATGTATACAATATCTCTTACTTCGCAAGTGCACCTAATTATTCGAACCTTCTAGAGATCATTCTTTCATTATGGCGAAGTTCCTTCTCTTTACTACGGAGGTTATTTTTGCCAATATATAAAAGATTTATTATACCATTTGTACAGACAAAGGGCAGAAATGGCGTCCGAGGTCGGACACCGGTCCACATTCACTACCGGACTCGATTAAATGTCACTATAACAACATAACTTACGACAACATCCAATCCACAGTCAGCCTTAATACTAGCAGACTAAGTCTAAAATATAAATAATTTATTCTCGAGTTACGGTACTTTGCTTGTAGCAAGTGCTGCCATACACACCAGATGAAATTCACAAAAGTGTAAGTCAAATAAAGAACATTGCAATAGCAAACTTATTACAGTTCCAGTTGGTATAAAATTTACGGAAGTGTCTTTTGACTTGAGCCTTTTTTGGTTTGGTTGTTATAATTATTGTAGGCTTGTGGAATCTGCGAAAGATCGCTGTGTACTTTTAAGTTGATTGCTACATATGTTTATAAGGGTGAAGCCAGACGAACGTAATTTTGTGAGTTGTGAGTTGTGAGTCGCGTAAATATCGTCAATCAGTATACCGTCGGGTTAATATTGTTGATTGAACCGGACTTTTATATGGCAAGGACATAAAAATGCGACTTACAACACAAAAAATTACGCTCGTCTTGCTTCACCCTAAGATGTCAAACGCATACCTACATTTTCGTAACGAAATTGTAAGTTAAACAATATTAAAGTGACACTTAAATCCCGCCTTTATGTATCTACTATGGGCAATTTGAACCATGACCCATCATAGAACTTTGTCGCAGTTACATTACAAAACAACATGTTTGACACTTGTTACGATTTTATTTAAACGTCACTTTGACACGGTTCTTTGGGGTTCAGGATTCCATTTTGCCGATATTACACTTATTTTGAGAAATACTTATTTTATAAGAAGTTCCGTTGGACCCCTTGACCAGATTTTGACTAAAAAGATTTATAAAATCTTTAGATATTTATAAAATTGGTTGGCTAAGATATTGTGACAAATTACATTCGAATTGAGAACCTTATTTTTAAATTTTTTGAAGTGTGTTGGAAATTGTTTTAAAATATGTACACAAAACGGTAGAACATTATACGGGATATCTTGCTTTACATATTTACTTAATGTTGATACATCAATTTGGACGAAATGGTCTCTATTTTTTTATCATTATATATTTTTATTGTCGTCTAAAACACATCGTATGGAGCTAATTGAAGTGTAATTTTAACGTATACAGGGTGTCCCAATATCAGTAACCCACATTGACATCGGAGGTAGACCAGCCTAAGACGGACCGAACCAGCCTAACATGACCTCAGTAAAAGTCGCATGGTTTTCGAGATATGCCAGTTTAAAGTTTAAACTGGCAAATCTTGAAAACCATTCGATTTTTACTAAGATCATGTTAGGCTGGTTCGGTGTGGGGACAATGTGTTTGCACTCCGTTAAAAAAAAATCAAACGTCAAAAAAAGAAAAAAAGCAAAGAAAAAAAGTGTCTGGTTCGGTCCGTCTTAGGCTGGTCTACCTCCGGTGTCAATGTGGGTTACTGATATTGACACCCTGTATTTAAATTAATTAAACTAAATACACATTTTTATAACTATCCTTGCAAAACCCGCCGGATACAAGCTAAATTAAACATCTAAACAAGGTTTTTGCTAAATATCTTTATTTAGATAAGTAAAAAAATATAGTCACCAATGCGTAAACTTTCGTCAGTTGGTGTATGGTCCAAGCGATGAGATGAGTGGCTAGATCAAATCTAAAATATAGGCAAGGTGTAATTTGCCAGCGTGTCAGAGTAAAACAATCGTGTCTAAAAAATGTTTTTAAGGTTCGGACAGGAGAAATAGGTCAGTTTTGACTAGTGCAATTTTTTTTTTTGCCTGTTTTTGTGTCCCACTGCTGGGCAAAGGCTTCAAGTGCTATTTAGGAAACAAATAAACTAAAAGTGCTTATATATCTGTATTTTGTCATAAAAGCTCGCCGTTCTCTTTTAATAACTATTGGAACCCGGTAGTGACATTTTTAAACCCGAACAGGATTATGCAAATAAATGTCAGAAAATGTTATTAAGGTACGACCAAGGCTTGTTTCCATTTACAAAATGTCTCTTATCAAAATATTTTAATGAGGTTTTAATGTCAGTATGTTTACCACACAAAGATATATAATATATTGTTACACTTAATTTATTATTTTCTAGCTTCTTTCCGCGACTCTGTCCGCTTCGAAGTCGTTTATAGCGTTTCTCGAGGTCACTATGAAATTTTCGGAATAAAACGTATCCTGTGTTAATCCAGTACAAAAACTATCTATATGCCAAATTTCATCCAAATCTGTCAGCTCTAGGTGTGATTTAAACACAGACATCCAAACATCCATACAAACTTTCACATCTTACTTAATATTATAAATGCGAAAGTGAGTTTGTTTATTCATCTATTTGTTGGTTACGCTTTCACGGCTAATGCGATGAACCGATTTCGATAAAATTTGATATGAAGATAGTTTGAGTCCCGGAAAAGGACATAGAATACTTTTTATTGGAGTCGCGAGGGAGGGAGCAGCGATAAACGACTTCTACGCGGACAATGTCGCGGGCAAAGGCTAGTTTATAATATTAGTGGCATTTATAAAAGGCAATCTCAAATTGAGACTCGCTTATGCTTGTGACTTAAACCGTAACTTTTTACATTTATTAGAATTTTTTGTGCCACAGTGCCAAGGCTTATTACACAACTGCGTAAAGCGGTTTAACTCCGTTTACATGTCACGGAATTATGACACTTGTTGCTAGCACATTATGTCCTGGAATGGCTTGAAGTTAATTGGACATGGGTCACTTTGGAGTGAATTTATCAATTGCTGTATTGAACTCGGATTGAACTAGATTGAAATTACGACATGCATCGTATTGTTTCGTTATTTTACCAATTTTGGGGTTATTGCCTTATAGGTAGCTAAACGGTTATGTCGATGTTGTTAACAGGTATTATAAGTATTTGCGGCGGCCATTTTGTTAATGCCTGGGCCACACCAGATGCGTTGCGTAGACGTGCACGTGCGCGTTCGCGTTCCACTGCGTTGTATAGCATGAATCCTCACATGAGGATGCAGCTATACAACGCA
Source organism: Tortrix viridana (assembly GCA_963241965.1). Lineage (NCBI taxonomy): Eukaryota > Metazoa > Arthropoda > Insecta > Lepidoptera > Tortricidae > Tortrix > Tortrix viridana. The sequence continues at coordinate 1,100,313 of OY725179.1, read as the reverse complement.
GTGGAACGCGATCGCGCACGTGCACGTCTACGCAACGCATCCGGTGTGGCCCACGCTTAATTGGTTACGTGTTTTATTTTGTTCGAAATATGTAACGATTTCGATGTTGCGTCCAATAAGTACAATCAAGTGCCGATTGTGCTTATAAATAAAAGAGAGTGCATGTGTATTTTTAACGAACTTAAAGAAAAGATCCGTGTTTGACCCGTATGTATATAAGGTGATTTATCATCATTTCATAACCAACATTTCACAAACTGATTCATTTCACAAACATATTTTCGCAAACCACTTTTTTTTCCAAAACTGTAAATATTTTAAGATTTTTATAAAACTAACCTAACCTAACGTTTAGTTTTCTACACTATGGTCCTGCACTAAATCCTGATATTTACAGAGCCCTTAGCCAAGATGCCCATCGCTAACTAGCGTTTCAATTCGTTTAGTTTTTAAACCAATCGCGTCGTTGGTAGATCACGTCATACGGTAAGTCACGTGATCTACCAGTGACGCGATTGGTTTAAAAATGAAACGAATAGAAACGCTAGTTAGCGATGGGCATCTTGGCTAAGGGCTCTGTTTCGGAAAAAATGCGATTTGCCAAATGACATATTTGTGAAATGAATAAGTTTGCGAAACGTTTTTTGTAAAATGATAGGATACGATATTAGGTAGTAGCTGCCCGCGAGGCCGTCTGCGTAAAAGTCGCTTATGGCTTTTCCCTTGGGAACTATCATTGTTTCCGCGATAAAGATAAATAGTATCATTGTGTCAATCTAGTATCTGTGTGCCAAATATCATTCAAATCCGTTTAGCCGTTTAGGCATGATTGAAACACAAACATCCACACAAACTATAACATTTATAATACTAGCTATTACCCGCGACTCCGTCCGCGTAGAGTCATTTGTCGCTGCTCCTTCTGGAACGGTCCATTTTTTCGGAATAAAAAGTAGCCTATGCTATTCCAGACTATCTCTGTGCCAAATTTCATCCAGATCCATTCAGCCGTTCTGGCGTGATTGAGTAACAAACATCCATCCATCCAAACTGTCGTATTTATAATATTACTAGGATTAGTGGGATATTGCGATGTTCCTATTGACGACCCTGCCTCTAGTACCCATAGTACAGTTCGCCATCAAATATATCTGTACATATCAGAGTGGTCAAAAATATCTGAACATGCACTCTAACGCCTTGACAATAGAGTCGTGTTCAGATATTTGTGAGCAACTTGTTTGCTGCAATATATATGATGGCGACTGTACAAGCCTAGAGCTTAGTTTGGGACTAGGGCAAATTTGTGTGAGATCGTCCCTGATATTATTTATTTATTTATTTATTATTAGGTACTATTATATCTCTGCGCCTCCTTACTAACTATATACGTGTAATTCCAGTCGATGCTGGCGCTAGTCGCGTGCGCCGCTGCGCAGTACGCGGACGAGCGCGCGCCGCGCTACATCGCGTCCGAGCCCAAAGTCGCCCCCACCCCCGTGCCCATACTCAAGCAGATCAACAGGTAACGGATACAATTTACATATCAATTAAAAAATATTGAAATTTGAAGAGGATTGTAAGGTGACGGCTCTCTATACAAACGGCGATAACGTTTACCAGTGGACATCTTGCGGCTGATGATTATGATAAATTTACAATGCTAATTGGTTTTTTGACTGTTTCAGGCACAACGAAGATGGCTCCTACACGTATGGGTACGAGGCTGCTGACGGCTCGTTCAAGATCGAGACTAAAGCCCAGAACGGAGAGGTTAAGGGCAAATATGGGTACAAGGATGACACTGGCAAGGTATTATATAGGGTTAACTCATCTCCGTGACTCACTCAATTCCGGGGTACTACCCCGGAATTGAGTGAGTCACGGAATTCAATTAGTTGACTATATACACTATGTTATCTTATGCATATGAATGAATTTTTAACAATTTTGTATAAATAATTGTGTAAGTACTATAAATTAGTTATAAAATAGCCTAGTTGGAAGTGACCAAACCTACGAAGCTAGCGGTCCCGGGTTCGAAGTCCGGTATGAGCAAAAATTTGTGTGATGAGTGCGAGTAGGTACTTGTTCCTGAGTCATGGATGTTTCCCATGTACTAAAGTATATATTTCTCTATATAAGTATGTTTATCGTTACCTAGTACCCATAGTACAAGCCTAGTTAAGTATGGGACTAGATTGTCCCCTGATATTTATTTATTAATTTATATATTTATTTATCAAGGATATTACAAAATGCTTGTTCCAAATTCCTAGGAGCTCAAAATTTTTTTTTCAGCAAAGGCTTAAGATTATTTTTGTCTATTTTACTACACGAGCTTTTTATTGGAAATAAGCTCAACTTTAACCCCCTAGAAAGAATGCATTGATACCCTTATTTGCCATTATAAGCTTTATACACAATGATTTTTTTACAATTTACAATATTAATAGTATCATAGTAAAATTTTTTGCCCAGTTTGTAACAGCTTTTTTTTAAACCAGCTAATTAATTGCTTGTAGTAGTCATACAATCATTTTTAGAAAATTTAATAAATTTAACAAAATTTTAAAATTTAAAACAAAATATAAAAACTCTTTTTTTTCAATACCTAAAAAACTAACGATATTCGGACATGACCTTTTTTCTGCAAATGAGCTCCTTTTAACCCTCCTGGGCCTTTAGCCAAGATACATAACGCTAACTAGCGTTTCTATTCGTTTCGTTTTTAGATACTGGTAGATCACGTGATACGAAGAGTCACGTGATCTACCAGTGACGCGATTTGTTTAAAAAGGAAAGGACCCAGAAAGGAATAAGTCGAATTACCAATAACCCTGTATATGTAGTCACAACACGGGATTGTTGAGTCACTATAGAACTCTCTCACAGAAAGTCGACGGTAAATTTTGACGTTATTTCTTTTGCGTGAAATGACGCTGTCATTATGACAGAGTTCTATATTGGCTCAACAATCCTGTGGTGTGACTGTACATGATTTCACTGTCATTTAATGTTCTCTCCTGCTCATTCCAGGTGCGAGTAGTGGAGTATGGTGCCAACAAGTTTGGCTTCCAGCCCTCCGGAGAAGGCATCACAGTGGCGCCCCCTACCCTCGTAGATGAGTCAACTCGCGACCCGCCCCAGAAGTCACAGGTAATGTTTAAAAAACAAATGAATACTTACTGATAATATTGAAAATGGCGCCACAATGGCGTCGCTTAGAACGCTTCAATAATATTAATTCCTTATTTACTAATAGCTGTAAGCTTATTACTTAATGATTTTATGTAAAAAAAGACATTCCCACCATTATAAATCGTACAATAGTTTAAAAAAAATCTGAATTTAGAAACCAACATCTAAAAAAAATTTTTTATTATGCCACTTTTACAGGGTGGTAGAAACCGTGCCCCAGCGCAAGCCGTCGATTACGACTACGAGGAGCCCGCCCCGCGCCCCGCGCCGCGCCCGCAGCCGGCGCCGCAGTACCGGCCGCAGCCGCAGCAACAGTACAGGGCGCCGCAGCCGCAGCAGCAATATAGGGCGCCACAGCCACAGAGGGAGCAGTACAGGCCACAGCAATCCGCTGCGCCGGCGCCTCCTCGGGTAATTTCACTGTTGCTAATTTTTACACGTCATTTCACGTCAATTGGCGCTTGCGTCGTTTTCGTTGGTCGACGTCAGCCGCCGACTGGTTTATTTATTCATTTAAATACAATGTAATTTTACAGCATAAAATAACACCAAAACACACGATAAATTATGTATTAAATGCATATAATAGAAACAATACACGCCAACAAGAAAAATCGTCAAATTGAGAAGATTCGAAATTTTGATGCGTGCTTCTGGTGCCGCCCGTGCGAATCGTAATAATCCATGAGCCCAGCATTGCTTGACAGCTAGGTTTTCCATGCGTAGCCGTGGTAGCCTAATGGTTTGACCAGCTGACTCTTAAGCTGAAGGTCGTGGGTTCGAACCCGGGCTCGCACCTCTAAGTTTCTTGGAATTTATGTGCGAAATATAATTTGTAAATTTACCATTAGCTTTTCGGTGAAGAATGATTTGACGGTGTGTGCGAAGTTCCCAATCCGCACTGGGCCCGCGTGGGAACTATAGCCCAAAACCCTCTCATTGTGAGTGGAGGCTTATGCCCAGCAGTGGGACGTAAATAGGCTGGATTATTATTTATTTTTTATTATTATTTGTTTTCATTGTTTCTAACAATGCTATAATGGTTATAAAAGAACAGTTATTACTATGGCAACGCTCATTATAGAACAGTTTTCACGCTTTGGTTACACTATGGGTGGCATTTTGAGACTGTTAACGGTGTATATATTGGCGGTTATAAGTAGTTTACGAGTATGTAGTATTTTTCGTACAGCGTCCCGTGAGTCACAGTTTAAAGTTCTTTTTTAATTCCAGCCAGCGTTCTTCTCCGGAGCCGCCCCCGCCCCCGCCCCCGTGGACCGGGAGAGCTTCTTCAACCCCGCGCCTCAACCTCAGCCCCAAAGGCCCCCACCTCAGAGGCAGCCTGACTTCAGACCCACGCCTCAGTTCCAGTCCTTCACGCCCAAGCCCCAGGTGGAGTACTCACAGGACTTCGCGCCAGCTCCTGCAGAGCCCAGGTAATGATAAAATATATCCATCCACGGAGAAAAAAATCTAGTTTCCTGTAACAGAATATTGTAAATTCTACTTGTATTTATTGTATTATATATGACAACTATACGTTTTTTACACATTAATAGAAAATTCTACTTTTACACAACATAATTTCTAGTACCTATTACCATTTACCTAGTATCGTAGGAAACAAATTTTGTGTAGTACTACTCTGTCAAGAAAGTACCGGGAAAAGATCAATAATACACAAACTGTTTGTTAATCATCCAAATTTATTTTATCACCTTCAAAGTATGCTCCTTCAGAAACGATACACTTACGCCAACGAATAATCCAATCATCAAAACATTTTTTAAACGCTGTTTCCGGAATTGAATTCAGTTCTCGGCGCGAATTCTCCTTTATGTCTTCTACCGATTGAAAACGGGTGCCACGAAGTGGTAATTTGAGTTTAGGAAAAAGAAAGAAGTCGGCAGGAGCCATATCTGGTGAATATGGTGGTTGCTCGATGGTATTTGTTGAGTGTTTGGTCAAAAATTCTTTCACAATGATGGCCTTGTGCGAAGGCGCATTATCGTGGTGCAAAATCCAAGAATTTTCATTCCACAAATCTGGCCTTTTTCGTCGAATTTGCTCTCTTAAATGCCGCATAACGCTCAAATAATATTCTTTATTTACCGTTTGACCTTCCGGCAAGAATTCCGAGTGCACAACACCGCGATAGTCAAAGAAAACAGTCAACATGACTTTGACTTTTGATCGACTTTGGCGTGGTTTCTTCGGTTTCGGTTCAGTTGGAAGGCGCCACTCCGAAGCTTGTTGACTAGTTTGCATGTCAAACTCGTAAACCCACGTCTCGTCACCAGTAACAATGCGTTTCATGAATGTTGGGTCGGAATTGACTCGTTCTAGCATGTCCTCAGCGACTCTCATGCGATTGAGTTTTTGGGGAAAATTCAGGTCTTTTGGGACTAGCCGAGCGGTAACATGTTTCATACCCAAATGATTAGTTAAAATAGTACGGATCGACTCGTGAGATACAGAAAGTTCGGCGGCTATCTCTCTCAAAGTTGAATGAGGATTTTCAGTCACTATTTCCTTCACTTTTGCGATGTTAACTTCAGTTGCAGACGTTGATGGCCTACCAGAGCGAGGCAAATCTTCCATCACATCTCGACCGCTTTTGAACGCTTTGTACCACTCATAAACACGTGTTTTTGATAAAGTCGAATCACCGTAAGCCTTCTGTAACATTTTCAGTGACTCCGAACACGAAATTCCATTGGCGATGCAAAATTTAAGACAAACTCTTTGTTCAATGTTTTTGTCCATTATGAAATTCGCAATACACACTAGATATGATATAACTAAAAACAGCACTGTATTTAATATAAATAACAGATGCAACTCAAACTCCGCGCCAAAATAGAAAACAGTTGTGCCAATCTAACAACAACAAAAAAAACAAAAATTTGAATTTGGAACCATAAACAAATCATCCATTCCCGATACTTTGTTGACTGAATGTATACAAAACCTGTTGTATGCTAAATGCATATTTTACTCTGTAACTATTAGATGGTAACCAAAACGATATCAAAGTTTTCGTGTACTAGAATATTTTAACTAGAATATTCTAGTATTAACAAAAATATGACTTGTTGTCATAAAAATAAATCTGTTAACCATAGCTGAAATCTGTTTTCCTACACCAGAATCATTACTACAATACAATCTGGTAATATTGTAAAATATTTTTTTCTCCGTGTATCTTCTTAAAGATAACAAAGGTGAACGCAGCCATACACACATATGCATCAATGACACAATGATATACTATATCTCTGCTGACCTAAAGTTCAAAATTCAGCCAATTTTTAACCGACTTCAAAAAAAAAAGGAGGTTCTCAGTTTGACCTGTATGTTTGTATGTATGTATGTATGTATGTGTGTATGTATGTATGTATGTTTGTCCACGATTATCTCGCGTTTGGCTGAACCGATTTAGATGGGGTTTTCAGCAAAGTATTTGTTACATTCTGGAGAAGGTTTTGGTATACAAGAATAATGGATACCACGTGACGTCATCCGCATGGATCCGTTATTAAGCGATATATTAGTTCAACTCGACCGATTTTGTGTTGACGCGATTTTTTTAGTGATAGTTATACTCGTATCACTAAAAAGCGAAAAAAAAATGTAATCAAAAAAGACGAAAAAATTTTTTTTATAAAAATAGAACCGTCTTCAAAAAAAAACCCACTAAACAAGACTAAATAATGACCGGCTTCCTAGGAATTGCCTATTTGATGGGTGCCTAATAGGTACATGGAATATATCTAAGCCGGTGTCAAGTAGGTTTACACAATAGCAAAGTCACATGATTCTTGCCACCGACTTCGATATATTCCATGTACCTATTAGGCACCCATCAAATAGGCAATTCCTAGGAAGCCGGTCATTATTTAGTCTTGTTTAGTGGGTTTTTTTTGAAGACGGTTCTATTTTTTAATAAAAAAAAAATTTTCGTCTTTTTTTATTATAGCTTTTTCAGTTACCTATTCTTTGGTTATATCTTACTCTCTTATTTTAGATACAACCAGAACCAGTTCCAGCAGCAGCAGCCCAGGAGTAACAGCCAGCCCTTCTCAATGCTGGACCAGCTCCTCAAGGAGTACGCCCTGCCTCAAGGAGGCTCCCCCGCCCTGCACGACATCACTTTCGGATCCTACTAGATATAGCAATTGTACATACCTAGAATAATTTAAATAATTAAAAAAATTAAAAGTGTCGCCGTCTTAACTTTTTTTTGCATAGTCATCATCTGCTTATCAAGGCCAAACTAACGAGTGACAACTCGGTGGGTCTACGTACAGTATAGCAGAGATCCTGCCCAAGTAGCACAGGCTGTATAGCAGCTTATACAGCCCTTAAAATGCTGAAACTAGAGTTATAATGGCTGTTTAAGCTCTTATACAGCTTTTGTGCTACTTGGGTATTAACACCTTCCAACTCCATCATCAGCTCAGCTCCCAGACACCATCATTCATCACATATGTTCCAAATTTCAACTCAATCGGATACAAGCAAGTGGTTGAAAAATGGTTCGCAAATTTTAATACGGGCAACTTATATAGGTACATATACATACTAAGATTATATTATAAGTTAAATAAAAGCTTGTTAAAATAATGGAAGATTAGAAAATCAGGCAATCCAATGGGCAACAAGAGATGGGACGATGAAATAGTCCTAGTTGGTAGTGAGTGTAGTGACCCTGCCTATAAATATAACGATCCCGGGTTCGGTGCCCCAATTGTACAAACAAATGAATTAAGAATTAATTATCAGCGAACAATCTCACACAATTACACAAATTATTATAATCTCACACAAATTGACCTAGTCCCAAACTAAGCTCTAGGCTTTTCTATGTTATATTTTTTTTCGCTATTTATAATATTTACTTTTTTTTTACGTTTTTTGTCTGTATATGTGGTAATAAATCATTTTTCTTTCTTTCTTTTTTACTATGGGTACTAGGCAACGATAAACATACCTACAAAAATAAATACAAATACGTATAAATATTAAATAAAATAAATATTAAATATTAACCCCCTTACTAATAAACGTTGAGTAACCGCTGAGTAGTTAAAGCATGCTTTGTCCTTATCAGTCATTGTGACATTTGAATTCGACAGATAAGGACAAATCATTGTATAACTACTCAGCCGTTACTCAACGTTTATTAGTAAGGGGGTAAGTAAATATTTGTGTGTGCGCGAGTATTTGTTCCTGAGTCATGGATGCCTTCTATATATTTAAGTATGTGTTTCTCTATATAAGTATGTATATCGTTGTCTGGTACCCATAGTACAAACCTAGAGCTTAGTTTGGGACTAGGTCAATTTGTGTGAGATTGTCCCTGATATTTTTGCTAAAAGTAGCAAAAAGTATTCAAAATATTAAACTATCAGTTAGAAATATTGATAATACATGTAACTACATAAATATTAAACATATAAATAAACATATGAAAATTGATTAAAGTTGCTGCTGTCACTTTCATTGCTATAGCAATAGAATAAGATGCAGCAACTTTAATCAAACTTTAAAAATAATTGACGTCTCTGAGTGCGGCAGAAAGTGAAGAAGTGAGGCTAGTAATACTCGTATAAAGTAGGTAATCCATTTGGATTGACCAAAAAAAAATAACCCATGTTTTTTCACATATTCGTTCGAAACAATAGGTTAATTTAAGGAACTAATGTATATAAATAAAAATCAATTGCCAAATGTATGTACGCGCAAAACTAGCGGCCCGCCCTGGCTTCGCCCGGGTGCTATTAAAAAAACTTACATACGCACCTTGTCCTAACAATAACAAACACAACAAAAAAATAATTAGCCAAATGGATCGAGCTGTTCTCAAGTTATGCGCGTGCATACATTCGACAATTGATTTTTATTTATATAGATAAAAAAAAATGTTTTAAATTCATAATACTGATAAATGAGTTACACAGGCTGTCAAAATTTTATTCATTAGAGCCATTTTTGCTAACGTAATTAGAAACACCAAGCACTTCCAGCAAAATCGAAATTCAAACGAAGGTCAAACTTATTTTTGTTTATATCTCCGAAGATTTTGTGTATTTTAAAAAAACAATTGGTAAAAAAGGTTAACCCTTGAATCACTAACACTTTTTCATAGAATTTCATAGAATGTTTTACGCCAAATTTTAATTTCATCAACAGAGATTTCAGCGTGCAGGAGTTATAATAATTTTTTGGTCACAGGTCTAACCTAACTTACATAACCCATGCTTACGATAACCTGAAAACATCTTATTGTTTTCAGGTTATCTTAAGCATGGGTTACGTGGGTTTCAGCAGAAATTATCTTTCGATGAAACGAGTGTCTGCAAAACAAGGGGACACCAGTATAAAACGTTGTTTAAACCCTATTCCTTGAAATGGTTTTGGAATGACGATACATTGTAAAAATATGGTATATCCCAATTGTTATTTTTTCCTTGCACACCGCTTAGCAGTTACTCTTATTGAATCTGTGCTTTCGCTGCCACGCACTGTTGGAAACGCAGCCTTAGTGGCATGATTGAACTACAACTTCCAAATATTTGTTACCATATTCTTTTACATACCCGGAATCTCATCAAGCCACATTAACACGGCACATATTTCACAACATATTCCTTAATAACGCACATCCATTGTGTTTTTGTTTGAGGCCGTGGGAGCCTCGTACAATCCCCTGTTACCCAGATTCCCAAGGTATTGTGCAAGAGTTATGTGTCTTTGACGGTATGTCTAGGGTTTGGAAAAATCTAGGGTGTAAAGTGCGTCCCATGTAGCACACAAGCTGTATAAAAATTTATACAGCCCTTAAAATGCTGAAAACTAGTTACAATGGTGGTATAACCTCTTATACAGCTTTTGTGCTACTTGGACGTTAGAGTTATTCAGTAGTGGTAGGACCTTGTACAGAGACCGTCCGACTTGCTGCCATGCAGCATCAGAACACAGAAGTGAAACTTGAAATGTAATAAACGGGTCTATGTATAGGGTGGCATAATAATTTTTTGACCTTATGTATCGTTTGGTCGAAAACGTTTTTTTTTCAATTGAAAGGGTTTTTTTCAGATATTAAAAAACATACCTAACCTAACAAAGCTACGCAACATATATTTATTAAACCCTGAAATTTCAGACTAAAAGGGTGTTAGGCAAAAAGATTTTCGATCAAACAATACATTAGGTCAAACAATTTTATGCGTGTCAACAAATCCCTGATTGATATCGTTTACACGAGATTAAAATTAACTCCTCAACCCAGTGGTGTATGTAGGCAATACCGCTACAGCATCAGAATATGAAATCCAAAGGTGCGAAAGCCTAGATGGTACTGGCTGATAATCAGCGCTGTAGGTGTCTGATCAGCACATTGCTGAGCCAGTAGGTATCCGTAACACTGACGCAAGGACACCCTCCGTGTTCTTATTACATACATTGTTATCTTTTATTTTTGTATATTTATCCTCCTGACTTTTATTACCTTTTAATACTAAGCGACTATTGCGATTTTCACTTTTTCATAGCGATTTTATCAAGACGGGACAGTTTTATTTTAAACCTTAAGCGTTTAGTCTTACGTTAGAATATGGAATAGATGTATGATATCATTTCCCTAACACCTGTCAAACTTTATCTCATCCATGCATGTTAAGCCCGCAGAAGACACACAAATATACAAAAATAAAAGATAACAATTTATGTAATAAGAATACAATAAGAATATAATAATTGAAATAATGTACAAAATTAATTGGTAAATATGTCCATAGATGGCGTTAGCTATGTATTCGGCAAAGACAAGTAACTAACAAAAGGGAGTTTAATTAGGAATTTATTTAAAGATAAACATAAAAATAACCAAAAAACTATAATTTAATTAACCTCCTAATTAATTAAAGGTTATTTGTGTAAAATATTTTAAATCAAATCGAGCCCCGTAGCTAAGGTTTATATAACCTTTTTTTCGACTTTTCCGGTTGCTGTTGTACAAAAATTGGACACTTGGACCGCAAATTGGGCATTTAATTCACCGGTTTCTCGAATCTGTGCCGTGAAGGCCGGCCATTGTTACAGTTTACGACCTTGATGACACCACTTACACGCTCTACGACATGTCAGTTACCTCACCGTAACAGCGTCTACCCTCTGGTGTTACCACACCAATCGATCAATCGTCGATCGATGCCATCGATCGATGGTAGAATGGGTTGGTCGACGTCAATCGATAGTTTCTACTACACTAACCGATCAGCCAAACCTGCCACACCAATTGATCGGCATCGATCGATGGCATCGGTCGACGGTTTATCAATTGGTGTGGTAACACTCTCTGATGGATCGACGGACGGACAGACCGGACCCAGAGCACCGTTAGTAAAGAAATTACGTTACAATCTATAATTTGGTCATGTTCGTATGTGTTTGTGTGTCCCAGCCATTTTACGCAAAGACTAAAGATAAGAGATATTTATTCAGTAAGTAAGTCGCACGAACACTTTTACACGTCAAAATCTACCAGCGCTCCCAAAGACAAGACCACTGCTGATAAGAAGCGCCGCAAGAAACAAAAAATTAATAATATATATACACATATTATACGTGTAACCACGTGAAAGAGTTGTTTCCTACATAAACCGTGTCCCCTAGACAAGATACAGCGTTTACATGACACTATTACAAGATAATAGCCCTATAAACGTCTTTCTGGTTCGGGTACAGTTAGACTAGCATAGAGTATAAGCGAGTGAAAGAGAATTATACAACAAAATTCGTTTTAAGAGTTATTTGCTAGGATCTTGTGAACAACTAAACTATATCTAGTGCAATCATGCAAGAAACATTTTTCAGCGATAGCATTTCATACATTTACGCGAACTGGTGGCACATCTCCGAAGGACCGGACGCAGAGGGTTGAAGCAGCGATCACATGACCCTTTCCCTAACCCTAGCGAGAGGGACGCCGCAATACGTTGGAATGAGATGGAGATATCTCTATACGTATCTAACGTATTGCGGCGTCCCTCTCGTTAGGGTTAGGGAAAGGGTGGTGTAATAGGGTTTTTAGGGGGTATTCCGACCGCTCTCGGTCGGCGATTCCCTCATGACCATCCCGGGTGCCCCTGGCCCTGGGTGGTAGCGTTAACGCATTTCCCCAGCGAATAAAAAAACGTAATACCCAATCATACGATATATAACTTCGTTGTTTGCCAAAGTCAGCTACATTAAAAATAGGTAAGCTAATGAGAAAGCAAAATCAAAACGAACATTTCCAACAAAAAAGTTGTATATCGGGGTTATACACAGATTTAGGTTCAACACTGTCCCCTCTGTTCCTAATAGTTAACGTGGGAGTTTTTAACTCATACAATTTCGACACAGGCCAGAACTACACCGGGCTCCCATTACGCGGATATATCTTAAACCAAAAATAATGGTTTCAAAGTCGTTAATTTTCTGGAACAGGAGAGACAACTTTTGTTTCTGCGGTTGTGTACACCACTAACATCTGTAGAGTTAAGAACCATTTTGGAAAATTTGTCAGAGAACGACAAAAACATTTATCCCGGACGAAATCACAGACAAAAGCTAGCGATCCAATAAAAGTGACATCAGTTCTTCACGGCAGATTAACGATAATGATTCAATTGAGTGTAATTATGTGAAGATGTAAGAAAGATGTAAGATGCCGCCATTTTAAAGTGGCATTACGCATCATTGAGTACCGTAACACGTCTGTAAAACTGGAAGAGAGTGAGTGGTGGGCGCACTGTGAGGGTTCCTTACGGATATTTAGGTTTAGGTTAAGATAAATAATTAATTAATTAATAAATTTTAAACTTTTGAATTCCCTGATTAACATGTTGTAGAAATGTTTTTTGTTTAAGACGTCATAATAAGATAAGTAATGAAATTGCAATGGATTTTAACGACATTTTATTAATATGATAGTATTTTCATTTTTTTTTACATTTTCGATTATTTTATTTTATTTTTTAATTTAAACTGCCTATTTTCAACTCGAATAATGTTTCATTTTCCTCCTAATAAAAACATGACATCAAAATAAACACACTCCGTAGATTATTATTATTACCTACTTTTATAGCACTTACACCTGATCTGAAAGAATAATGTCATTAGTCATTACGTAGTTTACAATTTACCATTTTTTACGTATGAATACATCTTTATATGACTGGCAACCTTAATAGAATGTATTAAAACCTATTTTTAACAAATACTTATTGCATAATTTTAGTTCAATCCATTTTAAAATTGGAACCATCCAAGTTAAATCGTATTTTTAAAGCTTACTACAAACTTCAATTGTTTTTTTTACCCTAGTACACGCTACCAAAGGTTCAAGATTACTTTAGAAAATGACCCAATTTGGAGTCGTCGGACCTGAAATCTATGTATGTGGTAATGCACTTAGATGTCCTCACACAAGTGTGTGACTGCATATTAGGCAACAATGGCTATTTTAAATTTAAAATAGGATCTCTTATCGTTTGTCTTTGTCATAGTTCTTAGTTTTAGACGCCTACAGGGAATTATTTATAAGAATGCTACAATAGTGGGTATTTTTTTTGGTTCTGTGGACTCAGTGGTTACGTTAGTCTTAGGAAGAGAACGTGAAATCGATTCCCATCAAAGATATTCGTATATACTTAAGTGCAAGAATAAAGGGGATACTTCGATTGTCCTTAAACGTAAAGGTTACTCTTTAATTTTGCTGGCCAATATAGTTAGATTTGATTCTGGGCCACTTTTTCCACATGTTGTGTCGGATTCGAGATACAGATAATTCCTAGTTAAGGGCAGAGTAGGTATGAGTATAACGTATTTTTCTTGATATCGTAACGAGTTGAAATTGGGATTGACCAGACCATATTATTGCAATGTACAATACTTTTTATGGGGATTAGGGTTTAAGAACAGTTTTATCGAAATGCGCTTTGAGAATACTTAACTATTACTCATACTTAGACAGGAGTATCTTAAGCCTTTATTTATTTTGTTTTCGCCTTGATAATCTTGTAGACTTTCACGCATTGCACGTGTAGTGATCATTGGAGACAACACGTCACTTAAACGATTATAAAAAGCGTTAAGTTAAATTTTATGCTAAGGCTGTTTTTAAGGTGTTAAATCAAACCGCGTTATAATTAAAATCATTTAAGTACAAAACGTTAAAAATTATTTACATTAACTGAGTATTACCATAAATTACACTAGAAAATAAACCAGCCAGCATTCGCGTGGTCTCTGGCTCGATATCAATTTCAATGGTGTGTGAAGCTTTTTTGTCACCATATTTTCAACGAACCCTTCTTCCAACATTAATGTCTCATAGACCTTTTCATATCATCCATAGAGCCCTCTTCTCCTAGAATCTGGACGTTCCTCACTTGTTTTCTAGTTGGTGCTGCAGTTGTTAACTCTGTAGCAGGCGCCGAAGTGGGCATAAAATCAGGACTAATAGCTAACATAAGCATCTTCAATAGCAAAGCTTCTCTTATATCTGGGGGGAGGTATTCTGGCGCTTCTTCTACCCTGTTTGAAGAACTACCATCAGTGTCATAAGGTCTCGTGTATAGCCTTCTTCTTGGTACGTAGCGTTGGCTCTCATATTGAGGGTTCTCGTAATTTGTCATTTGATTCGAATAGACTTCTTGCTGTCTGTATTTCTGCTGATCATATCTATAGTCGTACCGATCATCTTCTTGATATTGACGAGGATTTTGGTACCTGTAGTCGTATTGTTGCTCTTGACGGAATAAAGGTTGGTACGGTGGTCCAGGGGCGACGATTTGATCCATTAAAGATTGCAATCTGTTTTGCCGATAGATCAAAACTTGGAGCAACCTTTTTAAGTCTCTAGTGCTTACTGGGGCAGATATAGACTGCATTTCATCGATGATTGGTTCATATCGCTGTTGGTAGACTGGTTGTGGCGTTGGTCTGTATGGATTTACAAACCTTGGTTGATACTGCTGAATTGGAACACCTCTTTCATCCACTGCTATTGGTATGATCCTCGTCACTGGGCGGACATCGTACGGAGACGCTGTAGCTGCTTCAGGTACGGTTCCCTTTGTCTGCGCATTTGCTGTGGTATCCTTCACAAATTGTGGCTCCAGTATTTTGTTCTGGTATTCGTATTGGAGAAAGGGCCGCTGATTTCCGATTGGCACTGCAGAACCAGGATTGTCTCTTAAATATTCTCTTGTACGGAACTGAACTGTTGCTTCAGGTCTTCTGTAGATGGGCTGGTATATCCTATCGTCTTCTCTTTGTATATGTACTACTGGCACTGGATTAGATGTCACTACATTTTGCTGGTCAAACACGCGTCCTGTACTTGCTTCAATAGTGGTTTCATGTTCTGGCAACTCTTGGTATTGCTCTTGGATCTTTTGTCTCGCTGCTACTAATGAATGTATAGGAATCAAGCGAGGTCGAGGAGTTGTTGTGGTGAAAAGCGGTCTAGCAGTACCAAGAGATAGGTGGCTGCCGTATACATCAGTGGAATCATCACCAGCCGACTGCTGTAAGTTGATCATATGCGGATTAGGACTTGTACCAGTCAATTCCCTCCTAAAAGTATTCGGTTTCGAACGATCAAAGTCCTCTTTCTCATCAGTATTTTCGTAAACTGGTTTCACTGTTGATGGTAATTTAGTCGTCGTTTGTTTTGTCACTAAATCATCCTTCGCCGAGTGCTTTGACACAGTCCTAACTTTACCATCACTTTCTTCTTTAGGTTTGTACAAATTTAGAATACTGCTTGTTGTTTCTTCTGGCTTTTCCTTATCTGTAGTAGCATCTGCATTAGCTCTAGCAGATAAAGGAAGTCTTCTTTTTGGTATAGGCTGTATCACAGTCCCTCGAGTAGTGAAGCTGCTTCTCGTTGGATACACAACAGTTGCCAAAGGTCTTCTTGTTGTAGACACTGTCTTATTCACTCTAACAACCATAGGAGGCATACTAGGGGTAGTACTAGTAGTCACTGGTACAGGAGTACTATCACTCGAAGAGGAATAAGTCACACGTTTGATTTCTCCATCCTGGTCTATATAACCAAAAGTCCCTTTAACGTTACCACGGACGTCCCTGCTTTCGATTTTGAACGTACCATCATCAGCTTCATATCCGATAGTATACGATCCATCGTCGTTAAGTCTTCGTATTTGTTTAACGATTTCTACTTTGGATGGATCGGCAGTTTCACTAGCTTTTAGTATCTCTTTGGTCGTTGTGGGAGATTCGGTGGTGGTAACATTCGGGTTGGTTGCTGTGGCGGTGGTAAAAACGAGGAGCACGAGCAGGAGCATCGTTAGAACACTATTAGAGGCATGACGGTGCTAAGCTGCGCGGGCGACGCTCGGTCCCCTATATATAAAATAGTGCCCCACTCACGACGTGTGAGCGTTTGCGAAACGCCATTGTTGTCATTTCATTATCTGAAACGGAAAATCTTTTTTCACGTCTTGTTGTAAGATCTCAATTGTTTAATTGCGGCAGGTGCAGTGTGGTCAGACATTCCCAGTAATTAATGGTGTTTAGCACTACTTACTTTACTATAGTAAATAAATATCAGGGATAATCTCGCAAGAATTGACCTAGTCCCAAACTAAGCTCTAGGCTTGTATTATGGGTACTTCGCAACGATAAACATATGTATGTAGCAAAATAAATACATTTAATTGGTAAACAAGTGAACGACAGGCTTGAAGCTTTAAGAAAAATATTTGGGACAACCTATTTTGTCGCTGTAGTATGTTATTGTTTAAATAAAAGTTTTATATTAAAAACTAGCTTCTGTTCGTGATTTTGTCCGTACAGAAGTTTTTATTTGGAAATTATTCTATGTTCCAGCGGGGTAAAAAGTATAGTATATATTTCTGGGCTATAATAATAATAATAATAATATAAAGTATTTCTCTACCAAATATTAAATTATCTTATTTCAATCAAGAAGACAAGAAAAACATCTAACTGAATTTGAAGTTGAATTAATCGTCATAACAGTTAGTAGTACTCTGAGTTACTTTTATCCATTATAAATTAATTAATTTATCTAAAATATATATCCAGTCCTTTCGATTTCATGAAGGTCAAAAATAAGGAAGGATTTTAAAAATCATTTTTATATCGTATAGATTATCCCCGTTATTTTTAAATGCACAACAAACCTATTTTAGTAAAAGTATGCTATGTCACTTTCTGTGAGATTCAAACGTCACAATGAAAGATAAGGCCACAAAATACTTCAAGCATACTCTAGTTATTGTGCGATTATGAATAAGGTAAATCTGGGATGCTCTCATTACATATTTCGTCAAGATCTGATCATGAGATCAGCAGAACTCCTTAATAATTTGGAGTCGGGTTATTGTTTTTTAAACATTTAATTCGTTACACGGTCTCAATACAACAGCATCAATAGGTATGTGTACTGAAAACGGGGTAACTTTGATTTTTTTTTAAGTCTTTGATCCTGTGTTATATGTTAGTTATTAATGAGTTATTACGCGACATAACTATTATTTGTTTCACATGCGAGCGCAAACTATAAGTAGTTCTTCAAAACAAAAAACCCTCATTTTTGACATGCTTCAAGGGTGACTGATATTGTATTGTAAAAACAGGGATGCTCAAAGTAGCCCCAATTTAAGAATCGAGATTTTATGCTATGTATTTTTCTATTGAGCCATCTAGAGCCATCTAGTTCACCCCTAACTGCTTTAAGTAACTCCAAATCAGTAGTCGCCAATAGTACCCATAAATCTTGGAACTTACGTCATTTTTCAAATTTGGAACGTCATGGTGTCAATACAGAGACGTTACTACTACATACCTACAGGTCCTTTACTTAATTTTTTCACCTATACCGGATATATTGACAAAAATATTATTAACCTCGTAACAAGCACCGGGAGGAGGGGGAAGGAGGGATGTCTCCTCCCCCTCCCATTCTGGACTAGTATTTGATGAGTAATAGCTAAAGGAGGTCTTTGTCTAGCATTGAAAATACTGAAATGTATACAGACCTGTGTCCCTTTGTTTTACAGGCACTCATTTCATCGAATGTGTTGTTTCACCGAATTTCATTTCATCGAAAGCTAATTTCTGCTGAAACCTTATTGATTTCATTTCATTTTAAATGACATGGGTTACGTAGGTTGGGTTAAGGTTAGACCTGACCAAAAAAATAAAATTTCCAGGGCGGCTAGCACAAGTTGCCCGCGACTCGTTTGTCGCTGGGTAATCCCTCTCTACCTAGTCTGTAACGAAAGAGACGCACTGAGCGACCAGCGAGAAAATACAACTTGTGCTACCCGTGCTGCTCGTAGAAATGTCTGTCGATGAAAATTAAATGTCGGCGAAGTAAAACATTCTATGAAATTAGTGTCGGTAATTCAAGGGTAAACCTTTTTACCAATTGCTTTTTAAAATACTCAAATTCTTTGGAGATATAAACAAAAATAAATTGACCTTTGTTTGAATCCAGCTGTGAAACCAGCGACTAAATGAATGTGCAGGCAGTTGAATATCATTTACCCACCTTGACGGACGACGTAAATTCGCCGGCTATTCATCGACTGAGTAGAACTGAACGACGATGTGTTAACAGAATAACATAGCTGGAAGTGCTTGTAGGTGTTTCTAATTACGTTAGCCGTAAACGGCCTTAAGGAACTTTAACAGCCCATGTACTTAACTCATTTATCAGTATATGAATTTAAAAAAAAAATAAGTATAACAAATTTAACTCTCTTATTCATAATCGCACAATAACTAAAGTACGCTTGAAGTATGGTTTGTCCTTATCTTTCATGGTGACATTTGAATCTGACCGAAAGTGACAAAGCATACTCGACTTTATCAATGACAATGATGTCATCCATAAAATCAGGGTAAAAAGAAGGGTAAACCACTAAGACCAATTTGTTAAAGCAACAAATAACAATTTTAGTTGTTGTTCGGTTAAGTAACTGTTGCATTCGTCTGCCAGATTAATTGGCAATTGTCTTAAAATATTCGTTAATTACAACCCGCGGCTTCCCACGGCGGCCAATGTCACGAGCCGCATTGTGTTAGACCTGGCTTATTGGGTGCGTACTGCGCACACATTTGGCTGTGTTTCGTAAACAAAGTAGGGAAAATAGTAATTAAAACTATGTTTTTTAGGGTTCTGTATCCGAAGGGTGCCTAACGGGTCCCTATTAAGGTCGGAGTTCACCAACAGTTAAACAGGCGATTAGAGGTCTGACGGCTGTCAAAATGTATTGACTAACAGCCGATTAGGATTTAACAGTCCGTTAAATTGGTTGTTGAACTCCGACCTAAGCCTACGCTGTCCGTCCGTCCATCTGTCCTAACATTAAAGAGCTGTATCTTTTGAACCGTAAAAAAGTCAAAAAGTAAAATAATAAGGGTAGTTCCCGTACAGCAAAACGTTCTTTTTCCACGTTTTATTGTATTTGTTCTATCGTAAAAACGTTAATACATACGCGCGTCAATTTTGGTATGAAGAACAATCGCCATAGAAAAACAAAAAATATAAAAACCGACCAAATATGTACGGAACCTTCAGTGCGCGAGTCTGACTCGCACTTGGCTGGTTTTAGGGTTCCGTAGTAAACAAGGAACCCTTATAATTTTGCCACGTCTGTCCGTCTGTCTGTCCGCGGGTTAACTCAGAGACTCTTCGTACTACAAAGCTGTAAATTGGCATAGTTATACAGGGTGACCTCGAATTGGTAATACAAATTCAAAGTACTACAGAGAGCTTCCCTAAACCAATCGCTTCTACGAGGTCTCACGCTTAATTTTAAAACATAAGTACTTTTTTTTTAAGTTTTCTAATTATCCCATTTTTTTTTGCTTAAATTGGTTACCCTACCATTACCTTTAAAATGAAAGAGGTTTAAATTATTTCAAATGAACACTTTCCTCTTTGGTTCGTTATCTGACACATCATTTATGATAATAGCGTATCTTGATTAGTAAATTGTCACTTGTCTTGTCAAAGAAAGTAAGAATTTTCGTATTTAATTAAGATAGTAATTAAACAAAATGCCCCGAGCTTATCCTTATACGAATATTCAGCGAATGGATATGTTATCTTTTTATTTTACGTCACGAAGTACCGTACGAACTCAAGCATTGTTTCATGAACGACACCCTGACTGCCCAACTCCTACTCGTGTTCTAATAAACTCCATTGTCCAAAACTTAAGAGATTTTGGACAGTTTACTGTCCCAGTGCACGCTCAAGCTCCGGGCCGGCGGCCGCGGTACTCGCAGACGTTTCGGAGACGAGTTCTCGATGATTTTAGCCACCACCCAGAGGCGAGCTCAAGGGACGCTGCCGCAAGATTCGGAACGAGCCAATGGTTTATTTGGCGATTACTGAATGCTGAAGGAAAGTATCCGTTTAAATTCCAAAGGGTGCAGGATATCATATTAGCCGATTATCCTAGAAGAGTGCAATTTTGTCGTTGGCTGCTGCAAAATCTACACTTGAACATTTTATGGACCGACGAGGCAACATTTACAAGAGTAGGCATGTTCAACGTTCACAATGAACACTGGTGGTCTGATCGTGAAGCAAATCCTCACGTAACTCGCAGGGACTCCTACCAGACACGTTTCTCGGTAAATGTTTGGGCAGGAATACTGAACGACTGTTTGATTGGTCCTCATTTCATTGACGGAAATTTAAATGGACCGAAATATGAAGAATTCCTGAGAAATGTGTTACCGGTATTGCTACGAGAGGTGCCGCAGCAAAATTTGGAGGCTCTGTATTACCAGCAGGATGGGGCACCAGCTCATTTTTCCCTGCGTGTGCGAAGCTACTTGGACCAAGAGTTCCCTGGGAGATGGATTGGACGCTGTGGCCCAGTCGCTTGGGCTCCTAGAAGCCCTGATCTCACACCTCTCGACTTCTTTTTGTGGGGCGAAATAAAAAGGAGAGTGTACGCACGGGAAACAGATACTGTGGGTGAACTTCGCCAAAAGATAGTTGAGGCATTTAATAATGTAAAAACCAATGAATTTGTTCTCCACAGATTGAAAGACAATCATAGGCGACGGGCAGAGTTATGTATCCAAGAAGGCGGGGGTCATTTTGAGCACATTTTAAAAGTTGTTTAAGTTTTACAATTTTGTATTTTGTACTGTACGTTATTCAACAATAAATTATTTTTAATAATTCACTCATTATTCAGTTATTCACTTTATCAGATAATTTATTAGGGTACCTACTTAAAACTAAAGGGTTGGATGGATATCAGCACCTAGTTTATTAATAACATCGAGTGATAGATACAGGAATGGAAATTGAGACACATTTTGTTCCTTGTCGCTTTGGGTGGCAGTGCGTCACGTTGAATGTCCACTGTCATTATCTCCGTCGTTGTTGTGACAGAGTACAAAATGGTGCGAGAATCAATTTCCTTGTCTGTACGACAGATATGCATGACGTCATGTAGGTTAACCACACTTGGGATTTTAAATTATTTTTATTATTTTGTTTTGTTAGAAAATTAACGATAATTAAGGAAAGCTAACTTTAACAACTGAGTTAATGCAATACACTATTAGTGATTAACTGAATCATAATCAAGTATTTTGTATTACCAATTCGAGGTCACCCTGTATACATTTAAATTACGCCGAAAAAGTTGTAAATTAAGAGTAAAATCTTGAAAACATTTTTTTTCGGTTACTTCCCATAGGTACATGTAAAGCAATGGTAATTTTTTTTTTACATTGTAACATTGAGTGAAGTATCATTGGATAGCTTTTAATAATCATTATTATCATTATCATTATCTTATTGTTTTTGTAGTGCATCAGGGATGTCCTCGGAGGCAAGAGCGGATGGCTTTAGTGCGATTATTCGGAATCGAACCCCGTCCCTGATGCGTTGCGTGCGTGATAGTACCCTTAGGCTCCGCCTCCTTAGCCTCCTTAAGCTGATATGGGAGAATCCAACTTGCTCATTCTGGGAGCACTGGAACACCATCCATATGGGGTCCAGAGGTATAGTATATTTTTTAATGTACCTATGTGTTATTTTATTCAAGTACTAACACAGTTTATAAGGTGTTTCTAACGAACCAATATGGACATTGTCTGATTGAAATATTTTGAATTGAATTGATTTATGGATATGTTATAATGAATTTTTAGATGTGGGGGACTGTTTAGGAATTATTTAACTCGAAAAGTGTAATTTTCGCTCTTTTACCTACAACTTTCGTGCTACTTGAACGGGAAGAGCAAATATTTGTGACGTTCTCAATATAAAGGGACCTTATGGAGGCAGGCGTTTGCGCCGTTTTTAGAACTGTTACCATATAGTATTCGTATAGTAACAAGAATAAGAAGAGCGTAACTGCCTTCCTCCATAGGGTCCCTTTATATTGAGAACGTCACATTTGTGTAATGAAAGTGAATATTTAATTCTGCTTTTAGTTTTGGTTGTATTTTGTGTATTTATTCGTAGCTATAAGCCTAGTTTAGTTTGGGACGAGGTCAATATTCGTGTAAGACTGTGCTCTGAATTCATCATATTTATAATTATTATGTTACAAGCTTACAGACCCAATGTTTACGAAATCTCGTCAACATCACTCATTATTTCAATTAAATAAGTTTGGGCATAAAGTACGCGGTTAGATGGCAACCCCGTTTTGCGGTGACTCAGATATGGTAACGTAATGAAGTCGCGTGGGAAAGCCTGAATAAATAATTATCAGGGGACAATCTCATACAAATATGGATGATGAATATTTTTTTCTTTGTCGATCAGGTAGATTATCAAAAAGTATTGGACACGTATTTTTGCTTTTACAGTATTGGACACATAATCAAAAAATTACGGAGATATATGTAGTTGAACTGTCGCATTACGTCACGTCTTGGTACAACTTGGTACAATTTTTACACAGAAGAAGAAGTGACGTCACGAGCCCCCACTCCCGAACTTTGACGCGATTTATTTTTGTAATTTTTTGTTTGATTAACAAAAGAAAAAAGACGTGTCCAATATTTTTGGATAATCTAACTGACGGACTAAACAGAATTTCGTTTTTTTTAACCCAGTCATCATCCATATTGACCTAGTCCCAAACTACGCTCTGGGCTTGCACTATGGGTACTAAAAAAGTAGAAAACATCCAAGACTCTGGAACTAACTCGCGCTCATCACTCAAATTATTGCCCTTATCGGGAATCGAACCTAACCCCCTAGCAGGAGATAAAATTTGACAGGTGCTAGGGAAATAAATACATCTATTCCATATCCTAACGTAAGACTTAATGCTTAAGGTTTGTAATAAGTGTCCCGTTTTTATAGAACCGCTATAAAAAAGTGAAAATCGCTATAGTCGCTTAGTAATAAAATGTAATAAAAGTCAGCACGAGACACTTTTATTTTAAACCTTAAGCGTTAAGTCTTACGTTAGAATATGGAATAGATGTATTCATTTCCCTAGCACCTGTGAAATTTTATCTCGTGCACGCATGTTAAGCCCGCTGGGCCGCAGTCACAGAAACGATAGTTGCCAGAAAGTTAAGGACTTTGAAACCAAATTTCAAATTTTTCGGGTTAGGATGTATCCACGTAATGGAAATCTGTTGTAGTTTTGGCCTGTATCGAAATTATATGCGTTTAAAACTCCCACATAATGAAAGAAATCTCATTGACGAAGCTGGAATAATTAATAATTAACTTCAGGTAAGTTTGTTTGCCTTAGCCGGGAATCGAACCCGGGACTGTTAGCCGTAGGTCTCTACCAACTAGGTTAACCGCGTCATCGTATAATAATAGTCTAATAACTTCTATTTGTAGGTCAGTTGTATTACAATATTTAGTTACGTTCTTGTATTGTAATTCATTCTTACTGTTTCCCAGGCAACGCCGCGCTCACAATGGACAAAGCTTGTATTGTTTGCTTGAAATAACCAAATGCACTTTTAATACTGTATCTCAGAATATTCGAAATTACTTATTAATCTATTTGGAAATACAATTGTGTATGTAATTCTTCAGTTCTACAATACTTAGGTACTTAAATAATGACTTGAACTTTTTATCCGACTGTCAAAGAAGAAGGGCTTTTCGGTACATATAGTTGTTTGTAGGTATTTATGTATGTACCCTAAGGTTATTTTTATGTGGCGGCGAGGGTCCCAGCAGCTGCCTTTTATCTAAACACACGACAGTGTGTCCGGTCAAGTTCGAAAAAAAAACCAAGCGACACTAGTGTGTATATTTACTAGAACCCACTCAGGTCATATTTTCCACCCTCTTCACTTTTTCCTTGGTGCAGCCAGGATCCTGTTTTTTTACTTAAGTTAAGCCTATGATCTTAATAGATTCGTTTTGCAACGTCTCAGCTCTAACTCTGTTTTGTATTAATGGAAACTGCCCAGTAAGAGTTCAAACAGCATTAGGTGCAAAAAATTGTTTTGACTGTCAACAATCTAGTGCCAAAAATTGGCACCTTTTTATATTACTTCTTTTGGCGGCACATGAGATCTTGGCCTATTATTTAAATTTGTTTTTGATGGGTTGCACCCTCATGAACCTTTAATAGGTTTTATCGAGTATAAACAGGCTTAGAGCGAGTCCCAACAGCATCCTGTGTGTCATTGCTGGCAGATTTGACTGCCCCATACTGGCATATTGGGTCAGTCAAACAAAGGGGGTAGCACAATTTAGATTTAAGTAGCTTAAGAAATACTAACATAGGATAAGACAAACTAACACTATTATGGACACCTAGTCTGAAATAAAGTTTTATTTAATTTAATTTAATTTATAAAGTTTTTTACAAGATAATTAATAGTAGAGCACAAATAAGAACTCTAGTAATTTTAATTTCTTGCGTTCACATAATTTTGCTTTGAAATATTAAAAAAATCCTACTAATTATTCTCTCATTCCACATACGTTCATTTCTGTCATTGCATAATCTATCGAGCCGATGGCACGCTATGCTGTTATCGCATCGTTGCATGATTAGGTAAAAAGGTTTTATTATCATTGATAGGGTTAAGAATGATTATGGGAACCCGTACGATGAGGTTTTAGGTGAGATAATTAACTGAGTCTTCATTAAGTTTAATCAAACATTTGGCACAATTGGAATAAACTATCTATTACAAAGTTTGTTTAGTCAATTAAGTTTAGTCAAAGTTTGATTAGTTATTTCGAAGAATTTTAACCATTAAAAATTTTGATTCAAAAGACATCAACCGGATCTATTGATTCCGTTGGTGGTATTGAAATATTTGTACCGGAGAAAAAAGCTATTATCTGCATGTGTTTATAAAATGTAATTGCAAAACGTCCATTTTAAAAACTGGCTGGACTTAACGAGCCTGTCGAACTATTACTATGGGACTATGTCAAAGTGAAATACGTATAGTTCTTATTTTTTTGTTTATAACGTCACTTTGTAGTTCCATGGTGTTTTTGGAATAATTGACCAAATCATCGTTATTTACCTGTATGGATATTAATAGTGATATAAAATTGTGTTTGTTTGTATGTTGGAGGTAATCTCTGAAACTTCAGAACCGATTTAAAAAATCCTTCCACCAATATGAATGTTTATCCGCGACTAAAATAACATACTTATATTATATTTTCATAAATAAAGAATCAAAGCTAACATATTCCCATTTCATCAGATCTATTTGTTCTGTAAGAGCGCCATCTATCGTAACAGCATAGAAACTAATCTGAAAGTGAAAGGTAATGAGCAAAATAACCTATTCCGCTCACAAGCGTACTAATACTACTATAGTGTAGGAAGGATTTATGTTAGTTTGTGATCCACTCGTTAGATGTCGCCGTTACTCGTGACTGAAAAGTTTTAAAAATGAATAACATATATTACGTTACAAGTATAAATTAAATCATAGCAAGTTTCTTTGTATTTTTGCCATCTCAAATGGGGTCTTGACAGATAGACAACTGAGTAATCTAATAAAGATTCCGTTATTTGTACGGAACCCTTAAAATTACTTTATCGTAGATCAGAACAAGCTTTTTTCTACCATTTCCATATAAACGCAGAAGTAACTCTGTTTGCTTGTTAACCTTTCACGACAAAACTGTTGAACAGGTAATAATGAGTACATAGAGTACTTTTATTGCGAAAAATTTACAATTTCCAGAGGGAATAGTAATAAACGATCCCTATGCGGACAAAGTCGCGGGCACATGCTAATATAATTAATAATACGCTTTCTACGGAACCCAGCAATGTTAAACCGATGCACTTTAAACCAGTTATACTTTTAAAGGTCTTCCATGGTCATCAACAATCCCATCAACGCAAAAAACTGTGGTCAATTTATCATCGATCTATCATTGATCCATAGATCACCTATCCATGTATGCGTTGGCGTCGATATTGCAACCAAATCGAACCACTTTTGTTGACCACGTTTTGACTTTTGACTAATGATATAGTTTGACCTTCGCATTTAAATCCAATATTAGATCGAGTGTAATGTAATGTAATGTAATGCTAGTCTATGATAATTTGCTACAGAGTTTGATTTTGTTTGCCCTTGAATCGCCGACACTCATTTCGTAGAATGTTTTACTTCGCCGAATTTTCATTTCATCGACAGGTATTTCCACGTGCAGGAGTTACGACTTTTTGTGGTCACAGGTCTAACCTAACCTTACCTACGTAACCCATGCTTAAGATAACCTGAAAATAATAAGGTTTCAGCAGAAATTAGCTTTCGATGAAATGAATTCCGGTGAAACGACACATTCGATGAAATGAGTGTCTGCAAGACAAGGGGACATGGTTTGATTTAGGTACTACCTACTTTATTTATTGTATTTAACTAATTCATAGTAGGTAATAACTACCCAATGGATGTAAGTAGCACAACACCGACCATCGATCGTAGAGATCCTTGGAGAAGGCTTATGCAGCAGTGGACCTCTTTTAGTTGAAATAATAATAATAAATTGACCTAGTCCCAAACTAAGCTCTAGGCTTGTACTATGGGTATTAGACAACGATAAACATACTTATATATGTAGTGAAATACATACTTACTGCCACACTCAGATACGTAAATTAATTTTAAAGTTTGATTAAAGATGCTGCGTCTTATTCTATAGTTAAGAAAGTGACAGCAGCCACTTTAATCAAACTTAAAAGTTAATTGACGTCTCTGAGTGCGGCCGTTAAATATATATAGTCCTCCCCATCGATTTCGATGACGGCGACCCCTTGCCAGAAACCATGGATTAAAATGGACTTTGCCTATTATGGGCTCGAATGTGGCTAGCGAAGCCAAATTTACCTTTGAAAACCCTCAGACACGTGTGGCAGCAGAGTTGGCCAGAGGCATTGTAAGTATACGTGTTAAATACATAGAAAACATCCATGACTCAGGAACAAATACTCGCGCTCATCACACAAATATTTGCCCATATCGGGATTCGAACCCGCTAGCTTCGTAGGCAGGATCACTACTAACTAGGCTAACCGCATCGTCAATGAAGAATGAATAGAAATCACGTTGATAGAATGCTACTGTTGTCCTAAATACGAGTAAATTAGCTTTCTTTTCATTACTTTATTTGGGGCCTGTTTCACAATCGACCAGTAAATTCATCTGGCAGTTAAAGATCTTTAACCTTTTCAGCGCCATTGACGGATATATCCGCACCACTGGTTCAACGCCAACGACGGATATATCCGTCACGGTTGACAGCGAAAAATAGATCTGAGTGTGTATGACGTAAGGTTGAAATTAGCTCTGGTTTTCAGCTGTCATTGGCGTGTGAGTGACGACTTTTGTATTTGACATGGCGTTGAAAAGGTTAACTGTCTATTTTCAAGTGTAAGAAAGAGAAAGAGCTAAAATTATTTCACAGATATGCTTTACTTGACGATTGTAAAACAAGCGGTAACTCTTTTAGGCTACAAAATCTATTATGACTTATGATATTATAGCTGGCAAAAGATTAACATTTCAGGCGTTCAATCTATTTACACAGAAACCGGTATTTTATCTCATCATCATCATCATTTCAGCCAAAAGACGTCCACTGCTGGACATAGGCCTCCCCCAAGGTTTGCCGCGAGGACCGGTCCTGCGCCGCTTGCATCCATCGGCTTCCCGCAATTGTAATTTTTCATAATGAAATAAAACATACCAATAATTATAAAAATATAATTTATTATTAAAACAAACATTACAAAATTACAAAGTTTTTACAATCGCTCCGCACGATTACATTATCCACTTACGACTATTTACTACTTATAAGGACTGATACGACTCAGCGTTTCCTATGTACAATGCTGCCCGGCTGACCCAAAAGGTCGCATGCGCCTCTATTCCTAATACATACGTCCTTTTGGATCAGAAGGGCGGGTAGATATTAACACTTCGACTTCTTCGACCAAACTGTTGTTCGTCGGATATGGCCATTCGAAGATTTGTAGAAAGAATTAAAATATCAGTCGTGAAGTATACAGAGCCATCTGTTATAAAATTTAGTGAGGAATATATTTATCAAACGGACTATTTATTTTTTTATTTTTACAATATTTTCACCCTTAGTAAAATGTATTTTTACGTGAGAATATGTTTATAATCTGTCTGTAAGATGACTCAAAAATTTTCAAACTAACATTCAACAGTGAAATTTCGGATTAGCATTTAATCTAGGCCGAAATTGGTCGACACTTGATTTATCTAGCTCAAATGTATTCTACTTATAGAGAATCTAGAACTGGATGCCGTGTCCTCTGAGGAACGCGTCGATCTGGCCAGAGGACGGGGCCTCTCCGCGAGGAGCTACGTAGTAATACTGAGGACCAGCCGCGGCTCTTTGCGGCTGCTGCCCTTGGGATACTGCTTGCCTCTGAGCCTGAGCTCTCGCCGCCGCCCTATCCCTCTGCAACTGAGTCTGCTGTAACTGCTGTTGCTGGGCAAACAGCTGCTGAGAGTTCTGGAACTGAGCCTCATTCTGCTGCCTCTGATATAACTCCTGAGGATTCGCGTGCTGAATCTGGTGTCTGTACAAAGGTGATGAAGCGGGAGACGATGGCATCGATGGAAGCTGAGGAGACGGGATGAAACGTTGAGGTTGCTGTTGCTGGGCTACATAAGGTTGGAGACGCTGGTTTAGGTTTAGTTCTCCTTTGGTTTGAGGCAGCGATTGGAAGAGCTGAGTGTTGTAGCTTCCACTGGATGGGTCATATACCAGTTCAGTGGAGTAAAGAGGGTTGCCACTTGGTGACGGAGATCCCGCTTTGATTGGGGCACTAGTAGCACCAGTTGAAGGATTAGACTGCTGCTGTTCACGATGGAACTTAGCAAATTCAGCGGCAAAATCTATCTGTCCTGAACTAGGTCTGGAAGTCGTGATCACGGCAGGGGCGGGAGAAGGCGAGTAGTTTGGTACAGGGGATGCTGAGTAGTTAGGAACTGGGGATGGAGAGAAAGATTCAGAATTGGGACTGTACTGGGGCTTAGCTGTAACCTGAATTAATTGAGGACGGAAGGTAGTTGGAGGTGGAAGGGGACGTGGTGTGGTGGCTGCAACAGGTCTAGGGGTGATAGCGATCTGTGATTGATATGCAGGGCGTCTTGGTGTCGGGCGTTGCACGACTCGTTGTCTGATGTGTTGAAGAGGTTCTTCTTCAACTTCATCTTCATCAGCGTCTCTGAAGTCGTTCTGGTAGTAAGTTGTCGTTGGTCGAGTTGTAGTCGGTCGGTGAATTGGTCTGGTTGGGTAGTTAGGGACTCCGTCGTCTCTTTCTGCTGAGTCTGGTGAAGGTGCTTCGGGTTCCTCTTCTTCGTTAGGCTTGTTAGGGTCGCAGGGGTTGCCGGAGACGTAGGTGAACTCTCGCTTGTTGCCGTCAGGGTCTACGTAGCCGTACTTGCCGCGGACGACGCAGTCGGTGCCGCGGGTTTCCTCCTTGAACGAGCCGTCGGCTGCCTCGTAGCCGAAGGTGAAGCTGCCGTCATCGTTTACCTGGAAAGAGAATTAAATCGTCTTCATAATTATTACTATCTACTAACGGATATTCAAAGCTCAGTCAACGGCCAAACATGATAAAGGATATTTTTGATGGACTCTACAAGAGTCACATGTTGTTTGAATCTAAATTCCTTACACAAATAAAATCATAACTAAATCCTTACAAGTTTAGCTGTAAGTGTTTAGTGTGTTTGTTCCTTATTCAAGGTTTAATGCCTCTAACGATTGATATAGAATTTAATACAGACTTTTCACCCCGGGCAGTCGCAAGCAAACAAGTAATCACTTGTCATTTACATTCGTAAATATTTTTTGCGCCACTTCTAACAGGATGTTACCACAAGAAACAAAAACCTACCTGGTTCCATGTATAAACTACCTACCAACAATAACTATTCTCGTCACAAGGTCGTCTAGGCCCATACATTTTAAGGTCGTTATCCTAAAGGTCTGCGCTACATATTCAGTTCTCCATACAAGCAAACAAGTTCAGAGATATTTCACTCGTGGGCGAACGGGTAATGCTTGTGGAGTTCCTACAACAGCTATAACTAACGTATTAACGTACTGACACCCACTGCCACTGAAACATTCCCATGTACAGTCGAGGACAGAAATGTGTATACACCTTTGGACCTTATTACAATGGAATAAGGTGAAAAAGTGTTAACATCTTTCTGTCCTCGACTGTAAATACCTTACATGGTTTTGTTAGTTTTTATTGTTAAAGACCAATCAGGCAAAGGCTGAAGGATAATGTCACGTATAAATAAACATAATAATATCCAAAATTTAGGACAATCCCGTGTCCGAATAATTTGAGAAGATTGACGTTCGAGCGTGCATCCTTCACTAAGGGATCTTCATCTTATCTCTACGGGCCTATTAATAAACCGTTATTGACTAAGATGCCCGTCTCAAGATACCAGAAATGTCAGTGTCTACGGGCCTATTAATAAACCGTTATTGGCTAAGATGCTCGTCTCAAGATACCAGAAATGTCAGTGTCTATAGGCCGTATTAATAAACTGATCTTGGCTGAGACGTCCGTCACAAGATGCGTCAAAATGTCTATGGGCTGACGTTTACTTTGACATATCTTGAGACGGGGATCACAGACGAGATGAGTTTATTAATACGGCCGTAAGACTTGACGTTTACTTTGACGTGTCTTGAGAAGGGCATCTCAGTAAGTTCAGTTTATTAATACAGCCCATAGATGTTGCGATTGAATGAACTGTTTCTGTTTATTTGGTACAGTCTACATGTTTTGGGCTTACGCGTTCAAGTCCATATGATTGTCAATTTATTAGTCCCACTCTGTTAAAGTTCCAGTTGGTCAGTAACTGCTTCCTCATCAGCTCTAGTAGTTTTTTCTAGTACCTACTTGTTCTGAATAGGTGATTGCTTGCGGCCGTTATGTCACAAACGCGATCTTACCATAGTTCTTTCTGAGTTTCTATACGTTCGCTACGTGAAGCGTGCTGGCTGCATCGAGTGCTAGCAACGTTTGAATTTGGAATCTCATTAAGAATGTCTGTGTTTTTGAAAAGACAATCGAAGATCGGCCTCAAGCAAAGATTGATGTTTTTAAAGACAAAGAATCCTTACTTTATTGTAGTTCCGGATGGTCTGCACAGGCGGCTGCTTTGGCGCCTCAGGCTGCGGCTTAGCTCGTGCGGCAGGCCGGTGGACCGCGCGCGGCTCGTATTCGTCGAGACGGTCGTCGGCGCGGTACAGAGCATCGTATTCATCAGCTGATACTAACACCACCTGGAAGTATATTGTTGATGTTATAGAGTTTATCATAATAGTTTCATATAATCCATAACCGAGCTCTAGGCTTGTAAATCTTGTAATATTTATAGCCTCGTCCTCCCCAATGTTTTTTATTAAGATTTAGTACGTTCTGTGCGGTAATTCAAATTATTCATATAAAACTGTGGTTTACAGAGGACAATGAGGAGGAATCGGAAGTGGCTTAAAATGCTCGGGCAGGACGAGGATAGGCAATGTTAAACATACTTGTATAGAGAAATACATTGAACCCATCCATGAGTGAAAAAAAAAACTGAGTGGAAATATTTGCCCATACCGGGATTCGAACCCGGTACTGCTAGCTTCGTAGGCAAATAAATACCTACTCATGCCCATCACATGAAATATTTGCCCATACCGATATTCGAACCTGGAACTGCAAGCTTCGTAGGCAAATAAATACTCATGCCCATCACACGAAATATTTGCCCATATCGGGATTCAAACCCGGGACTGCTAACTTCGTAGGCAAATAATTGCGTTAATTATAAGGCTAAATCTAAATTTTGCAGCCAGTCCACAGCCGCCTCAGAAGAACACTCGCTGAGCTCCACAAAACCACCAGCAAAACGTCGGTTTGGGCACTCCTTCACGATGTGGTACGCTGTTTGCTGTGGAGCGCCACAGAGATATGATGATAGCTGACGGATAAGAAGAAGTTGGTTGAATACCTGGTCTCCCGCGGCCCGTTCCTGCGCCTGCGGCTCGTACTCGTACTGATCCTGCGGCTGCAGACGAGCTCTAGGCCGAGCGGCGCCCGCCAGACTCGCTGCCAGAAGGCACATCAGCTGGAAACAAGAGAACTGGGTTATGTTACAGTTTTTAAACAAGTTATCGGCAGATTTCAGACCTTTAAATACCATAACTTTATCATTATTACGTTATTCGTTTTTAAATATACTTAAACAAACATATATCACATTAAAAAACTAATATTTTAAATTAACTTTAAAAAAAAAAAAAAAGAAATGAAACAAATAAAAATATCTAAGAATGGTAACATTGTGACGAAGATAGGTACTGGCAGCATAATAAGCTAAATTTACACGTCAAAATCTACCCGGCCTTAGCATGCATGCGCGAGATAAAATGTGCTAGTGAAATGAATACATCTATTCCATATTCTAACGTAAGACTTAACGCATAACGTTTAAAATAAAAGTGTCCCGTCTTGATAAATACGCTATAAAAATATGAAAATCGCATTAGTCGCTTAGTAATAAAATGTATCAAAAGTCGAGACACTTATTGTAAACCTTAAGCGTTAAGTCTTACGTTAGAATATGGGATAGATGTATTCATTTCCCTAGCACCTGTCAAATTTTATCGTGCATGCATGATGCCCGCAGCGTGGAAACAAGCGCCGCAAGAAATAAAGTCAGTAGTTGTAAGTGAATACCAAAATTGGCATTCGACCACAAACACACTTCATCAATCTCACCAGTTCCAACACCAAAACAAAAAGCTTAATCTACTTTGCCCTAATATGAAATTATCCAATCGTAATATAACCGCAAACATTGCCCTCGGTCTAATTATGTCCCTAATTACATTTCGTGGTCGGCTCAACTTTGTTAAGTTCATTAACACAATGGTCACACCGCTTAAGATAATTAGATAGTGTTCAATTTTGATTGATGGAGTAGTGATTGACATTCATTAAGGAGTGTGAAGGTCAATAGGTAACTCAGATCTTGCCGTAAATATTGTCCAAGTGACCCATCTAATAATGCTCAATGTTTTAAACATTCGATAGATTGTTGAGATACTCGTATAATTAAAACATTGAATCCGTGTTTGAAAACGCGATTGCGATCAAAAAACAAATTATGCACGTTTAATAACTAGTACAGGATGTCCTTCTTGATTAAATTGTCTTTTATACAGTCTTTCAATGTTGAAAACAATGTCAAATCGTAATAGTCAACCAACCCGTAACCGCATAAATATTTATCTAGCGATAGTAAAGTACGTAACTTTGACGTAAGTGCTTTCCAAATAATTTGCAACGAATGCCAACGCATACTAACAAATTAACAACTGTAACGGGGACAATTACGCTATATAACGTATATGTTCTTATATAAACTAGCGACCCGCCCAGACTTCGCACGGTTAGTGCTGATTATAGTATGTATATAACCTTCCCAGATATTTATCAAATCAAATCAAATTCATTTATTTTCAGGCTACTAGGCCCATAGATAACCTTACTGATTTAAATACATATTTAAAAACTTAACAATATTATCCTAAATTTTTGGCAATATGTCGTGATAGTATAGTAATAAAATACAAATAATTTTGCTTTATAGCAATTGAAATTAGTTTTTCTCTCAATATTTTAAGGCACATAAAATATAATTTAATTTCATTGCTGACGCGTTTGCCCATAAACTTTAAATTGCCAACTGTGTGTGTGTATCTCACACACAGTGTAATAAATAAATACATTTATTTATTAAGGGCTATACAACTTTACAGCTCTCTTTACGTTCAATTTACGAGCATGCGAAAAACAAAGTTATAACTGTTCTAAAATCGCATTCGACATTGCATTCTTATTCTTCAATCCATAGGATAGAATTTCCGTTGACTACATAGGTGTTATATGTTATTTCCTTGTATAGGTGTCATCATAGTCGAAAGCATGCATTAATAGTTATTAGATGCTCGGTCAAGGATTTCAGGTCGTCCGTCGGTCATTCAACTGTTATCTAATGTTTTGATACTTTGAATTGATTTGGGAAATGAATGAGTAATGCCCGAGTGAACACTGTGTAGACGATATACTAACTATAAGATCGTCCCGAATAGAGAACTCCTGATTCTCCCTAACTTTGTAACCTCTGAACAATCCTGGTCATGTTCAAACTGGGAAATTGTATTTGTCTCAATTACTTTTCTACCAAATATCTTAAAGACTGACTGTTAAATTTGTGGCGGCGCTTCTTCTCAGCAGTGGAAAGCGCTGGTAGATTTTTGACGAGGGAAAGCGCTCGTGCGGCCTACTTAGGGTGATGGCACCAGTGCACTTTAAGCTGGCAGGCACCAATAATGGACACTTAAACCTTAATTCAAAGATCATACGGTTATAAATTTACTGATGCAAAACAAATGAATAACCCTTATATTCTTCAAAATAAGGATCATGTGTCCATCATTGGTCCTTGTGCATTACTGGTGCCATCACCCTAACTAATAAAGTACCTGGGAGACCGAGCGTCGTCGCTCGGGTCGAAATCGAATTATCATAGATAATATATACAAAAAAAAAAACTGATTTATCGTTGGAGTTCGAACCCGCAGTCTTTGCGTAGTAGGCCAACGCTGTAACCATCAATCATTTCAGACGGCGGCAGCCGCCCCGAAATGACGAACAATATTTATGCGCGGGAAATCTTTTTGCGTGAAAATACAGGGAAAACGAATTTCCCCAGATATGAGACTTAGATCGAATTTTCGCCCCCGTAAACCCCCATGTCGCAATTTTTATCGAAATCATTAGAGCCGTTTTCGAGAACGTGAGTTCAAATATATGTAAGTACATAATATATACAAATGTTTCTCGTTTAATAGTATAAGATATATTTTGTCTTTGTTTTTCAAGATATAGATATTATATAAGACCATAGGAGTACCTCATAAATTAATCATTACATAACCTAAGCAAAAAAATACATAAAGAATCTAACCGCCTTTCGCAAATGAAGTACCAGTCTATTTAATTTCAATAGGTTGTTATACATTTCAATTAAAAATGCCACTGGCAACATTGCAACAATCAAAATAAACACTCTTTATATTAGCAATGAGAACCGTTACGTGTGCGATCGTCTGTTCGGTCGTATCTCCGTAACCTAATGATTGGCCGCATGCCGCATTCCAGAGCATGACATAACGTAAACTAGTTACTTTAGGATATTGGTGTATTTAAGGGTGAAATGTGGAAAAGTACCTAATGCACAATATTGACATAAATGTGTTCCCAGATAATTGTTTAAGAGAGGTCTAGAAAGCCCTTTGCTGATGAAATAATTTAACTAAGTAAGAAGCGTTAAATCCTAGTATTTATTATCCTCGTCGCAAAACATATGTTATAAGTTTAACGTGTTTATCTGTGTATCTGTCTATGGCATCGTAGCTCCGAAACGGATGGACCGATATTGATTTAGTATTTTTTATTTGAAAAGCGACTTAATTGAGAGGGTTTTGAGCTAAGTTTGGTAAAAATTAGTTGGACCATTTTGAGCTCTGAAAATGGGGGTCCTAAATTTTGTCGGGGGTTTTTATTTTCTAGTTGATATTTTCAGTAAATTTCGTGTGCGATAATAATAATAATAACTAACTTAAAACAACTTTAGTAAAATATTATAAAACTAGCTTTAGCACGCGACTTCATCCCTCGCTGCTCCCTTGGGTACTGTCCAATTTTCTGGAATAAAAAGTATTATATGTCCTTTCCCGGGACTCAAACTATCTTCATAGCAAATTTCATTAAGATCGGTTTAGCAGTTTAGCCGCGAAAGCGTAACAAAAAACAAACAACTCACTTTCGCATTTATCGCATTCGTATTGTCAGTCCGGAACACGAATTCGTTGACGCAATAATTTCAAAATGGGACTCAGTAACTCTATTCCTAGAAGTGGTTTTTGAATGTCCTTATACGAGTATACTTAGTTAAAATATGTTGAATGCCAATTAGGTTTTGCTAGCGGTCCCGGGTTCGAATCCCGGTATGGGTAAATATTTATGTTATGAGCGCTAGTATTTGTTCCGCTAGTGCTATGAACGCTAGTAGTCATGGATGTTTTCTATATATTTAAGTATGTATTTCTCTATATAAGTATGTATACCGTTGCCTGGTACCCATAGTACAAGCCTAGAGCTTAGTTTGGGACTAGGTCAATTTGTGTGAGATTGTCCCCTGTTATTTATTATTATTATTCATTTTATTTATTACAATGTTCCGAAGTTGGTTCATGGAGTTACAAGCAAAGCTAATTATACGCGTTTAATAAATGTATTCAGACAATTTCATACAAATTTACTTAATAAACCCAAAAACGACATATCTAAAGACATTAACTGCTTTAAAAACCATACTACCTGCGTGTAATGAGGTAATAAAGATAGAAAGTCGTCAACATAAACGACTGGCAGTTCTAATAAGAGATAATATTGTAGAAAACACTATATATCGTTATGTTTTATGACACATTGTTTGGGCTTATACTGGGTAACTAGGGTACTTAGTTACGTTAGAGAAATAAGCAGTAAAATGACAAATTTTGTCACATTTTTACACGGTTCGTTATTTTCAGATATCGGAATTTTTGGAGTTAAATCAAATGACATATAGGCTGCCTTTCCATGGAAGTGGAGACGAGCTGTGTAGGAATCGACCGAACACATTGGTTGTAATCCACATCTCGTCTCCGCTCCGCTTCAATGGAAACAGTCAAGCGGAGACGAGATGTAGATTACAACCAATTTGATTGGTCGATTCCTACACAGCTCCTCTCCGCACTGCTCGTCTCCGCTTCTATGGAAAGGCAGCCATAGGGAGTTCATATATCGATTCAGAGGGGCCTTCTCTGTGCGAAAATAAAGTAAAAGCTATATAGCTATAGGGATCGGCACAACATCACGTCATGTATTGCCAGCGGAATTTTGTTCACATTCACTCCTTCGTTCATTCACTACCTTTGTTGCATGTAGCTGTGTGCGTAATCATTCACCTCAACTCTCGTGCCGACAGTCCGACACCTACATTAAACCTTGGAGTGACTGCCAAATATATACTAAGTGATGTAGAAAGATCAAAAACCATTGCAAACTAAGACCTTACTTAAAATCGTTGGTTATCAAGGCCGTTTGAATGCCAAACTATTTGATTTCCATAAAAACTAGCTCAATTATCGAGTTTTTGACATCTAGCTACTTATTAATAGTAACAGGTACCAACAATTTTGCAATTAACACTGATTAATTAAATCAATTCAACAACTACTGGAGCAGTTGATCCATTTAGCAATAAAAAATTACCATACATGATTCACAAGTGTAAATTACAAAGTTGCATTTGCGGCTACAAGTGACGCTGTAATAGCAGTCTAAAAGAATTTTTGTTTGGAGTAAACGTGAGTTACAATTAACTACCGTCGCAGATAAATTTGTAAATAATTATTTTGGCGTTTTGAGGTTATGTTGTACGTATATAGTTGTATTTAATGAAGTAATTTAGTTTAAATTGCGCTCTTTAATTAATTTTATGTTGTAATGTATGCGAAATTCAGTTTATTGCTTTAGTATTTCATAAAAAAAGATGAGAGTGAATATATTAATGGTTTAATTGTTGTTTTCAAGAAGTTAGGTAGTTGCAATAGCGATCGACTACTCCTAGATTATAAAATGTTTTAGATTGATAACTCGGAATCAGGAAATTCACATTATGAAGTACAAAATTGTCTATTAAATTGATGACGCGGTTAGCCTAGTTGGTAGTGACCCTGCCTACGAAGCTAGCGGTCCTGGGGGATGTGTGATGAGCGCGAATATTAGTTCCTGGATATTTTCCTATATATTTATTTCTATATATAAGTATGTATATCGTTGCATGGTACACATAGTACAAGCCTAGAGCTTAGTTTGGGTCTAGGTCAATTTGTGTGAGATTGTCCCCTGATATTTATTATAATTATTCATTTTATTTATAACAATGTTCCGAAGTATGTTCATGGAGTTACAAGTATAGCTAATTATACGCGTCTAATAAATGTATTCAGACAATCTCATCCAAATTTACTTAATTAACCCATAAACGGCAAAGCTCTAGGCTTGTTCTATGGGTAGGTACTAGACACCGATAAAAATACTTATATATGTAGAGAAAGACATACTTACTGCCGCACTCAGAGACGTCAATTAGTTTTTATGTTTCATTAAAGTTAGTGCGTCTTATTTTATTGCTATAGCAAAGAAAGTGACAGCAGCAACTTTATTGAAACTTAGAAGTTAATTGACGTCTCTGAGTGCGGCCGTAACTGCTTTAAAAACCATACTACCTGCGTGTAGTGAGGTTATAAACATAGAAAGTATTTATTTATTATTTATTTAAGAAGCATTTATTTAACTTCTCATGAAAAGAGAGGACGCACGTTACGTTGCCAAAAATAAGCTCTTTCGTACAATAAACAACTTATATAAAAATAATTATACATATAGAAAAGGCCAAAGACAAAGACAAATAATGCCACATGTAACTGGAAATCGAACTAGTCGAATAGGTCTCGACCAACTAGGCTAACCGCGTTGACTCTTTGCGAAGTTTTACGGTGGCTCAACAATTAAAGTCCTAAACTGACTAACCTTTCTACCTTTGTGGCTCTGCATTTGGTAGTACTTGTCAAATATTGATCTTGCATCTCTATCATTCGAAAGAATAAGTGTAGCGCCATAAAGAAAGAAAAAGAAAGAAAGAAAAAGTTTATTCAGCCACAACATAAAGACATAAAACGACAAAGTATTACACAGGAACGGTGGCGAAAAGGCTTCTGGCTCAGCAACATGTCACGAATAACATCGTGACTCTGGTATTCTGTTAGGACCTAATGAGCTTAAACTAACTGACCATAAGATCACATGTCACTTTCTCCGAAAAACCATCGACCTTGCGACAGATACCAGTGTTACCACAACACGACACGTGTGTGGTAACACCTGTCCGTGTTACCACATCTCGCCCGAGGCACGGTCACGGATTGTAATTATTTTTTTATGGGTGGTCATTGCCCGAAGGTAGAGGGCGTTTATAAAAACTGATTTTGTGATGTTACAACAGCATTCTTTTCGGTATTCATAACATGGTTCGCCCAAACGACGTGGTTAAAATGACACCTTTTTAGTAATCTTAATTCAGTCGTTACTAAATGATTCAGTCAGTCAAAATATCCTTGCTTCTGAATTTAGTATGCTTGCTGAATACCATTATAATACTTGACTAAATTTAGTAACGACTGTTATAGGCTGGATTTCAGGGCGTTTCAACCGCCCGTCATCACCGTTTTCAATATATTGACGAAATCAATGACACCTACAGCAACTTCTGATGCTAATAGAAACTACCCCCGCGTCTGCTTCTGTTTAAATGAGAAGTTGCTGGTATGTGTCATTGATTTCGTCAATATATTGAAAACGGTGATGACGGCCGGTTGAAACGCCCTGAAATCCACCCAATAAATAATGGTCTAATTGTTTAATTATTCGATATAAATCGTGTTTTTTGTGTAGTAAAGATTTTACGTATCGAATGTGCCTCAGAAGTAGTTTTTTTACAATATACGTATTACCGTACCGGTAGCTAATCGCTACGGCTCATTAGTCGGTAACCTCGCATACCGATTGCGTCAGCTGATTACGGTTTTTGCAACATTTAAAACTACGGTTCAGCGCTTGAAGGGTTAATTATATATTGTTAAATATTTGAACGTTGTTGTGAAGCTTTTTAGGTTTTTTTTTTGTATAAACTAGTCATGAATGAATATGCACTTATTAAAATACACTTTTTTGTCAAAATATAATGGAGCTACGTGGGAGCAGATGAACATACTAAAAAAACATAGACTTCTAAAGTCGTAACCCACCTTTCGCTTCGCCGTAGTCGGGTAAAAATAAAGTTAATAAAAAATAAAACTATACTACTCGTATTGTAACAAAAACCGTCTTTACTTTTCGCAGTCGAATGGCCTGGCTATCCGATTTCGTCAATACCTAACCTTGGAATATTTCAGAATAACCACTTACATATAACAGAGAAAAGGTAAAAGCAATATCTAAGAGACTCAAGGCCTCATATTATTACGCAATCTTATTCCCTACTTCGATAGTACAAAGTCTTGAATCGTTTGGGAAGAAATGTATCTTACGCCATTTTAGATTTATGAGAAATCGAAAGCACGGCGGAAACACAAATTGTCATTTGATTATACCCATTTATATGTCATTTGTATTTTCTTTGCGAAAGATATACAAAGTTGTTTGTGCGTATGGAAAATTCTGGAGCTGGAACAGTTTCATTAAATTTTCTTTGAGTATTATGATTCTTGACGGCAAATAATAAGGTTGTAGAAGTTTTGTCACATACATGATGAATTGTTTGAACGTTACCAAATGTGTAAAATAAGGCTTATCATGTGAAATATTTCAAACAAATTGCTGCGTATTTTAATAAAATACGTATAGCGGAAACGTATCGTCTGCAATAGGTAATGCTTTGTTTCTAAGGTATGTATTTCGTTAAAACAGCAAGTTTTCAATTCAGTAAAACACAATGTTTTACTGAATTTATGTTTTATGTACCTGTCAAAATTATGTGTGTGTAACCTTCCGTGGTTTCACCTGATGGCTCCAACGGAAGACCAGCGCTGACTCTAATGCCGGCATTACGCTGAGTTGGGACCATTTCGTGACTACATTCTTTCTATGCGTATTTTTCTGTCCTTTGCTGATATTTGTCACGAATAAATGTTTTTCTTCTTCTTCTTCTTCTTTCTTCTTCTTCTTTCTTCTTCTTGAATTGAAAAACTTACTGTTTTTTCAGCTAAGCGTTTGTCAACAAACTACATCAATGATTGCTTTTGAAAATAAAATCGTCTTAAAGTTTAGGAAAACAAAAGTTAAGCGAGCTCATTCGGAAAACCCCAAAAAAAAGAACCCTAGTTTTGTATTAAAAAGTATTTTAAATAAAATAGTTTGAAATATGCACTAAATATTATCCACTTAACATATATCTTAAGACCCTTTTTCTTTCTAAGTAAATATTTCATAAAATAGTTGTTTTTTGTTCATGTTACAAAAATAAAATTGTCTGTTTCTTATTTATTCTTTTTTTTAATCTGTAGGTAAATAGTTTTCGGATGGCCAATTTTTTAAATATTATACACTGAAAAAAATGCGAGCCAATCAAGAAAGATTTTCATTTAGTTGACATAAATTGAATAAAAATCTTATACTATTAAACGAGAACGTGAGTACAAATATACGTACATATATGTACTGTATACGTTCTCGAAAACGGCTCTAACGATTTCGATGACAATTGCGTCTTGCAAAATTCTATCTTGCTAGGACTCATATCTGGGAAAACTCGTTTTCCTCGTTTTTTCACGCAAAAGGATTTCCCGCGCATATGGTTCGTTTTTCGGGGCGGCTGCCGCCATCTGAATAAACTGATGTTTAGAGCGTTGGCCTGCTACGCAAAGACTGCGGGTTCGAACCCCAGCTATGGGTCGTTTTTCTATTTTTCTTTTTTTCTTTTTTTTTGTATAGAAAATCGATTAAAACGATTAAAACTCGGTGTCGACCCGAGCAACGACGTGCGTTCTTATAATTATTAGTTACATCAACGAAAGCTGGTAGCCACAACAGCAAAGTCTTTTGTGATTCAACTAACGTCTTATTCTTATCTACCTAACGTCTTGTCAGGCTCAACAATCGCAATCTTTTTACAAGTAACCAATTATTTTTTCAGTGTATGTACAGTCGAGGACAGAAAGATGTTTACTTTTTCACCTTGTTCCATTGTAATAAGGTCCAAAAGTGCATAGTACTACGTATACCAATTGCATCCTTCAAAAATGGGTAATTCTCATATCGTTTCAACCGCCCGTCACAGCTTAGCTATTGATAAGAATTGTAGGCGGCGGCTCTGAATTCTACAGAATAGCCGCAAATGACATTCGAATCTACAGGGAAGCCCGAAGCCGTCAATAATGTGACCACGGTTGTGACGGCGGCTGAAACGCTCGTGAGAATGACAAATTATTGAACTACAGTTAACCTTTAGACCTCCGTCAGTGTCTCGGAACGCTAAGGGTGGCATTATCTAAATTGTAACAAATTTAACCTAAAATTGCTTAGGTCGTAGCAGGGTATTACCCCAAATGTCTCACGCGCCGGTAATTGAGACCACGACTCGCTACTGATTTATAGAGGCTGCGCTGGCGCCGGTTCACGACGCTCTTATTTAAAGATTGATTCGCTTTTAAGTAGTTGATAAAAAATATTTTGGATAT
Source organism: Tortrix viridana (assembly GCA_963241965.1). NCBI lineage: Eukaryota > Metazoa > Arthropoda > Insecta > Lepidoptera > Tortricidae > Tortrix > Tortrix viridana. The sequence goes on along the minus strand of OY725179.1, from coordinate 1,057,127 downwards.
ACATCGGACGTCTTCAAATGTAAATTACTTGAAGTAAAGTTACTTGAACCATTAATAAATAGTGACGTCGCCACATCGATAGGGCTGTCGAAATCGAAACAGCGTCGGATCACGATCGCGATAATAATCGGTAATCGTAAGTTTTACATACAATGTTTAGTTATACTGTACATGCATAGTTGTAGACTCTTGCGCAACATTTTTACGATTTTTTTATGTAGCATTGTATTACACTTTCGAAATTTTTTCTTGAAACTTTATGATGGACTAATAGGTAATCGCGGTAATTGGGATACGTAATCACATGATTATTATATAAAGTAAATTATTGTATAACATACAAGCATAAATAATCATGAAAACTATTTAAAGAAATGTTCATCAAAAAAATAAACACATTTGGGATTATGGTAAATAATCGATAGAATTAGCTAAATCGTAAGTTGACGTTATTTATAGATCTGTGGCCAATGTCAATGTCAAGTGCGAGCTGTCAGTGACAAATGTTTGACTACTTGTGCGGGCACTACACTTGGCCATATCTGCCAAATATTGATATTGTATCTCTTATATTTGACATATCGAATGAAAGAGATGCAACTACAATATTTGCCTAATATCAGCCAAGTGCCGGCATGTGTTTGTCTGTGTCGTCCACAACATTTGTTATTTGTTGAAGGATTCCTGTCTGATCCTCTCACAAGATCCAAAATTAACACCGAACATTCTTTCCGCGTACGTTATGTGTTATGTCTACAATTCGACATAGGCATTTAAAAAAAGCAACCAACTCAAAAAAATTGAGTTTTGGCTTGAAAATGTTTACGTAGGTATACTTTATCTAAAGTTGTATTGTCTTTTTTCAACAGGACAACGAAATTTCTGGAAAAATAGTGTAATGTGAATTGCTTCGCAGATGCGTGCAACGTGTGTATTCCCACCAATCCTACCAATATTATAAATGCGAAAGTACCTATCCATATTTCTTTGTAATCTTTCATGACAAAACAACTGAACAGATCTAAATGTTTGTCAAGGAGATTGTATCACGGGGAAGGACTAGGAATTATTTTTATTCCCGAAAGTTTAACAGTTCCAGAAATAGCGATAAACGTTTCTACGTGGACGAAGTAGCGGGCAAAAGCTAGTGTCTCATAACGTTGATTTTATTAACCGTAAACTAAAATTTATTATTTAGTTAACTTAAAGTTTTAAGTGGCTGCTGTCACTTTCTTTGCTATAGCAATAGAATAAGACGCAGCAACATTAATAAAGCTTAAAAATTAATTGACGTCTCTGAGTGCGGCCGTAACATTCTTAAAGTACTCGTAGATAGTTTAAAATCTAAGAGGTAGATAATCGAATCGCATTACAAAACCCAACAAGCAAAATAACAATAAAAGAAATGATTATTAATGATAGATCGTTTCGCAAGTGTCCGGTAATGATCGAGCCGAATATCGATATATCGATTGTAATCGATATCGGACATCGATGACGTGCGATTTATTTCGATGTTTCGAAATGGAGTTGGCTTAAAATGTAGTATGTTTGTTATCCTTTGTACACGAATGTTGTTAACTGGTATAACAGTTAAAAAATAACCTCAGATTTTCTAAAACTAGCTTTTGTTTGAGACTCTAATCCGTTCGCGCAGAAATTGTATGATCTTCCTATTCCCTCGTTCGTTCGAGGCGTTGAACTGTATACTGAAGGAAAAACAAACAAACAAACATACTTTCCAATTTATAACATTAAAGAAGAATAAACTTCAATTAATAAATATTTTTTCACCTCACCAGCTCGGTAAGGCTTTCTTTGTCGGTCAAAATCTGCGCGCAAAAGTCCACTTTAACCGCTAGCGTGGAAAGTATTGGTGCTATGCGCGGAGGCGCTGCGCGACGACGCCCACAACTAATATGGCCCTCGTGTAATTATTTTTCCAACACCAAGTGTTTTCTTCGCTACGGTGAGGTGAAAAATTGTGTGTTTCGCACGGCAGCAAAGTTATTTGGGTCTCGAGGCCTTGAATCCCCGTTTCGCTCAGGATTCTAATTTTAGAATCTTTCGCTAACTCGGGATTCAATACTGGCTCTCGCACCAAATAACAACTTTGCAGCCTTGCATAACAAATAACTATTAAATTGGGACGCGTTGATGTCGTTCACCGTAAAAAATAAGGTCAAGCAAATGTCAAATCCAGCTGCTGATAAAACAGTCTAATCATAAGTGTGATAGGGAAGCAACCTGCCCTAAAATAATATGTAGATCAGCCTTTGTATACGAATGTCATCATCATCATTATCAGCCGCAAGACGTCCACTGCCTTCCCCAAGGTTTTCCACAACGACCGGTCCTCTGCTGCTGTCATTCAGCGGTTTCCCGCGACCTTTATTAGATCGTCAGTCCACCTTGTAGAAGGCCTGCCGACACTTCGTCTCCCGGTTTGCAGTCGCCACTCTAGAACCTTTCCGCTCCAACGGCCATTACTTAAAAATATCCTACTAATATTATAAATGTGAAAGTTTGATGGATGGATGGATGTTACTCAATCACGCCAGAACGGCTGAACAGATCTAGATGAAATTTGGCACGCAGATAGATTATAGTCTGGAATAGCACGCTACTTTTTATCCCGAAAAAAATGACAGTTCGCTATGGAGCAGCGATAAACGACGGAGTCGCGGGCAAATGGTAGTATATCTATAATTTCCTTGCGACAACGGGCAGCGCAAACAACAGCTAGAAAGAGTAGCGAACATTAGGTAATTGTGTGTCTCAATAAAATCGTATCGCTTTCACTGCGTGACACATGGCACGGCATTACGCATGCGCGGCGAGCACTAGAAAGCCCGCCACAGTGTCCACAGGCAACTGGCCGCGCACTTGAGGCTTAAGAAGCTCTATACCACCTCTATACATGCAATAGCTCTTAAGATGCCACATAATGGTGCCACGCTAACACGACAATCGAAATGGATGGCTTTATATGGACTTTGTATTATATTTTATAGTAGTGTAATTTAACAACTAAAGCAAAATCGATTTATTACTGTAACCATAATCATAAGTACACATTTTGTATATATTATATATATGTATATTGTACAAAGAGTTGTGATATACGTCTTCACGAGACAGGCAAAGCCTAGTGTGGGAACACTTTACTGGCGGCTCTGTGGCCTCGCGACAAACTTAACTTTGGATGACTGTTATCCCCATAGGTACATCGACATAAGTCGCGGTCTTTTCAGCAACACCGCAAATAAGTTGGTTATCCCAAAAACCCCCATATCTCCGCCATTTTGAAAAACCTAATCGACAAAAAATTACATATAGTTATCGAACCACTCACAAAATTTCACGAGAATCGGTTGAGAAATGCGACCTGTGGGCCTATTATGGCCGTGTTTATCGCGTGACAAAGCGTGGATAAAGCATCCGTCACCCTCGCGCTTATATACGTGTCAGAAAGTGACGGATGCTTTATCCACGTTTTGTCGCGATAAACGCGACCATAATACGGGTCCTGTAGCCTGTAGAGGAGACGAGCCGGACAGCCGGACATACGAAAGCATTTTTGCCCAAGCTCAAAACGGAGACGCTTTGCTCACTTCGTTCGCTCGGTCAAAGAAGCTTGATCCTGTTTCTTTTAATAAACGATTTTTTTTATAATTTAATTGGCAGTGGGCGGGGCACATCGCTCGCAAAACAGATGGCCGTTGGGGCCGAAGAGTTCTCGAGTGGCGTCCGAGTACCGGAAGATGCAGCGTGGGCAGACCTCCAACAAGTTGGACCGGCGACTGGTTAAGCCGATGGATGCAAGCGGCCCTTGTGGCAAACCTTGGGGGAGGCCTATGTCCAGCAGTGGACGTCTTTCAGCTGATGATGATGATGATGATGATGATGATAACTTAATATGCTTGTCAAATGGATAACGTCAAATTCAAAATAATTGCCGTTTACTATAAAGCCATGCCATTTAGGGCCTTCGCAAACCGGCGGAGCGCAGAGCAGATCACTTTAAATTTATCAATGTATATTCTTCCCTATTTCAATTACAACAAGGTATAAATTTGAATGCTCTGAGACCGACCTCGGAGCATCACGGGGGATTTCTACTCTGCGGCTGCGGCTCTAAATTTATACCTTATTGTAATTAAAATAGGGAAGAATATACATTGATAAATTTAAAGTGATCTGCGCTGCGCTCCGCCGGTTTGCGCAGGCCCTTATAGAATAACATGGTATACCAGAATTAAGAAGTCATCACATCATTTAGTATTAAACATTTAAATCCAATATATCTAATCGTTAAAGACCTAGGTTTCGAAGATTGAACAAAAACTATGCGAAATCAAAAAGTAAACAAGTTTATGTTTGTATCGAGAATTTTGTTACTATTTAATCGTGATTTCACGTTTAACAGCTGTAAGGAAAACGATCTATTTTAACAAATCCAAAGAACAGACACATAGTCGTCATCGTTATTGAGATCAGGGCACCTAGCATGCAAGCACAAAAATGAATACATCTATTCCATATTCTAATGTAAGACTTAACGCTTAAGGTTTAAAATAAAAGTGTCTCGTCCTGACTTTTATTACTAAGCGACTGTCAAATTTTATCTCTTGCATGCATGCTAGGGGCCAGGGCAAACTTTTTTATGGCATGGATAACTACCCTAAGCCCATGGAAGTCACCGCTACCAGAAAATTGCAACACTTCGATTAACCAATGAGCGCTTTTATCGGTAATCGGTTTTTAATCGAGCTTTAGAGTCGTGCAGCGATTATTGTTCTTTGTGATGCAAGCACTTTCGAGCTTACATTTAAGCTGTTAGCTTTTGCCTGACCACGCAAATTTTGAGGGTACTGCTATTTGGAGTACATACGTATGACCATGTACATACGATTAAGTTAAAAAAAAAAGATATTTATTCAGTAAGGTCGCACGCACGTACAACTTTACACGTCAAAATCTACCAGCGCTTTTCAAGAGGAGACCACTGCTGAGTAGAAGCGCCTTAAGAAACCCAACAGTTAGTTATTTTTAAATAGGTACAACTTATGACAATGATACTACTTATTCTAGCATTATATAAAACTGTAAAAATAATATAAAATATCTGCGTAGTTCTGCAGGAATTATTACGAGAGAAATTAGATGTACATATACTCGTATATCAACGACTTTATCAAGTAATTTTTAAGAGCTGAAAAGGGTAACTCCAAAACTAAGTCGGGTAATTTATTATAAAAATGAGTGAGTGAGTTGTCTAATTTTCCTAACGGCGTAAGCTGCCGAACTTAATTTGCCTGTTAAGTTGCTATATGGGGACTCCATTGCAAATTCTTGTCTATAATTATGCCTATCTAAACACCCGCCATTAAGAAAAATACTAGAATTTACCGGTTTAACATTAGCCAAAACGAACCTAACACATTTAGTTTTCTTAGCATTTATTTAAATTGTTACTAGGTAGTAAACCAATTAAGTACTTTAACAAGTATCCTACTGTAATCGACGGATTTTCGGTTTACCTTGAAAATGTATGATGTATAATCAATTTGTGCAGAACCTGTTAGGATAGCTATTATCATCTTACACGCATTGTTGAGTTTTGTATGGGAGAACGACAACCAGTAAAATCACAGAGTTAAATACTGCCCTGCTAAGCTAAAATGCGATATCTCAGACAAAACTGCTGTAGCAATTGCTACCTCATTACTAAGAGGAGAGGATTGAATCTACTTTGGGTAGAATTTGAGATATTGCATTTAATTTTTTATCTTAGGACGGCAGAATAATTCCCGACAAAATAGAGACCCCTACTGTAAGAGCTCATAACTCTCAAATTACTAAACGGATTTTCATCAAACTAAGCTTATTACACTCTCGATTAAGTCACCTTAAAAACAAAACAAAAATATCAACATCGGTACATCGGTTTGGCAGCTACGATGCCACAGACAGATACACAGATACACATGTTAAACTTATAACCCTGCGTTGTGACCGTTAAAAAGGTGAAAATGAAATAGAAAATCACATTAGATTTTGAACCTGCGACCTCCTAAGACTACATTCAGCTTCACTCCTAATCGAGCTTTATTTTATTAATGGCCATAAAACAAACCAGTTTCCAAGTGCTTTAAGTGCTATAAACGTTTGAGTAGTTTTCCTTCGCAGCGATTAATCCATGTGAATTTGACCGCTACGGGTTCTCACAGAGTTATCAGTTGCAAAACATAGATGGCGTAACGTGTTATGATATTAACGTTTGCGTTGTTTGTCGTTTCTGTATTGAATCAATCAGGGTGATAAGGTGTTTAGGAAATCCCACTTCACTAATTATTTTTTATACATTAACGCAACCGAGCAACGTTGATTACCTACTGGTGGGGCGCGCCGTCGTGGACTGAAAAGACTAACTGCCGCACTCAGAGACGTCAATTAATTTTTAAGTTTCATTAAAGTTGCTGTTGTCACTTTCTTTGCTATAGCGATTGAATAGGACGCAGCAACTTTAATGGAATTTAAAAATTGTGTATAGTGAACTATACTAAAGTTATTAGTCTTAATACCCTTTCATAACTCCCATGATGACTTTATTAAAAGTGGTCTCAAATAATCGTAAAGATCATCAATCATCGTGATATTATCATATCAACCATATTATGGGTCTGAACTTTACGTCCAGCTGAGAACTCAAGAAAAGGTTAATGTGGACATTACTCCAGCAGCTACTTATTAAGACCGTCGTATCGTGCTTAATTTAACAGCTGTGTTAGCAATTCCATGTGAAATGTCACGGGAACAGAAGGTATATTGAGACGACGTGGAAAATTAAGAAATTAAATCGACTTTATTCCTATGAATTACTGCTATGTTGTACGTACAGACGACCAGCTGTGAAACCAGCGACTAAATGAATGTGCAGGCAGTTGAATGTCATTTACCCACCTTGACGGACGACGTAAATTCGCCGGCTATTCATCGGCTGAGTAGAACTGAACGACGATGCGTTAACAGAATAACATAGCTGTTTGAGATAGTAATTCATTCAACAATTCGAAGCGGTACACAAATATGGTCACGGTATTTACGAATGAAATGAAACCTGATTGTTGCTCCTTGTCGTGGCAGTGTTTCCTCATCGTATATACAGGACACCATGTTTTACGATTCATTTGTTTTTTTGCGAGACGACTCGTTCGTTCGTCACGAGTGCTCGGTTGGCATTAAAGCCGAAGCCGGTAATTATACCTTCTTAGTGCATGACTACGCATGGAATGTCTATAGTAATATATCATAACTTTATTCGCTAAGTTTTAAGAACCCAGTGTTCAAATACACGTCGGGTATGGAGTGAGTCTACCAGTGCTTTGGACAAGATCATCATTGCTGACAAGAAACGCCGCAAAAATTCATGCAAAAAGTATTATAAATCATAAAACACAATGAAACGAAATGAAAAGTAGTAAATATTTTTACTGCTACCTAATTTGGAGTAAATAGTATGTCTGCTGATAGTGCAGAGGTGTAAAAATAAATATCATTTAAATAAAATTTAAAAGTTTGGAAAAAGAGAGCGCTGTTTTTATTGCATTGGCAACATTATAGATTTCTTACCTTGTTTTTACCCAATCACTGTTGCCTAAGTGGTGGTTGCCACTTAGTAATAATCTTATTCCGTCACCATATTTTATTCCTTTGTCTGTAATTTGTTGAGTCGCCAAATTATCATAAATAATATTATAAAACAAAGTCCTCCACCGCATGTGTCTGCCTGTCTGAACGCGATAAATGAAGAAGGTTTAAGTGTTATAATTCATTAAAATTTAGGTGCGTGTATGCTCTGCTATGCGTGCGAAGCCAGGACGGGTCGCTAGTTATTTAATATAAGCAGAAGTATTTATTCTTATAATTAGTAAAGACAAAAAACAATAAAACTATCGATTATTAACAAAACTATAAAATTAAACATAATTTTAAAACATTCCCAAAGAGTAAGCGAAATCATCGATATTATTATTTTCAGACTAGCCTAAAAAACCTTAATGACCGACATTAATCAATTTCACTCAAACAATAAAATCAAATGATTTCTAACCTTTAAAAATCTAAACCCATTGATTTATATCATCCATTTTAATCGATTGTATCAATCACAATCGATACCCGATCACAATTCCTTCCCGCGCTTTCGCTCGACCTTGACACCGCCATCTTTAATTACTATAATTACCCGCCATTTTGTTCTGCGTGACCGCTTGCCCTTGGTTCGGATTCCCATATGTTACGTGAACTGTCAGCTGTCAGTTGTGACAGTTGTTTAGTGTGGCCGGCGTTATGCTATTGTTTTGACAGCACGTGAATGAGTTTTTGATGCGGGTCAAGTTTAGGCATCGTTTTTAATTGGTAAAGTAGTTTTGTTTATGGTTATTAGCACTCTTAAAAGAGGCTAAGGTCATAATCAAGGAGTTCAGAATCCTGTTCTATTTGCCAAATTTAAATTAATTAGTGAGATAGAAATCAGTTATTTACACTATCGCTCAGACAAAGTATATAACATATTATGGGGATTTTCGTTGGAAGAATGACATTCACTTGCCCCCTCACTTAGGAGAATATTTTGATTATTAAAAAAAATCGGTCAAGTGCGGGTCGGACTCGCGCACTGAGGGTTTCGTACATATTTAACCGGTTTTTTGTATTTGTTGTTATTCTATAGGGTTTGTTCTATAATCATGCGGACGCTTGTATATTTTACTGTTTTTACGTACAACAAAAATAAAAATACGTTGAAAAAAAAACGTTTCTTGTAAGGGTATTTGTTAGGAAATCCGGCGTAATAACACATACTTATTCTGAAAAAAAATCAAGCCGCTATGTATACGGTTCAAAAGATACAGCTCTTTAAAGTTAGGACAGACGGACGGGCGGACAGCGTAGGCTTAATAATAGGGTCCCGTTTGACACCATTTGGGTACGGAACCCTAAAAATAATAAACAATATCATGTCTCTGTGTTCTGTTTTGTAACCACGTTCAAATATCAATCAGCAGGCAGATCACACCGGAATTAAAAGCACAGGGTCACAGAATAAATATAGCTAAAGAAACTACGAACAAACGTTCGAATCGTCGCACTCACACAGACGCACGTCTCAACGAGACCCCTAAGCGAACATGGCAGTGCTGTTAGGGGGCGGGGTGGTAGCGGATGTCGTGTCGAGACGAATGGTTGAGATGTGCGTCTGTGTGAGTGCGACGTTTCGAACGATTGTTCGTAGTTTCTTTACTGCTTTAGCTATATTCAATACGGCGTTTAAATATGAAAACGAAACTATTACTTGTTTTTAACTACAGGTCATTTTGCTCGTAATTTCTTTACGGCCAGTATTACGCCAGTTCATATAATTATCCAAGTTATACAAGTACACAAAGACTTTCACTAATCTTGACCTCGCACAACCAGTTCCAACCTTTGCGCATGCGCTTTGTACCGGTTGCACTAATGAGGAGCTTTAGCCGAGTCTAGACTTCGAAGAAACAACTTGGCTGAGTGGTCGGCAAGTGTTCTGGAGACCTGAAGTTCGGTTCCCCTTTTAAAGCTATCTATCGATGTAGGTACGGTTTCACTGAATGTAACCGTGGATTAAAAAATATGTGACACTTCTCTATAACTATAAACTATATTTGACGACGCGGTTAGCCTAGTTGGTAGTTTGCTAGTGACCCTGGCCTACGAAGCCAGCGGTCCCGGATTCGAATCCCGGTATTGGCAAATATTTTTGTGATGAGCGCGGGTATTTGTTCCTGAGTCATGGATGTTTTCTATATATACTATAATTATATTCTATGTATGAGCATCGGTTTCCACAAAAATGTATTATAACGTACAGGTTTTTACTTGACTGAGTACACAGCGGCCATTGGAGGATTGAACTCGGTACCTTTTGATCACGAGGTGACTCCTCAAGCCACTAGGCTCGAACATGTTTGCCTTCTCGGTGCCATACAAAATAAAAAACGTTTTTTCATGGGCTTAGTAATATAATAAGACACTTGTCGCACCACCGGCGAGGAAGCGATTAGCTATAGACTATTTTCTCGCTCAAGAAACGAACAAAAGATACTGTAGATCCCGTGTCAATAAAAGAGACACATATACTAATAGTTGTTCGCTTGTTCACACTGCCGGCGATAACTCTCTCGCCACTAGTTGGTCGCAGCGACAAGAGCTATCACAGATAAAACTCGCTCAGCGATGCTCGCCTGGCGGTCAGACAGAACTCACGCTAAGAGGCCAACCAGCGGTCATTTTACTCACGTATGTCTCGGCCGCCCCGAGCTAGTGGTGCGAGTAATCGCCCGCCGCACTCGAACACTCGCTTATAGCCCAGCGACAAAACTATCGGACCTACACACTCGCTTCTCGCTGCTCGCTAACTCGTTCCTAGTTTCTAGCTCTTGCTTCTCGCTCATCGTCGGCGGTGGGACAAGTGTAATTTCCAAACAAGTAGAAAAAAGCTAGTTACAACCAAGCCCCAACGCCACGATTATGACTCTCAACTCTTACACGGAACTGCACTCTAGTTACAGTTATTAAAACTAATCTTACGCAACTCGGCAGATTTCGGCGAAAGTAAATATAAGATGCAAATTCCTTTGTTTAACTTTCATTGTTATGTTTTGGAAAGTCGCGTGTTACGCACGTGATCATGTAGAGTGATCATGATTTTTGAAACACTGTATAACGACACGTGGTCACGGCCACGGCACACACTAAGGGTTATTTATTTATTGTCATTACCAAAACTTTTTAGTAAGTGTTAAGTTTTAATAAAACACATGTCATCTTGAGATGTTGAAACCAGCTTTGTCGGTCAAAATCTGAGCCCAAAAATCCACTTTAACCGCTAGCGTGGAAAGTAATGTTGGTGCTGCGCGGAGGGGGCTGCGCGAGGATGGCCACGACTGATGTGGCGCTCATGCAATTGTTTTTCCAACACCAAGTGTTTTCTCGCTACATTGAGGTGAAAATTTGTTTGTTTCACACGGCAGAAAAGTTATTTAGAAATAAATAACTTTGCGCCCCCTCCGCGTACAGCACCAGCACTACTTTTACCCACAAAGAAAGCCTTTCCGAGCTGGTGAGGTGAAAATATATTATTTTACCATTATTTATATTCGGCTGTTAATAAAATATATCTTTGCAATCGTCTTAGATGCTTTCGGTTAATAAAGGAAAAATAAAATGAAGAACATTTTTGTTGTGAGTAGAAACCAGAAAGGAATAGTCAATACTTTGAATGTGTAAACTTATATCGCTTTATACTTCTTATATCCAAGGCGAAATCAAAGAGTTGTCAACGACCATTTTGTTTCTAATATGACTATAAGTATACCTATAAAGAAACAGTTGATTAATCTTGAAACTTTTTATTCAATGTTTTTAAGGCGTTATGTTATGCTATCTACTCTATGTCCGTGTCCAATATCAGCTTATTTAAATTAAAGTTAGACACATGTTGTATGTGGCTATGGCAAAATTTAACCTCCTAAGGCTCATGTCAAATTCCGCTAGTTCGAAACAGAATCTTATGTCAGTCAACAAAAGTTAAAAGTCACTTTGACAATTGTCCTGAATGTAGAAAGTTTCAGCTGTCCCCGTATTATAGTTGGTTTTGTCGCGTAGATAAACGTGGATAAAGCTTCCGTCACTCTCGGACTTAACTGTTCAGAAAGTGACAGACGTTTTATCCATTTACTGACTATGCAACAACACAACCCGGAAAAACTTTAGTTTCTGATTCTAATTCTGAGCAATAAACTAGCATTACGACTGTTACATTACTCGACTGTTAACCGATTCGCGCTTGACCGCCCCTAAATCATAGCAATGATATGTCGTCTGCGCAATTAGATCCCCGCGCTTGCGCGTTGCGTAACGATCGCGTGGCGGGTGGGAAACTAATAAATATAGCGGGTGAAAAAAAAAGTCAAGCAGCCTGTATACTAGGGTCATCTAGGCGGATTTAGACGGCGCGTGACAGCGCGAGGCGAGCCAGGCTCGTGATTCAATCTCATCTAAACGGCTGAACAAGTAAGCACACAGTCCTGATCCTTAACTATCTGTGTGCCAAATTTTATCCTAATCCGTTTAGCCGTTTAGACGAGATTGAAACACGAGCCTGGCTCGGCTCGCGCTATCACGCGTCGTCTAAATCCACCTTGGGTAGGTAATTTGGGTCACTATAATTTACTAACGTAGGTACAGTACGATAGGTCTTAAAAGAGTATTTCCATTTCTTATAAGGTTGGTTGGACTCGCATAAGAACGAGTGAGAGAGAAGTCCAAACCATTTAAATTGTATAATGGCTACCCAATCGTAGGGGTTACCCTACCTCGGGCCTTACTCTACCATAATAAATTCCAGGTCACCGTCTCCGTAAGGTAAGCACTTCGTTTGCGGGGAACTGTGTACGTTTCTACAATAAGATACCATCTGATATCGTCAATATGCCGTTCAATAAATTTAAGTCTCACATCAAGCGCTGCTTGATGGGTAGGGCATACTATACTGTAAATGACTTCATTGGTGACCAAGATGTATTTAAGTAGTGTCTAGGCTATTACTTATCTGTCTGTCTGTCTGCAAGGACTTGTTCAGTTAATTATTCTAGGTATGGCTTTTGACGAAGAGACCTCGTCGTGTTGTTCTCCTAGTCATTACATTTAGTGTAACGTATTTGACCTTACATTTGTAATGTTTTCATTTGTGCTAGTTCTAATAATTAATATTTGTTACTTTATTACCTTGTAATGTAACTTACTTTTAAGTATTATTGTATTTTATATTGGAAAAAATGACCTTCTGCTGGAGTTTCTTGCGGCGCTTCTTCTCCGCAATGATGGTCTTGTCCGAAGCGCTGGTAGATTCACTCTATATTACTGACGTGTAAAAGAGCCCGTATGTGGCCAATTTACTGAATAAATATTTGAATTTGAATTTGAATTTGAATTTGAGTTCATTACTAATGCCCTTACTAATAAACGTTGAGTAACAGCTGAGTAGTTATACCATGCTTTGTCCTTATCTGTCATTGTGACATTTGAATTCGACAGATAAGGACAAAGCATGGTATAACTACTCAGCGGTTACTCAACGTTTATTAGTAAGGGCATAAGTCCTGAAGGGTTTTTGAAATAATTTTGCCATTAACCTAAGGTTCAATTAGGTTAACCTTTCAGATAGTAATAAAGGAGTTATTACGAATAATTATTAAATACTTTATAACATTAAGGGGTCATAATAAAAAAAAATTATACGCAATGAATTAATGAATAAGGAAGTAGTAAAAACACTTCTCAGGTGTGTAGGTATAACATTTATGATTTAACCTCATTTAGTTAAAATATTAAACTTTGAAACGTTCCGCATAACTACATGCAATTGCAATTATCATGTCAAATGTGTATGTAGATACGCAGACAATCTTTTGTGTATATCTGCAAGTGCATTCATGCATAAATGGAAATAGAAATAGAAAATATTTATTGAACGCACACAGAAGAATAACAATAGTGAGAAAAAATTTATTAAAAACAGAAGATATTACGTTGAACAGGATCCCTCTCAGCATTGTGCCGCTTTGAAACCGCGGGGCTGATTTTCAGAGGAACCCTGACTTAAAAATAAAGGTTCACTAATGATTCGCAACCGCACGTTTCGCAAACTGTTTCATTTCGCAACCGTTTCATTTGGCCAAACGCTTCTTTTTCTGAAACTGTAAATATTTCAGGATTTATATAGAACTAATCTAACCTAACCTATTAGGGTCCTACACGATGGTCCTGAAATAAATCCAAATATAAATATTTACAGTTTCGGAAAAAAAGCGTTTGGCCAAATGAAACGGTTGCGAAATGAAACAGTTTGCGAAACATTTTTCGCCCAAATGGAAGGAGACCAAATATAAAACTAACCTAACTTTTACAGAAATACAAGTAACAGTAAACAGGTTAACATTTCTCGGTAAAAAGTTTAGTAAATGAATGTATCATTAGACATTCTCCCACAAATTGACCTAGTCCCAAGCTCTAGACTTGTACAGTCAGCATCAAATAGATAGGAGCAGTGAAAGTGGCCAAATATATCGCAACACATCTTAATTACTATAGGAATAAGAATGTGTTGCGACATATTATCTATTTAATCCTGTAACACAGGGAGGCCTAGCACAGGACCCACTGTCACGATTTTTTTACCCACTACGTTTCACTTATACAATAAACTTTTTTCATTTTTTTTTTCATTTTCAATGCTGACTGTGCTATGGATACAAAATTAGAGAAACATAAAACTCAAAAACAAATACTCCGCGCTCATTACGACAATTAGTCCTTACCAGGACTCAAACCCAGGGCCGCGAGCTTCGTAGGATCACTGCCAACTTGGCTAACCGTATTGGTGTAATACTTCGTAAACAAATTAAAAAGTAAGCTAATTAAGAAAATAACACCGTTTCCTTTTATTATCTGAGTAACTATGCGTCTCAAGCCAAACTGGATGCATTGACAAATCTCATTACTCAAAGATCCAAGGGCTATGTACGCTATGTTGTATATTGAATAATGAATGAGACAGTAGATCGGAGAATATCCGAGGAATGGCATTAGAAAGGGACACGCGCAAGGTTGCCGTACAGGAGTGATATGGTACGTTGTTAGCGGTCAGTTCTTGGAAAATCATATCAAGAATATGAACATGTTATTGACGTAAGCAGTTGATTTTCAACTCGGTTTTATGCAAGTTTTGTAGGTACAGTCACACCGCGGGATTGTTGAGCCACTTGCTAACATTCCTAATTCGGTCGGGTTGTCAAATCGTCAAAGATCAATAGTAACATACCGTGTGCGATTTGACAACCCGACCGAATTAGGAATGTTAGCAAGTGGCTCAACAATCTCGTGGTGTGAGTTTGACTGTACATAACGAACTATTATAATTATTTTTCAAATTAATTAGTAAATTTTCAGCGGACTCCAAACAAGGGTCAGCCTGTACTGTATCTCGGTATTCCAGCCTACGGGCTTAGCATGCATGCACGAGATAAAATTTGACAGGTGCTAGGGAAATGAATACATCTATTCCATATTATAACGTAAGACTTAACGCTTAAGGTTTAAAATAAAAGTGTCCCATCGTGATATAATCGCTATAAAAAAAGTTGAAAATCGCTATAGTCGCTTAGTAATAAAAGGTAATAAAAGTCAGGACGAGACACTTTTATTTTGAACCTTAAGCGTTTAGTCTTACGTTATAATATGGAATAGATGTATTAATTTCCCTAGCACCTGTCAAATTTTATCTCGTGTATGCATGTTAAGCCCGTTGAGTAAGTACAGTTGAAATCAATTGGACGCACAAAATAATAAGGTCACCTTTACCCGGTGGATAATTGTGGATAAAGCATCCGGCTCTCTCGCACTTACATACTGGTCAGAAAGGGACAGATGTTATATTCCCCTTTATCCACATCATCATTATAGGCGCAGAACGTTATCAGAGCCCTATTTTTAACCCCCGACGCAAAAAGAGAGGGGTGTTATAAGTTTAACGTGTCTGTCTGTGTATCTGTGTATCTGTCTGTGGTATTGTAGCTCCCAAACGGATGAACCGATTTTCGTTTAGTTTTTTTTGTGTCATAGATAATTCTATCCCGAGTGTTCTTAGCCATGTTTCATGAAAATCTATTCAGCCGTTTGAAGATCATCAGCTCTTTTCTAGTTGATGAGGGGATCTGATTTTTTAATTCTTGAAATCTTCTAGTGACAAAGTCCCTCCAGTGAAAATGTACGTGCTTGGAGCCCGTTCAAGGTTTTGCTCATTGCTCAGAGGGTTTTTAGGCGCTGATATCGGGGGTTTTTAGCTCGGTTAGGTTATTACCTTACCGCTGGCGACCTTTGGAACCGGTTTTGCAATATCGCCGGAAATCGGCCAAAGGTCTCGCTTCTGAACCTATGACTCATGGCCACCTAACTATACCCAGCCAAGTTGTTAAAGCTAAGTTGTAAACTAAGTAATCTAACTATAAAGTCTAGCTTAGTTTAGTTTTGTATGATATGATTTTTGTGTCATATATAGTAGGTATACATTTTTAGGGATCCGGACCAAAATTGTAAAAAAGGAACACTTATGGTGAGACTTCGGTGCTGTCCATCTGTGTGTCATTCATAGCAATTTTTCTCTACCTACTGAAGCTATCAAATTGATATTTGGCATAATTGTATAAGTTGCTTATAGGTGCGACCCTAGTCCATAAAAAGGTTTCCCTATCACTATAAAATGTATAAACTTTAGATAAATCTTGCACTTCCTATCGATTAATTGCTAGCTATTATTTTTGCATATCCATAGATTATTGATAAGTTATTAAATGTTTCCGGCAGCTTTGCTACACTAATTATAAATAATTACAGGCACATACAAATCAGCGAATGTTTTACAAACCTCTTTGTTGTATGTTATTGACCTTTGATCATTTTATCGATTATTGGTAAATAATTATTGATTGTCTTAAAGCTGTTTTGTTAAATATACTTATCGGTTATTGTATAGGAAGTAAATTTGCAGGCGGCGTTTTGGCGCACGTTTTGTTGATGGTAGGTACTTACCTGAAAACAAAAAAAAATAATGATTGTTATAATAATATTAACAACAAAAACACAGCTGGATAATATATTATATATGTAAATACTTTATTGTCCTAAAACAGTTAAATTACACCAATATTAAAACAAAATAAAAATAGTACCAAGGCGAATTATGTTATTATTAAAAGGCATTTATCCTTATTGTTGTTTTTAACGTCAAAGTGTTGGTTCGTTTTCAAGTAACAGATTGTCTTTATAATTTTACAAAAAAAATATTTAAAACAGACCAATTTTAGAAACCTAATTTAATCAATTTAGCAACTAAACTAACTATTTTTCTTCTTTTTAATAGAAACGCGTTGACGCTTTTCACAGAAAGAAACGTAAATGTCCAATTAATGTATGTTATGATGCCCTTATTTACACGTTACTGATTATCTGTTAACTAAGGTCAGTTCGGGCGGGCAGTGCGCCTGCGCCTATCAAATTTCTCCTCGAATTGCCTTATGGTGCCTGACCTTATCTCACATCATGTGTAATTCCCACGTCTTTTAACTCCAGTGGACCTTGTTGATGGTACTTGTGCCATTTCCCAACTGAGACCTTCCCAAAGTTCAATGAAATCTCATTTTATTATATATGAATAAACTTTTGTGTCGTCTCTAAATAAAATGAATATTTTGTATGTATGTATGTTCCACTTTAGCTCCTGAACAGTTGGATTGATTTTAATAAATAGTGTTATTAAAGACGATCCAAAAAAGCTCGTTGATGTCTTTTGGTATGACAACAGGTAGGTAAAAATTTTAAACAAAATGCCCAAGGCCGACATGTTGGATTTAATATGACGTCGCACAGCCTATGGCGGGCGGGACAAGATGAATGCTACGAGGGAACGGATGAACATACAAACATACTAACAAACTTACAAACTTTTCGCTTCAAATAAGTAATACCAACAAAATGTCTCAACTAGCATTCGAACAATAAATGCAAATAATATCTTCAATACGCAAAGGTCAAACAAACCCATTCGACCATAATTATGATGCAACAGATAAATGCATAAAAAGCTAACCGTCCGTACATTCATAGACGTAAGGTTGAGAATGAGCTAAAACAAGGCGTGGAACAGATATGATCTTGAATTTGCTGGAAGCAAATTGGCTATTTTGAGATGTCAAGTGCGAAGTGGTTTGTTATTTTTGAAAGGTATTTTAACCGACCGTCCAAGAAGGAGGGTAATGTTTTTTGACTTGTATGTATGTATGTATGCGGATGGAGTCGCGGGTAAAAGCTAGTCTACTATAATTATAAATGCGAAAGTTTGGAGGATGTTTGTTACTCAACACGCCAGAACGGCTGAACGGATCTGGATGAAATTTGGCACAGAAATAGATTATAGTCTGGAATAGCAGATAGGCTACTTTTTATCCCGAAAAATTGATATTTTTCCGAGGGAGCAAACGCTAGTAATATAATAAGATTATTTATTATTCAACATTGCGCTCAAAAATATCTAACACTCTTTTAAACCTCTAATAAAAATTGCTGGTGTCTGTACTCTCTGGTAGGTAAAATATATGGTCGTCTAAATTGAAAGGGGCCTCGCCGTAGGCAGTTATGCCTTTTTTACTAATTTACATGGCTGTTATACTAATGACAAGGCAATGAAAACTATAACAGCGTAAGCGCCCGCCATATTATTTCGGGGGGTTGAGATGGGCCTAGTGTGTTCGACCATTGCTGATCACAGACAGAACCTGCATGTCGCGTCTTGTTCCATACCCATTTGAAACAGGTGTTTGTTCAGTTTTCAGTGGCCAGAGGATTCTGCAAGTCTTTTCTCTTTTGAGTTGTACAATCTCTTTGGAGAGCTTGCTGTTGAACCCTTCAAATACTAGTTCTGAGTGGTTTTATCCTTCAAACACTTCCACAACTCGATCGCCCTGGATTTACAAAAGGTTTACTGCCAACATAAGGGATTTGGATGACCACATATATACGATCGGGTCGTTGGGCCAACCGAGAGGGACGCAGCTATCTCTAGGAACGAGACGTAAATATTACTATCGCATTCTGACAGATAGCTGCGTCCCTCTCGGTTCGCCCAACCGCCCGATCGTGTGGTTTTAGTGACAAAAACCCTACAAACTCCTATATTTTTATTTGGCTTCAATTCAATCAACCGTTGTCTTGAACATTTCGCAAGCACTTTCGACACCGTACGTGTTAGCGCTCATTGTCCTATTTGTTAGCCAACAGCGCCATATAGAGGCGGTTATGTGTTGGACGGACGCATCCATACTAATATTATAAATGCGAAAGTCTGTTTGTTGAACGAACCTTAATTAAAGGCAAGGAAGATTGTGTCTAAAGACAAATTATATTTTATCCCGGAAAACTCGATTCCGTTCCCGAGGAAATAGCGATAAAAGACTCCAACGCGGACGAAGTCGCGAATAAAAAGCTAGTACATTTTATAACAGTCTTATTAAGATAAGTGTGCACGGAAGTGCTTAACCAAGTTTTAAACCTTTAGTAAATTTATCAGGTGAAACGTACTTGATGCCAACCTTTCATTGAGCAATTTGATCTCAAAACAGTAACTATTAAGTTAATAAATTAACTTAATACAGTTGTATTAAGTTAATCAGTATTAAAAAAAATAATTACTTGCAATAAAACAAGTCTACGCAAAAACACTGTAACAACCTTCGCTTCACCACACAACTGAATCATATCACAAAAATGCGTAACGTATTCTCATTCAATAATCAAGTAGCAAGGAATTCGAGGCACGCCGACCGCGGACAAAACCGCAGGCACAACTAGTTACGCAACGGACAGGTCTAAGGGCGTTATGTAGACCATTTCTTGTAACGTTACTTGTATTATGCCACAAACTGGTTAACATTAAGTAAATCTAACGACAACGTTGCGCCGGTTTTGAACTTTCGTACAGGTAAAAGGCAGTATGTACTGAGAAGTTTCTACGCTTATACTGCCTTCTTATGGTATAGCTCAAATTTGTTTGGGTCACCCTTGCTACTATTATTGTGTAGTAAGGCAGTAGGTATGCGCGTATGGGGACCAGCCTTCTTCTTCTGTAAGTGTAGCTTCAAGTTTGGATCACTGGTGCAACTATTGTTTAGTTTGCCTTTGAATCACCGACAGTCATTCATAGAAAGTTTTACTTCACCGAATTTTCATTTCATTGTCAGGCATTTCCACGTGTAGGAGTTATAATTTTTTGGTGGTCACAGGTCTTACCTAACCTAACCTACGTAACCCATGCTTAAGATAACCTGAAACCAATAAAGTTTCAGCAGAAGTAAGTAAGTAAAGTTTCGATGAAATGAAATTCGGTGAAACGACACATTCGATGAAATGTGTGTCTGCAAAACGGAGGGACACCGTAGTCGTTGCCATCAATGTGTTAGTGGTGGTACCACCATCTTACCATATATTTAATTTTTATATTTTTATTTGTTGTTATAGTGGCAATAGAAATACACTACACTGTGAAAATTTCAACTTCAACTAACTATGACCGACACCGGTCTACCGGTTCATGAGATACAGTACAGACAGATGTACAGACAGCTGAGCCTTAGTAATAGGGTTCCGTTGGCACCCTTTGGGCACGAAACCCTAAAAATACTTGTAATGCGCAGGAGTCTCAACTAGTTTTTGTAGGCTGTTCACACAACACAATGCCACAAAAGAAGAAAAGAAATTAGCATCTCACTGGCCTCGACCTCTTTATAAAATTCGTCACACGTTTGTTACGCTTTAATGCCACCAACTTGTAATTGTATGTAACTTTAACTCAATAGAGTGTCATTGCGTCCGGCTGTATAAATAAACAACTTTACGTTTCGTTTCATTTTTTTAAATATAGGCCCATAGAATCCTCAAGGCTGCTGCGTTGCCAGCCCTGCGGACTAAGATGGAATGCCTCTATGCTAGTCATTTCACCGGCTGTCTTACACGCACTCTGAAACATTGCGAAAACTGCTTAGATAAAAACACTCCGTTGGTCAGTATTTACAAAATATTGATCATTCAACTCTATAATTTGACATACCGAAAGAAAGAGATGAAGCGAATATGTTTGATAAATAAATCAGTCAAGTTACTCAAGTGAAGTGCTACCATTAACTGTCGATAATTGATTTTGATATATTTGCTACAGACTACGGAACTCTGATATCTAAACCGGAACTACATAAAATATATGGCGATAATTTAATTAAATTACCGTCACGACTTTAAAAAAACGTACCGTTACAATTTACAATCGTTATTTGATTGTCCGCATCGATACGATTAATCGGAATCGGTTGGTGGTCTGATGAATCAATCATATTAGAAAGTAAAGTTGCGACTGCATATTCACTCGTTATGTTTTTCGTACTTATAATAGATTTTATAGATCATCCAGAACATGAACTGCCCGTGTGTTAGATTTAATCCAAATCCATTTAAAACAACCAAATGTGAGAGAAACAAACATACACAGATCTTCACAATATTATACATTAGGTATAGTATTTAAGATCTTAATAAAAGAAGACATAGTTATTTGAGAAATAATTATGTTTAGATTAAAGGGGAAATGGCAAGCTATACAATAAAAAAGATGAGTGCAGAAATTACAAGACTTGGCCTTTTTTACTGACAAAAGAAAATTTAACAACGTTCAAAATTAACACTTAATGTTTATTACTTTAAAACTTTACACAAAAACATGTCTAAAACGTAACAACACAGCAAAAATAATCGACGATCTAAACCCAGAAAATCAGAACAATAAACTTTGACACACAAACAAGGATAATTACATAACCTTGAAAACAAGATGGCGTAGCAGACAAAATGGCAGCATTGTCCGTGTGACCCAACAGGACGTAACTCCTATAATACCAAGTTGCATAAATCATTTGCAAAATACGTTTTTCCCGCGGTTTGAGAGATCTTAGATATGATTCTTTCCGTCAAGTTTAATGCTTGGCAGTGCCAAGTTGGCACCAAGATTTTTGGATTGTCTGCAGTATATACACGTACCTACTCGTTTTGTTGCACCTTTACAATGTTAAATCGATTTTACCTTGCATTTTTATAATGTTCGCAATGTTTCAGTGTACGTTTTCTATTTTTTATAATTCACATATAGTTTTCTGGTACACTAGCTTAAGTTGTTTCTATGTTATGAGAGATTGACTGACTGTTGAGTTTCTTGCGGCGCTGGTAGACTCAGACATGTGAAAGTGCCTGGGCACTTACAGAGTACAACATAAACAAGGTCTATCAAGCTAAGCTCAACTCTTGTAAACTAAACAACGATAGACACACTCAAAAGGCCTTCTTACAGGATATTTTGTTTTATTTTGATATGCGGCAACTGAATGAAGAGCTTCATTTTCATCCTAGGAGTAAAATAAACTTAGTCCGCGATATTTTTTTAAATGCTATCAATTGGATACAATAGAGAGGACCAAGACAAAAATCCCATACGGTCAAGGCGCTGTCTCTGGTTAGAAAACTAAAATTTAACGATCCAGAGGGACCTTGGGAAGTGATCACCGCGCACCGTTCATAGACAAGGCAACGACATTTTTTTTCTTTTTGATGAAATATTGATGGCAAATAGCAACTCACTAAAATTCACCTATTTTAAAATACTTGATATTTACGAGCGGACATAGGAACGGTAATAGGGCAATAGGGTAATAGGGTAATAGGGCATCTCATAACCAGTTTTTGCTAAAACCTTACACGTTACACTTTTACTCTACATGCGTCTTTTGATATCAATCATAAGCATATCTCACATCATAATGTGTGAATGTGAAAGAAAGAGAAACTGATTAGGTCTCACGGTGATTAGAGAGTGACAGGCTGCAATACGTATCTTAGTACATCCTACATTAATAAAGATTATAATTAATTAGTACCATGATATATTATGTGAATTAATGTCATATGTAATATTGTTCGCTGTTTTATATATCGTCATTAATTAAGTTGAATAAAAGCTTTCGTTTTAATTAAAGTTGTAATTAAAACAAAATGATCAATTAGTCACGCTCCATACAAGCAGTGAAAACACTCGTTATAATAAATAAAATAATAATAAATAATAAATATCAGGGACAATCACACACAGATTGACCTAGTCCCAAACTAAGCTCTAGGCTTGTACTATGGGTACTATAGGCAACGATATATATACTTATTTAGAGAAAAACATACTTAAATACATATAAAACATCCATGACTCAGAAACAAATACTAGCGCTCTTCACTCAAATATTTACCCATATATGTAATAAGTACATCCTATCCTACTAATTATAAATGCGAAAGTGTGTGTGTGTATGTGTGTTAGTTTGTTACTCTTTCACGCTGCAACGGCTGGACGGATATGGATGAAATTTGGAATGGAGATAGCTTATACCCTGGATTAACACATAGACACACTTTTCATCCCGGGAAATGAGATTGTTCCTGCGGGAAACGCGATAAACTAATGCTACCTGAGACTCCATACGAGTAGAAGTTTATCATTTTTCCCAAATTCCATCAGCTCAAGAATACCCGTATTGATACATTAATCTTGATTGAGATGCCCGTCTCAAGACATGTGACACTGTCCGGTGCGCCAAAGTTCACATAGTAATTTGTAGTCCGAATGTATCGTTATTCATAATCATCGCAAGTCCTAAAGTATTTTAACTGAAACCGTAATTGTTACAGATTTTTTAATAATCACTGGTAAATAAGGTTCGGTTAGGTTAGGTTTGTTTTAAAAAAATCCTAAAATCATAACGTTTTCAGTAAAATTCACTTTAGGATTTGCGATTATTATGAATAACGATACATTCCGACTACAAATTTTTCAGTCAGCCAATATGGAACCGAAATTGACACATATGACACGAGTACTTTTATCCCGGAAATTTAAATAGTTCTCAAGGGAATAGTACACTATTGCCTAGGCGCGGAAAGTAAGGGATTGCCTGACGAGGTGGTTAGCAGGCCGAGCAATAGCGAGGCCTGCTAAAATACGAGTCAGGCAATCCCCGCGTTTCCGCCGACGCATATATAATGCTTTTCTCAAACATGTGAGGAAATGATACTAATATATTTGTAAAAAGTAAAATTAATATTAAAAGTGATTAGTGAGTCATATTAGGACAATTTGTAAACGAAATTGTTATGGGTTTTCCAGGAACATTTATGTTTAACTGTTGAATTTGAGATGTTGATATTTCAGGGCTGGTGGTAGACAAATGGACGTAACTTAGGGAAAAGGATCTAATTCAACCATTTCACACTAGTAGAATTTGACATAATATTGACAGCAATAGAATTCAAATTTAATACCGTGAAGTCCGAGGACTTGATGTTTGCAGTTTTTACACAACAACAGTAAGTTCTACGTTTAAATTTCAATAAGTTTTTGTTTTTAATTTTTTTTTCTAACCATAGACAATTTTAAAGAAAATTAAAAAGAAGAAAACACACGCACTGTGCTACGAAATCGGGCAGTTGCCTTGGCTGTATGAGATTTATTTCTTGGTCCTTTCTAGTCTGTATGCATTGGACAGCACTTTAAAAAAAATACCGCAACGGACAACAATGGGTTTTCATACGTTTATTTTACTCCTAGGAAAAAAATGAGGCCCTTCGCGTCTTCGTTTTTCAAAAGAAATGCCATCCTTTCTGAGCATGTTTGAGAAAAAGAGATAAACGACCAGTTGTAGCGGAGTCGTGAGCAAATGCTAGTAATTAATTACAGAGTACTTTTGTACATATAGTCCTCTGTTCGGGATGAACTACAAGTATTTACTTATAAACTAACCTACTCGTAGCTGTCACTAGGTAAGCTTTTTATCAAAACCAAAGCCTCTTAATACAAATATATAAATACAAAACATAAATAGTCTTTGTATCCACTTAAAAAGTATTCGGGACTACTGTGTCATTAAACATCATCCTTCATGCCTCGATTACTCGATTATTCTTTATTATACTCTCAAAAGGCAAAGGTTTTGACGATACAGCCAGGTCATCACACCAGGAAGGACCTTTCCGCTCGCGACCTCCTCAACCGATTACGACGCGGGTCGCGCCATTTTGCGGTTTCGTACGTGTCACCTGTTGACTCTGTGGCACAATCGTTTTTTTAAGATGATGGACAAGAGTAATTTGGTTTATAATGTGAACTTTTTTGTCTAAATAAGTAGGTCTTGTTTTTAAAGAAAGACCATATCTAGTACAACTATTGAATTAATAAAATAAATCGTGATAGACTACACCGGTTTAGACGTTTTATGGGGTTTTACGCGGTAAAAGTGATTGACACTAAAATTTTACAAATACTTAAATGACATTTAATTTTTGGACATCTGCACTTTTTTTGCAGGTGTAGAATCTGTTTATAAATATCAAACTAACGAGTCCTAACTCCGACGGGTCTACACTAAGACAGATTGTAAAATAATTGACTGATAATAATAATATTTTAAGCAATCGTGCCAACCTAAAAAACAAAGAAGGCAAAGGACCTAAACCACACAGCCATCCTCATCTAAGTACTTTATCGCACCCATTAACGTAACCACAGACTAGAACAATATTGATTACGAAAGATCAACGCAACCTTATCTGTGGTAATATAACAAACCCGAGTAAAAAGGTTTTATGTATGCGAATCGTGGGAAAGACTCATCCTTGATGTAACCTTATTTGAGTTAATTTTGTTAATTTCCGGTTGAGAAATTCATCTATATTTCAAGGTTGTTACATTTTTAGGATTTATTAATGGGTGATTCTTATTTATTAAGGTCGGCAACTATATAAAGTTTGCTAACCACTAGCACCTAGCACGATACTAACAGACTGACAAAATTTCTGAAATTCCATCAAAACGTTTAGTATTTTTCAGCCAAGCCTACTTGGTGTTTTTTCTTCGCTCATCGCATTTCACTAAAATTGAACAGCTGTACATACTAGAAACGTATATCTCTTTTGTCATAAAACAGTTAGAGAAATACTAAGTGACAAACCACGGGCAAACTACGCTTTTTTTAATATACTTATCAAAATTATTTTCGTCTTGTACAGTCGACTACAAAGATATGTATATTGCATCTTTTTGCACCTTATTCCATTGCAATAAGTAGCGAAAGTGTACAGTCGAGGACAGAAAGATGTTTACACTTTTTCACCTTATTCCTTTGTAATAAGGTCCAAAAGTGTAAACATCTTTCTGTCCTCGACTGTACATATTTAATTTTGTACTCGACTGTACCACAAGTGACCACACGTAACCCTCGGTTTAAAATAAAAGTGTCTCGTCCAGACTTTTATTAGGTACCTTTTAGTACTAAGCGATTGTATCCGGTATTGCTAGAGTAATTAAATAAATCGTTCAAATCTATTAAGAGCCTGTGCACACTAGCGTTTTTGACCAGGGGTTTAAGGGCTAAAAACGCTAGTGTGCACAGGCTCTAAGCTAAACATGATATTTAATTACTCTAGCAACTTTTTTTTCGTGCTGCACGTTAGGCTCGCTAGGTCCAATGCCAATGACAAAATTGAACTTCTGATGTTAGCTGCAATTTTAATAAGAGATTTTCGAGAACTTTGCGTAAGCGAAATGTCCCAATTTACATAACTACTTTCATATAGCCGACATTTAACTGTAGCAGTTCTCAATTCTTAATAATGGCGCAATCGATGGGCCGATTAATATTATACAACTCCATAATTGTGCTCGTATTCCAGTGCAATCGCCAATCAGCTTAAGCAGTCGTTCGAGCACTATATTTTTTGCACGGCAACAACATTTACTGACCACACAGCTTTATAATTCAAATTGTCTAAATATTCTGTCTATTGCCGCATGTATGACCATCATTTGAAAAAGGCTCGACCGATTTGTCTGTTTTTTTGTTGTGTTCGTAATTTCAGAACAAGGTTTGTATGTTTTTTTTTTTATCAGATTGCACCGTGCGAAGCCGGGGCGCGTCGCTAGTAAGTAAATAAATATCAGACGACAATCTCACACATTGACCAAGATCCAAAATAAGCTCTAGGCTTGTACCTACTCTCGACCAACGCGATTGAGGGCAAGTATTTGTTTTTGAGTGTTGGATGCTTTTCTATGAGGAAACCCGCAGAGGAACCAAAGTCACCAGTAATCACCTGTTTACCTAGAGCCATAGAGGCATCGTTCCTACAGGGTGTTTTTTTATTCGTCTTAAACATTTTGGGGGTTAAATGACTACTGTTATACTGATTTAACCCCCAAAATGTTTAAGACGAATAAAAAAACACCCTGTATATACAAACCGCGGATAGATAAAGATACCTCGCGTTAAAATTTGACATAAATTTGCCACATACAACATGCGTCGAATTTGAAGTAACTTTATCTATCCGCGGTTTGAATATAGGAACCGGGCAATAGTCAATATCGGGGTCAACAGGTGAACGACCTACATCAGATCTACATACATAATATTATCATAATTTGAAGCATTAACATAATATAAATTGGCAATTTAAAGAATTTAAATTTTATTGTATCCATTAAGAAAAAGTTGTTCGATATTATTTTGATATTATTATATCTTATTTTTTGGTATGGTCACATTCATTTTAATGACTTGACCTACATCAAATGTGTTATACTAACGGCGCGGACCAAGAGCTGATCAATTAATGGTGGCAACGCAATGGTCACCTTTATCGCGGTGGAGTGGGGATAAAGCGTCCGTCCCTCTCGCACTTATATACTGGATACAAAGTAACAGATGTTATATCCCGTTCATCCATACAATAAACACTACCATAGGTCCACAGGATCTCCACGTAGTCAACGGAGATTAAACTCTGTAGATGATGATTTATAGATGATGAGTGATGACTGTGCCAATAACTACAGACGGAAAAAGTTTACTTACGACAAGTAAATTTTTTGTCAGATTTTTTTATATACGTAAAACTTAAACTTACAAATCATAAAAAAATACTTTATACATAACATTATACAAAATTATGCGAAACAATTGTACAAACAACAAAACCTACGCCCCGATAAAGACTATAATAAACTTTTGCTCGTGAGAAGCGATACCGCGGCTTGAGCATTGTTTCGTCAGCAAGCATTTAGAAATTGTTTATTTTGTAGAAATTTTACGCTATTTCGGATTTCTAATACATTGACGTTACAAATAAGAAAGTATTGCGATATTGTTTTTGTATTGTAAAATCTGCAGTGTGATTCTGTTAATCGTCGAGGACGAAGTGAATTTACGTCGTCCGTCGAGGTATGTAAATGACATTTGGCTGCCTGCATTTTAATTTAGTCGCTTGATACCGGCGACTAAATGAAAGTGCAGGCAGTTGAATGTCATTTACACCTTGACGGACAACGTAAATTCGCCGGCTATTCATCGACTGAGTAGAACTGAACGACGATGCGTTAACAGAATAACATGGCTGTTTAACTATACGTACGATTCGTACGGTACGAATGTTATTCGTTAGTGGTGATGGTGAGGATGCTTTAAAGTACATTTATATTTGATTTTTTGAACAGAATTTAAAGTTGTAATAAGTACCTAAGCCGAAGTCAAAATTGGAAACGGTTCAAGTTTTCAAACTAAACAAATATTAGAAATAATGTGCCTTGGTATAAAAATACCCATCATAAATGTTTAAGGTTCCTATCTGACCCCTAATGGTTGCCGAAGAAAAAAAATAGCTCAAGACCTAATAGTTCTGTGCACACCCAAGAAGCACAAACGCTGTATAAGAGCTTATACAGCCCTTATAACTCTAGTTTAAGCATTTTAAGGGCTGTATAAGCTCTTATACAGCTTGTAAATATAAAGACTGCTGGCAGTTAAAATATATTAGTTCTATTCATTAACTTCCGTAACAGTACCGCACATTACAAAACAGAACTTAAGCTTAAAACTACATTTATTACTTTAATGCAAGCGGCTTAACATGCTTTTATTTTAAACATTGAGCGTTAAGTCGTACGTTAGAATATGGAATAGATGTATTCATTTCCCTAGCACCTGTCAAAATTTATCTCGTCCATACATGTTAAGCCCGCCATAAATAGCATTGGTAAGTATTATTTTTCAAAAGAATTTTATCTTACAGTTTAAAAAAAGGGTTTTTATCCGTTTACAGATACACAGATACACATGTTAAACTTGTCACACCCCTCTGTTTTGATTCGGGGGTTAAAATCACAAAATTGAACGCTGCGATGCTCTGACAATTTTATAGTACAGTCAGCGTCGTTCGTTGGCGAGATCGTGCCGGCGCATGCGCAAGCGACCCGGTTCCCACGCACGCGGAAGGTGCGTCGATCTGCGCGGGAGTTCATGTGCATACAGCTAATGTTTACTATTAGTTGTTGGGTTCATCTTTTTTTAAAGGTGGAAGTTTTTTTAAGACTGCACCGAGCAAACGCCGACCGTTCAGTGGCGCCCTCATCACTGTTACAGTGTTTTCTAATAAAGTGAAGTTTTTTTTGAAATCTTTATAGATCTTATGATATGATTTATAACTGACCGCCTCCGCGACCGCTACCGTTTCGTGCGTTAGCACCAATTTTTAAATTTTAACCGAATTAAAAAAAAGGAGGTTCTGTGTTTAATCCCTATGTATGTATGTATGTATGTGTTTATTATGTGTATACTGCATCTTCTTTCGGAAATATAGAATGAAAATTAAATGATTCAAATCATCCTAGGTCAGTCAAACTGCGGCGTAGAACAATATTATTTAAAATTTGATTAGCCTAGGAACATTTGAAAAGGTGTTTTTTTTTGCAATCGGTTCATTGTTTTGAAGTCATTTGATTTTAATTTTATAGCATGGAAAAGGCAAGCGAGCACACACGTCATCCGACGACATGTAACACTAACACTGATGCTTGGCAGCAGACTAAAAGGTGGTAACTGAAAACTGAAATACTTTGCTATTTTTTTTTATTAACCAGAAATTGGTTCACTGTTGGATTGCATACAAACTTTCCGCATAATGTATCTTTTCGCATAACAACGTTTGGCCAAAAACGGTTATTACAATAGAAACGGTTTTTTTTTCAATCATTATAAATAACTAACCTAACCTCACTTAATATACAAAAAGCTTATTAAATTCTGCAATTTCAGACTAAAAGGATGTTATGTGACAAGATTTTATGCGAAAATGCTCACAAATTATCAGATTTGCGCATCAATTTCCCACCCATTGTCGTAAATGTGAATAATTTATTGATTCACGCCAGTAATTGTTAATGATGGCCGGACTGGAACCAGTTACCCTACGCGGCGAACACCACCAAGCCCAAGAAATGCAAAGTACTCAATAATGGAGTCAAATTTGTATTAAAATCGAGGATATCGGCACTGGATATTTAAGGTGAGTCATGCGTGGGTTAAGTGTAACTAGTCGGGTAACATGAAGCTTTAAAGTAAAGTTAAGCTTTCATAGTTAAGTCCAGTCAACTTAGAGTTTATAATACATTTTTTTTATTGCCTTAGACAGACAAACAGGCAGACGACCCACATGATGGGAAGTGGTCACCGCCTATGGACATTTGCACTAATAAAATTAGGCGTCACTAATAAAAATATAAAGAAATTGCCTAAATAATGTGGTTCCTAAAATAGAACAGTTGATTACCTACTAAACTTGTATGACTTCGTAACAAACCTATCGACGTCTTGGGGAAACATTGAGAAATAAATAAATATCAGGGACAATCTCACACAAATTGACCCCGTCCCAAACTAAGCTCTAGGCTTGTACAATGGGCACCCAGGCAACGATATACGTAATTATATAGAGAAACACATACTTAAATATACTGAAAATATCCATGACTCAGGAACAAATACTCGCGCTCATCACACAAATATTTGCCCATACCGGGATTCGAACCCGGGACCGCTTCGTAGGCAGAGTCACTACCAACTACGCTAACCACGGTGGTACTAAATTAAAAAATTATAATCTTACTTTTCTAAATAATTCTTCTTTCTATTGGTGAAAACCGTATGAAAATCTATTCAGTAGTTTATGATGAGCCTGAATAAACACAGACTCAGCCCGGCGCGGGACTTTAATTTATAATATTAAAAGTGCGAAGTACAACTTTTTATTCTTATTTTGATCTCTTCTGCTTCGTAACACCTCTTGTTAAAGCAAAAGTCGAATGAAATGCAGTGATATAGGTAGAAAGGGATCGAACACATTATTGTTTATGGTGTGTTATTATAAAGTTTTGTGTTACACACATTATTGTAACCTGTAGCTTTTTCAAATTAGGTCATATAACAAGTTATGTATGTATGTATGTAAGTAAACATTTAATTGAACAAAACGCAAAATCAAAATACAATGTTAACAAATTAATTATAGACTAGCAAAAAAAGAAACAGCTAATAAGCTATAACGCGTCTAAAACTAACCTTGAGCACTTTTTGCAAATTCATCAAGCATAATGCATAATATTGTACAAACTAACCTTCTAGTTAAAAAAACGGACATTGTCTAGACGATCTCACGCTTTTGCTGAGTTAATAGTTTATTTAGTTAATCATGGTTATTTGTTTTAATAATGCTAGTAAGTGTTATAAATAGGGAGCGGATATGGGTAAGGTTCAAAAAGTTGGACTGAGTTAACAAATAGTTAAGCGTAGAACATACAAACAACAGTGAAAAAAGTTCCGTTGTGCGACAAAAAGTATCCTTAGGGTGAAGATACACGAGCGTGATTTTGTGAGTTGTGAGTCGCGTAAATATCAAAATTCCATACAAAAGTCCGGTTCAATCAACGGTATACTGAATCTACAAACAAGAAAAGTAGTTATTTCAGTAAAATTAATGTCAAAAGTCGTTACTCAAAAGTAAAAAAAATCGTTACTTTAGTCTCGAGTTATTACTTTTCTTGTTTATAAATACAGGTTTAATTGTTACGGCTAATTTTCGCACAACGGAAAGTTTTATAAAAATTTTAATTGCGTGAGTTAGCATGTCCTTTTGAACTCCACCTATATTCGGGCCCTTATTTATTTATTTACTTAAAGTTTTGTGTTGCTGTTGCATGTTATGGAAGAGGACTTTTCATTGTTTAGACTAGTTATAAAGGCGACAATCCATGAACCTATAGATCCATGGAGACATCTTCTCGTATGAAACATTTGTAGGGTTAAACCGGGGTAGCTATCACTTTATCGAAACACCTTTCATCGAACGTATCATTTCATCGGAAGCTAATTTCCACGTGCAGGAGTTATAATTTTTTGGTGGTGACAGGTCTAACCTAACCTAACCTACGTAACCCATGCTTAAGATAACCTGAAAACAATAAGGTTTCAGCAGAAATTAGCTTTCGATTAAATGAAATTCGATGAAAGGTGTTTCGATAAAGTGATGAAATACCGTTAAACAGAGTTCAGACTAGCAATAAAAATTGCAAAAGTTAATCAGCTTAGGTACTTAAAACTAAAAACTATAGTAAAATAATATTAATAATGTTAAAGTTATATTTACTTATTCGAAAGATTGAAATTATTTGAAAAATAACTGTAAGAGCTTAATAATAGTGCTATTGCCGTTTAAAAAGTAGAAACAATATATTTGCTTTTTTCTTGTTTGAAAAGAAACTTGTTGCCTACCGGAAAAGAGTCGTTAATAGGTCCGTTTGTTTGTTTCATTATTCGGATACTATAACGTAATTAATAAGATATTAAAATATTGATTATTACTAAAGCATTCGTTTTTTAAATACACTATTTTTTTTCTAAGCACAAAGTACTAAAGCAAACGAGTTTAACTCTCGATTTCAAACATTACTAGACCAGGGTGACTGGCCGGCTTCACATAATTATTTCTACTTCCTCCGCGGTTTCTCTTGGGTTTTCACTTTCGATACGAGAACCCATCTCGTTAGCACAACTCGGACAATTGGTTGTAAGCGATGACGTTTGTTTATTTTTTCATTTCCTGCTGTTTTGTGTCCGGATTGGAAGTAAATATTAGTGAGTGCAATTATATGCTTAAAATATGCTTTGACCTTATTTATTCTTTCCTTATTATTTGAATTTGAAAGACAGTGACAAAGCATAAAATAGGTTGATCAACCGTTTATATTGTAGGGGATAAAACTTATTAGATTTGATTATCATCGACCACGATGGTCGATGATAATGTCTATTTTTTTATATTATGTTTGTTGATGCATTTTCTTTGTATTATGGTACTTTTCTTTGTATTATGGTACTTGGTGTACAAAGTAAGAACATGTAAATGTGAATTACTCCAAAGCACATTTTGTTTTTCAGATCCAAAGTACACGACTCGCGGATTACATTTGCATACCTACATGAAAAGTAGGTTAATACTTACCTGTTTACACAATGTTAAAAAATAAACAACAAAATGAAAAAATCATCGATTAATTTTTCCATAAGTTTTACATGTACTTGCTACCTAAATAAACCGTTCTTTTCGTACTGCCAAAGAAAGCGAAAACATTTTTTCCCACGCTTAAACTATATAAACCCATCAAACAAATTACCATACCATATTGACCCCATATGGATACTATGGCACTGATTCAATTAATCGATACATTTCCAAAGGGCTGTGGGGTGAACGACCCGGAGCCCGTATTGTCCTTTCTAAGACCTAGGCATTATCCGCGTTGCCTAACACCATTCGATGTGTGCCAATTCACTAACAAACCGATTTAAAACTATTAAAAGCTTTTTCAAAGTAGTACAATTCGGACCGTTGATAATTAAAGGTGACATTTGTGTAAGTTTGCAGTTTTGTCGTTTTGGTTCCAAATTGTGATTATTAAATTAGTTAAAATTGATGTAGACGGCCTTTGAAATCACATTGTTAAACTGTTTTTTTTTTTATTAAGTTTTTTATTGAGTAAAAAAAATCTGTTTCTAGTAAATATTTTTGGAGTTTATTTTCTTTTAAAATAAAATGGTTCGTTACGTTCAAAACGTATTCTTAATGCAAAAATATTAAAAGTTATTAAACTGTTATTCATAACGCAGAAAACCGCGTGTTAAGTACCTATCTAAACAATTCCAGTAACGTGTTGCAAGTACAAACACCAAAAAAAAATACATGATAAACTGTCCCACAATGCATGTTACAATCTACACAACAGCACAAACCCAATTAGAATCACACGCAACAATACCCATAGAATTGTGGTTTCGAACCACCGGAACCACACAAAAAAACACTTAGACCACAAACACTATTTTTATTTTTAATCCGGGGTGCGTTCCAAACCACAAATCTTTTTAAATACACTTTTGACACTTACGTAGAATTTCAGCGCCATGATTGTCAAACTGTCACTGTCACTAACACGAGCGCATGCGCGGAGGTTACGCGCGGCGAATGGCGCCAAGCGCCCGACACCATCTTTATAACCTCCCCCCCAAACTATATTATATTAATTACATTTTCACTGGCCGATCGATTTGGTACAAGTGCTTCCTTGTCCAGGATTAAATTAGAAATGCAGATCCTGACCCTATTTTTACGTTAAAAAGCTGCATCACCTAATTAATTCCTATATGCCATACTTATTTAATTAATATTATAATACAGTCACAGTCAAACTCTATGTTTCATACGTTTTTCTATTTTTTTAAACGACTACTAACTTATAATAACTAACTTATTGTCTTATTTATTTTAACTAAGTAAATAAAATTAGATAAAAAAATAATAATAACCTAACTTCAAAGACTAAAACGGGACTGACGACTATTATTATGACGCACTCTTATAATTTTGATTTTTATCCCATTCCCGCGTTTTTGGGGAATCATATGACACCCCGTTTACCTATATTAAAATCGGTCCAATAGTTAAGTAGGTACATAGACTGTGTTAAGATAGTTACCCTGCCTTTGGCTTAGCTTAGTCGGGCAAAAATATTTAATTTAAAACAGCGGTAATCTTTATGTATTTTCAACACACTTGCTCGTAAAGTGACCCTTATTCCAGTGTCTTTAGGGTCTTTTTAATCTTAGCAAAGAATTGTGACCTCTTATTAGTTAAAATATAATAATAAATAATAAATAATAAATATCAGGGGACAATCTCACACAAATTGACCTAGTCCCAAACTAAGCTCTAGGCTTGTACTATGGGTACTAGACAACGATAAACATACTTATATAGAGAAATATATACTTAAATACATAGAAAACATCCATGACTCAGAAACAAATACTCGCGCTCATCACACAAATATTTGTCCATACCGGGATTCGAACCCGGGACCGCTAGCTTCGTAGGCAGGGTCACTACCAACTAGGCTAACCGCGTCGTCAAAATAATATGATAAATAACCTTTTTTTTCATTAAATTATCTATTTCAACAACAAATTAATATTAGTTTTTATTATAAACACATAAATATTAAGTTTACCATATTTTTTTATAATTTGCTGCTTGGCGGTTTCGTCAGTGCCTCTATTTAACCGTCTTCAAAAAAGAGGAGGTTCTATGTTCCACTGTTCGTATTTTTTTTTAATGTAAGTATGTTTACTAATTTCTCTGTCAATTGTGGACCGATTTTCAAAATTATTTTTTTATTCAAAACAATATACTCCTGAGGTGGTCCCATTCTCACAAAATCAGAATCTGATGATGGGATCCATGAGGAATCGAGGGAAATCCTCAAAAGTTATAGGCACACATACAGCGATTTTGGTATTACCTGCAAGACCTTATAAAATTGCATTACAGAAGCACCTCTTGGTGAAGAGGAACTGATGATGAAGACCAGAGATAACCCCCGGAACTCCTTAGTCGTAAGTGATTGACGCCAGCAATGATATTTCTTTATTAAGAACATGAAGCTACTTTTATATCCATTATAATGCATGTGGTGAAGTGCAACTGATGGTGAAGTACCGGGAGAACTCCTCAATGATTAACGGCCCTTAATAATATTAGGTGCATCACTAAAAAGCG
Organism: Tortrix viridana; assembly: GCA_963241965.1. Classification (NCBI taxonomy): domain Eukaryota; kingdom Metazoa; phylum Arthropoda; class Insecta; order Lepidoptera; family Tortricidae; genus Tortrix; species Tortrix viridana. Next base: position 1,021,394 of record OY725179.1, on the reverse strand, counting down.
AAAAAAAAATTTTTAACAAAAAAAACCATCTTGAAAAACCCACTAAAGAGTGTTAAATAAGGACCGGCCGGCCGGCTTGGGCCGGTGTCAAGTAGATATACACAATAGCATTGACAACATGCATGATTCTTGCCACCGATTTCGATATATTTCATGTACCTATTAGGTAATAAATAGGCAATTCCTAGGACTCCTAGGAGGCCAGTCTTTATTTAACCCTTTTTAGTGGGTTTTTGAAGACGGTTTTATTTATTTTTTTGAAATTTTTTTTTACTAATAAAACTACGGCGCGTGAAAAAACCCGGCGCAATGTTTCAGGGATAAGTGTTTATATGAGGTTTTATTATTTTTTTCCTCGCAATTGTGTTGAAAAACGTCGTATGAAACGCGTGAGCATTGGTCATTATATACACTTTAGCTCCATTATTTACGCCCTCGCTTATTTATTATTATATTGGTTATTTAAGCCTGAGCTGAACTGCAATTCCGCCTCAACTTTAATGACCAACTTAGCACACTCGTATCAGAATGTAGTATAATTAACAACTATTCAAATTATGTTTTAATTAATATAATAATATTAATTAAAACAATTACAAGACAAATTTTCACAAAGACATCTGTAAAATGCAAGTTATGTATTACGTAACTAATTGCTCAGAATTCTTTAAGTAAGTTCCAAATTCTAATTAAAATAATTATTGTTATGATGGCGGAAGTGCGGCCATTGCGGATTGTACAGCGGATATCGTTTAAATACATGCATGGGAAACTTTTGAAGAAATTTTAAATACTTATATCTACCAGCTCCTGTTAGATGTTGGTATGTTACCAAAAATAATCTAGCTCCTAAACTAATGGACCGATTTTAATAATTGGGGTGTCATATGATTCGTAATTTTTTTTAAATTGTAAGGGTGCGTCATACAAGTCCAGTCCAGCCCAATCTCAGGATTGTAATCTCAAGACTACAAATACGTTGCCGACCCTTGAGATTAACAGGAATAATACTGAAAATATTAGTCTTACTGCCGCACTCAGTGATGTCAATTAACTTTTAAGTTTGATTAAAGTGGCTCCGTCTTATTCTATTGCTATAGCAAAGAACGTGACAGCAGCAACTATAATCAAACTTAAAAGTTAACTGACGTCTTTGAGTGCGCCCGTCAATGTCTAATTCCTGTTAGATTACTTAAAGAAGATTAAATTGTTTTTTTTTTTTTTTTTTTTTTTACTTTGTGTAAGGCAAAATTGTGTACATAATATCGAGCGTATATTCTTATCTGAAAAATAAAACGAAGTAGTCGTATAGCATAATTTATAAAGGCATTAATAGTACATAGAGCAAAAATAATATAGCCTTTATCAGCTACGCCGTAGCGTTTCTCGTAGCAGTCGTAGCACCGTCCAGCAGGATGATCCAGATTATGCCTAAACCAACTTTGTACAGAAATTCCTGTTTGTCCTACTTTTGCTAAGTCAAGTAACACAAAGTAAGAACGATAACAAAGCGGTTTGGAATCTGAACACGTATAAACTTCATAAGACCACTTGGAATTTCATACAAGCTTTATGATTAGCTATCGTTTTGACACGGGAAAAACGGATAAAAAACAGCTGATTTGACCTGTCAGTTATCCAGCCAAGACGTCAAGATTCAGAAAAACATTTCGCCTGTGAGTTCGCTAAGAGACCATCGGCGAGCAAAGTTGTCGTGTCAGTGCGTATTAATAACATTTCTTGCCTGTCTTATGATAACAGGTATAGTCCACAACGCAGCTCCACTACAGTCGTAAAGTACCCTACTCTAACTTATGGCTAATAGCATGTAGGACAACTTCAGCTCTCCGTTCACACATGAATATTGTTATCATTCAACGCCTAAGTGCTGAAAGGACCTTGTTAAACTCAAATAAATAAATGCACGCACTCATTACTCATTGAATTACAACACGCAAACATGCTAATAGCATATACATTATTTATAAAGTCACGCCAACTAGGTATTGCGTATAGGTCGCATAACGACCTAATTTTCAGCTCCTGTTAAGGCGGATTAACATTACTCCAGAGTATCGATCTAGCACTGGAATCCAGTAACGCTAGATCGTTAATTAACACGCATAAATACATTCATAATTACATTGAAATTACTTTAATGTCAAGTCATATTACAGAACTATATGAACAAAAGATAATTGGACCAAGTATTGTGCCCGTGGGTACACCTTTAGCATTTTATATCCAGATTACAATTAAATCCATTCTAGAATGTGTTTACATTAGTCACGTCACGATCTAGCGTTACTAAATTCCAATGCCAGATCGATATCTTAGATCAATGAACACTGATTGAAACAAAAACTGGAAAATCATGTGTAGCAGTCGAAAAGAGTGTTGATATTATGTATCATATCATATGTGGGTGTCTATGAATATTTCTTTATAACTTCCTGCAAACTAAATGGCTTGATGGATTTCAAATTCAAGGTATCGTTGGTCAATATCGAAGAAGTGAACACTACTTATAAAATATTATTTTAGTCATGCATGAATCATACTGTGATATTGATATACTACCTTTCTAAAACGCAGGGCTTTAAAGGTTTGCTAATTTAATTTTATCAATATCAAGAAAATACTTTTTATCAAATTTTAGGATATAATTTCTCAGTTCCGATGCTGGAGATTAATATCCGTACCGTCATGGTTGACAGCGTAAAATAGACCTAAGTGTAATGGAGGAAGATTGACATTAGCTATGGTGTGGTGTCTTATATATCAGACTACGGCGGTCAAAATGTTAATAAACATGCTTTTTGTTAGACAGGCTTATGACATAACAATTGTTATGTCTAAGCCGGCTTAAATAATAGATGTGTTTGTTGAAAGGATTATCAAAATGTCAATAACACTGTAACAATAAAGCTTAGGGAAAAGTCTTTGAGACGAGATTCTATTTAACTGATATTCAGCCAGTCAACTTAGTTAACTGTTTAGCCTCCATTCCACTTTGTTTTATATTATTTAACCATATAATATAATAATAATAATAATCCAGCCTATATATGTCCCACTGCTGGGCACAGGCCTCCACTCACAATGAGAGGGTTCGGGCTATAGTTCCCACGCGGGCCCAGTGCGGATTGGGAACTTCGCACACACCGTCAAATTGCTTTGCAGGTGTGTGCAGGTTTCCTCACGATATTTTCCTTCACCGAAAAGCTCATGGTAAATTTACAAATTATATTTGGCACATAAATTCCGAAAAACTTAGAGGTGCGAGCCCGGGTTCGAACCCACGACCCTCTGCTTAAGAGTCGGCAGGTCACGCCATTAGGCTACCACGGCTTTTTTTTTTAATTTTTTTATTTAACCATATTGCTATCATTTAGTTAATGTTATGGTAACTTGAGGAGTAGTAAAAAACTTCCCTCAAAAGTCACGAACCTGAGCTGATCACAAACTCTTCCCTAACAGTCGGCCAGCGGACACGTCTAGACAGAGCAATCGTGCGGGGCGAGAGAGGGGCGGTAGCGAGCCCAAGCTGCCATCTACTCGCTTGGGACACGCTGTTCAGGAGTGGCGCATTTAGTGACGCATCTTATTAAGTATTTCGTTAGAGTTATAATGGTTCATATTACTTGTGCTGTGACTGTATATTACTGGTACGCTACACTACATACAGGTACTACCAATAAACAAATATGGATATTAGAACAGACTAAAAATAAATAAATAAATGTGACAACCCTGCGGCAATAACGATTAATTTTATTACTAAGCGACTATTGCGATTTTCACATTTTTATAGCGATTTTATCAAGACGGGACACTTTTATTATAAACCTTAAGCGTTAAGTCTTACGTTAGAATATGGAATAAATGTATTTATTTCCCTAGCACCTGTCAAATTTTATCTCTTGCATGCATGCTAGGGGGCCTGGCGTGTTAAATCTTACGGCGATCATAGTACGCCATTCGTAAAAGTAAATCCTTGGTTATTGACCTTACTTTTTATTTACCTTTTGTCCTTGCCCACTAGCTACCCTTGTCCCTCAAAAGGAAAGGGAAAACGTACTGTTACCGCCCCGCTACCACAAACCTGTAAGATGTTGATCATGGCATAATGTGATCACTGAAGTCCATAAAATATCCCTAGACATTATGACTATATGACAGTTTTTTTTTTTTTTTATTAGTTTGATTTATTTTTTATTAGTTCATTTAGATTAAATATTTTTCTCATGTGATAACCACCGCACTTACTAGCAAGCTTTTGGGTATCAATTGGATCATAATATTATCAATTTCTCTTTAAATAATGCCCTCATTTTCTCCAAGATCTTTAGTGCCTTAACTTAACCTATCTGCAATGGTAGAGAATTGACTCTAAAACCACCAATACTTCTCCAAATTCAAACTTCATAAATATGTAACAGTACTCTTTTGTCAGCCGTTTTCATTTCACTTTCGCTGCGCTCGCGTTTGCTGTGTCAAGGTCACGCGTCTCGACCAATCAGAGTCGAGCGACGATCGATCTGCTTTTGTTTTAAAATCCAGGAATTTTAACGCCTTTCAACACAAGGACGTCTCGGATATGGTTTAAGACATATTAGGTGGGTATTGTTTTTCTCGGCTTTACTTTAAATAATAATTTAAGTTTAATAAAACTTAATTATTTAAATTCGTAAAATTGGAATTTTAGAAAGTGTATCGTTAATAATAGTGCCGTTTTAGTATTAGTTCTCAAGTCTTAGATGTTTTCTATGAATTTATCATTTATCTATAAGGTGATGATAGGGTGATAGCACCAGTGCTAGACACTTTAAGCTGACAGGCACCAATAATGGACACTTAAAACTTAATTCAAAGATCATACGGTTAAAAATTTATTGTTGCAAAATAAATGAATAACCCTTATCTTCTTCAAAATAAGAATCATGTGTCCACCATTGGTCCTTATTCATTACTGGTGCCATCATCTATACTAGCTCAATTCGTGAGGGATATTCGTGATATTTATTTAATTATTTACTCGTACAAAACACCAGAATACGCCCCACATTTCAACTGAAACGGTAACAATATTAACCTTTCTCTCAACATGATAATCTCATTCAATTCTACACCTACAGCCAACTCAAATGGGCTTGAACAGAACAAGTTGGTAGGTATGTATAACAAAGGCAAGGTCACACAAGTCCGGCTGTCCGTCCGCGCGTCAGTGGACGCGATATCCTATAGCGTAATTGTTTTAACTGCAATAGGATACGGTGCTGGGAAGGATTAGTGTGTCCGTTTACGCTGTAAAGGTGTGGCCACATAGAATTATTTGAAATTAAGTTTCTGTAAAAATTGTGACAAGCTATTCTTGCCGACCGGACTTTATTGCAGTTTTCTTAAATACAAATCCAACAAGTACAAACACGGTTGTTTCGTTGCGGAGTTCCTATGGCCACCTTCCGAATGCATCATCAGACCAGCTCCACGGTACCATATTAATGGATTGTCACTGAAGTTACGTAGGTATACCAAATTTCAGCTCAATCGGACACCGGGATGTGGTTCTAATTCAGCTTGCAAGATTTGACCTAAAAAACTTACAAACTTAAGTAAATAAAAGCTTGTAAAAAGCCTGACGGCTAACCCTCGAACATTTGCCGCGTGTAATGTGGACCCAGCTTTACACTTACAGAATCAACACTTTCGTTTTCATTTTATAGTAAACTAGTTTTAGCCCGCGACTTCGTCTGCGTAGAATTCGTTTATCACTACTCCCTGGGAAACTGACCATTTTTCGGGATAAAAAGTAGCCCATGTGTTATTCCAGACTATATCTATTTCTGTGCCAAATTACATCCTCAACAAGATACTCGCGCTCATCGCACAAATATTTGCCCATACCGGGATTCGATCCCGGGACCGCTAGCTTCGTAAGCAGGGTAACTACCAACTAGGCTAACCGCATCTCGTCATAATTTGTGTGAGATTGTCACCTGATATTTATTAATTACTATATATTATTATTTTATTGATATTTATTTATCAGGCAGGTCATGCTTCCTGTATATAATCTCAAATGTAAATGTATAAGCTGTGTACTTTGTACGTAAGTCAAAAAAAAAATACTTGGTCGAAATCCCACGTTACCATTTACGGTCTTTAGGGTTCCGTACCTCAAAAGGAAAAAAGGAACCCCTTATAGGATCACTTCTTTGTCCGTCTGTCTCTCTGTCTGTCTCTTGTCTGAAGTTAGCAGGGTTTCGCAGTCGCATTTGTCTCGCGATTCGCGGCGTCAGTATATTAAAGGCGTAAATCGAAAAATATTTTGGGTCTCGACTTCCGATTAAGTTTGTATTCATGTAATAACATGTAGACCCTAGGGAAGGCCAGCAGTTGACTCGTACCGGTTGAAATGATGACTATTTAAAAAGCACCATCACGACAGATCTACTTATAAATCAATCGATTCGACGTGGGAAGCGCACTAGAGCGCGAACCTGCCAATCATTAAGACAGTGATTACATTCCAATAAAAACTTTGCATTGATCATTTATCGTAACAAAAAATGTCAGGTTTCAGAATCCTAGTAAAAAAAAAGGTATCTGAGAAAAAATTCATTTTTGAGACAAGCTTTGTTTGCCGGCTGTGCTTAATCCTCTTTTGCTATCCTAATCTCACAAAATGTATAAGGTAACTGACAGTTCCTGAAGGAATAGCGATAAACGTCCTACACTAACGGAATCACGGGTAAAAAAAACCTATTCCATATTGACGACGCGGTTAGCCTAGTTGGTAGTGACCCTGCCTACGAAGCTAGCGGTCCCGGGTTCGAATCCCGGTATGGGCAAATATTTGTGTGATGAGCGCGAGTACTTGTTCCTGAGTCTTGGATGTTTTCTATATATTTAAGTAAGTATTTCTCTATATAAGTATGTATATCGTTGCCTAGTACCCATAGAACAAGCCTAGAGCTTAGTTTGGGAGTAGGTCAATTTGTGTGAGATTGTCCTCATTTCTCATTGTTTTAATAATTTTTTTTCTCTTGTTCTTGGCTACGTTGCGCCCACCACTTTTCAGAAACCTTTCATATCTAACCTTAAATATCAATTTAAATAAATCAAGGCACTACCTATACTCACACCCGATTATTCAACACCTTAAAAGCCCTATTTCAAATCGATACTTAATATCGATTACGTGCAATCGGATTAATATTACGTAAATCGATAGCAAGCGCTCAAGGCCGTTGTATTTGATTGTCACTTTTTACACGGCAGTAAAAAAAGTGTACAGTTCACATCATAAGTAAGTGATCGCTTTTGCACCTTATTTAATTTAGTTACATACACCTGAAGAATTACTAGTTTTATTGAAAAATAATTGATAAACAGACCATTTTACACATTGAGCGGCGGTGACGTCTATAGACGTCAAGTAGTATGGCTAATTGATCACTAATCACGGTAGTGCACGCCAAAGTGTTAAATACCTACATAATTTCATTAATAGAATTTCATTGTCTTTTTTTCTTAGCTAGTAAATACTTTGCACATTTCGGACGTCAAGTCTTTTATTTATTTATATATATATATATATATATATATATATATATATATTTATATATAGACCTAAAATAGTAAATGATAAGTTAAAACATTGCAGAGTTTTATTCAATTGTGTGGGAAAACCCACAGAATTGGGTTTCGCGCCCAATCCTATGCTACCTGTCATTCTAATCAAGGCACTGGTATTGACTATTCAGCCGGCATATTATTGCATTGCATGCATTCAAAATCTGAGACGCTTGCTAAGCCGCCAACTGAATCTCAAACGAAAATACACCTAATTCTACATGCACTCCGAAAGCACATTCACAACTCTATCAAGTACAAAATAAAGCTTATTTGAAATGCATGTTTAATATTGTAATTGTAAAGTCAAAAGCAGTGTTACTACAATGTTTTGGCCCGTTTCAGATGTGTCAAGGACCATTTTGTAAAAATACTCAGTTTTAATACGTTTCCTTATAAAGTGTGTGCCAGCATTGTAACAATAGGGAATATGCATTAATATTTTTTTTTCTTAAATAAAACGTCATTCATGTAACAAACAGTAGAGAAAACATACTTTTCGAATAACTATAAAAGTAATCAAGATATAAGCGATTAAAGATTTGTTTCCATCTCTTTCTAGCAAAACAGAATTTAACATGGAGTTTTATTTGGCCGTAGTGTACATTGACGTCACACTTCATGTCGGATCTCTCTGTCTAATTAGTAGTTTTTAAATGCTTATATTATCCGTATTTTTGGCCGATTTTAATTTTAATTTTAACTTTTTGCCATATCTTTTACGGTAACTATTTCCATATTTTGTTAATAAATGCGATGAAAAAGTTTAATGCATGTTCCCTAAGGCAGAAATTCGCTACAGTTATTATTAGTAGTGGAAAAGTATAAACACACATTACAGTGCAACATTTTAATAGGTTTCCGGGTTCGGGTAAAATCGGCTGCACTCGCGTAAGAGCGTGAAAGGGAGTGAGAGAAAAGTAAAAGAGCTTTTCGAATTATTTTCAACACAAAGTCATTATTATTGCAACTACAAATCTGGAGGATCCCCGCTGCGAGGCTCCTATTTTTGGGCGGATTGCTCATCGGGCATGAGAATCTACCTAATAAAATAATATAACTCTCCTACACTTTAGGTATTTGAAAGTTTGTAATGTTTTCACTATGTTCAATGCGTTCAATTAACAATACCCTCCGCCGCCAGTCAAATTGACTTTATTACACCCGTCATGTATGTACGTCACAGAATAAGTACTTTCATAGAAACCGGACTACAAGAAACAGCAAGACGTATGTTTGACCTTTTTCTATTAATGGCATTCAATAACGAGTTAGAAATAGATGTCTTTATAGGTAAGCGTAAGTCGGTAGGTATTGCGAATAAATAAAATAAATAAATCTTGTCAGGGTGACTATGATTTTGCAGTACTAGAGGTTCATGTGACGTGTAGGGGTACCTTCGCCGACATTGCTATATCGCGGGCCATTTGACGTCTTAAAATCTTGTGATAACATGAAGGATAATAAAATAATACCTATGAGGACATCTCCAAATCGTTATGAAAGGAATGCCATAAATACAAAAAGGTTAAACATACGTCGTTTCTTAGTCCGGTTTCTATGCAAGTACATATTGTGACGTACGTAATGCCACGTTTACCACCGCCGGCAATAATTCTTCAAAGGGCAGTGGGTATTTACACGCTGCTTCTAGCCGAATGGAGCGCCGAGCAGCGCGAGGCAGCAACGGCAGGGGCATGAGAAGCGACCCGTTTACATACTCGCGCTGCCCAATTTCTTGCACTGTGGCTGCGTGTAAACGCAGCATAAAGTTAACAGGTTCTCTGTCCCAAAGAGTGCATTTTCACAGTCGTACGTAGGTGCAAATACTGTTCCAATATCCTCTCGTATGCTTAGGCACTGATAGTGCTCATTTGGATATACTTTTGTATTTTTTATACTTTTTTTTTGGGCTGTATCATAATCGGAGACTAGAACTTACGAAAGGATATTATTATAATGAGGTACTTATATCCAAATTAGATCACACTTGATTCATGAACGTATCAGACCAGAGAAAAAACTGCGTTCAAGATTATGTGATACATGGGACAGAGAACCTGTTAATGGGGGAGGGGTGCGAAACACGTACCTCCAGGATGAAACTAAACTACAATGAAACACGTAAAACCAGTGCCAACAAAAATGTTTATCAGAGGCGGCCTGCTCCGACGGCCGGGCTACCCTGCGGTACAGGCCCTTGAAGAGCGACGCGACGGCGAAGAGGACCCCGCCGAGCGCCGTCAGCTGGCTCAGCGGCACCCTGCGAGGGTCCCAGCTCCTGTGCACCGTGCCGAAACAGACGCACCGTTTTATCTTGTTCAGTCGGTTTTTTTTTAATCGCATATCTGGAATGAGAGGAATTATTTTTATGTGAAACATTTTATTTTTTTGGGCAAGCTTTTGATGCTGATTACACTTTTTTAACACGCTTATACAGAGTGTTTGGCACATGGTTGCGAAACTTGGACAAACGAAAACGCTGAAGAGGCAGGGCCATATGGTATTTGATAAATGATAAATGATAAAATTAATTAAATTGTATTTTTGTATTCCCTATGCCAATTGCTCTTTTCAATTTTACTACCATCTTTGCACTTTGTTAATTTTATTTTTTTCTTAAACCTTGGGGCCTAGGCCAGATTTATAGGGCTCAGTAATTAGCATAATGGCCCCACCTCTTTGCTATTCTCATTTTTCCAATCATGTGCCAAACAGTCTATATATGTATCAGGATACTCTATTCTGCGATGCCGGTCTCGTAGAAACTTTTTCACGGTTGTATTGACTTGACGGATGCTAGTATCAACCAATCGTCTTGAGGATCCTTGGGGAATGCCGTGTTTTGGGTCGTATGATTAAGAATTTAATATTGCAGGGGACTGAAAGCCCAACAGGGATTATAAGTTTTTCTAGACAACAGTAGATTTCTGCAATGTTTATTTTAATCGCCATCGCTCCAAGTCCTTATTGATATGCACGAGGAACGAACCGCTGCATAGACGAGTGCAAGGGCGCAAGTTTTTTTTTTTTTTGGACTAACCAGAGATGACCTCGATCTCACCTGATGGTCAATGACGATGTAAACAGCGATGAACAGCAAATAACGAGAGCGCGATGGTAGATTGGTGCACGGACCGACCTCACCAATTATCGTGCTTGGTCCACATCAGATACAGTGAACGGAAGACCACGGCGGTGACCACCAGCGCGCCGGTCCACGCGACCAGCTGTGCCAGTAGTTGTCCCTCAGCCCGCCACTTGTCCGTGTGTGGAGATCCTGCAATTATTATTTACCTTGACATGGAGCAATGGCCGTTGGAACTGGAAGGTCTGGAATGTCGACCACGTGGAAGATACAATGTTAGCCCTTCCACAAAGTATTAGCGACAATCTGGCTGATGAACTGCTGGATGAATGCTGACATGATGATGACGATGGGATATGAGGTACAGTCAGCTGCAGAGAAAAATAACCATCCCTGCATACAATAGGGAATATGCATGATTTTTTCTTTTTGTTTTACGATAACACTCTTACTCGCTTTCGTTCACAATGGCGTCACGCTGGCATCTCTTTTAAAAACATAGAACTAAAAAGTTCCCCTGCTACTTTATCGACATAACTAGTAGGTAAACAACGGTGTGCCGTTCTAGAATGGGCACACACGCATGTTTACGGAATTGCCTCGCAGACGGAATTACCCCAATGCACAATAATCTAATTTATAAAGTAATTGGCTTGCTCAGAACAGTAAAATATATTGGTTCTCTCGCTTGCTTTTCGAAATATAAGGCAATATATAGTCAAAATTGGAGATGGGACAAGGCCAAAATGAGGACTCCAATGACTTTAGATTTTATTTCCATTAGATAAAAGTTATATATCTGAATGTTACGTAAGGTATTTTAATTATGAGGTTATCTGTTAAAATTCAGTTTTTATAGCAACTTGAACTTGAGAAGACGAAAAATCGTACGACGGTAGTATGACCCACATACATGGACGCTACAAGGTAATCGCAAATAGTTTTACATAGCTTAACACCTAATTTAACTAAGAATAAGAAAAGAACGTCACAGAAAGCGCGCGCTAAGACTCCTCCCTTGTCGGCATCTTTTGTGAATCTGGCCTTATAAGAAACGCTACGTTTACTACTAACATTGATCTGAGAGTTCAGGCCATAGACAAGCAAGAGGACCGATCAGACCTCAACTCCCATGCCTACCTCGAAAACAAAATCGACGAGCACGCACTTGCTTGGATTTCATTTCATAAATTCAGTACTCTGTTCTAGACCGCCAGTATAGGGAACGACTCTGGAAAGCTTTTTAAGTACCTGCTAGTAAGTAAGGATTACTCTTGCCGCTTTTTTTGCTGGTAAAAGAATTTATGATCACTTCTTTAAGTAACTTCATGATCACAGCTTAGGACTTTGATTTTGCAATTAACATAACTTGTAAGGAGATTTTTATGACGCGTGGATTAATTTACAAACGTTCACGCTACATATTTTGAACTATTAAAATTTTTGTTTAGGCACGGAAAATTGGTGATGCTGTTTGACACGGTGTAAAAAAATCAATTTCAATGTCAAAAGTTAGCAGAAAGCAAAACGGCCAGTGACAGTCAAAAAGAATAGATTCAAGAAATTCGTCGAAAGAGGAATTAAAATAAGCAAAAAGTCCATACTTACTTTTTTGTAACATCAAACCAAGACGCAATACTAATAACTGGAGATTGCAGAGCAAATATCTGACTGAAGGTGGATTGAAGCTAGAAATAAAAATGTCTATTATTATGTATTCCCTACAAATTCCGTTGCAATGTTGTGACAGATTGTTTTGCTAATAAGTCACTACTCGTTAGTGACCGCGCCGGCTATTTTACATAATTAAGGGCCTGTTTCACAATCGACAAGTAAATTCATCTGTCAGTTAAAGAACTTAAAGATAGCCCTCTCCTCTTGTCTGTTTTCAAGCGTAAGAAAGGGAAAGGGCTAAATTTATTTGACAGATATGCTTTACTTGAAGATTGTGAAACAGGCGGTGAGTTTAAAGAACTAAAATTCGACTGCAAATAAAACAAAATAGGGTAGGGGAACCAAAAGATGAACGATTAAGCGACTACACCAACTTTAGACAGTTTGTTCTCAGTGAAATTAACAAATTTCACGCAATATTATTTTTGTATATGGTACAATACATAGTCTAGATTAGAAATTACTATTATAAAGCCTGTTATTCTAACACGGTATTTTTCTAAAAGTCGTTGAAACCAAAAATGTACCGATTTGCCCTAAAGATGAACAGAGTGCCCTAATTCTGAACCGTTTGGACCCAATAGTTGAACTAGTAAAATAAATACACATAATATTGCCATTTTAAGGAACTTTTATGCCTTTATGGTACAGCGTGCACTGGATCGGCATCCGTACGCTCCGATTCCGACTCAGTTGCTTTGTATTGATTTCTATGGTACAGCGTGCACTGGATCGGCATCCGTCCGCTCTGTACGCCCCGATTCCGACTCAGTTGCTTTGTATTGATTTCTATGGTACAGCTTGCACTGGATAGGCATCCGTCCGCTGCGTACGCTCCGATCCCGACCCAGTTGCTTTGTATTGATTTCTATGGTACAGCGTGCACTGGATAGGCATCCGTCCGCTGCGTACGCTCCGATCCCGACCCAGTTGCTTTGTATTGAAGTCTATGGTACAGCGTGCACTGGATCGGCATCCGTCCGCTCTGTACGCTCCGATCCCGACCCAGTTGCTTTGTATTGATTTCTATGGTACAGCGTGCACTGGATCGGCATCCGTCCGCTCTGTACGCTCCGATTCCAACCCAGTTGCTTTGTATTGATTTCTATGGTACAGCGTGCACTGGATAGGCATCCGTCCGCTGCGTACGCTCCAATCCCGACCCAGTTGCTTTGTATTGATTTCTATGGTACAGCGTGCACTGGATCGGCATCCGTCCGCTCTGTACGCTCCGATTCCGACCCAGTTGCTTTGTATTGATTTCTATGGTACAGCGTGCACTGGATAGGCATCCGTCCGCTGCGTACGCTCCGATCCCGACCCAGTTGCTTTGTATTGATTTCTATGGTACAGCGTGCACTGGATCGGCATCCGTCCGCTCTGTACGCTCCGATTCCGACCCAGTTGCTTTGTATTGATTTCTATGGTACAGCGTGCACTGGATAGGCATCCGTCCGCTGCGTACGCTCCGATCCCGACCCAGTTGCTTTGTATTGATTTCTATGGTACAGCGTGCACTGGATAGGCATCCGTCCGCTGCGTACGCTCCGATCCCGACCCAGTTGCTTTGTATTGATTTCTATGGTACAGCGTGCACTGGATCGGCATCCGTCCGCTCTGTACGCTCCGATTCCGACCCAGTTGCTTTGTATTGATTTCTATGGTACAGCGTGCACTGGATAGGCATCCGTCCGCTGCGTACGCTCCGATACCGTCCCAGTGGACGCGCAGCTTTACAGCGTTTTGTGTGGTTTTGTGTTAACTTGCATCAAACGATTCCTCAGGAGCATACCTCGCAACGGAGCCGGCAAAACCGTGGCATATGACAGTTTCATGTTAGGGTTGACTATTATAATTATGATGAACCGTTTATTTACTTTATTGTAAGAAGGATTAATAAAATTGAACGATAACCTTACTGACCCTCTTTTGATATTTACAATAACCCAGTTTAATTTGCTATAAAAGAAAATAAATTAACATGTTAATGTTAAATGCGTTTCAATGTGTCTGTCATTTTGTTTATGAAACCACGTTTTTTCCGTACTTCTTTAAAATGTTAATATGGAATCTTTATTGCTTGAAAATATTGGTGTGCTTGAAAACAAAGATGATTTTTTTTTGTACTATAATATGTGCTTACTGCACAAAATATAAAAATAATACATAATTCATTACATTTATGGATAAGGATATAATCATACTGGAACATAGTTTGAATCAAAATGATTTCGAGGTGAATGAGATTTATTTTAAATGATAAATTTGATGATTTAAATAACATTGTACTTTAAGTTGTTCTTAGTAGTGATAACCCTGACGTACAACTGCCACTGATTTGCCGGCTCCGTTGCGAGGTATGGTATGGAGATAGTTTGAGTCCCGGGGAAGGACATAGGATACTTTTTATTCCGAAAAATTGGAGTTCCCGAGGGAGCAGCGATAAACGACTTCTACGCGGATGGAGTCGAGGGCAAAAGCTAGTAGGTTTTAAAATTACGTGCTACATCTTGCCACTCCCGTAGTTCTACAAAGTGTGGTCCAACATTTAAGACAGAAAATATTGAAAAATACTGACCAATTTTACGGTGGCGCTTGTACTTAGTGACACAAAAGTACAACTGCTTTTTGAATACGTATATTTAACAGGAAACATGATCATGGTTTGTGCTTTCATATTTTTTCCTACATTATTTGAGGCACTGGTAATGTTTTAATTATGGGTGATATTAATTGACAGGGTTTTGTTGACTTTAATGTCTGACTGTCAAACTGTCAACCACTTTGACAAAAGGAAATGAATGGCCATAGATAGTTTTTTATCTTGCGGATTTCAGGGGCATTACTCTGAACTTCGAAATTCGAACTTCGGATCGCCCCGTCACTTTCTTGCGAATTAGCTACGCGTCGAGAGCAAAAGGGATAGCAATAGACGAAGTTCGAATTTCGAAGTTCAGAGTAATGCCCCAGATCACAGTCTGGAGAAGTTTATTATTTAGGGCCAGGGCATGGGCAGAGCACCGGTAAGACGGTCGGACGTTGTCAAGAAGGCAGTGGGCGGCAGCATGCTACGGGCGGCTCGCTTGGCATACGATCGCATGGAGGCCTCAGCAGTGAGGGACCGAGGTAGAGGAGAGTTAGAAGAAAGATCGTCCTGTAGAGTTTATTTAAAGAATTTTAGGTTGGCAAAAAGGAATTTGAAGAAAATGGCTGGCGCACTGTTCGGACTGAAATTGACAACATTATCCAAATTTTTACCTAACATTCTGAGCGAAAACTACAAATTTAATATTGCTTAAAAATAAGGTAGTTGCCGCTTGAGAATAGTGTTTTCAAACTTTTATAATATTTCTATTTTAGTTGGCCACCTCATTGTTCTCCACGAAGATGTAGTAGAAAGACTTCACGTCATACTTTTTTAGCGTCAGGCCATATCTAGGTACACTTTAATATCATCCATACTATAATTATTTTCATATATTAAGGCGCGTCACACACGGAGCTATAATATATATTACAGGTCGGTATATTACGATATATTTTCCTTACTAGTTGACAGTCTTGTCTTGTGTCTTGTTGACAGGGTCCTGTGATTGACATTTTACATTTCACGCGAATGTTGTTCCAACCAAACGAGCAATCAACTAACGATAAAAAATACGTACGTAATAGTAAATTAGTTTCAAACAACAATAATTATTGTTCTACGCATTTTTAATACCAAATTTTCAAAACTATGCACAAATTTCATGGAAATAAAACAAAATAATTAAACTACTTTTACACTCCATACGTGAAACGGACCGTCAATAGTGACCGAATCGATTTGCCATTTTGTAAAACTGTCCACATTAGTACAAATTTACAAATGCGTCTGCCTTTTTATGTAGTTGTTTTTAAAAAATCGATTACAATTCCTTTATAAACCTGATCGATAATCGAAAAAATGTATGCGATTTTAATTAGCCACATTACTAAACTTGCCAAAAGACATCTGTCACAGGACCATTAATAAATGAAAATAATTCTAATAATTACTAATTTACTAATTAATTACTAATATTACAACATGCTCATTACGGTTTACTAATGATTCACAACCGCATGTTTCGCAAACTGTTTCATTTCGCAACCGTTTCATTTGGCCAAACGCTTTTTTTTCTGAAACTGTAAACATATCAGCATTTTTATAAAACTAACCTAACCTAACCTATAGGGTTCTACACGATGGTCCTGAAATAAATCCTGAAATATTTACAGTTTCGAAAAAAAAAGCGTTCGGCCAAATGAAACTGTTGCGAATGCATAACGCATTTCGACTCAGTTAAATAAATTAAAAATAAAATTGGCTGGTTCGGTCCGTCGTCTTAGGCTAGGCTGGTCTACCTCCAGTGTCACTGACATGCTGCTACTTATGGGACATCCTGTATACTTATTAATAATAATATTATAAATGCGAAAATAACTCTGTCTGTCTGCAATGCTTTCACGGCTAAACCGCTGAACCGATTTCGATGAAATTTGGAATGGAGATAGTTTTAGTCCCGGGGAAGGACATAGGATACTTTCTATCCTGGAAAATGGGACAGTTCCCGAGGGAGCAGCGATAAACGAGTTCTACGCGGACGAAGTCGCGGGCAAAACATTTCGCAGCTAACCGCCTTCTAACAGTGACCTTAATAGCTTTCATAGAACTGTCTACAAGGAACCAACTACAAACCAGTGACTAAGCTACTGGTACATAGGTCAAGGCCTATATCATATCTAGTATTATCTCTGTCCGTTGGTCCGATCTACCATTCGTCATGTTTTGACAATTGGCCGGACGCTTTTGTTCTTAAAGGTTAACTATTGGTAATAAGTTTTTATCAGTTTGAATTAATTGATTTTGGTAAACTATTGTTGGATTGGGTAATGGGACTAATGGGTAATCGACGGCCAGGTGGGAAGGTAAGTACGAGTTTTTATCCGACTACTAAGGGAGGGTAATGTTTTTGAACTTAACTTTTTATTGTTGAGCCTGCGGGCTTAACATGCATGGAAGAGATCAAATTTGACAGGTGTGCTACTGAAACGAATTTTAAAATGAGGTTTAAAATAAATGTCCCATCCTGAATTTTATTACCTTTTATTACTAAGCGACTAGCGATTGTCACTTTTTTATAGCAAATTGGTCAAAACGGGACACTTTT
The DNA here is from genome assembly GCA_963241965.1 of Tortrix viridana. Taxonomy (NCBI): domain Eukaryota; kingdom Metazoa; phylum Arthropoda; class Insecta; order Lepidoptera; family Tortricidae; genus Tortrix; species Tortrix viridana. The sequence continues at coordinate 1,003,802 of OY725179.1, read as the reverse complement.
ATTTTAAACCTTAAGCGTTAATTCTTACGTTAGAATATGGAATAGATGAATTCATTTCCCTAGCACTTGTCAAATTTTATCTCGTGTATACATATCAAGCCCGCTGATATTACAAGATAAGATTAGCTTGATTATTTTGCAAAAATTGGCCAATGCCAATGTTTAATTATGACGTAAGTCATTTGTTTCCCGTGAAGTCGTGACTAAGGATGGATTTATGACGCAAAACTAACGGCCGCATTCAGAGACGTCTATTAACTTTTAAGTTTGATTAAAGTTGCTGCTGTCACTTTCTTTGCTAAGCAGTAGATGGTGAATTTCAGGGCGTTTCCACCGCCGTCATTAGTGTCACCAAATATATTGACGAAATCAATGACACTACAGCAAGTCCTGATGTAAACAGAAGCAGAACCGGGGATGTAGTTTCTATCAGCATCAGAAGTTGCTGTAGTGTCATTGATTTCGTCAATATATTTGGTGACACTAATGACAGCGGTTGAAACGCCCTGAAATTTACCCTAGAATAGAACGCAGCGACTTAAATCAAACTTGAAAATTAATAGACGTCTCTGAGTGCGGCAGAAAGAGGTGTTATTGGTTTAACTTGTGTATATGTGTATCTGTCTGTGGCATCGTAGCTCCTAAACGGGTGAACCGATTTTAATATAGTTGTTTTTGTTCGAAAGGTGCCTTGATCGTGAGTGTTCTTAGCTAAGTTTGATGAATATACGTTGGGCCGTTTAAGAGTTATGAGCTCTTAAACTAGGGTCTAATTTTGTCGGGGGTTATTATCTATTTAATAGTTATTAATTATTTAATAATAATAATAATAATACAGCCTATATACGTCCCACTGCTGGGCACAGGCCTCCACTCCCAATGAGAGGGTATTAATTATTTAATAGTTATTAATCATTTAATAGTTATTATTTAATATTACAGCATTTGGTAGTGGCTTAACCCACCGAGTTTGGACTCATTTTATGGGTCTCGATAAGCAAAACGACTTTTTAAAAAAGTACAGTAGGCAACAGAAGTATAATAGTTACAGTCGAGTCCATAAATGTGTACATTTTAGTACCTTATCTCTTGTCATGTTTAAACTGCCATATATGAATTGTAACAACGATTAAAGTAACAACTTATTACCGGTGTACACATATTTATGACCTTGACTGTACAGTCAAGGTCATAAATATGTGTACACGTTTAGTACATCATGTTAACATGAAATAGTACATAAGACCCTGTTAGGGTATCGCAAAAAACAAAGTGGGTAAGTTTACTAATTTAAAACTAGATTATTAAGTAATTACTAATTACATAAGCGAGTTGGTGCGTGCATTGCCAACTACTCTTACACGAGTTTAAGAATTATAATACAATCAATATTCATAGCACAAACAATAATAACAAGTCATTATTAGCCATTGTTAGTCATTGTTATTTGACGACGCGATTAGCCTAGTTGCTAGAAGCTAGCGGTCCTGGGTTCGAATCCCGGTATGAGCAAATATTTGTGTGATGAGCGCGAGTATTTGTTCCTGAGTCATGGATGTATTCTATTTACTCGTATTTAAGTATGTATTTCTATATATAAGTAGGTATATGTATTATCGTTGCCTAGTACCCATAGTAGGTACAAGCCTAGAGCTTAGTTTGGGACTAGTTAAATTTGTGTGAGATTGTCCCCTGATATTTTTTTTTCTTTATTTATTATATAGTTTTATATGAAGATGTCAACAAATTGGTTTAATAAAATATACATGTCATACAAACTAGGGTCTTATCCGTCATAAATTAATTCCAATGGTAAAACATTTTTCAATAAGCATTGCCTTTAATTTTTTTTAGAAATCTTTTATTTTGTTCTCATTTTTACCTTGTCGCTTTTAATCGCTGTGACATTCATAGGTATATACTGGGTGTTTTTTTATTCGTCGAAAAAATTTTGGGGGTTAAATCAGTATGTTATACTGATCAACTTTCACTATGGGACCAACCGCGAAAAAAAAATTGACCGTCCCATACATTTTGGCTAGTCAGCTGACGATGTTTTGTATGGGAGGGTCAAATTTTTTTTCGCGATTTCGGGGTTGGTCCCTTAGTGAAAGTTGTTCAGTATGACTTACTGATTTAACCCCCAAAATTTTTTCGACGAATAAAAAAACACCCAGTATGACAGTTTAAAGTTTTAAACATGACATAATAAATTTAAACGTCTCCTCAAAAATATTTTAATTGACAAATGCTATTATACTATAGAAGAATTTTTAAATGATAATAGTTTAAATCATAATATTAAATTGTGATATAAGATTGACTTACGGGTATTCCAAATTCAGGTATAGATCTAAAATAACCAAATTAACAATTAACATAAATTACTAGTGACATATATTTATATAATTTTTAAGAATAAGAATAAGTACCTAACAATTATATCAATTTAATATTTAAATTTTTGACATAATGTACCGATAACTACTTAACTAATCACTGCAACTGCCTAAACATTGCACTCTCAACATCTTGCATACTGTATTGTACATGAAACAATTAATAAATAAATAAATAAATAGTTATACAAGGTACTAAAATGTACACACATTTATGACTTTGAATACTTATCTCAAAAATCAAAATTTTGACTGAAACTTATCATACAATAAGTTTCAATTTGTTTTAAACCGTCTGCTTTATCGATTCAGCGCCGAAAACTCCTCACGTAGCCCATTTGCGTGTACATTTAACTACACGGCACTGTAATCAAGTTTCCACTCCAACCTTATAATTTGCCGTAGGTACAATCGCCGCGGAATGGTCAGGCTTTTATTAATTGACCTTATGTCAAGGTTGGGCTCCATTGTGTTTAATCTGATTGGTCTGAGGCCATGGGTCAACCCTCTGACGTGTTGTGACATGTTGATAATGTTTTTGGTAACCTTCCGCGTTACTTATAAGTTGACGTGGTTTTAACTGACTGTCCAAGAAAGAGAGTAAAGTAATTCCTACTAATATTATAAATACAAAAGTAACTCTGTCTGTCTGTCTGTTGCCTTTTCACGCTTAAACCGCTGAACCGATTTAGATGAAATTTGGTATAGAGATAGTTTGAGTCCCGGGGAAGGACATAGGATACTTTTTATCACGGAAATCATCCCTTAAGGCGGTGAAAAGGGGGGTGGAATTTTGTATGGGGAATCAATTATTTCTCAAGTAAAGTATATACAATTTAGTATGGAGATACTTTGAGTCCCGGGGAAGAACATAGGGTACATTTTATGCCGGAAAATTGGAGTTACCGAGGGAGCAGCGATAAACGACTTCAACGCGGACGGAGTCGAGGGCAAAAGCTAGTGTTTTATAAACTCGATGATCTCCATGAAGCATCAAATGCGAAACTGAAAAAGGTGTGGCTTAGTTCCACACTTGTTAATTCTTAGTTAATTAGTGTGTTAATTCTGTCCTCCTGTAGAGTCTGAACGGATGATCCGATTTAGAAATTTCGACTAACGGTGTTTTTAGATTTTTCTTAGCATCGCATGTGTTTTCAGAGAATGTGTTATTATATACTAGGGCCGATATACTATCAAAGAGTTAAGAAAACAAAAAGGAACATTGAACGGGAAAACTTAAAATAATGCAATTTTTTCAAACTATTTTGTCAGTCTGTATTTTAAAAATGGCTACAATATTTAGTCATAATTTTATTTCATTTACGTATATTGCTGCTGTTTCTCTTGGAAGGTATTGGTTGTATTACCTACCGCGGCGAAGGCGTCATGTTACGATTATTATTTATGTAAATTAGGGGTGGAAATCGAAACCTACCCAATATGTTTGGTTTTAACGGCCACACTCAGAGACGTCAATTATCTTTTAAGTTTCATTAAAGTTGCTGCTGTCACTCTCTTTGCTATAGCAATAGAATAAGACGCAGAAACTTTAATGAAACTTGAAAATTAATTGATGTCTCTGAGTGCGGCAGTAAATGTATTAAGTGTTTTGCATATAAAACTTAAAATTCTTTAATTCTTTAACGCTTAATCTTAATCAAAAAGGTAAACAGGCATTAGCCATTCTGCGAGACAGGCCTAGCCTAGTGCCGATGGCTGGGTAAACCGATTGTTAAAAATTATACGCACCTAAACATACATTTAAACCTTTCTCGTGAATCACTCCGTACTTTGGTAAAAAACCGTATGAAAATCTATTCAATAGTTTTTGAGTTTATTGCGTTCAGACAGACAGACAGACGCGGCGTGGGACTTTAATTTATAATAATGTAGTGACTATTTATGAATTATTTATCAATTATTTACAATAACATAATTAGGTTTACGACGTAATTGTACTTTTTAAAACTTCACAAAGTTTGAATATTACAATGTAAATACGATCTTAACCAATAAAATCCATTAACCAAGTATCACAGGATTAACCTAAGTTAACCCAGATCACATTAAAATTACTTTACATTTAAAACAAGTACAGTTGCACAAGTAATTATATCATACTACAACAGAATTAAAACCGATAAGCAACAACTCCAACCTTAATATTTTCTCATTTTGAACCCTGTAGTGTGACGTCAAGGTATCATTTATGTTACGTTTCTGTTGACAATTGTTTCTCTTTGGTTCTAAACGTCTGATTAAGCGTGATGTAAGAAAGAAAGCTATGTCCTTAACCGGCATGCGCATGAGTTGAATTGATAAGGTCTAAGCAAGTTAGCGATGCTTGCGATATACAGCTTGCTAGGTAAATAAATAAATAGATAAAAAAAACTCGATGAAATTGGGACCTCAACTTGCAGTGCTCACTTAAATGGGTAGCTATCACTTTATCAAAACTCTTTTCATCGAATTTCATTTCATCGAATTTCATTTCATCGGAAGCTATAATTTCCACGTGCAGGAGTCATAATTTTTTGGTGGTGTCAGGTCTAACCTAACCTAACCTACGTAACCCATGCTTAAAATAACCAAAACAATAAGGTATCAGCAGAAATTAGCTTTCGATGAAATGATGCGTTCGATGAAAGGTGTTTCGATAAAGTGATGAAATACCCACTTAAATGGCCCGAATTTCACCAAACTTATCCAAGAACGCTCTCGATCAACCATTCAAACAAAAATAATTAAATCAAAATTGGTTCATCCGTTTGGGAATACGATGCCACACAGACACTCAGATACACACGCTAAACTTATAACACCCCTATTTTGCGTCGGGGGTTTAACACGTACATAGTTACAACGCTGATAAATCTGTCCACATTTAAATTTTTCCCCCTTTTTCACCTTTTTAACGTCATGTCAATTACAAAAATCGTCACTCACACGCCAAAACTGAAAACCAGAGCTAATTTCAATCTTACGTCATAGACACTCAGGTCTATTTTTCGCTGTCAATTGTGACGGATTATCCGTCGTTGGCGTTGAACCAGTGGTGCGGATATATCCGTCAATGGCGTTGCAAACGTTAATTCGGGACGCAGAACATGCCATAAAGATTGGTATGCGAGCTTAGTTCCAAATGTCCACCGGCACGATAAGTTTGTAATCACTTGCAGGAATGCCGCTTGCGCGTCTTAACTGGGTCGCCTTGCGTTTCAATAGCTTCGTGGGGAGTTTTTATAGCGCCTGTTGTCCTTTGGGGCTTGGTTAATTTGATTTAATACACCTTAGACCTATTTAAATACATTTAGAGCATTTAACTTTGAAAACTCGTCTAAGCTGCTTGTCTAGAATACGGATTCGTAGGAATTGAAGGATCAATGGAAAAACAGATAATAAATAGACTTTGACACTCATTGGATAAAAGCTTTAGTCATAAATGACGAGTCAAATGGTGCATCCAATCGTTCGAAATGAGTGTAATTCGTGATAACCTCATGGCTCATGCGTGGTAACCCTCCAATTGCGTAATGATATTTTGGTTTTAAATAGGTTACATGGGTTTAAGTGCTGATATCATATCCGAACCGCATTTTCTACCGTTTCTTGTGAGGGTTTTAATTTTAACACTTTTCTACAAAAAGAAAACTTCACGCCAACTTCCGAGAAATAAAAACTTCGCATATTTCAAAATAGGCGCCCGTTCGTTTTTGGTTCTTGTCTATGAATTATACCACTTCCATACGATAATGAGATAGTAATGTATACGTCTCGTTCTTACAGATAGCTGCATCCCCCTCGGTTGGCCCAACCGCCCGATCGTGTAGAAGGGGTATTAGGCTGGTTTTAGGCTAGAAACAAACACGGCTTTTGTTATTTATTTATTTATTCAAGTATATTACAAAAATATATAATAAGTAAAATGTAATATTCTTATAATTTTACTACTGTATAGATAAAATATGTTTTAACACGGCCAAACCAAGATTTTTTTTTGTACTATGGGCACTATGGCAACATTTTTAAATGTCAGTGGCATTTACTTACGCTGCTGCTAGTAATCTCAACTTTCTAACTTAGAGTACTTTATACGTCAAGCTAAACTGAGCCGTATTGTATCGTGGTAAAGTTTAATCTTATAAAAAAAACATTTTTACTGTAAATGTCCTTAACTCAGTTTAGCATCAAGCAATACAATTCTTGCAATCGCGAATCGCGTTGCATTATCGACAGATTTTAATCAGATGCTTGTTTATTTTCCGCGTGAATTAACTTGTAAATAATAACTTAAGTGAATTAACTGTGACTGTGATAAATACAAGATCGAACACTTGGTAAGTGTCCAAGCTGTAGCGTATCAGAAATCGAGAAAGCATCAAAATAATGGTGTGTCGTTAACATTTACAAGTATTTTTGCTAATTATTTACGCATTTTGTTGAGATAAAGCGTAATTTCCCGAGAAGTAACGTTGACATTTTACCACGATACGTTCCAAAACTAGTTACTTGCGTATTATACTTTTTAAGAACTTTTTAAGTACTCGTTTTTAATTGTTTTTTTTTTTAAGATAAGCATCAGACATCGATTCCAAGATGTCGATGCCTCATAGCAGTTCTAGCACAACCAGTTCGAGCACAAAACGGAAAGAAATATACAAGTAAGTTTCCAAACATAACCTGCTCAGTTTATTTTTGTTGACCTAATTTGGTAGATGCAATTTGCATGTCAGCATAAAGCATGCTAAGAAAAAGTATTTGTGCTCTTTGGTATCTTGGCTTGGAAAAATATTTCTTATACACACTTATACACTTATAATATTAGCAGAAACTAAAATTAAGAAACAATCTGTCTGTATAAAAATTTAAAGATTAGTTTGGCTGACCATAATTTGTGGTATGTTTTTAGGTACCAAGCACCATGGCCGCTGTACTCTATGAACTGGTCTGTGCGGCCAGACAAGCGGTTCCGACTGGCGCTCGGCAGTTTTGTGGAGGAATACAATAACAAGGTTGGTAAAATATGTTTAATTTACCGATAAAAGGTCCACTGACAAATTCCTGTCAAAAAATGTATTTTTGAGACAGGCTTTTGTCTCTGCCTGTATTTTCATTTGCACCAGTTGTCTGCTTATTAAGACCAAATTAACCAGTCCATATTCGGTGGGTATATGTAAAGTTGAGATCCTGTTGCCACTTTTGTTCAAAAAACTTTAGATCAGCTTGTAAATACCGTAGTATTCCAAATTTAAATTCACATGTGAAATCGCCGCTAGTGGTGCCAGTGTAGCATGAGGTCTCAAATGTCAAATTTCACTGTTTGCGGGTGGGCTAGCTACACAGGTTAATTTCTAATTAGAATAATGTTGTGAATAACTTGGTGTTGTGTTGTTGTGTAACTTAGAGTATGCCTTTCAAGTCTGGAGTCCATACTTTGCCAAAGATATTGAATTGCTTGAGAAAGTTCAACGCAGTTCCACCAAAATACCGAGACAACTTAAAAACAAATCATATAATGAGAGACTGCAGGTGCTGAAACTTTCGACATTAAAGGATCGAAGGGAGCGTGGCGATTTAATCGAAACCTATAAGATCCTTACAGGGCATTACGATTTACAGGAGTTCCATAACCTGTTCAAGCGTAATAACAATACTCGTCGAGGCCACCAATTCAAACTTCTAAATGAGCTTTCCCACAACAATCCTCGCAGACATTTCTTATGTAACAGAGTGACCAAACCATGGAACAAACTACCGGAACATGTAGTAGTATCAGCACTGAATGTCAATCAGTTTAAAAGCGACTAGATAAACACATTAGAAGTACAAAGAATACTTGACCAACGAATAGCCGGATACAGGCGTCTATCAGTTGTCACAACTGCCTGCCTGATAAATAATAATAATAATAATATTTTGCAATATCTCATATTAGCTATGGCATATATGAGTTACGGGTCAATGAATGTCAGTACTTTAAAAGTGGAGCTAAGAAGCTTTAAATTATTCTATTTGTTATTTCAGGTGCAAATCATTTCCTTAGACGAGGAGACCAGTGAGTTTAGTGCCAAGTCTACATTTGACCACCCATACCCCACCACCAAGATTATGTGGATACCAGACAGCAAGGGTCTGTTCCCTGATCTGCTGGCTACCAGCGGTGAGTGTACTTCACAAAGTTAGATACAAGCTCTGAACTCTATTCTGCTGTTCAAAAGATAAAAACCCACATGACCAGGTTTTTTATGGGGTTTGCTCTATAATCATACCAAATTTTACGCTTGTACCGTCTTTATGATAGAACAAATACAACAAAACGGACGGGGGAGTCCCCTTATTGTTTCACTTTTATTACTTTTTTATTATTTGTAAAAAAACAACAGGGTATCTTTTACTCTTCAAAAGATACAGCTCTTTAAAATTAGGACGGATGGATGGACAGTGTAGGCTTGGTTGGACAGGTGAGTTTTATAGTGGGTCTACAATTAAAGTTGTTGACTAGGCATTAATCTATAAGATTTCAGTTTGAACTACTCTGTACATAAATCAAGATTTTTTTTTAAGCTGTTTGTAAAAAAAAACAATATTTTATGTTTGTTGAACTTGGCGTAAAACATTTTTGATAGGGTTTTTGGATGCTTGTGTTTAAAAAAAATGGAGGCAGATTAAACCTGAAAATAACCATATTTTTGAAAGTAACTCGTAAACTTCACATAATTATAAGATAATTAGTGCCAAAACAAGGTTTCTCTTATCCTAGTTCAGGTATGCTATTGTTATTGAAATATTTTTGTGTTTCATTGTCACTCAGGCGATTATCTCAGAATATGGCGAGCGGGCGAACCCTACACGCTATTCGAATGCGTTCTCAACAACAACAAGAACTCCGACTTCTGCGCTCCGCTAACCTCCTTCGATTGGAACGAAGTGGATCCCAACCTCATTGGTACCAGTAGTATTGACACCACTTGCACCATTTGGGGTTTGGAGACAGGTCAGGTGCTCGGGAGGGTCAATGAAGTGTCGGGTCATGTCAAGACACAGCTGATTGCGCATGATAAGGTATGTTCTATTAATTAGTATATGCATCTTCATGTAATCAAGGCTTTTTGGGTTGGTTAGGACATGAGGCGAAATTAATGTCCTAATAATAAGCACAAGTATAGTAAGAATGTATATTATTCGATATTGTCATACTCTACATACTTTATATTCACCATGTTTTGTTTCTGATAGAACTGAACAAATTAGATGTTTTTTTTTTTTCATACAGGTACGGTTGGATGAATGTATAGAATGTTTTTAACCGACTTCAAAAAAAGGAGGTTATCAATTCGACACGTATGTACAGGAACTGCAATATATTCACATATGATAATCTATTGGGTTTACAAACAAATATACAAAATTTTATAGGTGTAACGTCGCCATCTATAGAACTTGTGAACGATGTAAACAAAGCGCCATATTGATATTGTCTATAGTTTGATGAGTTTACTAGTGATGGGAAAAGTAGACTAAGATTAAAAATCCTTTAAAATTTATTTTTTAATCAGAATCACTAGAATCGATTGAGGATGACGTGTGACCAATATGTATTATGCAACGTAACGTACTGTACTGTAATGTTTAATCGTAACGATTGTACCTGGTACAATCAAGCGTGATTTTAAAAACCACCGAAATTAAAATCGTTTTAACACACTACTTCTCGTTATAGTCTTAATTTGGCCAACACTAGTCAGCTATCATAGACAATTGCAGACTTGAAACGAAACAAATATGTCATTGCGATCTGTCGGAATAACCTCAACTGCAAAATAATTTCAAACTTTTACTGAAATATCGAATATTAAGTGATTTTATATTGTTCAATGAGGATTAGAATAACAAGTGGTTAAATATCATATGGATTTAGTAGTGATGGAGAGCTAGTGTGGAAGTTTACGAAGAAATGTTGCCTAAAAGGTTTGTTTACATGGTTCACAAGTTCCATTGATGGTGGTGTATGTTTGTCCACACATTTCTCCGAAACTATTAATCGGATTGACCATTTTTTTTATTGGCTTACATTTACTTCAACTTAGGGAGCAGTGCAAGTTTCATCTAAATCGGTTCAGTAGTTTTCAAAATATGGAGTAAACCCGAAACCATTATTAAATGAGACATTTTTAGTCTTAAGCTTAGGAAACGTTTTATTTTTAACTCCCGATGCAAAAATGGGTGTTATAAGTTTGACGTGTGTATCTGTCTGTGGCTTCGTAGCTCCTAAACGGATGGACCGATTTTGATTTAGTATTTTTTTGTTAGAAAGGTGACTTAGGGCCGTATTAATAAACTCATCATGACTGAGATGCTCATCTCGAGATATGTCAAAAATGACAGATTTATTAATACGGCCCTCAATCGAGAGCGTTCTTAGCTCGGTTTGGTAAAAATCCGTTAAACCGTTTAAAAGTTACGAGTTCTGAAAGAAGACGTCCCGACTTTGTCGGGAGTTTTTTAATACTTGAAATCTTCTAGTGACGAAGTCCCTCCAGCGACAAAGTACGCGCTTGGAGCCCGTTGAAGTTTTTGCTCAGAGGTTTTTTTAGGCGCTGAACAAAAAATTGAGACAAAGATTTCGTGTCGCAATTTCGTATTTATTTCCGGAAAGTATTTGCGTGAATTGGGAGATAATGTCGATGGTAACATGTCTACTAGTAATATATAAAATATAAAAAGCATGAAATTTTATATTTTAATTACCCCCGACACAAAAATAAAACTCTAAAAATTAAATAAACAATATGGCCCTTAAAGCTTAATATCAGTAGTCATATTTAGATCCAAGCGTCGTCATGTTACGTCATGTACCGCTACGAAACCGCTAAGTAAAGAAAACAAAATATTACTACTTAAATTACGACGACGCGGTTAGCCTAGTTGGTAGTGACCCTGCCTACGAAGCTAGCGGTCCCGGGTTCGAATCCCGGTATGGGCAAATATTTGTGTGATGAGCGCGACTATTTGTTCCTGAGTCATGGATGTTTTCTATGTATTTCTCTATATAAGTAATGTTTATCGTTGTCTAGTACCCATAGTACAAGCCTAGAGCTTAGTTTGGGACTAGGTCAATTTGTGTGAGATTGTCCCCTGATATTTATTTATTTATTTAAATTAAGCTTTAAGGGCCATATTATTTATCTACTTTTTAGAGTTTTATTTTTGTGTCGGATTTTTTTAAATGTTTACTATTTAGCTTCAATATTTTTCTAAAATGAAAATACTTAAGCCTGATTTGCGATAACATGAACATTTTGTGTCGTGAGCGTAGATTTTAGTGTGACGCTGTGACCGTGTGGCAGGAGGTGTACGACATCGCGTTCAGCCGCGCGGGCGGCGGCCGCGACATGTTCGCGTCCGTGGGCGCCGACGGCTCCGTGCGCATGTTCGACCTGCGCCACCTCGAGCACTCCACCATCATCTACGAGGTGACGCCGCCAGGGCAGTCTGCCTGTCTGTTACTACAGCGGGGTGCCTTTTAGGGTTCCGTACCAAATTGGTAAAACAGGAACCCTTATGGTGAGACTTCGTTGTCTGTCTGTCTGTACTGACGTCACAGCAGTTTTTCTGTGTAGTTGACACAAGCTATCAACTTGAAATTTGGCATAGTTGTAGAACTAGCTTGCCTGCTTTTGTTTTTGTATTAAAAAATTGGAAATTGTATTTTATAAATAATTGAAAAGGGGTCTAGAATGGGGGTTTGAAAAATGAAAGTGATTTGATTATTATAAAGTGGGGTGTCATATGAAAGGGCTCAATCTGCACATTTCAAGACTTTTTATTTTATAATGTTCCGTGATGTACTTTTTGATTAATAACCAAAAATATTTTAAAACATCACCTTAGTTTAGTTTATGAACAGAGAAATCCTAACTTATAGGTAAACTTATATTTTACAGGAAAAATAAAACGAAGTGTTCAAAATTTATAGCTCTCGAGAAAGTTACAAAAAACTTTAAAGATCTGTACTAAAATTTAGGCAAGTCGAAATGGATCTTATTGCATACAATTAAAGTACAGTGCGCGAGTCCGACTCGCACTTGACTGGTTTTTTTTTTCACTAGAAACCCCCAAACTACCATTAGCCGCAAACGTACGACACATTAATCTCTTAAAGCCAATTCAAAAACCCTTCCCCAGGACCCGGGGCACACGCCGCTGCTCCGGCTGGCGTGGAACAAGCAGGACCCCAACTACCTGGCCACGGTGGCCATGGACGCGTGCGAGGTGGTCATCCTGGACGTGCGCGTGCCCTGCACGCCCGTCGCGCGCCTCAACAACCACCGCGCGTGCGTCAACGGCATCGCCTGGGCGCCGCACAGGTGACGCACAGACCGACACACGACAGAAACATTTTTGCACCAAGCGGAAAGTCATTTATTATTGCACGGTTGCGAGGTACACAATCTTTTCTTTCAACTGCTGCCGAGAGTATCAAAAACTGTGGTAGATTAAATAACTTTTGTATGGTTTTATTGTTAAATCGGAATCAAAAAATTTGAGTCCAAAAATTACCTCATTTTAGATGAGCCGCATGGCGACTTTATGAAAAAAGTCATCCGCCATCTCGAAGCTCGAAATGGACTTATTTTTGAAATTGGTATCCGAAAACAGAAATAGAGGTCAATGAACATTTTTTCAAAAAAGTCACGTCTCCCATCTTGAAATCCAAAATTGGCCTCATTTTCTAAATGGGCATTCTCGAATACAAAAATTTACTCCTATGAGGACTTTTTCAAAAAATTCACTTCCGCCTTTATCGAAGTCAGTACTTACCTCAAAAACATGAAATGAGTTGCATAACTAACATAATAATAAAAATCCCAAGTCCTGTCCGTTTGTCTCGCGATTTAAGAAACAAACAAAACGGTGCAATAATGGATTTTGTATGAAACTTTATTGCTCTAAAGCAAAAAAGTGCCGTTTTGTTCACAGTATTTAGTGCAGTTATGATGAAATTATTGCGCAGTTGAAGCCAAGCTTAGTTTGGGACTATGCCAATTTGTGTGAGATTAACCAATTTTGTTAAGTGTTCGATGCTTGATATTTATAAATAATAAATAAATAAATATCAGGGGACAATCTCACACAAATTGACCTAGTCCCAAACTAAGCTCTAGGCTTGTACTATGGGTACTAGACAACGATAAACATACTTATATAGAGAAATACATACTTAAATACATAGAAAACATCCATGACTCAGGAACAAATACTCGCGCTCATCACACAAATATTTGTCCATACCGGGATTCGAACCCGGGACCGCTAGCTTCGTAGGCAGGGTCACTACCAACTAGGCTAACCGCGTCGTCGATTTATTTGTTGACTTATTTTATTTGTATCATTTTATCACATCGTTTGAGAAAAGCATTATTTAGGGTTATTGACTTGCATCCATTTAAGAGGTTATAGTAGATACTACAATACCGCGTAACTATCAAATTTATTAGGTTGTAAAATGCACTTTACTGATTTACTTTGTAAGGTGCATTTTGCCCTTTCTTATAAGTATCATCGACGATTTGCAGTAATTTTGAACCTATAATGCATTATGCTAAAGAACCATTTTCGAGATATTCTCTTTTAAGTGTTATTTTTAAGCTTATCTGACTTAAAAGAGAGTTATTATCTCGAAAATGGTTCACTTTTGCATAATGCATTATAGGGTCATAATGATTGCAAATGACCTCTACTATAACCCCTTAACCCATTCAGCGCCAGCAGTGCTACGCCGCTACACTCGTAGCGCGTAACCGTGTAATCTTCGTATGTAGCGAAAACTCTACGAACAGAGAACGACAACGTGTCGTGAGTGGAGGGGAATGGATGCAATAACCAATAACCCTGTATATGCCTCGGCGGCAACGGGGACCGCCTGACCCGCCGGCCCGCCGGCCCCGCCAGCGCCCCCTACAACAGTGACGTCCGTGCAGCTCGTGCCACATCTGCACGGCGGGCGACGACCACCAGGCGCTGATCTGGGACATCCAGCAGATGCCGCGCGCCATCGAGGACCCCATCCTCGCCTACACGGCGGCCGAGGGCGAGGTCAACCAGATCCAGTGGGGCGCCACGCAGCCCGACTGGATCGCCATCTGCTACAACCGCCACGCCGAGATCCTGCGCGTCTAATAGAGCCCCGCCCTGTATACAGCGTGCGCGGCGGGGCAGGTCACGTAGGACTGGGCTGGACCGACACTAAGAGGTCAGTTCGAATCTAAACCTGAACTTTTATTCCCACGGAAAAAAGGTAAACAAAGTTACGTCACCGTCAAAGTGACATTTCAGGGGATTTCAAAGTATGAGCCAGTAAGAAATATAATATAAAGTTATCATTTCGCTCGAACCGTGATATTCAAAATTAATTTGAGAAATAATTAAACCAAAATCGCACAAATCTATGAAATGAAACAGGATTATGTATTTTTTAACAATAATAGTATTAATATTTAACATTATTATTTTTATATCACTAACTAATGAAGCGAGTGACGTCACACGTTAAGCCGCCCACAACTTAATGACCCGGGTGTATCGAGACAGTGATACCAGTGCAATAAATAAATAATGAATACGAAAACAGTATTCTCTCTTTAAATTAATATAACAAAGAGTTAGGTCAAAATAAAGTTTGCTGTCAACAAATTAAATTATTTTATCTTGATTATATTATAATATACAGTTAATTTATAGAAAGTCGATTTCTTATAAATGTACAAAGTATAGATAGTATCTTGAATAATCAAATATTTTTTTCGTTAACGGCAACACCTTTGTTTACATTTTTTCCGTGAGAATAAAAGTTCAGGTATAGTGTTTATTCTGTTTCAATCCACGAAGTCCCGCCCCCTATATTTATGGTGGCACTTCGTTTGTATATTTACGTTGCGTCTCTTTCATTTGGTATGTCAAACATGAGAGATGTGAGATCAGTATTTGGCTAACATGGCCAAGCGAAGTGCCGCCATTACGCCCTGTGTTCATAACAAACATTTGTTGCACGCGACTCGTACCGAAGTTGAATTACTGTTAAAAATGTTTCCGCTCGCCGAACGGAAACTTGTCAACACGCAATGATCGACTCTGCAACATGAGTTGCGTGCAACAAATGTCTGCCATGAATACTGAGCTTTACGTACGTTGACGCAACCGCGCTACGTCCATTTAAGTAGAGGCGAGCTATCGTGAATTGAAATGGCAATAACTCAAGAGCCCGCTTACAAAAGTTGTGTTGACAACATCGCATATTTTTAAGTGAATGTGTAAAATACTTAAATATAATGTGTCAATCTCACTTTAAAAAAAAATGCGACGTTGCCAACTCTTCTTTTGTAAAAGACACTAAAAAGACCCCCGCTTTGTATACACGGCCGTTAGAAAGGTTGAACGAGTAGGATCGGCACGTCTAAATTAAGAAGAACTCTACCTTATATGAACGACTATCGGAGAGAAAGGTCAACAAGATTGGATCTAGAGACTAGCTTAACTGGATCCCTTCCATCCTTTCGACTCCATACGGAGGTGAGGTCAACCAGATTACAGAAAAAAAAATGTGAGCTGGTTTTATTGTAGATCAAAATTTTGCTAGTTCAAAGTCTAAAGTGAACGATGTATAAAAAAATATTCCCTCGGGAACTGTGCAATTTGTCAGTATATAACTATTAAATAGATAAAAAAACCGATAAAATCGGGAGTGGGACCGCTGCTTTCAGAGCTCATAACTCTTAAATGTGACGTTCTCAATATAAAGGGACCTTATGGAGGAAGGCAATTACGCTCTTATTGTTCTTGTAACTATACGAATTCTATGGTAACAGTTCTAAAAACTGCGTAACCGCCTGCCTCCATAAGGTCCCTTTATGTTGAGAACGTCACAAATAGCCCAACGGAATTTCACCAAACTTAGCTAAGAACTCAATCAAGTCACCTTTCAAACAAAAACTAAATTGAAATCTGTTTATCCATTCGGGAGCTACATGCCACAGACAAACAGATACACACGTTAAATTTATAACACCCCTCTTGCGGGGGTTTACAAGATCTTGTGGAATATAATTTATATTTAAAATATATTAAAATCGTAAACTTAGTAGCGTGGAAAATGTAATATCCAACCGTCGGGATTTTTGGGGCAAAATCAAATGACAGATAGGAAGTTCGAATATCGATAAACCGTATATCGACACCTGTCCCCTATACTAATGTAATGATAATGATCGCTCCTAGTTTTATTTGTAATTTTTTTTTGTGTGTATGAAAATGAAAGAAAGACTTTTCGATTAACTTAATATTCCGCTTCTTCGATTTAAAAGGATTTTTTTACAAAGCTGAGGGCGTTCACTAGTTTAGGCGAAAAGCATCGATAAGTGAGTTTATCGATATAGGAACTCCCTATCTGTCATTCGATTTTATTCCGACGTCTAAATTACTAATATCGCTTATGCGGTATATTCTGAGTTTATGCTGGTGGTGTTTTTATATTAATATATTTATTTAAAAAATTACTTCCCTAATCATCTCTGTCCAGCTACTATGGTCACCTTTATCGCGGTGGATAAAAGTATGGATAAAGCATCCGTCCCTCTCGCACTCACATACTGGTCAGACAGTGACAGATGTTTTATCCATGTCCATCCATATGATAAACACGATCATAACATGCCCGCTGAATAGGCTATTTGGCTAATGTCAAAATAAATTATTTTTACACTACCAGTAAATCAAGCTTTCGAAAATAACACGGAAGAACCTAGCTATCGCTTATTTTTGGAGCTTAACGCATTGATTTTAGAACTTTCGCCAGGTGCCGCATCTTTTATATGAATCACGCATACTGTAAAAACGCACATACGCGTTCAAGGCACTGGGTGTAAGTCTCGAGAACGCTTATATGCGCTGCCGGCAGTGAATGCGTTAAACGATTTTTAATTCAACAAAAACTTTATAATGGATCACTGAAAATTGTGACGTCACAGGTTACTATTTTCATACTAACTTCATACTACCGGATCGTTTTGATGTTTCAATAAAAGTTGCTGATTTGACCAGTCAGTCATATAGCCTATTATTAATGCATTCGCTGCTGTGCTATTTGTCAGCGGGCCTAGACCAAATACACAACGTTAACGATAACGAACGAAAATGTAAGGATTGACGTAAGGTCAGGCCAATCTATGGCGTCGGCCGCTAATGTCAATTCCATAGATTTTTCTAACGTAGGTAACGTAAAAACGTTCACCGAATGAAACGTACGTAGATACGTTTCATTCGGTACTAATCTTTTCCCAGATGCTGAATCTTTTGTTTTATACGAAACTCGCATACTGTAAGAACGCACATATGCGTTCAAGGCACTGGGTGAAAGATAGGACGCTTATATGCGTCGTTGCTACGATAACGATGTCATAATAATATATAATATATTATAGCTTCCAAGCACTGAATAGAATTTTAACCTGTATTGTTTACAAAGTTTTGTTAAAAATATTTTAATGGCCAAGGTTTTTTGTCTATTGTATTTGTTCAAAATTTACCTGTGACGAAAAAATTTCTCAAGAGCCTGTAAACTGACTCAAATCTTGTGAAAAACAAAACTGGGCTTTGTTTTATACCATTATTGTTTTTAACGATACGTTAACAATATGACAACCATATGGTTTCGGAAAAAGTGGAACATACAAACTTATTATATTTTGATAATGTGTAGGTACTTTATTTTGCTCATAACGAGTATATTCGCTTAATCTGCGCGGGCGCTTAATTTATGAAATTAAAAATGTTGATTTCAAAACACCCACCTTCAAAAATAACAAATTTTTATTGACATAAGGTTCAATGTTCAATAATTTCTTCTTACTCCCGCATTCCCTTGCGAGCTGCGAGCCTATTGCGGTCGTGTTTATCGACGTAAATATAACATCTGTCAATTTCTGACCAGTATGTAAGTGCGAGAGAGACGGATGCTTTATCCACCGCCATAAAGGCGACCGTGATACTGGGGCTAGACTCTCAAATAGATATAGGTTTAACTGCCCTATTCTTGGCAGCCTATCCATTATTGGCACCATGAACTTTACTTTATGGTAATAGAGGCGATAATTCTAGAGGTCAATAGGTGCCAAAAACGGTTCGGATGCCAATGTTTGGGTGTTAGAGCCTGTGCACACTAGCGGTTTTGGCGTGCACACCGCTTTACCGTCACGTGCGTCTTGGTGGTATCGCTCCGCCGGTCAAAAAACGCTAGTGTGTACAGACTCTTTAAAACTAGTATGCTCTCAAAATTATAAATGACGCAATTTGCATTTAAATCTTTGATTTTATAATAGCTCCTACCAAATGAATCCAAATTGTAGGATTGGTGTGTTGGTGTGTCTAAAAAATTGTAGAAAATAAATTAAGATTACCCTCTTGTATTTGGAACCGGAAACTTGGGGTTATTTTAGACTGGCAACATTGCATTTTTTCAACCAGTTTTGTTGTGAAACGTTACACGTATTATTTTTTTCATAGTATTTGATTTCAAACCAAAAACCCACCCAAAGGGAGTTTTCACATTATGTAAAAAATGACTTTATTATTTGAAAATATGGCAAGACTGACACCTGGTTAGTAATTTGTGTTCTCTGTATTTCAACATGATTTCGACTGAAAGACTAGGATCCATGGTCACGAATAAATTTAAAAAAAAATTACATTTCTGCCAAATTTTAATTAAAATCATTAGCTACTTGACGGCGTATATAAAATGCTTTTCACAATTTGTTAGGCGTCCATCAGACGGTAGGCTTTGCTGTCAGTTTTGCCACAGTCACTGCTGTGACTGACGGATAACCTACCGTCTAATAAGGTGACTGATGTTTGCATGATCATTATCCTAATATTTAGATTTTTGCGTCATGACTGATTGCATTGACTGATCCAAAACCTACCGTCTAATGGACGGCTTAAAGTAGCCCCTGTTTCTCGGTATCCTTATGACGCCTGCTTCTCACTGGATGAAGAGATACTACTATAAGTAAGAGGGAGAGAGACTTATACTTGTCTTCCTCTTGTAGTGATTGGCAGGTGAGATCATGTGATTAATTTTTAAGTACCTGGATGTTATAAACGTACTTTTTCACCTTTTTTTGAAAAGGTATGTTGATAATATTCAAATTATTTAATTAAAAGAAATAGTTTTTAAGATTTCGTACATGTTAAAATAAATTATTTGACAGTAAATAAATTTTATTTTATTTCAATCCAGTATAATATGTATATGATTATATATTTACTAAGAAATCATACATAGAAAAAAAAAACACACTCGGCCAGGTTAGAGTAAACCTTGGATCATGTTGCCAATTTCATTCCGAACAGCGCCCTCAATTTTTGGCTCGACTTCTTTGCCAGGCTCTATAGCCACAAATCTATGTTCACAAAAACTCGATTCACCCAGACTTTTGTCCCAGAGCAAACTCTTCATATACCTTTAACAAATTGTCCGGCGTTCTTGGCCTAAAATCTTTTAGAACATTCTCGAAATGCTCCATCTTAACAGCTGGACAATCCAGATCTTTTTCCAAAGCTTTTAACGCTGCTTCATGACATAAAGCCTGAAGTTCAGCACCGGAAAACCCTTCCGTTCTAACCGCTAAACTATGCGTATTAACTTCACTTGTGCTCATCTTTTCAATCTTTAATTCGATTATTTGCAGTCGAGTCTCAAAATCGGGCAGCGGTACGTATATTAATCGATCCAATCTACCAGGTCGAAGCAACGCTCTGTCCATTCTATCCGGACGATTCGTTGCTGCTAGAATGGTCACAGAATTCAAAGGCACGACACCGTCTAACTCGGTTAACAGCTGAGCTAAAACCCTCTCATGGACCCCCTCCCCTGCCCCTCTCTCACCCCCTATAGCGTCCATCTCATCAAAGAATATAATAGAAGGAGCAACTTGACGCGCTTTGGTGAATAAATCTCTTACAGCACGTTCTGATTCTCCAACCCATTTCGAAAACAATTCTGGACCTTTTATGGATAGGAAATTTAATCCACTTTCAGTCGCTAAGGCTTTTGCGATCATAGTTTTAGAGCAACCTGGGGGTCCATACAATAGCACTCCTCCGGGAGGTCTAATTCCTAGTCGGCGGAAACTTTCAGCATGTTTTAAAGGCCATTCTACTGCTTGACGCAATTTGAGCTTCAAATCATCTTGCCCGCCAATATCTGACCACCTTACATTAGGTACTTCTATTAGTAACTCTCTCATAGCGCTTGGTCTTACTATAGTCAGTGCCGCTACCAAATCTACCTTCTCAATAGCATCACTAGACCTCTTTATACACTTCATAGATGCTTGCGTGCATAGATTAACTAAATCAGCAGCAACATAACCATGCGCTAGATCTGAAATCGATTCTATTTCATGTGAAGAAACTTTATTTGGTAAATTAACAAGCATGCTTCGTAGCATATCTTTTCTTCTGACTCTATCTGGAACTGGTATTTCTATTTCTTTATCCAAACGACCGAATCTACGTAACATTGGATCAATAGCTTCAGGTTTTCTCGTAGTTGCTAATATAAAAACTCTGCTGCTTTCTTCATGGAGACTGTCTAGTAAAGCTACAAAGGCAGAAGTGACTCTTCTTTCTTGTTCAGTGCTACCTGATGACCGTCTAGGACATATGGTCTCTATTTCATCTACAAAAACTATACTTGGTTCGTTTTGTATTGCTTTATCAAAAAGAGATTTCATTGTGCTTTCAGTTTCACCAAAATACTTACTAAAAATAGCGGGACCATTAATTTCTATATGAAAACAATTCATAGTCTCTATTAAATATTTACACATTGCCGTTTTTCCTATTCCTGAATGTCCATAGATCAAAAGACCTCTGGTAGGCTGGAAGTTTGATGCAAAACCATCTGTGTTGAACGATATGTTAATAAATGTTTGGATTTCTTCTAAAATATCATCAACACCCCCTAAAGCAGGTATTTTTTTCTTTACTTTCTGTACAACATCTTTCTCCATAGTCCATACAGTGTTATCTTTTAAAACATACCAATTGGTGATACAATTCTCATTTTTTTCATTACACTTTACGCTTAATATTTCTATTTGTAACTTCTTACCAAAATAATAGTATACTAAAATGCTGCCTACACAAACAAAATTGTTATAAAAGTTATGTTTCAGTATGTCACAGATATCAGTGTCTGTTTTATGGTTTTTTATTCTGACTGATACAAAGCTTGCATTAGGGATCTGTCCTTCAAGAACAGAGACTGTGATGTCTTTGATGCTATCCTTACACCAGGCACCTGACAAATCTGAAAATGAAAAGATAAAGAAAATCATGAGTTATTATTATAAATAAAATTAGCACAGATCTGTCACAAAATTAGCACAATTCTGAATCCAATTGAGGGCTTGTCTTTTAAACAAAGGTATTGTTTCTATTTGAAAGTTAATCACAAATTATCAGTGCAAAATGAAACAAAATAAATAAACCCAAGTAGTCGGTTGGTGTTGGCTATAATTTCTTGTGCTGTCATTACAATTTGCACCTTCTTGCTTAGGCAGCAAAGTAGGTATTCAAATGAAATCTTTTGTCATTTATTTCATTCCGTTTATCCACTGATAATTTGGCGTTGGACTTAACAATACCATTGTTTGAAAGATTATCTCTCAAGTGGAATACAACTTTAAAAAAACCCAAGTACACTCATATAATACTCTGTGTTCGCGATAAACTCTCCCCTGATAAAACATTTCCTGACTGACATTATTTTTATAAATAAATAGAATTAAAGTGTGCTGAATATAGGAAATATTTACTATGCAATACAAGCTCAGAATCATAGGAGGTAATTCTTATTATGTAGAAAAGTAAGTATAAAAGAAAAATTATAGGAAACTGGAAGGTTACAGCTACCATTTAAAGTGGAAAGTGGAAGTAAGTCAATCTCTGTTAGGGCAGGCAACCCCAGATAGGTTTTGAAACTAGTACCTATATTACGTATAAAACAAATCCCGGGATTGCATGCCCTAGTCTTAAAAGTGTATTGTTATTTTATTATTATTTTATTGATTAAATGATTATATCTCCATTTTGGGAATACAAATTTTATAAAAAATTTAAACTTGTTTACAAAAGGTTCAAACAAGTTTAGAAATTAATATCTTAATAACGTTAATATATATTTCTTAAAGCATATCTGTTTTGAATAGTTTTTAAATTGCTCTCCACTCTTTATTTGTTTACTTAAATAGGTACTAGTAGTATTTTTAAATGTAAAGCAAGTGCGCTTTGTTATTTAACTAACCAGCAGCGGGCAGTATAACCGCAGCTGGCGCGGAAGCCTTCGACGGCCACATTCGCTTCACCAACTTCGGCGCTCCATCTCTACTTAGCTCCAGAGGCCCACCAATTACAGCCCCAATAAGTGTCCCGGCCGAAGGGTGTATGAGCACTGCGTCCTTTGGAGCACCCTCTGGCGGCGTCCCTGCTCTCTCCAACCAGGTATATAACCTCCCATCCTCAACAAAAGGACATTTAACTTGATTCTTCTCACACTTTGACTCCACGTGAGTTGTCTTATCATTGGAGGTTATACTTCTCCCGCAGACCTCGCATTCGACCCATAAGGACTTCTTAGCTTGCTTCGGTGGCATTTTTAGGTCTTGGATATGTTAATTTTCTGCATGCGGTTAAGTTTTATTTATAATGCTGGAATTGAAAAGTAAAAATAGTTCGCAAAACGTCACATCACACCAAAACACTGCGTTTCGTTTCATATCTATCCAATATTGAATAATCTCTCTTAACTATACCTGAATTTTTATTCCCACGGAAAAAATGTAAACAAAGGTGTTGCCGTTAACGAAAAACATTTGAAGCATTAAATATATTTATACTTTGCACGTTTATAAGAAATTGACTTTCTATAAATAAATTGTATATTATAATCAAGATAAAATCCACACTCTCGATATTAGGTTGTCCACACCTAATTTCGAGGGTGTGTGTGGACAACTGGGAATTATTATTATTATTCCCAGTTGTCCACCTGTGTAGACAAAGGGGTGTGGACAACTGGGAATAGCCGATTTAAACTAGTGATGAAGTTAACTTGCTTTGCATGCAAGGTACTGCGCAAATGATTTATCAATCGTAAAAAATATACGACGCTCGTTGAGAGGGAGATAATGAGACAGCCAAAGCCCGCATTAAAGAATAATCAGCTGTCAACATGACATTTGACAGTTTTGTTTGACACGAATGAAAGCTTTCTTTGCTGCAGATGCATAATCGCTTGATGCGATACGTAACTTCATGACTTTATGACTAATTTGTTTTGTATTATAATACCTACATAAACTGCTCATCAATGTTACAAACTAGATCTTGCTAACTTAAACCTTAATATATAAGTGTAGATAGTTTTGTATCAATAATACTCGTTATAAGAGAATCAATATGACGTTTGCTGAATTTTGCGGCTGTACTGTGCTGGCTTTTGGAGCACCCTTGATGATGTTTGCGATGACTATTGCCACTGATCCTGTGCGGATCATTATGATGATTGCAGCAGCATTTGGTTGGTTGCTATCGTTTTTGATGGCGTCGCTTGTGTGGTTCGCAGTAGTGCCATTGAGGACTTACCTTGTGTTCGGGTTGGTGTTTGCGATTATATTCCAGGTAAGTTAGTGTTTGAGATAAGTGTAATTGCTCGGTACTGCCGTCTATTTCATAAACTCAAACACATCTATTTACCAAAAAAACATGGAACGTTTGGTAAAATTGACCATATTTTCTATCCCCGTTAGTTCTTATGGTAAAGGAATCATTTGTGTGTAAAGCTGCTCTTTTGAACAGCTGGGTGTGTAAGAGGAGTAATTGCACAAAAGATAACTACACAGGCATAATCATTGTTTGACCTAACATATTGTTTGGTTGAAAACATTTTTTTATCAAGGGTTTTTTTTTCAGAATTATTATAAAACTAACCTAACCTAACTAATCTACACAACAGATATTTATTAAATCCTAAAATTTCATCCTAAAAGTGTGTTAGGCAAAAAGTTTTTCGACCAAACAATACATTAGGTCAAACAATTCTATGTGTCAAAGGGTATTGTGAAATTCCCTTATCCAGGTACACCGCATGAAACTCCATGAGAGAGAAGTAGGCTAATGGGCAAACCTATCCGTTAACTGAGTTCTAATGACCTATAAGATTAATTAATAATCTTAGTTAAATAATCATCATGATGACATCCACTGCTAGACATTAGGCTTAATTTGTTTTAAAAATTTAATTCTGTTTTTAATTTGAAATATAATGAATGTTTTGGTATTTTTTTTATATAAAGATTAAAATGCTAATTTGAACACTAAAAATTCCAGGAGCTGTTCCGCTATGGGATTTACGTATTAATCCGGAGAACAGAAGAGGGCCTGAAACAGATCTCAGATAACGATGAGCTTGGCAGCCATAAGCTTGAAATGGCATACGTGTCAGGGTTTGGCTTTGGTGCCATGAGTGGGGCCTTCGCACTTGTCAACGTTTTGGCTGACTCGGTAAGAAATTGAGATTGATTTATTAGTGCTCAAAATATTTTTTTTTCTCATAAGTAATTTATTATTGTTTATTTATTCAAACTTTATGCACCATGCAATGTAATACATAAAAGGCATTCTCTATCTTAGTAGTTTAGTACTCCTAGTCCACCACATGGTTAACAGAGAATAACTGATGGTTGGGTAATAATAATAATTGATTCTTATCAACCTTCAACCTTGTTCTGACGCTGGTCTCAACTAGGGTTGTTATATATGTGCAATGTGGGTAGATTTGGTGATAGTGAATAAAAGAAGGTAGATGAAGAAATCAGTCTGTCATCGTGGTTCTGCAACTTTCACATGTGCTCAGCTCAATTAGTAAGTTATAATAAGGGTCAAGAACAAACTCACACAATAAAAAAGCCAGTCAAGTGCGAGTCTGACTCGAGCACCAAGGGTTCCACACAAACTTGTAGGTATGTAAATAGTTCATAAATCACGGGAATGCAATAGAAACAAATTCCAGTATAAACTGACACGCACTAAGGATGCACTCTCGTACTTAGTACCGGTTTATACTGGCCATTATTTTTCATGGTTCTAACTGCCGCACTCAGAGACGTCAATTAAGTTTTAAGTGTCATTAAAGTTGCTGCTGTCACTTTCTTTGCTATAGCTTTAGAATAAGACGCAGCAACTTTAATGACACTTAAAACTTAATTGACGTCTGTCGCGGGGAATGAACTTAGGATAGCGACATAAGTAAATGATGTAGAAATAGGTTATAATGGTATGAGTATGAGAGTGTAAAGACTATGGTGACCGTGATCTGAAATTTGACTTATTTAACAAAGCTACCAGCCAGACTTGACACTCTTTGTGCTTGTGCACGGCGGGAGTGAAACTAAGCTTGAGGGCCTCCCACAACCCTCGACTATTACAGATGGAAACACGGAACTATAACTCATCGTGAATCCCGCAAGGGTGAGAATATCATCACCAATCTTCCGATGAGTAGTGAGGCGGGGAATTACATCCCCTATGGACCTCCACATCAACCCCTACAGTCCAACCGTCAGCCACCATGGTAAATAACCTCCAGTACTCAAATCCGTAATCAGCCATCACTACTTGTCTATCTGACTGGAGCATCAACTATCAATTCTGAAGGCCCTTATAACCTTCAGATATAAAACACTATCTCAAAGTCACCATAATCCTTGCATGCATTACAAGGATGAAATCTGAACTAGAAAGGTACTCACCAGGAAACCCTGTTAATCCTTGAACAAACTTACGCGGCTACACGCCTTCACCCTTCTACTGTCACGCCGTCATCTACATTCCCGCCGTTATACTCTATGTCAAACTTTATTTTTTCTCTATTGGGGTTGCCACAAGGTAGGCAATTTTACTAGGTGTGGTAGATTTCGCGATCTCCGCGACAGACGTCTCTGAGTGCGGCAGTAAGTTTCTAACTCAACGGAAAGTACCCTATAGGTTTTGATTCCCTTGAGATTCTCTTGAATATGCGGCATAAACGGCCGTATCTTGTAATTGCGTTGACTTGAAGTCTGATTATTTCACTGATCCAAGGGATTGCAGACTTAAGTATTTGATATTAATTTCAACTTGATACCTCCACGCGTTCCTGAGAAAAATGGTCTTGACAGACACACAGACAGACGGACGACAAAGTGATCCTATTAGGGTTCCGTTTTTTCTTTCATTTGAGGTACGGAAAAATACACGGATCTCTTCTTATTCTCCAAGAAGGAAGAAAACAAAACAAACAAGAACATCTTGCACCTCTTTTATTAATTCCTAAAGAAAGAGATGGAAAAGATCCGTGACATACTTCAAGGTCAAATTTTCTAGCTTCACTCCATTGGTTGCTTTTTCCACCTGGCACTGGCCCGGCTGGCGGGGTAAAAGTTGTTTGCACTTATGATGCCTTTAATTTCGAAGTGGCAGTTTTGGTCACACTTAACAATGCAGATAATGGGCATTGTTTGTCTGGTACAAAGCTAAGTGGATTCACTCTCCAAAAAGAATTACTACTATAACCCGCATGCTCGTTTGCCTGCAAATCATGCAAAAATGTAGGATTTTTTTTTTAATAAGAGAGTGCTTTTATAAAAAAAAAAAACATACATTTTTACATTCCCGGCAGCCGGACCGGTGCCGGCAAGTGAAAAACGACCAATCTCCATAGGTTAAAAGCTTCTTGGGATACTCTGACCTCTCTATTAACGTTTCAGGTGGGCCCCGGCACGCTAGGCCTCGAAACCGGAACAGAATATTTCTTCATAACGAGCGCCGCCATGACGCTCTGCATGATCCTGCTCAACACATTCTGGAGCGTCATATTCTTTAGTGGATTCGACGACAAATCCTATCTAAAAATAGTTTGGGTTGTAGCCTCCCATTTCTTCGTATCTGGCTTAAGCTTGTTGAATAGACATGAATTGTACGCTGCAACTATTATTCCCTCGTATATGGTGTTGATAGTTACTGCGTATTTAGCTTATAGGTGTGCTGGAGGTACGGTTGCGAGTTTTGTGCAGAGTTTTAGAGCCGCGAACGAGCGGGCGGTAGGAGACGGTGTCGGGCAGGAACCGACGCCCGCCGGCGTACGCTGATGTGGGAAATTATGTAAGGGTGTGTCCAGATCTGGCGAATGCGCCGCTCGTGACCCTCGCGAGCTACGCGTGCAGTTACTGCGATTGTTTGGTGCGCCTCATTAGCGCAACTCGCCCAAGGCTTGCACAGTGGGCGCAGCTCCGTTCAGTACTAGGCAGTAGGTGCAGCGCGCGCACAGGCATTCGCCAACTTTGGACACGCTATTAAGTATAGATTGAGATGTCGCCGGCTCTAATAAATGCGTAGTCTTTATTCAAATGTGGTAAAACAATTGAGAGCATTCCAAAACTGTTAGATCATTTTGTACCGCAAACCAAAAGCGTAAGTATTAATATTTAGACTGTTTTTTAGCAGTCTACTTTTGTATTAGAAAATTGTACATTTTGAGTTATGTTAACACATTCGGCGCTGGCGACGCGCCTGGTCGCTAGGCCAAGATGCATTAAGCAAATTTTAGCGCTTTTAGATAACCGTCAAAATGTATAGGATTGACGTAAGCTCAATTCAATTCCAAACGTTTTGTCGATTTTAGAAAATCGTTAAGTTAGCGTAATGCATCTTGGCTAGGGCCCCTGGTGTGTCAACATTGCATACATTTTTAGTTTAGGCGGCAGCGAATGTGTTAACTACGATAGAGTAAGCGTACATGACATTTCTATTTTTTTTTATATTTCACTAGCGCCCCGCTTCAGCTGCGCACGGGTTAATGTTCATAAAATTATAGCCAATAACCTTAGCCCAGACAGACACTTGAACTTTAATTTATAGTATGCAGTGATTTTGTATTAAATATTTCAATTAAAACTTTAATGTATTAATATTACACAGTGATATCTTAAGTGTTTAAAGAGGGAGATAGGTAAAATACGGCACACTAAAACTTTTCTAATTAGTAAACCTATACCTGTCTCTTTTCAGCTCTCGGTAATGCTAGCTGTACACTCTCGTTGAGGTTAGGCGAGGCGAGTTTCGACAAGGTTATGCGAGGTTCGTGCCAGCTACACACTTGCGCGAATGTAGTCGCTGTGTCTCGCCCGCCTCCCCTCCCACCTCGCGCTCTTTGACTCGCGTCCAAAAACCGACAACCGAGCGAGCGCAGACGAGGCGAGGAGAGGCAAGGCGAGGTGACGCGAGGGCCCCAACTACATTCTCGAACTCGCTACCTCGCCTTACCTCGATGAGAGTGTAGGCTAGCATTATAGACCATACCGTCCTACTTTCACTTGTTATCTGTTGTTCTTCTTTTACTTATAATATCATTGATATTACATTATAGTTCTTTTCACATAGCTTGAGTACGGTGACAGCTGTCAACTCAGTACAAAATATAACCTCAAACAGTGTTTACCAAAGCTATGTGAAAAGAAGTATAGAAGTTTCATCTATTTTTTTACATATGACATGTAGAAGGCAAACTAGTACATATACATAGCTCCCGTATTATGGTTGCCTTTATCCCGGTGGATAAATGTGGATAAAGCATCCGTCACTCTCGCACTCGCATACTGGTCAGAAAGTGACAGACGTTTTATCCAAGTCCATCCATATGATAAAAACCCAGACAAGCATAAAAAGCCCGCAAGGACTTTTCAGTGGACATCATGTGAAGACCTGGGAACAAAGGATTTATTGCCATGTTAAAAAGTTCTATAAAATGGCAAGTTACTCGCGCAGCGGGCTAGAAAGAACGTTATTTTTTTATGGGAAAAGTTAAATCCAGTGTCTACTGTACTGATACTACTGATAGACAATAATGAGATAGGTAGAAATGAACAATCATAGGTAAATTATTTATTTTATTGTAAAACTAGCGACCCGCCCTCGCTTCGCTCCGGGTACTATTACATAAACCTTCCGTGACAAATTATCTAACTGATGGTGAAAACCGCATTAAAATCAGTTGCGTAGTTTGAAAGATCTAAGCGTACATACAGAGGGACAGATGGCGGGAAGCGACTTTGTTTTATATGTACACTATACTATGTAGTGATTAACTCTTTATAAATTAACTCTATACATGGACGGATTAATTATCACAAATGAAATACAGCTTTTTAATAAATTGTAAAATACTAAAATGTGTGTTTTCTTAAAGCACCTACATACAAGGGTCATACACAGAGTTAGGTTCAAAATTGTCCCTTCTGTTCCTAAAAGTTAACGACGTGGGAGTTGTTAACTCAATACAGGCCCAAACTACACGGGACTCCCATTACGCGGATATATCCTAACCCGAAAAATTTGGTTTCAAAGTCCTTAACTTTCTGGAACAGGAGAGACAACTTTTGTTTCTGTGACTGTGTATGACCCATAATAAGTATTTTTAAAGCTATGTCAAACAATTGCACCAAGAGCCTAGCCGCTAGGCCCTAGCGTGTCACCTAGTAGCAAGTAGCGAAGTGAAATGAACATTCTAGAGTTTTCGCAACCGGCCGCAGTGCGCATTTGGCGCCTTCGATAGTCGCCTAGCTACGTGCGCACTGACAGGCGGCTTGCTTGATACGCTAGGCTCTAGCTAGACGCTAAGCAAGCCTAGTGCGGATGTAGCCTTACTCCACTTCCTCCGACCACAACGACATTCTCTAAGCTACATTATTCTACTCATCCGAATTCTCTTCGAGTAACTGAGCCAGCAAGGAGTCCACGGTCCACACGACGTCTGGCTCGCGGCTCACAGCCGGGACGCGCGCGCGTAGCGCCGCCGCCGCAGCCTCCAGGCCCGCGGCGGCGCCCGAGTAGCCGCCCACCTCGGCCAGGGTGTTCGCTGTTTCAGTGTCTTGCCGGGTTGGGCTAAAGCGAAATACACCTCGCTTCAATTAATATATGTAAAATATTCTATTCTAATAGTCTATTACTTCTGGATAATGTGGCTTTCTAACGGTGAAAGAATTATTAAAATTGGTTCAGTTTTTCCATTACAAACAAACAAATCTTTCCCCTTTATAATATTAGTATAAATGTAGATTTATTAAAGAATAATGATTAGATTGAAAGATTGTGTTATTTTCAAAATTAATAAAAGTATAACAACTCGTTATTTCAAGATTTTGCTTCTTACAAACAAAAATAAAGAGTTGAAAATTCTGTCAAAGTTTTATTTATAATTTCACGAGATTTGACTCTGATTAAACTGAAGATTAAATTTACATTTCTTGGAAAATCTGTTAAATGTAACTTTAATATTATTTTAAACACCCATCCACTTAATTGAGATTGCAGTTACATGCATCAAACTTATCATTTAAATAGAATCATAAAAAAAAAATATTTATTTTGTCATAATATTGTCAAATTTCAGCCAGTATAAAGAAGCAACCACACCACTGCTCAAAATACGGTGACGGTACGGAATCGCAGTGAGAGAGATCCGATGGGGACGGTATGCGTTAGAACCTTGTCACGTCACTGCGTCACCGTATTTTGAGCAATGGTGTGGTCACTCCTTAAAATGGCTGTGACCGACAGACATGGTGAATTTATAAGATAGATAAAAACTTTATTATAAGGACTGAGGTTGTGCTATTTGGCATTTTTTTATTTTTTATTTATTTATTTATTTAAAATAATCACACAGCATAACAGCATAACACTACAGCACTGTGAATTACATACAAAGCAAAAATAACAAAGACAATATATATGATGACATTGATGTCATATTTGGGCCGATGAAGGGCGGGCATCCATCCTCTCACAAAACTTCAAGCATTCATCACACACCACCTTCCACCTACACGCAAACAAATCAAAATCTGGGGCAGACTCCAGAAGCGCATTTAGCTGATGCAAGGCGCGAACCAGCGGCGATTTAGTGTGAGCTACAGTGCGCGTCGCAGGCGCCGCCAGCAGGTGGCGGCAGCGTGGGCGGAAATCAAATTTCGTCAAAGAGGGGACGAAAAGACGTACCACCTGCATTACCAGTTCCAGACAGTCAGAGTCCCCTCGCAATATAGCGCCAGCTAAGGTCAGCTGTCCGTAATTTCGCCTCACCTCAAGTGAGTTGAAACCCAAGATGCCAAGCAAGAATTTCGTAGGGTACAAAAAAGGGTAGTACCCAAAGGTTTTTTTGTACAAAAACCGCAAGAACGCCTTCTGTACCTTTTCTAGAAGCACTATATAAGTTGCCTCGTGGGGGTTCCAGACAACAGAAGCTGCCTCAAGCTTGCTTCTAACTAGAGCAGTGTACAGCAATTTTATAGCCCTGGTATCCGAAAAATCCCTAGCATTCCTAATAACGAACCCCAACCTCCGGTAACAGTTTCCAGCAAGTGCTCTCATGTGCTCGTGAAAGTTGAGGTGCATATCAAAGATCACGCCCAGATCACGAATAGAGGTGACACGGGCTATAACTTCAGCACCCAACAAGTATTCCACGTGGACGGGATTACGGGCACGACTAAAAGTGACGACGGCACACTTGGCTGCATTAAAGAGAAGCCCGTTGTCGAGACTCCACTGATGTACCCGGTCAATATCCTTCAGCAACGAGACACAGTCTGACAGTTCCTGCACGCCGTAAATAAGTTTTAAGTCGTCGGCATAAAGTAGGCATCTAGCGTACTGAGGAACCGCAGCCAGATCATTTATCATTATGCCAAAAAGTAACGGGCCTAAAATTGAACCCTGGCTGACCCCAGAACGAGTCCTGTAAGTGTCCGAAACAAAGCATCCGTGTTGCACGTACTGCTGCCTGCCGCGCAGATAGCTGGCGAAGATGCGAAGCAGCTTAGGAGAAAAACCAATGTCGCACAACTTTCGCGACAGCACGTCGTTATCAACGCGATCAAAGGCTTTTTTAAAATCGAAGTACAACACGTCAACTTGTATTCCCTTATCCAAGTGATCTGAAATGGAATCAACCAGGGTTACGAGGTTCGTTTCAACTGATCGCCGGGCCCTAAACCCGTGTTGAGAGTCACTAAGGTAAGGCTTTATTTGAGGAACTACAAGACCATTTAGAATCGATTCAAATAGCTTAGCAAGCGAAGAGGCATAACCATAATATTCACAGGCCATTATTAACATAAATGTTTCTTTATCAAATATTTAATTCAGCAAGAACAAAATCAAAAGTTTGGTTGATTGAATTTATACACTTACGGAGGTGGTTTAGATATTTCCTTCTCCAAAATATCTTGCAGATCGTCCAAGTCTGGTATGGTGGGGATATCATCACTGGAGGCAGGAGAATTCTTCGGAATTATAAATTCTCTACAATTAATAAAAAAAAATTATAAAACTAGTATAGGTATTCACTGTGCAGTCATGTAAGCATTATCCTGACTTTCATGGTGCCTTAAATGCATATCTTATGTGTGTTTTAACTGTATGCAGAGGTAAGACACTAGACCAAAGTTGCAGATATTGGCAAGAACATAACACAACTAAAGTGGAGACAGGTACAAAGGTGGCCCAGATTAGGTCATAGATCAGTGTGTAGACTATCAACTCATTGGTCCACTGACATATTAGCGCGAGACCGGACAGAGGGCTAGTTATGAAGAGAAATGCCGAGCGCGAGCGTGACGTAGGGTCACTCGGATCGGCACAGTCAAGCGTCTCTTGCGAACTTGAAGTGCCGGCATTAGGTTTAAACAAACACACACAATCATGAAAAACATACTTGGGTTCAATACGTGCGCCTTCGGTCCAAACGCCTACTTTTTTAGGTTCCGGGGCATCGGCGTTGAACGGTTCATTCATTGTTAATTGTATAAATAATTTATCCTTTTTATTTGTTCAATAGATTTGTAAAATTTGAGATTACTATGCGTTTGTTTTGTGCAAACCTACGCAAACATAAACAAATGAACACCAGTTTTTTTTTTAACATCTGTGTAATTGTCAATGTCATAACGACAGGTTTATCGGTAGGTAAAGACGAAGGAAACTTTGCCCATTCCGTCTATTAATATCAAAGAGTTTTTCTATCATTTTAAGGTTCCATACCCAACAGGATGCCAACGGAACCTTATTACTAAGCCTCCGCTGTCCGTCCGTCCGTCCATCTATCAGATATAGATAATCATATATATAAACAGCTGAAATAAGTCATACAAAAATTAAATAAAATTTCAAATTAAAGAGGGTTTCCATGTAAAAAACATGATTTTTTCGGTGTTTTTTGCTCTACCTTAACAATCGCTATATTATGAACATTGGAACATTGCAAGTTAAATAAAAGCTTATAAAAAAAGGAAAGTGATAACTTTTACTGCCAGATGCTTTTATTTGGAAATTAGAAGAATCAGCCCTTAAATCATTAGAACTGCGAAAATGAACCGATATCGATATTATTGTCGACTCAGCAGCAACACTGGCGTTGACAGATTCAGGAGACAACATGAAGGAAAACGAAAGAATACCTATAAGGACATCTCTTCCTAACTCGTTATGAATGCCATAAATATAAAAAGTTCAAACATACGTCTTTTGTTCTTTCTTATATTCCAGTTTCTATGCCAGTACTTATTCTGTGCCAAATCCTATTCTAACGGCCGCACTCAGAGACGTTAATTAACTTTTAAGTTTGATTAAAGTTGCTGCGTCTTCTTCTATTGCTATCAAATTTAAAAGTTAATTAAAGTTAAATAAATGTTTTTCTCTCTCTGCCGCACTCAGAGACGTCAATTAAGTTTTAAGTTCCATTAAAGTAGCTGCCGTCACTTTCTTTCAATAGAATAAGACGCAGCAACTTTAATGAAACTTAAAACTTAATTGACGTCTCTGAGTGCGGCAGTCTCTCTCTAAAGTCTGTGAGTGCGGCCTTAGGAACCGTAAATTAGCACAGATAAGTAATATAAATAATACTAGTGTTAGTAGGATTTGTGGTTAAATAATACACACTTTGTTCGTTACACATTTATTGTGATGGAAAGTAATATAACAAATTATAAGTACTTATAGGTACCTATTGTGTGTATTTGTATTATTCTCGTTGTATATAATTATTGTAATTCTTACAATTAAACACGGAAAATTATCTTACTTCTATTAAGGCACAAGTATTTATTTGTTCTAAAAATAATAAATGTTAAATAACTAAATACCTAGTTGTCCTTATATAAATAAATTCTCAACACTTATGTTGTAATAAAAAAGGTACCTAAACTACCTACTCTATCTTAATAGAGTAGGTAGTTTAGGTACCTTTTTTATTACGGGTAGATATACTGAGCACTTTGCAGTGTTCACATTGTTGTGTTCCGGTGTGTGGTAAGACAGCCGGAGAAATAACTAGCATAGAGGCATTTTTGTTGCATCTCTTACATTCGGTATGTCATTGAGAGAGATGTAAGATCAATTGGCAAATGCTGACAAATGTAGCGCCACCATTAGTCCTGGGTTGGCGACGCAGCAGTCTTAGGGCCGTATTAATATACTGATCTTGGCTGAGATGTCCGTCTCAAGATACGTCAAAAATGACAGTTTTCCGTGACTTGACGTTTACTTTGACGTGTCTTAATTAATACGGCCCATTAATAAACTCATCTCAACTGTGATGCCCGTACTCGTACGTCAAAGTAAACGTCAATACATAGAAAACTGTCATTTTAGACGCATCTTGTGACGGGGATCACAGTTGAGATGAGTTTATTAATAGGGCCCATAGAATTGCAGTCTTGAGGCTGAAAAGATAGTTTATTTCGTATGCAATTGTCCATTTTGACTAGCCTAAACTTTAATACAATTTTTCAAAGTTTTTTATTACCGCTTCAAAAACTTTTGGCAAAGGCAAAAATAAATACGGCAGGAAGCCGTGTACAACTGTCGTGGAAATCCTCCGGGAAGGCCTATGGCTAAATATTAAAAAAATATTTGTAAAAATTATTATTAAGGGTTAAATTACGCTTCTATACTTATAGCGGTATCTGATAGATACGTACAGTCGAGTTCATAAATATGTGTACACTTTAGTACCTTGTCCATTTAACGTCAAGTTTAAACTGCCATATGAAATTGTCACAGCGAGTAAAGTGACAAGGTACTAAAGTGCACTTTATATCACGAACTCTACTGTACATTAGCTCTATACTTTTCTTTTATATCACAGACAATGTGACTTTAACTGACATTTTTATCTGGGGATTTGATAAGGGCCCAAAGAAACTATTTATCCAGATAAAGAACACATAAGTTCATCATTCAATTGTTGTTTTTTTAGGTCACCTGATAACTTTTGTTCAATATAATGTCCTACGTCGTATGGTGTTTGGTGATCCTTCGGAATCAAATTCATATCATCGTCGTATCTGTCATTTAGGTCAAATTCGGGGATTTCAAAATTGTCGTAAGGATTGATATAGGGTAGTACACTCGGGGTTTGATCGGTTTCCCTGAACGGATTGTTACGTTCTGGCGAGAATACACCTTGTCTAAATAAGCTCGGAAGTGGTTGGAGCTCTGGTTCACCAAATACTGCACCAGGCTCGACTGCCAGCATATTTTCAGGTAAAATGCAGAAAATTTCATCAACTTGGTTTGTGATTGGAGGGGGAGCTGCTTGAACTTGTGCGTGGTGAGGGTTGGCTGCAGATGTGGCCGGCTGTAGCCATTCCTTGTTACTACAGTTACCAACACTCATTGGATCCTGAAAATGTGGAATAAATAAGTATTCACTTGATTTTTTATTTTACTTCATATTTCCCTGCATAGACTAGTACATAGGATCCGTAGCGGAGCGAAGGGAAGGGGTTTGGGGGCTGCGCTAACTCATGAGCGGGGCCTTAGGGCTCTAGGTATCTAATTTAAGTATAAGTACTTATTTATATCTAACTAACTTTTCCCCGCGACTCCGTTTGCGTAGTAGTCATTTTTCGCTTATCCCCCGGGAACTATCAATTTTTTCGGGATAATAACTGTCCTATGTGTTAATCCAGGTAATAAACTGTCTGTGTGCCAAATTTCATAAAAATCGGTCGAGCCGTTCTTGAGTTATAAATGGTGTAACTAACCCGAGTTTGATAAAAAAAAAGATAAAAGACAAAAGATATTTATTCAGATATTTATTTTTGTTTTATTATATTAAGATTTGAACCGCTGGTACGAACCTCTAAAGGCCAAAAAACCATCGTGTTTTGGTTATTAGAGCATTATTATTAGTACCTACCAGCGATTCAGTTTTAAAATTTGACTTACCAGTTCTTGTAGTAATGAAAAGTCGTATTGTGGCTTCTTCTTGATCAATTCCAAGTAGTCTTTCGCTGAAACGAAACAATTGAGTTTGAAACATCGAGCAGGGCAAAAAGCCTAGAATTTAGAATTATTCAGTCAGATCTCAAACCTGTGTTTTTAGAGAAAAGTGAGGAAAGATGTTCTGCACTTTAGTTTTTATAATATTTCCCAAATATGACCTGACTTTTCCGGTGACGGAGGGTTCACCAGAATCAATCATATTTGCCTCGTAAACCTATCTTAATAACCTAACCTAACCTCGAAAACTAAAACCGATTGGCGACTATCTATATATATATAGCATTATGATGCACCCCTATATTTCTATATAGCCTACTAGCTTTCCGCCCGCGACTTTGTCTGCGGTGAGTCAGTACATTCGTAAGTTAAAATATAGCCACGTCCACCTTGAAAGTCCATTCTAAATGTTGGTGAAAGAATTTTTGAAATGGGTCCAGTGGTTGGGCGGGCCGCTGACCTGACAGGGTCGTAATTGCTGACTATCCTGCCCTGGCTAAGGTAAAAGGCAGTATGTTACACAGAAATACTGTAGCAATTGCCACCATTATTACCCAGTAATGAGGTTGCAATTATTACAGTAGTTTTGTGTAAAATACTGCGTTTTACCTTAGCAGGGCAGTATCTTAGGACTTACGTGGTGTTTTGAACTGCTCAATGTACTCGACGGACACTGGCTCGCTACGTTCCACCTCGCCCTTTGTATTCGTCTTCTGAAGATACAAATGTACCTGCGAAATACATGGAGAGTCATACTGGGAAACATTAGTGTACCAACTATGTACAATTGTACTCTAACCGCGTCGTCCACACCAAAGATGATAAATAAACCTTATGGAACTGGTCTATAAGGTTTCACTGAAAGACTCTTTAAATTTTAATTTTAATTTTAATTTTAACATACTTTGACCATTATAGACTGAATACCACCTCTAACTGCTGCACTCGGAGACGTCAATTAATTTTTAAGTTTGATTAAAGTTGCTGCGTCTTATTCTATTGCTATAGCAAAGAAAGTGACAGCAGCAACTTTAATCAAACTTAAAAGTTAATTGCGTCTCTGAGTTCGGCCGTACGACTTTAATTGAATTTACCCTAACATTATGTTATACAGGTGTTTGACACATGGTTGGACAAACGAAAACAGCGAAGAACGAGAACTAGAAAGCGGAGCTTCTTCCCTCCATTGGTCTTCTCTTGGGAAGCGCTGGTACTCAGACGTGCCTACAGGGCCTGCTTACAGAATAGATTTCATTTTCATATTTAATAGGTACAGGTGCTTGACTTGCCTGAATGGGCCAATCGCAGGGTGGCCCTTCATACGGCGGCGCCATGAAATACAGCCCATATCGCTTGTGTGCATGTACTTCTTTAGCTTTCGCCCTCCAACCATCGCGCTCAAATATTACATCGGGAACTGTTCCAGTAAACTGCAAAAAAAATCGAGATAATCTATTGTCACTAATTGATTTGCGATTAACGTACCTACTGCTTAACGAGACAAATCCAACGAGCCCCAATGTGGGGCTATGTAACGTGTAGTTAACATTTTCAGGGACTTTGAACACTTTCTAACTTCATCATAATCTGTGAGACTAGCTATGGTATACTTAGTGTGAAACGGCCGAGCAAGTAAGATCTCACTTCAAAATGGGATCTTATTTTAATTTTAAAAAATTAAGCCTTCGTTTATGTATGATACGATTTAAATTAAAATTGTTTTAGTTGACAATGACCGACAAGTATCCAAATTTGTATAGGTTGCCCTAGGATAGGGGTCGGCAAACCGAGACACGCGAGCCGCGTCATAAAGGGTCAGTTGCGGCTCTTCAAGTTCTCCTAAAAAAAAATTATACAGTGAAAAATCTGAAACAGAAAACTGCGGCTCTTTGAGCTTTCGAAAAATCGATATTTTTCCAGCATCTGGCTCTTTGTCTAAAAAGTTTGCCGACCTCTGCCCTAGGACACTTTTCTAAGAGAATTTTGTATTGAACCCGGCCTATTGGTTGATACGTCACTGGCAGGAATTTTGCCGACAATTATCGTGTAAAAATTGCCTTAAAATAACCTTAACCTACCTTTTCACAAAACAGCAACATCTCCCCTTTCACAGGCACTGTGGGGTTCACCCGTAGAATCTTCAGCTCCGTAAATTTCTTGGTATCGTAGATAACGTTAGAGCACTTCGGTTTAAGTGGACGAGTGTATTTCGCAAAGTTGTGTCGGTCTTCAGCCTCGTTGAAGTCCTCGCCAGGTAAAAACACGTTGAAACAGAGACGAACAGCGCTGAAGTCGATGAGCTCGTGTCGCTGCATGTGTTGGAATTGCTCTGGAATGGCAAAAGTGAACTGTCAGACAGTCTTACAGGAATTGACCTAATCGTGCGCTACATGAAAATGAAAATGGAAATCTTTAGTCTGTGCCCTGTAGGCGTTTTCACGTGTCGGAGTCTACTAGCACTTCCCAAGAGACCCACTGTTGAGAAGAAGCGCCGCAAGATTAACATTCTTACATGGAACGTGGACGTCGTTCGGCTGAAATGATGATGAATGATGACTTTCTGCGCGCTAGTGTGATATCTACCTCTTTATAATACAATCAATGCTAATTTAGTATACACATACCTGGTCCTTGAGTTCGGCTCGCCTCACACCTGTTCGCATCCAACCTATTTTAGACTAAACTGCCCGTCCAAACGAGTAGATCGAGCGACATAATTATGGGTCCGAAACATGTCGGACCTCTTTGTGTGTATTAGGTATCTGCCAGGTATGAACCATCATGTTCATTATTCATTCACCTACATACACTACAATGTCTATTCACTAATATTAACTAATAGCTGCTTACTACCTCACAAAAATCATGTAAACACATTGTCTAGGGGACACGATTTATGTAGGAAGACATGTCGAAACTCTTTTGTGTGGTTACATATTTGTAGATATATATGTGTGGTTTTTTTTCGTAATAATTCTGACATGTTTTCCTGCAGAACTACGCAGATATTTTATATTATTTT
This sequence comes from Tortrix viridana, assembly GCA_963241965.1. NCBI lineage: Eukaryota > Metazoa > Arthropoda > Insecta > Lepidoptera > Tortricidae > Tortrix > Tortrix viridana. The sequence goes on along the minus strand of OY725179.1, from coordinate 963,941 downwards.
TATAGTTTTATATAATGCTAGAGTAAGTTGTATTATTGTCTTAAGTTTTATTTAAAAAATGACTAATTGTCGAGTTTCTTGCGGCGCTTCTTCTCAGCAGTGGTCTCCTCTTGGGAAGCGCTGGTAGATTTTGACTTACTGAATAAATATCTTTTATATTTTATCTTTTATAGGTACTTGCTTTTGAAAGGGTCTAGCCGCATCTCTATCCGGCGCTGCAGGGCGGCGTTGATGTCATCCCCAGACTTGCTCTTGACGCAGATGATGCCAACATTCTTGAAGGTGACTTCAGGCCCGTCGGCGACTAAGCACAAAACCCCCTTTTTGTTCACGTAGCGGTGGCCTTGTTCGGACCTGGGCGTTCTCCCCGATATGGTGTGAGGATGCACCCTGGAAGGATTTAATAAAATTGATTGAATAACTTAAGAGGACTGTGAACCAACTAGCCTTTTCATACAAACGGCGATCACGTTTTCCACCCCCTAAACGTTAACCGAATTCGCCCAATTTTTGATATGTGGTCAGTCGGAACAAAAACTATGTCCGTACGTTTCGTTTTTTAAATAAGTATTGATTAGTTATAAAGAGGTTATGGCCGAAATTACTTTTGTATGAAAGCAATAAAACGGGAATAAATCGAAATTTATTTATAATATTGAATAAAACAAAACGTACGGACATAGTTTTTGTTCCGACTGACACCGTGTCAAAAATTGGTCGAAATCCGGGGTAAAAAACGTTATCGCCGTTGGTATGGAAAGCCGTCACCTCACAATCCTCTTAATAATTAAACCCCGACTCACTTCAGGGACTCGAGAGCTTAGTTCATAGTATTTTGTTTAGATAATCAAGTAGGTAGGTATTTAAAGATTCAAGTGTGGGGTAAAATGGAGGGTTTTCATTGGTACTATTAATAATGGGGTTAAACACCGACAAATCTCGGCGCCATCGACGGACATTTTTTGCTGTTCTTTTTGTTTTACATTTTAGTTTGTGGTTGGAGTTGTGTTCTCCAGGTTGCTACCACCATCTTGCCCTTTTTACCTGCCATCAAGCAACAGTTCTCGCATGGTTGCGTTGCAGAGTGGATCAATCAATCAATCAATCAATCAAATTGTTTATTTGTGAAACATAGGTAGTAAGGATGGTACAGTCTTAAAATTATTTATCACTATGTTTAGCCATTAGGCATACAAATGTTCTATAGAATAAGCATAAGATACCTAAATAAATTAGAACATAGAGGCATTCCATCTAGTCCTCAGCGGGCTTAAGATGCAAGCACGAGATAAAATTCGACAGGTGCTAGTGAAATGAATATATATTTCATATTCTAACGTAAGACTTAACGCTTAAGGTTTAAAATAAAAGAGTGTCGTCCTGACTTTTATTACCTTTTATTTTTATTACTAAGCGACTATAGCGATTTTATCAAGACGGGACACTATTATTTTAAACCTTAAGCGTTAATTCTTACGTTAGAATATGGAATAGATGTATTTATTACCCTAGCACCTGTCAAAGTTTATCTCTTGCATGCATGCTAGGGTCCCAGGCCGCGTACTCCTCGAAAGCCCGCAGCGAGTCAAAAATATTTTTTTTTACTCCCGAATCAAAAAGTGTTATAAATTTAACGTGTGTATCTGTGTATTCGTGTGTTTGTGTATCTGTCTGTGGCATCGTAGCTCCTAAATGGATGGACCGATTTTTTTTGTTAGATGTCTCAATCGAGAATGTTCTTCGCTTGGTTTCCGTTGAGCCATTTAAGTGTTATGAGTTCTGAAAGTAGACGGAAAAATAGTGGAGAAGTAGAGTACTGCCCTGCTAAGCAAAATGGCGCTATCTCAGACAAAACTCCTGTAGCAATTGCAACCTTGTTACTAACAGGGGAGGACTGAATCTGCTTTGGCTATTGTTTTTGAGATACCGCTTTTTAGCTTAGGAGGGCAGAGTAGTCGGTCCCGGTTTTGTCGGGGGTTTCTTTAACTCGGTTAGGTTCCCAAGTAACACACAAGCTGTATAAGAGCTTATACAGCTATTATAACCCTAGTTTTAGCATTTTAAGGGCTGTATAAGCTCTTATACAGCTTGTGTGCTACTTGGGTTATGTACTCGTACAAAATACTTACAGATCGTTCTCAGGATTGACTAGGCAGACAATGATGAATATGGGTCCCTGGTAGAGGCCATATTTCCCTACGACGACGATGCTTGGGTACGTCAGACAGTCCGGGCGGCTGCTGACGCCGGGTATCGAACCCTGCGACCGCGACCCCTCCACTTCGGTCGCGTAGCGGAATCTGGAAAAATATGTTCATCTTTACTAATATTAGTTAAATCCGAAAGTTTGGTACGGAACTCTAAAAACGAAAGGTGTCGTGGGACACTGTTAGAACGAAGCTCCCCTTTTGCTATATGTACCTACCTTATATTATGTACCTACTAGCGGCCAGCCCTGGCTTCGCCTGGGTGCAATTTAAAAATAAAACTTACATACAATACAAACCTTGTCCTGACAATTACAAACATAACAAAAAAACCGGTCAAGTGCGAGTCGGACTCACGCACCGGAATTCCATATTTAAGTCCGAACTTCAAAAATATACTTTATTTGTATATAATGAACACTTCGTTTTATTTTTGCCGTAAAATATGAGTATCTATAAGTTAAGAATTTTTCAGATTTTTCGGTTTATAAACTTTGGAGATAAGGGGCGAGGAATAACGGTCATTATTTGCACATTTTTGGTTATAAATCAAAAAGTACGTCTCGGAAAATTATAACAAAAATATTTTTGCAATGTGCAGATTGAGTCCTTTCATATGACACCCCATTTGCTATAATCAAATCACTTTCATTTTTCAACCCCCCATTCTAGACCCCTTTTCAATTATTTATAAAATTAAATTCATATTTTTTTTACTAAAAACAGATGCGGGCAAGCCAGCTATAAAACTATGCCAAATTTCAAGTTGATAGCTTGTGTAGTTGCTGAGAAAAACTGCTGTGACATACAGACAGCCAGACAAACAACGAAGTCTCACCATAAGGGTTCCTTTTTTACAATTTTGGTACGGAGACCTAAAAAGAATTAGCCAATTCGGCTAACATATTCGGCAATTGATTTTTATTTATATATTACTAGCGACTCGCCCACACTTCGCTCCAGATATAATACACATAAATAAACCTTCCGTGAAAAATTATCTGATGGTGAAATTGGTGAAAACCGCATTAAAATCCGTTGCGTAGTTTGAAAGATCTAAGCGTCATACATACAAAGGTACAGACGGCGGGAAGCTCGACTTTGTTTATGTAGTGATTTATTATACAGGGTGTCCCAATATCAATAGACCACATTGACACTAGAGGTAGACCAGCCTAAGATGGACCGAACCAGACACTACTTTTTTTTTTTTTTGATGGAGTGGAAATGCGTTACGCATTGTCCCCACACCGAACCAGCCTAACATGACCTTAGTAAATATCGCATGGTTTTCAAGATTTGCCAGTTTAAAGTTATTTTCCAGTACAAACTTTAAACTGGCAAATCTCAAAAACCATGCGACTTTTACTGAGGTCATGTTAGGCTGGTTCGGTATCTCTTAAGCTGACCTAACCTCCGGTGTCAATGTGGTCTATTGATATTGGGACAGCCTGTATTCCTGAGGCCTACGTCAAAATTTCGATAGTTCGAAACAGAATCTTATGTCAGTCAACAAAAGTTAAGTCATTTTGACAATTGTCCTATATATAGGACGTTGGGCCGCAGGAGGATACTAGTTTTTGCCCGCGACTTCGTCCGCGTAGAAGTCGGTTCATCAATCTCTCGGAAACTGTAAATTTTTTCGGGATGTGCTATGCGCTATTCCAGACTATAATCTATCTCTGTGCTAAATTTCATCCAGATCCGTTCAGCCGTTCTGGCGTGATTGTGTAACAAACATCCATCCATCCCAACTTTCGCATTTAGTAAGAGAGACAGATTAAAAAACCTAAGGTTTATACGTATACCAAGCGACTCGTCTCGTCACGACGAGGCTACAGGTAAAACCCCTCCATCCGGTCAAGTTTCGATGCAGAGAACTGGTTTTTGCAATGAGGATGAGCAATGTTCGCTATGTAAAGGTCGACATTCACGGTCAGTTAAACTGATCAGTTGCACTGACGTACATCCAAAAACTGACCGTGATTGTGAAATCTAAAGTTGAAATTATACGAACTCAAGGTCAGCTTCTGGATGTACGTCAGTTGACTGATCAGGTTAACTGACCGTGAATGTCCACCTTAACTATGTATGTAACTATGTGGTGTCCCCTTGTTTTGCAGGAACTCATTTCATCGAATGTGTCGTTTCACCGAATTTTATTTAATCGAAATCTTATTTCTGCTAAAACCTTATTATTTTCAGGTCATCTTAAGCATGGGTTACGTAAGTTAGGTAATGGAAGGGTATCTCACCTGGCGACCACTAGGTGGCGGCGACCGGGTGGCGCGACCATGGTGTCCCGGTGTGATAGGGCCCTAAGAACCTTCGTTCCAAGAGAAATGTTACATAGTGAGCCAACATGTGGGTAATAATGAATTGATGGCGTACCTCTGCGCTCTGGGTGCTGGTTGCTCCACGATCTCGACTTCATATTCAGTGCAGTACCTTCGTTCAGGTAATAATATAGAACTCATCGCTCTGAAAATTATAAAAATACATAATAAGTGCCTAAGTACACATTCACGGTGCTTGCTGTTTAACCGAAATATTTCTGATCGAAATGCATCGTTTGCCGAATTATATACCACATCTATAAACAAAATAAATAAATATCAGGGACAATCTCACACAAATTGACCGCTAGTCCCAAACTAAGCTTTAGGCTTGTACTATGGGTACTAGGCAACGATGTACATACTTATATATAGAAAAATACATATTTAAATATATAGGAAAACATCCATGACTCAGGAACAGATACTCATCACATAATTTGCCCCTACCGGAATTCCAAACCCGGGACCGCTAGCGGCAGGGTTAGAATATGCTAGGTGGTCAAAAGTCATTAGCAGATATCTACTAATGAGTCATTAGATAAGATAAATAACATGTTGGAGGACCCTGGGTAATTATTTAATTACGCCTAACTTTCTATTGGAATGAGATTGAGATATCTCTATACGTATCTAACGTATTGCGGCGTCCCTCTCGTTGGGGTTAGGGAAAGGGTGGTGTAATAGGGCTATTTCTGCCAACTAGGTTAACCGCGTAGTCAAAACTGTCAAATAACTGATAAAGTCTGTCCTAAAGCGCATCACACACGGAGCTATAATATATATAATATAGGTCGGTATATTACGATATATTTGCCGTACTAGTTAACAGACTCCACACACGCAGCTATAATATATATTAATATAAATTATAGCTGCGTGTGTGGACTCTATCAACTAGTACCGAAAATATTCCTAAAATATAAGAAAATATATCGTAAGATGCCTTGCTATAATATATATTAATATACAAAATATATATTATAGCTCCGTGTGTGACGCGCTTAAAACGATGAGCTGACAGGCCGAGATCGGCCGGCGCGGTTAATCTGTGTTGCCCTTTAAATAAAATTGATTTAATATCAGGGACAATCTCACACAAATTGACCTATGCCCAAACTAAGCTCTAGGCTTGCATACATGCATAGAAAGCATGAACAAATAATCGTGTTATTTCACAAAAAACTGCCCTCTTCGGGAATCGAAGCCGGGACCGCTAGCTTCATAGGCTAACAAGACAAGATCTATGGACTAGAGATGGTCGCAAATTACCACTATGGAAAAAACACATGCGATTATCTTGAAATCATAATTATCTCATGACTATAACATGAAATTATGTTAAGTATATAGGTATAACGGCGGATTTCCTGACAAATAATGAAAAAATCAAAAACCTAAATGAAAAAATTAATTTACATCCTAAAAGCACCTTTTGGTGAAGAGGAACTGATGATGAAGACCAGAGATGACCACCGGAACTCCTTAGTCGAAAGTGATTCACGCCTGCAATAAGATTGCTTTATTAAGAATATGAAGCTACTTTTATACTCATTCATTATAATGTATGTGGTGAATGCATCCTATACAACTAAACGAGAAACGATCTAGCTAGGTCTCATATCTGCGGGGTAAATTCGTTTTCCCCGTATTTTCACGAAAAAATATTTCCCGGTAGAGTTGGACTTCTACGCCGAGACCCGCGGGATTGAACCCCAAAGCTATGAACCGGTTTTTTTTGTTTTCTTTCTGTTTTTTTTTGGTAAATCTTTTTCTATTGTTTTTTTTTAATTTTTTTTTTGACGTGGATAAGTACATACCTGTTTTCGTTTTAAAATAGGGGAGGTCAATTTCATGAACACTCATGTGCACCAAGAAAGAAAAATGAACACAGACAGCTACAGCTAAGTATCTAGCATACTTAGTGCGTGTCAGTTTATACTGGAAGTAATTTTTTATGTGATGTAACTACAAATTAACGGTTTCCGGATTTTTTGCTTCTTGCCAAATTTCAAGATTCTAAGTCAACGGGAAGTACCCTATAGGTTTTGATTCCCTTGAGATTCCCTTCAATATGCGGCATAAACGGCCGTATCTTTTGATCGCGTTGACTTGGTTGTTTGATTTTTTTTACTGATTCAAGGGATTTATTTATTTATTCGTATGGCAATTATTATGTACACATTGTTGAAAAATAGATGTCATAGGCATATATCCAAGTTTCTTAGCCATTTGGCGGCGTCGGGGGTAAAAAGGATGAAGTCATCGGGGTGACCAGGATAAGCCCGCAGGGGGCACTCCCTCGTGATGTGCTCGATGGTCTGGGACTCCGCACCGCAGTCGCAGCGGGGGGATTCGGTCCAGCCACATAGGTGTTTATAATGGGCGCATCTACCATGGCCGGTGCGAATCCTGTTCAGTGTACACCAATCGCGTCGGGGCAACTCAAGGGATAACAGACCTAAGTATTTGATATGAATTTCAACTTGATACCTTTATGTGTTCCTGAGAAAAAGGGTCTGGACAGACACACAGACAGACAGACAGACAAACGAACAACAAAGTGATCCCTAACCCTAGTAACCCTTATGGGTTACTTTTTTTTATTTGAGGTACGGAACCTAAAAAACGAACGAATAATGAGGAAACGACTTGGGCCTTTTATTAAACTTTGATTAAGAAATTAAACTAAAACATGGTTGTGATTTGGGATACCTAGGCACAGACCTATCCCAAATGGGATGAACGAAAAAAAAAACGTCTATGGACTATTATGAACTTATTGCGTATTTACCGTGGCTGGATGTTCCGATAACCACGACCTCGACCTCTCGATTATTTAAAAGGTTCACTCACACAACATTTCACTGTATCAAAGTTTTATACATAATATAACAACACACTTTAAAGAGATAGTGTTATCAAAACTGTGTTTTAATTAGATATACCTAGATTATAAACTATGTAAAGGTTTGTAAAGTATCACTTTTGTTTTTTTTTCATGATAATTGAAGCGTTTTTCAACGCGCGCGGCTCCTTGCGCGGGTCGGGCGGCACTGGGCTGTTAGCCCGTTGCTGTTATGAATGAATGTTAAGTATGTTACTCATTTTTATACAAGCTTTATCGACGATGTGAAACTAAGGCGGCCAACGGCGGCGAACATTATTTTAAATATAAATAGGTATTACACATTTTCCGTTTACGGCACAGACAGCCGCACACGGTCAATGATGGCTTGTCAACTCGACAAGCTATGAAATGTATTTGTACGGACGGAACTATAATATATAATATATTACGGAAAATATAGGTACGAAAATATATCGTAAGATGCCTTGCGATAATATAATGCGTTAATATATATTATATATTAATATACCAAAATATATGTATATTATAGCTCTATGTGTGCCGCACTTTAGAGTCAGCTACGATATTTTTTACTTCGTAGGTATTGTTTGGAATGAGGGACATGCGGGACTCGAATCTAGGCCTTTTCCGGGACATTTTTTAATAAACATTCAAATGCGAGATCGAAGCATGAAATTCGGGACTGTCCCGCAGAATCCGGGACGGTTGGCCGCCTTGTGAAAAGGAAACTGATAATAATATTATTTTATTATTTATCACATCACCGTTTAGCATGCATGCACAAGATAAAATTTTACAGGTTATCATGTTAATGATAATGTGTTATTGTAACGTAATCTATCCAGATGACACAATAGAGATACCTTCGTCAAATTCAATGCGCCTGTTAGTTCTCTCGATGGCTTTATACCCCTTCTATACGGTCGGGCGGTTGGGCAAACCGAGAAGGACGCAGCTATCTGTCAGAATGAGATAGTAATATTTACATCTCGTTCCTACAAATAGCTGCATCCCTCTCGGTTGGCCCAACCACCCGACCGTATAGAAGGGGTATAACAGTGTCAGAAGGGCGCTAGTTCGAGCCTACGCTATGGTTGATCTTTTTGTATTTTAAATTTAGTAGAATAGTAGAATGTTAAGGTAAGCCGTCAACGAATGCATTTGGAAGTCATTCCAGCTCGTGTTTCTAAGGAATGCACACCATAGAATAGAATAGAATAGAATAGAATGGAATGGAATGGAATGGAATTGAATGGAATTGAATGGAATTGAATGGAATTGAATGGAATGGAATTGAATGGAATGGAATGGAATGGAATGGAATTGAATTGAATGGAATGGAATGGAATGGAATGGAATGGAATGGAATGGAATGGAATGGAATGGAATGGAATGGAATGGAATGGAATGGAATGGAATGGAATGGAATGGAATGTAATGGAATGCAATGGAATAGAATAGAATAGAATAGAATATAATAGAATAGAATAGAATAGAATAGAATAGAATAGAATAGAATAGAATAGAATAGAATAGATCTTTTTATTTCAGACAACTTAAAGCCCATAGATTTACATACACTTCAGGAAATTACATTTATCTTTACACATTAAATTCAATTAAATTTAAAATTAAAATATTTACTTCAATAACATTTAACTAAAAATTAAATTAAGTTAAATTAAACAACTCCGCCGCTGTGAATCCCGGACTCGTTATTGTCGTTTTATTTGCCTCAGCCTTGTTCATCTCCGCGCCGTTGGTCCCTAGAGAGATTTTACGAAAAAGTTATTCTTAAAAAGGTAAGCAATGTCATTTATATTATTTTTGCCATTAACACTCACCATAACATTGTGCTCTCCATGCTTTAGCTAACCGAAATTTTATTAAGCGTGTCTCACAAAATGCAGTAAATATGTTTAAATGGCTTACCAATTGATTTTAGAGCAGCTCAATATGACATTAATTGCTGATCAAATTTTGATATTTTAGCTGACCGTAATTTGATGACCAAATGCATTTTTCTGCTGACCAAAACGTCAATATTCTGTCATATCCTTTTTTAAATCAAACTGACGATCAAAAGAAGGTTAAATTAAAATTGACTCAGGTACGAGACTCGATTACATAGTTGTGTACCTACGTAAGTATTAGTTACATAAAAAACTAAATAGATAAATAAGTGTAGATATTATGTAATAAACTACAAGACAAAACATATCTTTCTTTCGTTGTTATTCGTACTCAATAAACAAAATTGAACGGCAATAAAACATTTAAAAATAATTGCATTTTTAACCGACTTCAAAAAAAAAGGAGGTTCTCAGTTTGACCTGTATGTTTGTATGTATGTATGTATGTATGTATGTTTGTCCACGATTATCTCGCGTTTGGCGGAACCGATTTAGATGCGGTTTTCAGCAAAGTATTTGTTACATTCTGGAGAAGGTTTTGGTATACAAGAATAATGGATACCACGTGACGTCATCCGCATGGATCCGTTATTAAGCGATATATTAGTTCAACTCGACCGATTTTGTGTTGACGCGATTTTTTTAGTGATAGTTATAAAGTATCACTAAAAAGCGAAAAAAAAAAATGTAATAAAAAAAGACAAAAACATTTTTTTAATTAAAAAATAGAAGCGTCTTCAAAAAAAATCCACTAAACAAGACTAAATAATGACCGGCTTCCTAGGAATTGCCTATTTGATGGGTGCCTAATAGGTACATGGAATATATCGAAGTCGGTGGCAAGAATCATGTGACATTGCTATTGTGTAAACCTACTTGACACCAGCTTAGATATATTCCATTTACCTATTAGGCACCCATCAAATAGGCAATTCCTAGGAAGCCGGTCATTATTTAGTCTTGTTTAGTGGATTTTTTTTGAAGACGGTTCTATTTATTTTTTTTATTATCAATTTCCTTAAACGCTCCTGTTTATGAGACTGAGAAGCGAGCTGGTTTGTATCTAATTGCCACGGTTATTTAGTCCTTATCTGGCGCCAGCCATGGCTTACAGCCATCTGGCGGAGGAAATACCCTTGCACATTCTCACCGTCTGCCCGTCCATAATGCGTCACCGTAGCTCCTCATTGGGAAAGCACATATTGTGCCCAGAGGAGATCAAGTATCTCAGCGCCAAAAATGGAGTGATTCCCATTTGTTCCGTAGAACAATGACGTCATAGGACAAAATTATATTTTAACTTCCTAATTATTCCATAGAACATTTAGGATTCTGGATTATCATTTGTTCTATAGAACTGTTATGCCATGGAACAAAATGATATGGCAGTGTATCACGTTGTTCTATAGAATACATGGGAATATTCATTTTCATTTGTTACTATGGTATTGACATTTACAATAATACAATTAGGTTATAATACAATAGAAAAAAATAATTAAAAATAAACAACTAAACTCAAAACATAATGCATATTTGTTTCGACTTGACAACCATTCCAATAATTTGAATCCGTGAAGTCGATGCCCAATCCTCGGAAAGTGTTAAACTATTCCTTGTAACATTACGTCACTCCACGGAATTAAAATCGACTAAAGTTACGTCAAGTAAAATACTAAAAATGTGTTTTTTTTTAATATAGAACTACTAGGAAATGCTGTTTTATGATGGAACAATGTGGGAAAAGAGACGTCTTATTTTGTTCTATTGCGTCACTGGTAAGTAAGCTGAAGTAAAAAGCTAATATGTAGTTCTATAGGACTATTTGGGAAAATATATTAAATTTTGTCCTATGACGTCATTGTTCCATAGAACAAATGGGAATCACTCCAAAAATGTCCTGCAATTCCTTGAATTAACAGGAATAAGTGGAGAACTGTTGGTTGTGGCGATCACAATAGATCAACTCTGGTCGCAGTGACACTAGGTTATTACCTTGAATAGCCGCTCCCTGAATAATAATAATAGTCCTTATTCCGTCATATATGTATATGTATACATTTCATAGTAGACTAACGGCCGCACTAAGAGACGTCAATTAACTTTTAAGTTTGATTAAAGTTGCTGGTTGCTGCTGTCAGTTTCTTTGCTATAGCAATAGAACAAGACGTAACAACTTTAATGAAACTTAAAAATTAATTGACGTCTCTGAGTGCGGCAGTAACTTACTACTTTAATCGATCGCATCATTCGCATCATCACCCACGTGACCCACCAATGGAAAATCTGTAGGAAAAACCCACACGTGGTACGACAGCAATAAGTATGGACTTGAGCAATTATTTTATTGTCTTCCAAAGGATCGTTGGTTGATCTTTTATTAATTTTTACTTAAATTATTTAACCCCCAACAAGGTTCTCTGGTGGGCCCTACTACTGTATTTAGGCACCCTACCTTGTAAGAAAAAAAAGAGTAACATAGTTATTTTAGTCATGTGTGCATGAAGTCAGAATAAAACCAAATAAGTATATAAACGTTTTAATGAGTTTTTGCGGTATGGAAATATGGTGGCTTAACTATTTAAGTCCAGCGATATACAAACAGGCATGTCTCATTTTGGCAAAAATAGCTTTAGGATAAATGATAATTAGAGCTAACGAACGCATTCCAGTTAAAATCAAACTTTTTCTTGCGAATTGAATATAATGTCATTATGACAAGGTTTTTTCCATTATTGGTACTTGTTCATTATTCATTTACAAAAAGTAGCCTGTCCTTCCCCGGAACTCGGACTGTCTCCATACCAAATTTCATCGAAATCGGTTCTGCGCGTGTAGCCGTGAAAGCGTAACAGACAGACAGAGTTACTTTTGCATTTATTTATTTATATTATTGAAGTTAAATGAACACTTGTAGAGGATGGCCTGAAACGGATTGAAAACATGTTTCAGGCGCCTGAAAACAACGGCAACTTGGTCGAAATTTTGATAATGTGGTGATAGAGTTACCTCTGAAACGGACTGAAACGATATTTCAGCTTGCTGAAAACGCTTCCAAAGCACCGAAAATCGCGATAGAATAACCTCACGGATTTTTTTTATCGGTAATAATGAGTACTTTATTTTATATTATGTAAGTATCATAAAAGCTTTTGCCTGCAACTCCGTCCGCGTAGAAGTCGTTTATCGCTGCTCCCTCGGGAACTCCAATTTTCCGGAATAATAAGTACCCTATGTCCTTCCTCGGGACTCAAACTATCTCCATACCAAATTTTATCTAAATCGGTTCAGCGGTTTGAGCGTGAAGAGGTAACAGACAGACAGAGATTTACTTTCGCATTTATAATATTAGTAGTGATTATCCTTAATCCTTTCTCTTACGTTCACAGTTTAAGTGGTGCTACACGGACTAGCTTACAAACGATACAGTGGAAGTAGTGGTACAATTGCTACAATCACGTCACACGTTAAGGGGTGGGGAGGGGGTCTATGAAGTGTGACATTGTGTAACAAGGGGTGGGAGGAGTCATACATTTCGTGACGTCACATGTAAAAATCTAAAATAATGAAATGCGAACTTTAACTCTTATTTCTAGATGTAAAATATGTGACATCACACAACACAAGAGGGGGTCTCACAAATGAGACCTGTGGCAAGGACCGGGGGATAAAATTCGTGTGACGTATTTATGGAAGGACAGACGCGGATCAAGGATGACCTCCCCCCCTAGATCCACGTTTGGTAAAGGAGTAGTGAATCTGTCAATGCGTGCGCTGTGACACGCATTCATATAAATTTGTCATCAAATGGTGAGTCAAAGCTATACTGCCGTCCGGAAGAAAACGGCAGTATAACAGTACGAAGTCCATGTGCGTATGCGCCGCTTTACTACCAAAGGCAATATAGCGAATAATATTGTCCTCCCAGGTCTACATTGATGAATACAGCAATATTGCAGTATACATACAACACCTCCCATACTAAACATCGTCAGCTGACTAGCCAAAATGTATGGGAGAGTCGTTTTTTTCGAGATTTCGGGGTTGGTCCCATATTGAAAGTTAGTCAGTATGACTAATTGATTTAATGTCCAAAATTTGGACACTGAATTTAATTTCACCCTGTATAACATTTTGCAACAAAATCTCCTCTAAGAAGGAAAATATGTCTTAAAATGGTTCAGCATATTTTCCTTCTCATATGACATTTTGTTTTCATTTTATTTATTATCATGTTACAAAATGTTATATAACGTTAGTGTGGACGCACTATAATAGGCCCTTGATGACAAGGAAGAGGGAGGAAGTTGATTAGAGGCGCTGTACCTACTACGCGCATATTCTCACGATTTTGTATCGAGAGTGCACATATGCAAATATATCCGATTTGATTCTATGCGGCCGGAATAATAATAAATATTAGGTTTGGTAATAAGTACCAGAAACTGAGCGGAACTGTTAAGCCAGGTATTCACTCACCACACAGACGTTTATAGAAACATTAGAAACATTACAAACAATGTTTCAGCCTACCTACACGGTGTGGACGGAACTGCTTCGAACTCAAAATAAAAAAACAATACGTCACACGATTGTTAAGATTTCTACCCCGTCCGCCCCCTTTGTACACATTTTTCCCATCTTTTAACACGTGCTGTCACGTTTAGTAAGACCCCCCTCCCCCTACGAGCGTTTAAGGGAGGGAGTCTAGAAATCTTAAAAATCGTGTGACGTAATTTAAGCGCGTCACACACGGAGCTATAATATATAGTTTGGTATATTACCTAATATATATTATAGCAAGGCATCTTACGATATAATGGTCGTATAGTTTAGGTATATTTTCCTTACTAGTTGACAGAGTCCACACACGCAGCTATAATATATATTATAGCTCCGTGTGTGACGCGCTTAATGATCCGTGTATCAAACGGTAGTAGGTACTTAATATGTACGTCTAATGTTGTTGTTGTAGGTCACAGGCTAAAGGCTTCGTCATACAGCCAGCAGAAAACAAATAAATAAAGTAACTATAGAGGGAAAGAGTGGCGACTCTATAAATATAAATGTTAGCTAATTTTCTATTCAAACTTATCTTAGCTGATTTTCGGTAGCTCAGACTAAAGACATAGTTTCTGTAACTCAAGAACCAATTAGTCGTGATAGTTTTCCTTTTAAATTCATTATACGCGCTTTAATTTAAGATATTTTTCAGATTTTTAGCATTTGTACGATAGTTTTGGCTGTAGGGAGGGGAGGACTTTTGACTCTCACAAACGGATCCCTTAATCAAAAAATTGATTTTGCGAACACGTAATATTTGCCTTATTTGAAATATCTATCCAACGACACCCCACACCATGGGGTAGACGAGGAAAAAAAAAACCATCCCCACTTTACGTGTAGGGGAGGTACCCTAAAAAAACGGACAGACGGACGAACATGGCGAAACTATAAGTGTTTCTAGTTTGACTACGGAACCCTAAAAATGAGGGCGCTGTTCGGAATGAAATTGGCAACATGATCCAAGGTTTAATGTAGCCTGTGATAGTTGCCATTTGAACATAGCTTTAGTTCAACCTGCACATTATAGATGGCAGCACTTGTCATACAAGCAAACTTGACCTTATAGTCGCCACTCTTGCCCTCTATCTATAGTTACTTACTTTACTCTTTGGAACGCGTCGCGCTAAGAACACGCCGCGCGGCTTGGCGCGATCGCGCCGCGCTCTCTATGTAACGACTGTCTGGCGACTCACGCCGCGCCCGGCAGAAAAATCATGCCGTGCCGCGCTGCGGTGCGGCCGAGTTGTGCTGGCGCGGCGCGCCTGCTGCGTCGCGCGGCGCGACGTGATCCTGTGTGACGGCCCTGCATACAACTCCTTGTTAATTCCCACGCTAAGAACGCGCCGCACGACGCTGCAGGCGCGCCGCGCAGGCTGTATGACGAAGCCTTTAAAGACCCCTGACTCTGAACGAAATAATTGAAGAGCTGGAGTATTGTGAGGATGAGCCTCTTCCAGACTCAATTACAATTTTTCCGCCTGAAAATTTTAACGGTTATGTAACCGACGAGGATTCTGGTGATGAAAATATTGTCACTTCATAATTTGCAGGGTTCTCAACTAAGGGCTCAGGCTGAATTATCTGTCGATGCCGACGACCTCTCATGAAGTGATGATGATGAAGAATAGTGTTCCGATACCCCAGCTGGCTACTTAAGCGCCCAAGGCAGGATCTGTCAAGGATCTGCAGGACCTTCTCCGCCGCCCATACAAGAACTTTTCGTAGCAAAAAATCAAGTTTACACTTGGCGCTCGCAAGATAGGTATAGGTACCTAAACATAGAAATCATATACGTCGCGCACTAGACGCCCGCTGAGCGGCTAGCACATCTTGTATTTTTCGGCTATTCCCAGTTAAAATCGAAAAGGTTCCAGTTCGAATCGATTAGGTGTGGACAACCAAATCTCGAGGGTGTGGACAGCTGGGAATTATTATTCCCAGCTGTCCATTCTAGACAACTGGGAATAGGCCGTATTTTTTCGCTTGCCGCTCGGTACTTCTCTATCGTTACAGACGAGATAGAACGAGAGATCCGACAAACAAGTCATAGAGTACTTTAGAAACAAGTCGCGGACCACTCGTGCTAGCCGTCCAGAGAGCTTATTGCCTAACGCACGTGCGCACTCGCGATCGCGATCGATTTAAAAGTGGAACAATTGTTTTCATTTTGTAGGCAGACTTGCCTTCAACTGTCAAAAATGAAAGCGATCGCGATCGCGAGTGCGTTAGGCAATAAGCCCTCAGGTCCCTTATCATGAGAGCACGAGATAAAATTTGACAGGCGCTAGGGAAATGAATACATCTATTCCGTATTCTAACGTAAGACTTAACGCTTAAAGTTTATTAGTGTCCCGTCTTGATAAAATCGCTGTAGTCGCTCAGTAAAAAGGTAGGTAATATAAGTCAGGACGGGACACTTATTTTAACCTTAAGGTCTTACGTTAGAGTATGGAATAGAGTATTCATTTCCCTAGCACCTGTCAAATTTTATCTCGTGCATGCGTGTTAAGCCCGTAGTAGCCGCAGCGACCAAGTGCGCGACGTGCATTGCGTGACGACGGAGTTATCATAAAAATATACTTACAGCTTGACAAAAATGAGCGTTGTTCGCAGTAGGTCTATCGGGGCCTACCCCGGTATAAAAATTTTACATTTACCCTTAATATTAAATTAATTTAAAAATGTTATACCTTGATGGTATGCGAGGATTATGAGTTGACAATGGAAAGCCATTCGAACGGCGATTACGTTTTCCACTCCGAACCACCAAACCAAACCAACCAACCAATTTTTGATGTGGTCAGTCGTAACAAAAACTATGTCCGTACGTTTCGTTTCTTAAAATATTTATTAATTATAGAGAGATGGCCGAAATTACTTTTGTATGAAAACAATAAAACGAGAATAAATTGAAATTTATTGATAATATTGAAAAAAGAACGTAACGTTCCGGTTGAAATCGATTAACATTTAAGCTTTCGGCACACCAAACGCGTGTCAGGCGCGTCGCGTCGCGTCGCGTGGCGTGAGCAACGCAGCACCCGGCACACCGCAGGCAGCAGGCAGCGTTTCGAACGTGTACCAGCGCTGCGCACGCCTCGCGGCTGCGTTCGGTGTGACTTGCTGCGCGGCGCGCGCGTACCCCCACCACGCGTTTGTAAAAAAATACGACTAGTACCCGCGCCGACACCGCGCTGATGCGACGCGTGCCAGCGCGTGGCGACGCGCTGCCCGAGTTGTCTGCGGCGACTGCGGCGCGAAGCAGCTCGAACGCGTGCCCTGCGCAGGCACGCGTTACTTTTTGGTGTGCTGGGTTCAATTTGATTTGTTGTTTTACAACATGCGCGGGCCCGCGTTCAAAGCGCGACGCGCCTTACACGCGTTTGGTATGCCAAAAGCTTTAGGAAGTGGAAAGCGTTATCGCCGTTTGTATGGCAAGCCGTCAACTCAGTCCTCTTACGCCGGTAGCACATCTCCGCCGCGGAACTGTAGTAGCGAAACTCTGGGGCAACGAAATAAAGTTCAATATCGTATTAAATATCACGATTTCGCCACAGTATGTAGTATGTATGTATATAGGTATATTACAATATTTTTTCCTTTTTTTTTTTTTTTTGGAGCGAACCATATCCGTTGTCCTGCCCGGACCGAGTTCGAGTGTCTGTTACGGGTATAAACGACCTCAATTCACCTCACCTCACGTTACGTGATTTATGGACGCCTCCCTCGTGTTTTGTCACACATGGCGTGTAAGATTAAAATGCTGTATACTGTACCCGTAGCACTAAATAAATTCAAAGGGTCTACGTATAGCGGTAGCGTTACTCGAGCATGGCCTAAGCCAATATCAATCGATTAACGCACCCAGTTTACACAGATACGTTGCTTTAGGTTCGTGCTTAGCGTACTGTTATTGGCGTAAAAATAATGGTGGAATCCTACCAGTTCAATTAAATGGTAAAATTCAATTTTCTCTTTCTGCTCTTGTATATATTGTATTTTTTTTTATACAATTCTTACAAAATCAAAGTCGAGGCGACGCGTGCATGTTGGTTGTCATGATTAAGATCTTCGACTTTGTTAATTGGAAATTATTTAATAAAATTTGGCCAAACCAATTTTAAAACATTGACAATAATATCGAAACAACAGTACCTTTGTGTGAATATCGCGAAAGTTTAACTGCCGCATTGAGAGACGTCAATTAATGTTTAAGCTTGATTAAAGTTGCTGCGTCTTATTTTATTACTGTAGCAAAGCTAGTGACATCAGCTACTTTAATCAAACTTTAAAGTTAATTGACGTCTCTGAGTGCGGCCGTAAAACAAACAATATCAAAACAAGTATCTTATATAAATAAAGTTTAAACCAATCTCAATAATTTTTACTCCACTAGCCAAATACAAGATAATACTTAAAAAATCTACTTCCAATTAAAAAAACAACACACTTTGTCTATACCTAACCTAACCAGGAAAACCACATTGAACACTCTGTTTAATAAAAACATCGGCCATTTGTTTATGGCCGCCATGTCTGTCAGTTCACTCGTAGGTAATTCTTTTTTTTTTAGTACCATAAATCAGGGCGTATCATTTTTAACAACATCCACGGATATATATCCTCACCACAACGTCGGATTTATCCGACTCGACCACAGTATCCGTAAGATTGATATTCGCGGTATTAAAAAAAAAATACTTTTTTGATTGTTTTTTCAAGCTAAATTTATTATGAAACTACTTGTATAGAGGTATTATTTTTACTTTACATTTTTTCACAACAACAGTTCTTGATTAGGATAAAATTAACAATTTCGCGAATAAAAACTCGCCTAGCGGGTTTCTAGCAACTTTGTTCACATGCCGACTCGGGATGCGGGTTTTTTCTGTCTCTAAGGTGCAGCTTGGCAAAAAGAAAGTTCAAATGGTAACTATGGTGGTATTTTTGTATGAACAAACTAAGTATTGCTAATGAAAATAAATGTAGTTCCAATTCTACTCTTCTGTCAAGCTGTACACTTTTTAAAAGGTATCTTATGGCGATTATTTCCATAACATTTGTTCGTATTTAAGATTAAACAGTCTAGATTTCGGTAGCAGTTATGAATAGACTGGTATTGTATATCCTTGTATTTTTTCATGTTGCCTAATAGTCATTTCTAATATAATAGAAACGGTATTGGCTTGTCGCATTCATAAAAAAAATATGTATGTGCAATAAAAGGTATCTATGCACCTTAATTTGTTGTAATTCTGTCACACTTAAGTTTTTCACCTTCCAAAATTCAAGAATGATATAAAACATATATGAATGAAAATTACTTCGTATGTTTCAGCCACAGTATTGTAAAAGTGTTTGGTGTTTAAGACTATACATACAATAGTATTTTATTTAACTGATACATAATGAGAGGCCTTAAAACACGAGTGTGGTTTTATGATATGAGCCGAAAGCGAATTCCATAATAAGATCACACGAGTGTTTTAAGGCTTAATTATGTACAGTTGCATACATTACTTTATCTACACACAAATTATAAGTACTCTAAGATGTGTTTAGAAGCCGAAGGCAAATGACCTGCATAGCTCAAATTCAAGATAGGTTTACAGGCGGCACAACAAACAAATGACGACAAAACAAACCTGTCACGAATATGAATGTTTTTTTTTTTAATCATAGACAAACTAATAAAGTCCCTATTCTAATGTCGTTCGAAATCAAAATGCCCTACATATTTTACTTAATTGACTTTTCAATTGATACTAGAATTGGGGCCTGTTTAAATTGTGTCGGTTTTGGAAGATGTTCCAAATTTGAAACTCATAACTTTATCAAAATTTATATCGTAATTAGAACATTATGTTACTGCTACAGATAAGAAAATTGTCATAGAAAAATTGATAGTTGTAATGCTGGTCATTGCCAACGGATTCTGAACGCATTATAGAGGACTTATGATATGTGTAGATAAAATATGTAAAACAATTGTAAACACAATATTTCCAGTACTTTTATTACTTAGTTATTCATTGATTATAGGGAAACCAGAAAAGTTTGACAAATATTTTTAATATAACTATTTATTATAATATAAATATTCGGCGCAGAGATGCGCCGAATGTTAGTTCGGCCGAATACGAATATTCCGCCGAACGTTCGGTCCCGCTCTTGCCGAACCGAATATTCGGAATTATTCGGTTCAATTTAAAGCTTTCACCTGCCGGCCGTAGGGAACAAGTTTGTACAGGTTCGCGCGGCAACAGCAAGTTGACAACAAGTTATCGCATTACTTCTGTTTACATTTCGTCGTCGTTTGTTGTGGAGCTAGTGACAGTGGTATAATTATATGTTACGTTTACGTATGACTAATCACACGAATATTTCTATGATTAAATTAATTGTTCGGAAAATATTCGGTAATTGAACCGAAAAATCCGGCCGAATGCGAACATAAAATTATGCCGAATGTGCCGAATACCGAATAATTACCGAACGTTCAGCGCATCTCTAATAATTTTCATCCAGTCCTGAAAATAGAGACAAAATGCACCAAGTAACGTTAAATTTCTCTAGTTTGTTTATAATACTTATTTCTGTTCAGATGGCCGACGAGGCCGAAGAGTTCGCGAGTGGCGTCCGCGTACCGGAAGACA
Organism: Tortrix viridana; assembly: GCA_963241965.1. Taxonomy (NCBI): domain Eukaryota; kingdom Metazoa; phylum Arthropoda; class Insecta; order Lepidoptera; family Tortricidae; genus Tortrix; species Tortrix viridana. Next base: position 943,391 of record OY725179.1, on the reverse strand, counting down.
CAGCATAGGCACACCTGCGACAAGGTGGACCGACGATGGTTAAGGTTGCGGGCAACCGATGGATGCAAGCGGCGCAGGACCAAGCCTTGTGGCAAACCTTGGGGGAGGCCTCGTCTTTCGGCTGAAATGATGATGATGACTCATTTCTTTAGAAAGAAAAGTGCATACCCAATTTTTTTATTCTTATATAAGTAGCACCTATAGTGAGCGTTGTTTCTGTGTCCGTTGAAATTAGGACTGAGTTTTTCAATGCAATAAAAAAAAAGGCATCTGTCCATATATGCGGACAATTTTGCCAATGTCAGTTTTTGAGATACCTAGTACAGTATTCGGTTTTTGTAATATTGTTCGGTTCTTGTCCTGATAAATGGGAGATCTGTGGCGAGTGTCAATCGCCACAAGCTCCGACCACTCCGCCGCGCTCCACTCCGCCACGCTTCACTTCTCAACAGGGAAGCCCAAGATGGCGCCCGGCTCAGCAAAAACAATCGACACGCGCAGCAACCAACACTTCCGCCACAGAACTCAGACTGAGTTTATGGCCCCTAAATATTATGATTGTTATTTATTGATACTTCACTGGTTTCACTATACCTGAATAAGTAAGTCATGTCATACATAATATCATTAATTGATTATGAACTAGTATCTGAATCCAAAAATCTTAACTATAAGTGAGACCTTGTAACATTATATTTACAAAACTTATACATAATAATAAAATGATTCAACAACTATTCTAATTTAAAGATATTGACATGATATGGTAACAGTTCTTAGGGCACCATTCTAAGGCACTTAAGTTGGATTTTTGATAAGTCCATACTCTTAATAAATGACCACTCAAATTCTTTAATGTGGTTTCAAACATTCTCACTAAGTTTTTTTTAATTGAGTCGAGATACAAGCGTTTCCTGCATAGGTAGGTTCTCAGCAAAACTACTATCCAATGCCATGAAAGTTACACTCTGAATAAGATTGCAATACTCAATATATCTCTTGTTTTACTCACTGCAGAGAAAAGGCTATCATTCTTGCCACTTATCAGAATAATATTTGCTTGCCTATTGTAGCAGCTATATCTTTGTAGATTGTAAAATAAAAGACACTTCATCTCATTATCAGATGTTTTAACTCTTTATGCTTAAAGTTACTAGCTTACTTCTCGTGTAGTTTCACAAACTTCTGTTATACAAAGCGAAATCTTTATACTTGATAATTTCGACCACTCCGGAAACTTCTGCACACTGTCTGTTGTTATTGTTACACACACTGTTACTTCATAAAGATAGCTGGCAACACTTTCACTTCACTAACACTGTCTGGTACTGTTTTTGTATTCACAGTTGGAGATCACTAGTGGAGAGCTGTCTCATGCTGTCTGTGAGTTCGGGGCCGTTGTTCAGCATAGCGATGATTCCGGAGAGGTCTGCGGAGTTGAGGTTTTGGAGGCTATCTCCTGCTTCCATGGGCTGTTGGGACTGTTGCTGTGGACAGAGGGCAATCAAATAAAATGTTAATTTTGTTATCTTGGACATTTATGACGAATTTCACCAACAACTTAACAGACGATTAGTGTTAACAGCTGTCAAAATGTATGAATGAACTAACAGTCGATTAACATTTAACATCGTTTTTATTCAATAACTAAACATTATTGCCCTTACTAATAAACGTTGAATAAGCGCTGAGTAGTTATACCATGCTTTGTCCTTATCTGTCGAATTCAAATGTCACAATGACAGATAAGGACAAAGCATGGTATAACTACTCAGCGGTTACTCAACGTTTATTAGTAAGGGCATATGACAGCACAAACAGTTTGGTGCCTCTATTTAAGTATGCATGATACTTGTAATAAGAAACACCACTCTTCCATAAATGTGGAACTACTTTTGTTTGTGTGTGTGTGTGCGCGTATGTTTATGTTTTACATAATAATTTAAAGCTATCACGACACAGGTTAGGCCTTAATCTACTTCGTCAATTTATTCTTGCACTCGTGATACGTGGAGGGATAGATGTTAAATGTTAATATATATATTTGTTTATGTCATTATATAGCTTAGCAGACTGTGCGGTATATTGTCTACCTGCATAGGCGGTTTTGGTCACCAGCGTGGAAATTATATTTGGCTTTCTTGTTTTTTTTGTTGAATCAAGTTCATACGTAATTGTTTTGTTTTTTTAAAACTACATATAAAATATACTTAAAGCTTTCTTACAGACAAAAGGTCACAGGTTTCATATAACTCGCTGGTTGGAAATGTGTAGGGTTAAGTACATCACCATAAAGTAAAGTAAAGTAAAGTAAAGATTTATTTACCAAAATAATTACAGTACAATAACAAAAGTAACTTTGACTCCACACTAGGCTAGGCCTGTATCGTGGCAGCCAAAAACAATACAAATAATTACCGAGGGAATTGCGGTCTGTATTCTAGGAAGTAGGTACGAGTATATAATATAAATTTAAAGAGGGTATTCTAATGCTTACATGAATTGGTTTGAAAGAAGAATAACCAGCTGCAGAACTAAATTGGTAAGTAGTAAAAATGTGCGCAGGTGTATAGGTGTATGTGTAGGTGTATGACTATATGCGGGTGAGTGTGTTTTAGTGCAGGTTTGCGTGTGTGAGAGTATGAGTGAGAGGGTGCGGGAGTTTGCATCTAGTTGGTTGAATGATAAGAATAATTATAATTCAAAAGATCGGAAAACAGTCTTGCGAGTGGGGAAACTACATTTAACTTAAAATATTTAAAACTCTCTCGGCCTCATTGTAATCCCAGTCTAGCAACAGGCTGAGAATACGCTTCTTGGCCTCAAAAACTCGACAATACCTTATGTCACATGCCCCAACAATCTCATTGTAGATATGAGGAAAAAGAAATGGTTTGAACCTTCTGGCAAAATTAGTTTTAAAATAAGTAGTGATCTTTGGACCCTCTCCGGTGCTAGAAATATATAAGATATAAAATCATTTTATCTTTGTTAGAAATAGCATCCATATCAGCTCAGAAATAATCATTCAGATTATAATGATATACATTTTTTTAAGTTTTGGTTATTTTCTATTTTACAAAAAATTAAGAGATTTACTAAACCGGAGTATTTAAACGGCTAAAGGTTTACTTACCATCTGCATTGACATCATTTGCGGCGCAGGCGACACTTGATGCATCATTTGAGGTGTAGGGGAAGCCTGATGCATCATTTGCGGCGAAGGCGACGCTTGGTGTATCATTTGACGTGTAGGCGAAGCCTGATGCATCATTTGCGGCGAAGGCGACGCTTGGTGTATCATTTGAGGTGTAGGCGACGCTTGGTGCATCATTTGAGGTGTAGGTGACGCCTGAATTATAATGCATTATGAACTTTATTCTGTAAACAAGTACTAGCTTACGTTTCGACTAGGGCTTTCTATTTGCTTCGCTATCGTACGCCACTCAAATCGCAAGAGGCTTCATTAAGAGACAATAGCATAAATATTAAAAAAAAAATATTTGGAAACATTAGATACAAACAAATTAAAAACAGTTATGGCACAGGGTTTTTTTGGTCAAATTTGTGTTTCCATGTAACTCTTATTTATTAGGATTTTTTTACATACTGTCCTATTTAAAAAACTATACGCAGTGTTTTCTATTCACGAAGACGCGTTGCACTATGCACTTAACTTCAGTGTGCAACGTCAAATAAAATGGTAGCGCGTCTTCTTAGGATGAAAAAATTAAATAAAGCCTAAACAACATACCTGATGCATCATTGGCGGCGTAGGCGACGCTTGATGCATCATTTGCGGCGTCGGCGACGGATGGATCGAGGATGGGTGTCCAGGCGACACCCCCCCTTGCATAGGCGACATGAGTCCCTGCCCCATTATAGGTTGCATGGGCGACAGGCGATGTACGGGCGACATCCCTTGCAGGTTAGGCGACACGGTGAGATTAGGCGAAGGCGCTTGGCCGTAGTTATGAGGGCCCCAGTATCCCCGGGCTTCGGTTAGGAATTGGCTCTGTCCAGGCATGTTCAGGTTGCTTTGCTCTGGTATCCATTGCTAAAAATAATATGATGCAAAAGTTGAGTGAAAATTGTTTAATAGATGCGCAAATCAGTTAGCAATTGACGACGCGGTTAGCCTAGTTGGTAGGGACCGTGCCTACGAAGCTAGCGGTCCCGGGTTCGAATGCCGGTATGTGCAAAAATAAGTGAGTCATGGATGTTTTCTAAGTATTTAAGTAAGTAAGTTGTTGGATCTCGTCATGTCTAATGATGTTGTATCTGTGTGTGAGTGCACTGATGCCCTAGTACCTATTGATCCCTACCATAAACCTTTAATTATTTATTTGAAATTTACTTTCCTTAGCCCATTAAAGTCAGCTCCTCAATTAAAATATTTTTATAACAAAGGCGATTACACGTCTATCAACAAGGAATTGTTAAATATACATTGGGAGGAGGAATTCTCTCAACGTACTTTGGATCAATCGGTTGATTTCTTTTATGAAACCTTTAAAACTCTCAGAGGCAAATATATACCCTGCAGGAAGCTGGTTACAGACACTTATCCTGTGTGGTACTCGCATTCACTGAAAAGAGCTCAGAAAGAAAAATATAAATACTTAAAAAAATATAAAATGTATAATAATAAATCAGATTTAGTTTCCTATAACGTCTTGAGAGACAGAGTGCGTAAATTAGAGCGGGAGTGTTTTGATAAGTATATGGAACGTGTTGAGGGTAACATTGTGGAGAATCCAAAGCACTTCTGGTCATTTATCAAGTCACGGTCTACCTCCCATGGAATACCTAGTAGCTTAAAATATGATAATAGGTTGGTCAATACTGGTTCTGACATTTGTAACGCTTTTTCGGACTATTTTTCTTCGACGTTCTCGGGGTCAAATGGTGCTGTTACTAATTCTCTTCATGATGTTGCTGTCAACTCAGCGGTTGATTTAAACAGCATTGTAGTTGATCCGGAAGCTGTGACTACTATTTTGCGTAGACTGGACCCGTCCAAATCAGCCGGACCCGATGAACTTCCGGCCCTGTTCTTGATCAACTGTGCTAAGACCGTGGTGACGCCTTTAGTTCTATTGTTTAGACGCTCTTTATCTGAATGCATAGTGCCATCTGTTTGGAAGTCGGCCTTTATTACTCCAGTCTACAAAAAGGGATCTAGGTCAGACATAACGAATTATAGGCCAATTTCTAAATTATGTATTATAGCTAAAGTTTTTGAAAAATTAGTTTATAACCAAGTTTACAATGTTCTTAAAAATTCCTTCATTCCTAATCAACATGGTTTTCTGCAGCGTAGATCCACTGTTTCCAATCTTGTGCTGTTTAATGAGTATGTCACTGGGGCAATGGATAATGGCTTTCAGGTGGATGTGATTTATACTGATTATAGCAAAGCTTTTGACAGGATTGATCACAGCATATTAGTGTCTAAGCTTTATGATATCGGGATAAATGGAGATCTGTTAAGATGGTTCTCGTCTTATATTGATAATAGATCCCAGGCTGTTGTTGTCAACAATTATGTGTCGGGTTGGGTAACGGTCCCAAGTGGTGTTCCTCAAGGATCTATACTTGGGCCTCTGCTGTTCAACATATTTGTTAACGACATTGGTAAATGTTTTGTCAATTCTAAACTTCTTTGTTTTGCTGATGACATGAAAATTTTTATAAAAGTTCGATCCGACCGTGACTCAGTATTGCTACAGTCCGATTTGGAGCGGCTCGGCGAATATTGCCAAACAAATGGGTTAGATTTAAATCCGACTAAGTGCTTTTCCATTACCTTTTCACGCCAACATAAATTAATCTCAACTTCTTATTTGCTAAAGGGCCAACCTCTACTTAGAGTTTCACATATAAAAGATTTGGGTGTCGTTCATGATTCTAAGCTTCTCTTTGATAAACATGTTGACAGTATTGTTGCTAGTGCGTGTAAAGCGTTAGGTTTTATAATGCGTAATTCTGCCCATTTTACTCAAGCTAAAACATTAAAAGTGCTTTTTTGCTCGTATGTTAGAAGTAAGCTTGAGTATGCTTCTCAAATTTGGAATCCGTGCTACGGCAGGTATGTTGGTCGAATCGAGCGCGTTCAACATAAATTTATGAAATATTTATGTTTCAAACTTAAATGTCCCTACAGTTCGATAGACTACACTCGCATTTGTAAGAATCATCATCTTATACCACTATACAAGCGTCGGGAAATAGCTGATATTACTTATTTTCTAAATATTACCAGTGGCGTCGTTGATTGCCCTGAGTTACTTTCTTGCGTTTCGTTTAATACGCCCACACGCCCTAAAAGGTATTACCCCCCTATATCACTTGGGTTAGCATCATCCAGATACAGACAAAACAGCTTCTTGGCGCGTGCTGGTAAGGGCTTGAATAATTTGGTCAATGATAATGATATGGATGTAGACATATTTAATTGTAGATCCCTTCTGTGAGGCGAAGTCTGACGTCAAAATATTTTAGTTGAGCAGCATTATTTGTTTGTCTATTGCAAGTAGGCTATTGTTATTTTAGTATAATTTTATTTTGTTATGTTTATTCTTTGATATCTTTTTTGCGTAGGTGTGTAGTGCAAGTGCGTGGCACTTAAGAGTTTAATTTAACTTGATATTCTTACTTTGTTGTTATACGTGAAATCCTATAATTGGTTTTATGTTTCATATACTTTTTTTACGTTGATGTTATAACTGTTGGGTTTCCTAAATATAATAAATATATAAATAAATAATAATAAATAAATAAGTATTTCTCTATATAAGTATGTTTATCGTTGTCCAGTATCCATTATACAAGCCTGGAGCTTAGTTTGGGACTATGTCAATATGTGTGAGATGACTCCTCTGATATTATCTATTTACGTGAACAAAAATTGGACTTCACACTAGGTCCTGAATTGAGTGTCATATAAGAATTAAAAAGGCGCGTTCTACTCCTCCTCCGTCTTAGATTTTAAGGAAATACTAAAATATTTTTATTAAAATCTTATACTATTAAACGAGAAACATTTGTACATTATACACGTATATATATTTGTACTCATGTTCTCGAAAACAGCTCTAACGATTTCGATGAAAATTGCGACATAGGGGTTTACGGGGGCGAAAATTCGATCTAGCAAGTTCTCATATCTGGGAAAATTCGTTTTCCCCGTATTTTCACGCAAAAAGATTTCCCGCGCAATATGGTTCGTAATTTCGGGGCGGCTGCCGTCGTCTGAATAGACTGATGGTTAGAGCGTTGGCCAAGTACGCAAAGACTGCGGGTTCGACCACAGCTATGGATCGGTTTTTGTACTTATAGAAAATTCGGTTTCGACCCGAGCGACGACGCTCGGTCTCCCAGGACTACATGTTAATATGAGGGCGGAACAAGAAGCCACCAGCCCCCGTATTATGATCGCGTTTATCGCGGTGGATACATGTGGATAAAGCATCTGTCACCCTCGCACTTATTCAATGGTCAGAAAGTGACAGATGTATTTATGCACGTCGACAAACACGGCCAAGATAGCACGCGGGCGTACCCGAGTGTCCTAATAACAGACGCCTTAATTATGTGACAAATATAAATTCTAAGTTATTGCAAATGCAAAAGTAAAACACGCCAATATCAACCTAAACCTAATGTAATAAAACCTACAAATAAAAGTTAAGTTTGTTAAATTTACCACCCGTTGTATACCTCTCTATACGTTGTAACTTATAAAAGCTGTACTTGTTTTTATGGTGTTCAATATTAAATAAGAGTATTTTGTATTGTATAGTTACCTGGTACCGCGGGTCGCCGGGGTCGGCGAACTGCGCGGGCGCATAGTGTGGGCTGACGCCGCCCAGCTGCTCTGGAAATAAAAAAAATATTTTTTTCAAACTTCTCAACGTCGTTGACGGATATTTCCACACAACTGGTTCGATACGGTAGAATAGGTATTTATTTACCTATACACATGCATGTTCATTTAACAATGTATTCCCATCTCAATCACGCATGAATGACCATGCGTCAAGTTTATGTACATTCATCATCATCATCATCTCAGTCCACAATAGTCCACTGCTGAACGGAGCCGTATTTCATTGATGTCCAGCGCTGCAGCGGGAACGATCCTTCGCGGCCTGCATCCTGCACCTTTATTATGCATGCAACCTTTGTTAGGTCGCCGGCCCATCGCGCAGGCGGTCGCCCCACGCCGCGCTTGCCAGTTCGTGGTCTCCACTCAAGATCCTTTCTTTAAGTATATTTAAGGAGGCCTAACTCACGTGAAGTCAATGCGGGACATTATTTTAATTGTAATTTAGGGTATAGGTAGGTATTACACATTTTCCGTTTACGGTCCAACAGCCGCAAATGGTCAATGATGGCTTGTCAACAAATGTGTGTGTTAGAGTCAGATTCAAGCTGCCTACGATTTTTTTTTACTTGATTTTGTTTGGAATGCGGGCATGCGTGACTCGTTTCCATTTCGGGGACATTTTTAATCAACATCCAAATGCGAGACCGAAGCACGAAATCCGGGACTGTCCCGCAGGTACGGACGGTTGACCGCCTTGGGTAGGTTATATTAGCACTACGACCATTGATAATAAACCAATTAAATTGACTCACCTTTTGGCTCCGTCTTGATGACCGAGTCATGTACGAATCCCGCTGAAAACCAAAACCACCGTAAGTCACGTTCACACATTGTTAAACATTACGATAAAATGTAGTAACTGATAGTTTTTACAAGTTTGAAATAGTAAACTGACGTAACTGCGAATTTTCGTTTCGATATGGCTTGCTCTGGAATATTACTAAAATGCTACTTTGATAAATTTGATAATAATTGAATAGTTGCTTATGATCCCGGCACGTAAGTAAAAACCAACATAGCCGTCTCTGCGCAAGTAGAACCTGCGCAGAAGTCGATTTCTCGGTGTCAACCGAGGCAAAACCGAGGGTCGGGCTGGGTGCGCAGGTTTTTACTTACGTGCCGGGGATTGTACGTCAATTTACTCCCTCAAATAAACACGACATACTTAATAACAGACTACTTAAAACCACACAAGCATTGTTAACTAAAGAAAAAAAAAAACATGCAGTGAAACATTTAAGTTTAAAAATTATGCCACAATAGAATACATCTGTATTAACAATCAGGATAAAATGGTGATAATGGGACGCGTACTCAATATTTTTTAATTCGTGTGAGACCGACTGCCGCCATATTTTGTCCTTTACTGTCAAGTAAATGTGTCAACAAACTTTTTGGTGCCGTGAATATTTTGCAAGTTTGTAAAGGTGGCAACTGACTTGTAACATTTCGGTGTAATATCACTCGCGGTCCTTATCTAACGGATGCGATTAGATAAAAACCGCGAGTGATACATGACACCAAAATGTTACACGTCAGTCGCCACCGTAAAACATTTGACTTAAAAGATAAACTAAACGAGTTCTTTTTAATCTGTATTTATTAACACTTCGTACGCCCAACACTAAAAAAGTTCTAGTCCCTTAAGATATTGAGTCAAACCAAAAAAAGAATTAAAAGAATTACAAAAAGACATTCTAAAAATTGGGACGGATCCGTCTCCATACGAGAGGTTAAACCGGATTAATATTTGCGTATCGTGTCGTGTTAATCTACCAAAAAGAAATTTATCAAAACGTTTGTACGGAGTATAGCACTGTACAGGCCTTTGAGATGCGGTGTTGGAGGCGGACGGAGAGGTTCACTCGGACCGAGAGAGTAACAAACACGGAAAGAGTGGAAGAGAAAATTTACAATATAGAGAATAGAAGAGGGAAAATGATAGGTCACCTCGCACGACATGCTTTCTAAGAAATATAATTGAAGGAAAGAGAAGGGAGGCGTCGAAGAGGAAGACCAAGAATAAACTATATCGAACAAATTAAAAAGAATGTAAAGGTCATGTCGTATCAATACATCAAAGAGGCGGCCTGGGATCGAACAAAATGGAGGGCTTGCTTTGAGCTACACCGACAAGAGCATAGCTCTTAAATAAGGAGAAGAGAAGAAAGTTGTGATGCATCAGAATGCTATCGTCTTCATACATACATTTGACACACTAATATACATAAATATCACCATACCAAATGTATAAATCGATACCGTTTCGACGCTTCACGATACACGTCAGACAAATATAAAGGCTATCCACAACTAAATAGAGATTTAAATGCTTAAATTTGTTTTTTTTATAAATGTTCTAAATTTCTTCACACTAATAAGTCTTCATTAGAAATTAGTTTTAATTCAAAAGATACAATTTATATGATTGTCGATGTTCTACGGAGGACCACGATTTATTTAAGTTGAGCTTAAAAATGTTTTCGAACAAAACATTTAAATCTATGCGACAAAGCGTCAAATATTAAATCATAGGAGTTGATTATAATTATTGATATTATCCGGCAAGCCTATAAAAAAATGCGTTAGTGAAACTTAAAATTAAGACTTACAAAAAATTAAAACATATATTATGTACAAAAAACCATGCATTTTAAACGTCGAACTTAATGATGCTAGTCTATAAACTCTACACTAATGTAACAAACATTTTTCGTGTCGACTTCAAATAACATAACATATTATAATATATGGGAATATTATGTACAAGTTTTTGCCCGCGACTCCGTCCACGTAGACGTCGATTATCACTATTTCTTCTAGAACTATCAAATATCTGACATTTGCTTTTGCCCCAATAATTCTGATGCCTGCAGCTGACACTTGACCTGTAGGTCAATAAACCGTTTCTTATTCAATATGTAATGTTTTTGAAATCGACTCGCAACACAACCATGCCACACAACAACGTCGTACCTTCTCTCTTGTTTAGGAACATTTGACTGTGATGAAAAAAACACTTAATATTTTATATTAGCATTACTATAATCATGTCACTCAAGCCCGTGTACCAAAATATTATAAAAGTGTAAAAACTATAAACATAGCTGCTGTTTAAAAACTGTCGTAATGTTGTAAATTCGTCTAAAATGTATAATAATGCGATTTTTTTATAATAGATATATTTTGACATATAGCATACGTTTAGGCAAAATCAATTAAGATCGCCATTTTATTATCATAATATAAGTATAATATCTCTCTGGATTCTAAAATACGGCAGATTTCAGTATAATACTGTGTATATTAAGATTTATCAAAACTTCAAATTTCAATTTTTAACCATGCAGGCATATGCCGCTTGGCGGACTATTTTTAAGCGTGCGATAATTTTGAATAAAATTCAAATAAACGTCACATTGTTATACGAATGTGCTTTTACATGTAAATATCTGGGGTCCTAGTGAAAAAGGCAATAAATCATATACAGAGTACACTAGACTTATACCCTTTTTCACTTAAAGTTTAGAAGACTTATAACTAGTGATCGGCCACCGGTAGCATTTTATGTCACTTTGATGACGAAAGTATTACATGGATATGACTCTATTTAATTTCGTGCACAATTTATATACCTATTAAAAATGTATGATTTTTTTATTGAGTCTTATTATTAATGGTCGACGACAGGTAGCAACTTTCCGACTAAAGAATATTATAGATATGATTTTAATCAAATTTTGAGTACGATTTTTGAATTATAAATGTACACATGTTTAACTTTTAAGGCGAAATTAAAAAAAAAAACCTGGTTTCTTATCAAATGTGAGGTTTTAATGCATAAATCTCGAAAAGAAACGTTGTTCTATAAGAAATGTACCATTATTTTGTGATACAAATAATAAAAATAGCATAAGAGGCACCGTGATGTCGTTAGTTGTTTTCGTAGTCGAGTTTTAGTATTTAATTTTATCATGTTTACTCATACTTTAATTTAAACCAGACCTAACATATCCATACTAGTCATCACGTTTGACGTGACAGTGACATAAATTGCTCCCGTCAGCCGATCTTTACTTATAACCGTTTCACCAGGACGCCAGATATACATTATACTCGGTTGCTCGCTTGATCTGTAAAATTTGGAATAAACTTTAAGCTTCGATATAACACGTTACATATACTTTTGTATAGATTTTTAGTGTCTGTACAAACACATTGATACATTTAATTTAAATCAAGCACAGATCCACACACGACAATCAAATGAAAGATGAAGCAATTATTTTAGTAACTGGGTAATTCTTGGAGCGTTTCAGCCGCTTTCATTCCCCTGGTCGCAATAATGTCGAATTCCCTGTAGATTAAGGTAGCATTTTCAGTTATTTTGTAGAAGTCAGGGCACTCTACAAGATAACCGAAAATAACATCCAAAGCTAGAGGAATTTCGACATTAATGCGACCAGGGGAATGAGAGCGATTGAAACGCCCGAAGAATTACCTAACTAGATCTTTTCATAAGAGCTGCCACGAATTGAACGATCGGAACTAATGTCATATATGATTGTGTGAGTACCAGACATCGGAATTTTTGAGGCAAAATTGAATGACAAGCAGGGAGTTCCTATATCGCCCCCAGCTTTGTTTGTAAAAAAAATCCTTTTAAATCGAAGAACCGGAATATTAAGTTAATCGGTCTTTTTTATTTTCATACTCAGAAACAAAACTGAGAGCGATCACTAGTATAAGGCACAAGTTTAATTATACGGTTTATCGATCGATATTCGACCTCGTTATCTGTCATTTGATTTTGCCCCAAAAATTCCGACGTCTGGTGAGTACCCTTTGAACGTTGTTCGAATTTCAAACAGAAAGCCTTTGCTTGTACACACAATGTAAACTTTCATTCACTTGTTCGATCCATTCGTGCCAGCTCCTGTGAAACACACCTATGATCAATAAATTACTTAAAGTAAAAAAAAAATTGGGAAAATAAACTGACAGATCACGAGGCTTTACTTTGATAAAACATATGCTGCGATTCAACAGAGCCACGCTGTTTTGTCGCCAAAATAATTTAAAATATTGTTAAGTATATAAATATATGTATTTTAGTCAGTAAGGTATTTATCTATGGGCCTAGTAGCCTGAAAATAAATTAATTTGTAATTTGTTTGTATTATAGAAAAAAATTAACTGAATTTGTTTATATATCCCTTTTGTATCACGTAATTTAACTACATATTATATATTTGTCCCCCGCAGCGCCGGGCTTGCTTGTTTGGGCTAATTTCAAAAACTACCGTCTGGATTATCATTCGGTTTTCACCAATAGAAAGAGGGATTACCTAGGAAGGTAGACTATAATGTATAAACATGAAATTATAGATAATTAGTGCTACCCGCGGGTCGCTAGTACAATTATAAAAGTCAATATTATTTTTTAAACTAAAACTATTATTGAAATATGACTGTCAGTATATTTCACATAATATATAAAAAAAAGTTTTACCATTTCACCAACAATAAAATTATAAATGACACAAATGCTTCCTAACATTGAATACAGTAAAACCTTGTTTGCATCGACAATTATAAAAATAAGAATTCGTAGCGTTTACTAGGTGACTAAGCCACTTTTATTAGAAAATGTAAATAGATAAATAATGCTGACGTAATCGCCATTCGACCCCCCCCCCCATGTCATCAAAAATAAGCAAAGACCCCCTCCCTTTCGGTGGTTACGTAATACCCCCCAAAACAACAACCCAAGGTTTCACTATATTTTCACATAATAATAATACCTAGAGAACTTTGTTAGCAGCACACATAAATTAGCTTACGGGTTAAGTATTTGTACTTAACGCTGGCATCGAACTGCAGAGTGCGACACTATGCAATCATAGCGGCTCTTAGCTCTAAAAGGCCCCATATAAAATCATTGTTAATAGAAATGGCCAAAGATGTAAACAAAACAAAACTAACTTTACCATTATCACTCCATAATCATGTACTTTTCAAGATCGAGAAAGGTCTTTATAATGATTTATACACTTGACAAATTTCTTTCATATTAATTTTAAGATAAATAACTATTAATATACTTTTTATTAAATAAAAACACGCTTGATTATGATTGTTTTGAGGTCATGTGTCAAACAGTAATTTGTTGACATCTTTGGTTATTTCTGCTGACTCCGACTTTACGGTACGATTTGTCTTTACGATCCGTCGTTTCAGACCGATCGAAACGACGAATACACAGTGTATGTCAAGATCGTTTACAATTTTCGTTACATTTGCGCAATTTTTTTTTAAGCGCTCGATCTCACGATTTCTTCAGATTGATCGGAGCGACGAATCGGTCCGTATATGGGGCGCTTACGTGTTCTATAGAATACATTCTGGCAGAACCTATTGTAGGGTATTGTGGTATCATACAGAAAATCATTTTTAATATAAAATGAAAAACTTTAGTTTTTAATATGTTAAATCATTTTTTAAATCATAAGCTCAAAATTAACATTAAAACCAATTGGTCCTTAGTAGTAAAGGAAATACCGTTTTTTATGATTTACAATGGCATACCGTAATACGAAGCTTCAGTGTGGATGCCCCTTAATAACTTTCTGTATGAGAAATGTGTCCCCTACTTTTTCAAATTAAACGATTAAACTATAAAACCGTGAAACCAATTACAATTACACCACAACAAAAAATTACGTAAAAACACGACTTAAATAAAACATCAAGAAGTTCAACGTTTAAAATAAATTAATTGACTATTAGTTGTGATTTTATATTAAATGCACAACATAACGTAACTTTCATAAAATCAAAAATACAGAACATTTAACATGAAAAAAAAAACAGATACATTAAAATTAAACGCGCGTAACAAATAAATAAAAACATTTAAAATAAATAAATAAACTAACACTTTTTTGGTTAGTAACACCACCACCATTGTCTATCCTAAATAAAATTCATAATACACCAAAATTAATAAAATCAAACATAAAGAAATGTACTAGATTTCATTATAAGTACCTAAATTTTTGTATGTAATTAACCATTTTCTTTCTATTATAATTCGTAGTATAACACACGTTTTATATTCTTTTTTCCCAATTCCTATTATGGAATACATGATAATACAATATACTAGCCAGAGTGAGACGCAGATATACGTTTAATCTCCTCTTTCACAGCAGTCTACCTTCGACCCTTACTGATTAACGTTAAAACCGCGGATAGATAAGGATACCCCGAGTTATAATTTGACATTTGCCAAATACACCATGTGCCAAATTTTAATTTGAAGCAACCTTATTTTATCAGCTGTTTGAATATAGACCGGACACAAGTGCTAGGGCAATACCAGATAGTTTTATCGTGTGATTGAATTTCAAGCACAATTCATTTGAAATATAAATAATTATCATAAAAATATGTTACAGTTACACGTAGTTACAAATACAAACACTTATCAAAGATACGAAATTGTGCACTGTTTCTGTCTCTTTGCCTGAACAAGACAAGACAAAGACACAAATAAACAATATTTCAAACAAGTACATTTATTATGTTGCCTTGTAAGGCCCGATTCGATCAACCAAAATCCAAGATTAGGCCAATTTTTTTCTCTAATCTCGGATGCGGATTATAAAGAATCAGATCTAAGAGCGCAAAAGTTTATATCTCTGAGTATTAATCAACCAATTCCAGCAAATGTGGCAAATTTAACGCAAATGGCAACTTTACCACCTTAATAAGATAGGTCAATAATTTCAGTTAAATCACTTTTGCCGGATCTTATTACTATTTGATTAAAAAAAGGTAAAGTTACCACGAAGGTAAAAGTGCCATAGACCCAACCTGTAAAAACATATGAAATAGCAATACACTTACTGTCTTGCTCGTACGCGGTCTGCAAGAAAGACTCAATGTGCGCTGTTTTCCGCCTTCTTTTACTTAAATAGTCCGTATCTATAACACGGCAATATAAAATTAATAACACACATTAGATAATAACAAAAACAAGGCATACAGGTAAAAATTAACAAATATTTACGTTAAAGTAGCAATCGATTTGTTTGGAAATGATAATAAAATTCAAATACTGAACGTAAAAATAATTATTGTTATTGGTGTTAAAGTTTTATACCCATATGCCAAAGACTACCTACCGGGCAATTAAGCTTATATTAGTTATAAAACCCGACCTAATATCATACTATATTGATAGCATACAATATAATTTTGATATATAGACTTTTCAATTTTTTATACATTAATAATACATTTTCAGGTTAATTTTGTCGCTAATTCCACCTCTAACGGTTGCTTTTATCCCGGTGGATAAATGTGGATAAAGCATCTGTCAAAGGAAGAATGTCGACTTCGAAAAAATTCGAATAAGTCGAAAAAGTTCTAGAAAAAATTTGGCTAAGTATAGGATGGATGGTATTTGACTGACAAAGCACACAATTCGAATTTAAATCTTGATCAAATGCAAATCTATATTTTATTAACTCATTCGCCGCCTAACCTTCAACTGTATGTATTTTGAAACATCAGGTGGCCTAGCCAAGATATATAACGCTAACGTCAGCGCTATTCGAAAACTGTCAAATTGTATAAGATTGTCGTTAGCTAACGACCAGTCGCGTCAGCCGCTTATGTCAAATGCATACATTTTTCGATTTTCGAAAATCTAACGATTTTAACGAGTTAACGTAATGCATCTTGGCTAGGCCACCTGGTGTCTATTCTATAGACGAAAACTTACTCTTTAGAGTAAGTAAGCCAAGAATTTCAATTTAGCGCGATTAATTGTGAAACTTGCTGCCATCTACCGGCGAATAATAACAACTAGTTTCATCAAATTCCGACACGGTCGCATGAGGTGCCACTGCCATATACAACGCATAATGTTCCGCATCTGTCAAGTCCAAGTCATCTTGCAACTTTTTAAATTGAGAAGCGTCCAAGGCTAACACGCTTTCTGCCACTAAGATAGTGTCGCCATCTGTCGGTGGTAAAGGAGCTAAACTAGCCGGACGAGAAAGTCTCGTTTGCGAATTACTTTTTTCATTTTCATCCCCATGTAACGATATATGGGTGACGCTGTCAGCGTAGCTCAATCCAGTACCGGAAGCGTTATCTTTCAGTGACGTATGAGAGATTGAGGATTTGAATTTGGAAGGGCGTTGTCCGGATACGCTGCTAACAGAACGACCGACCAGTTTTGATTTTTTAACGGTTTTTTCAGAGTTCACGCTCGGTGCGGGCGATTTTTCACGACGTCGGAATAGACGAGAGAGGAAGGAGCGTTTTTTAACCGGCGGCAACGCTGGCTCGCTTCTAGCCACAGATAATTCTGTACGACTGTGACTCAGATTACGTGTAACCGGCAACTGTCGACCCGGTTTCAAAAAGCTATTAACAGAAGTCTGAGAAGTTTTAAAACCTTCTACGGAAGGTGTTTTGCGAACGCGTTTCGGGGGCAAAGGGGGAGCTCTCTCGTCATCCGTATCTCTTTTTAAAGGAGCAAACTCTATAATGGGACCTCGATACGTTTGCACTTGGACGTCTTCGTAAGGTTCCGGCTCGGATATCAAAACGGGGTTCTTAAATGCGAGCTGCAAACTAGTATAAGTGCCGGCGTCGTTAAATTCTTCAGCATCTTCGGTTTCTACGTTAGTAGCGTTCTGTAGACGGGTGCGGTTTTCGGTGTATATTTCGTCTAGCTCAGCGACTTGGTCTAAGAGTTCGTTGAGACTCTTTTCGTTGTCGGGCTCGTTGCCGTTTACGGTGACGACGTGGTCGCTGTCGTCGGTGACGCTGACGGTGTCGCTGGAGGAACTGACTGTAGCGTCAGGCTTGTCGTGGGTATCGTTGTCGCTGTGGTTGTTGTTGGGGTCCGCCTGGAGGAGGAGCGCGAGCAGCGCGCGGTCGGGGAGGGGTTTGCGGACGGTACCTGCGAGGTCGGGCGTGTACTCGAAGTCCACGGGGGCGCTGCAGGCCTTGTCGCTGGAGCGGCGGAGGAAGAGGTTGACCTGTGGAAGGACATATTAAATAATTCACGCTGGGAACAAATCACGATTTTAAATGTGCCAAAAATGTAGAAGGCCAAGATATCTGTGCTTTCTGCAAACAAAATTTGCGATACTTCCATGGGGGATAATAATTCTTTTATGTTACGTGACGATTTATATTGTCTAGAAACCCGCAAAAGATAAGCTTGAAATCGGTATAAGAATGGTTATGTAACATACAATGGAGAATAAAATAAGATACAAAATAGGATACAAGGGAAATAATAGGGATGGAATACAGAGGCCTACAGCGCTATGACGAATTAAACAGAACTCCTGTTTTATTTAATAAAGTGAGTGAGGAGGGAATACTGGGGAGCGGGAAGGCCCATGTGCATTACCCCACATCACAGCAGCCTAGCTTTACATTCAAGGGCGGACCCAGGATTCGATCCAGCGGGGGTCTCATGCACCCAAAACACATTTTTATAGCACAGGTGAAAAGTATGGAAGGATGTTATTAACTCGTGTCATGGCTAAAGGCGTTTCACGACCTATTACCAACAGGATCCGCGCTTGTTTACGCTGTCTCTTGCAATATGTCCTTTACGTCGGTGTTACATATCTCCTACCTTGGCGTGGTCGGAGTAGCTCGGGTCGCGGTAGGGCGGCACCTGGAAGGCGATGGCCACCTGCCGGTGCACCAGCACTATGTTGGCCACGCTCTCCCAGTGGCCACCGTCTTCTTTCTTCTCGCTGAAGACCACTTCGATGTCTTCACGGGTTATCTAGAAAAAGTTCAAGGTTACATTTATGTGGGTCGGTTTGAAGAAGCCTATTTATGAGTAAAATCTGGTCCATAGCTTTTTCTAAGTATCTTACTATAGTAAATATTGGTTTTAGTTTCTGGAACCTTTGTCCTATCTTTTGCAAGACTGTCCACCCTGTAGAAACTTCTGCTCAGGTTGCACTATCATATAGCCCTCACCTTCTCGCAGAGCAGGATGATCTCCTGCCCCCCTCGCACGCTGGCGGCGCACGAGCTGAGCCGGTTGATCTGCAGCTCGCACATCGCCTTCTTGTCGTATATTACGTCCGACACGCACGGGTACAGGGCTTGCTTGATTTTGGTAGTGTTGCCTCCGGGGATATACACTTGGAAGCAGAGTCGGACGGCGTTGAGATCAATGGTTTGCGGTTGATTTTTGTGGTTGAAGCCGGCTGGGAAGAGGATTTATTATGTAAGTTTTTATTTAGAAATAGAAAGAGGTTACGGGTATTATGTGTAATTTAATTTCATAAGCCCGCCATATTCTGCTGGCATGAAAATGTATACTTAACTTAAACTAAACTTAACGTAAACTACCGCATTGATAATATTAGTGTGAGTGTGTGTAAATGAAAATTTGGAAAATTATACATTTGGCTAAATGTATTACCCGTAAAAGGGAACGACCCATATGTAGGTACTCGTACCTCCCGAAAAAAAAACATCTCTTTCCCCATTGGGATCATTTTATCACCGATTAAATACGTAGAAACCAACTCTAAAACTTCTAATCGTACCAACCAGGTCAATATTCCCTATATGCATGAGTTTTCTTACCGCATTTTTAGCAAGATATGAAAATACTGTAAAAGAGATGACAGAAAGAGAAATTAAAATTAAAATCGGCCAAAAATACATCTAAATCAAAAAATAAATCTTTGATGGCTTATATCTTGGATTTTTTATAGTTATTCGAAAAATATTTTGTCTCTACCGTTTGTTACATGAATGATTTTTTAAAGCAAAAAAACCATATTCCCTATTGTATGTTTCCCTGCTCTTAATAAGGCCTGTAATGGCATTCCCGCGGGCTGGGCACAAAAGATGTATTTCCGTCGCGCTATTCGTGGCTAGTGACGTCACGGCAGCCGACGTTCGGTGCCAAGCTAGGGCTTTCTCTTTTAAATTTGAGTCGATAGCGGTTGAGTTTCAAGTGACCAAATTGCGGCCAGTTTTTACTAAATAACTAATGTTGTACAAAACTGCAGCAGTTAAAGCGCTTCATTCCCCCGCTTAAAATATTATAAGTTGGACGCCTATGCTGCCCTGCAGAATAAAACGCAAGTGTAAATCGGCCATTTTAGATTGATCTCCAACTTTGAGCAACTGGCAATATTGCCATTATTATCTTGATCTCATAAATATTTATGAGATCAAGATATGGTGGCCGTGGAGCACTTACACGTGAATTCTGCAGGGCAGTATGTCGCTTCGTAGCTCCCTATAGGATGGACCGATATGGAACGAATTAAATGAGGTTTTTTGAAAGCTTGTTTAATCATGGAAATCGGTTCCTTCCAGACTTTAGCTCGAAAAGTAAGTAAGTAGTTGGGGGATTTAATCTATTTTGTTCGATATAAAGCTTGCGAAATCAACTTAAGGCAGTGTTGAAACTTGAGTATTGTTAATCCGATCTTCATAAAATTTGGTAAGGTAAGTCGAGGCAAAGACATACAATTTTCAAGTTCGAATATGAGCAGATCAGTCAGGAGGTTATGGAGGTAGGGATCGGCCACACCGGTGCTCAAAATTGGTGTATATCAGGTGGCATAATCATTGGTTGACCTAATGTATCGTTGAAAATCATTTGATCAAAAACTTATTTTTCAATTGGAAGAGTTTTTCAGAATTATTATAAAACTAACCTAACCTAATTAATCTACACAACAGATATTTATTAACTCCTGAAATTTCAGCCTAAAAGGGTGTTAGAAAAAAGATTTTGGACCAAACAATACATTAGGTCAAACAATTTAATGCGTGGCAACGTTGACGCACCGTAAACGCAATTACGTGACTTAATACCCGTAACAGACGATACAATTTGGTGCGCGCCGGACAACGGATTTGGCTACCAAATCCTATCGTCTGTTACGGGTATAAAACGTCACGTTTTTACGCATCCGTTTTGTGAGGCCTCTGCTCGGGGCGAGCTGCTGGTCATAAAGCATTGTAATTGCAATGTATTACTAAGTACATTAAAGCTTATTCATAAAGAATGCAACCGCTGCGTCGCGGGTTTGATTGATATTTAGCCAAAATCACGTTTCTATTGCATTTTAAGCGTCGGCTGGTGCCAAGTGGGGCGGTTAAACGACCGTAAAGCAGTTATAAACGTTTATTCTGTTTCATGTCGGCAAATAGCCTTCTAAAAGTAATCAATCGGTTTTAGCGCGCTTTGTTTATGAATTAGCACTAAATATAGTTTTATTTTGTTCAGGGAGTTACAAAGCAGTTAAAATAGAAAAAGAAAGTGGCACTTTGGCTACTGTACATTTGTAAAAACTAATTTTGACAGAGGTGACGGAGCTCCGCTTTAGCGGAGCACCATTTTCTGGGTTGTGGAGCTTTTCGGGCCTGTGTCTTTAACCTAACCTAAACCTACATACTTATGATTATCTATATTATAACAAGGTGTTTTCTTATTTGTTCATAATTCGAGGCTGGGGTAATCTCTAGGACTAATGAATCGATTTAAAAAAATATTTCACTTCGACTAATATAGGCGCCTTTCAAATTTATTTTAAGCGGGGGTGGGTCACTTGGCGGTATAGCGTAGCGCATTAGTTACTGCTAATACTGCTAGATAATCGTCCGTGGGCGGCACCAGGAGAGGAATCGCAGATGAGATTGAACAGTACTCACTCTTGAAGGGGTCCACCTTCATGTTCTCCCGTTCCTTCAGCGCCTCGGCGATGTCTTTCCGCTTGACGCACTGGATGCCGAGGTTGCTGAACTGGACGATCGAGGAGTCGCCGGTCATCTCGACCGTGCACACGCCGCGGCTGCACATCGGCTCGCGGCCCACCAGGTTGTGGGGGTGCGGCCTGGGGGAACAACAGCACTATACTACACTATACTACGCTAGCCAACCATCTAGTATTTAAAGGATCAGCACTGCCATAGCCTTTAATTATTGTTGAAGTTAAACATTACTACAATAAATAGGGCTGCCAAAAATAGAGTTGTAAATAGTGTAATTTGGGGAAAAACTAAGTTCTAAAATTGAAATAAGTTGCAGTCTAAAAAAAATTCGACGGTACTTATTTGCGCACGCTTCATGGGCTAATCTCAAAAAGTACTGTGCGGATTTTTATACGGTTTTCACCAATAGAGGACTATCTAGGTAGGTTATAGTATAGGTTATAATTTATTAATTTAGTGCTACCCATGCGTAGCCGGGGCGGGACGGTAGTTAGTGCTAAATAACTTTTTTTTTATTGATAATGGGTTTGCTCGTGACTAACTCTTGCCCTTGGAGGACGAAGATTCAGTCTACGATGTAGCGAGCTCACCCAGAAGATGCCTATTCACTCTAGATTTAAATATTATAGGTTTGTGCAACTATGGAACTACATGGTACCCAAGGACTGTCAAATAAATACAAGCTTGTAAAAAGTCCTCACCTGTAAGGTTTGTCCTTGGTAACACATGACACAAGCACGACAAACCGCCCTTTATAACCGCAAACTTCAATAGTAGGGTACGTCTTGCGCTCAGGCGTGCTGTTGGCGCCGGGAATCGAACCTGCTGACCGGCCTTCGCACTGATATCGGAATCTGTGGACAAGGTTGATGATTGTAAGAATGCATAGTTAACCCAAACATGAACATAATCAGGGGGAACAACATCAGGGGACAATCCCGCACTAATTGACCCAGTTCCCAAACTAAGCTCTATGCTTGAACTATGGGTCCTAAGGCAACAATAAAGATACTTACATAGAGAAATACATGAAAACATCCAAGATTTAGAAACAAATACTCGCGCTCGTCACACAAATAATTGCCCTTACTAGGAATCAAACCTGGGACAGCTGCTTTTGCGATACTATTGAATAATTAAGAAAATTGAGATTTGTTGAGGGCAAACAATTCAAAGATTTTACCATCGCAAGTGAAGCTTTATATCGTATGGTTCGAAGAAAATTTCCCTGAAAAGGGTCGGCAAGGAACAGCCAAGCATCTTAGTAGTATAGCAGGAATTTTACAAAATATCGGAATCCACTTGAGAGCTAATATTTCTAACAATGGAATTGTTTCTAACAATAGAACCCCAAGCGCAAATGATCAGTGCAAAATGAAATTAAATAACAAATAGAATAGCGACTTTGCCGCCTGAGCTAGAAGGTACAAATTGAAATGACAGCACATTCGCTACAATACTTTTTGAAATTGAGAGCGGTACCCAGGTAGTCTCTTGGTGTCAGCTAGTGTTATACAGTATAATTTCTTGTACCTTGTATCTTCTAGCTTAGGCAGACCTCCGTCACTCCATACGAAACCGTATTTCCCGGACATTATCGTTACTTACGTCCTTTCTTAATTCCCCCACCACAACTGTTGCCCGCATGCTACGCCAAAATGCCTACTCACACGCGCCTAAGGTATTTACTTGTCTGGCCGTCGTCGCGCGACGCCAATAAATCGTGTTTTCACAAGGGTTGGCAACTACAGAAATTAATTTAGATAGGATAGGATACATGACCTTTTTTTATTGCATATGACCTCTACTATAACCTCTTAACGGGGTGCAATAACCAATAACCCTGTATAATAAGCACGTTTCTTTTACATAACGTGTTAGTAATTTTTTTTTAAACTATGTACCGACTCCAAATATAAGTTCCGTTGATTTTCCATTTATACCACGACCAGATAGATCTTGACGAAATTTAGTTTGTCTGCTTCTCCAACCATAAAAAAACTAATAATGTGCGGTTGGCGTTTTAGAAACAATACTACTGTTGAAAGATGTACAGTCAAGTGGACCCCGACATTTAAAAATGTCTTACTTTACATACATGATTTGCCATCACGGATTTTAATTATAGTACCACCATAGGATTATGTCATACCAGCGTTGTCATGAGAAATAAAACACGTCACAATAAATAATTGTTTCTGTGATAGCATAAGTTAAACAGTGCAATCTGTTCAGACAACAATAAGCCGATGTTATTTCCAGTTTTACTTTAACACTGCCCTTATTTATTGTTGTAGAATCTTCCACAAAAGGTCTGGCACATTATGCCTGTTTGCAGAATCTAGTACTGCCTGTTCTTCGTAGGATGGCGGCTAGTTCATTCAGGTGTTGTACGAGTCGGTCTTGGTATTGTTTGCTACATAAAAATAACTAGAAATATACAAATTATACTGACTATCAATAGACATTGCGTGGCCACCTACACACAAATCAACGAATAACAAAACACAATATCTTACACAGGAAACGCGAATTTAAAGGTAGTCGCACCACAGGATGTTAGCAAGTGGCTCTACAATCCCGTGATGCCTGTACTTATCCTGGTCACGGCACCAACACGCGATAAAAAGAGGTTCACCTCTCGAAAATTGATCAATTAACTAATCAAGATCAAGTTCATACGTTACTGTGAACCAGTTCTGCGACCAGTCGGGCGGGTTGTTTATAAATAAAATAAATAAATAAAACTTTATTTCAGACTAGGTGTCCATAATAGTATCGTAGTAGTGTCATAGTAGTATGTCATTGTTTTGATCGTTTCGTTTAACTGCGTTCTATATTTAACCGCACTCAAGTAGGCAGCTGTGGTTAAGTTCACCATAAATTTACAATGATGGGTCGATTATCGGTGCTTGAGGAATATAATCTGTCTCAATAAAATAACCGAGTTAAAAAACCCCCGACAAAACTTCAAGAGCTCATAACTTTTAAATGGCTTAACAGATTTGAATCAAAGCAAGCTAAAAACACTCGATTAAGCCACCTTTCTAACAAACAAAAAAAAACTAAATCAAAATCGGTCCATCCGTTTAGGAGCTACGATACCACAGTCAGATAAACAGTCACACACGTTTAACTTATAATACCCCTCTTTTTCAAAACTAAAAATACAAAAGTTCGGTTACCATTCCAAATAAGTTGGCCAATCAAATATGACACCTACCGCTGCTCAAAGCCAAGGGACACGGCTCAAGTTATGATTGCCTATAGAGAATATAACATATAACTCACCTATTGTACTAAAGTTAACGTTCCCATGTCACACCACAGCACAAAGTCTCAACATATTGTTTACATACTAGGGATGTTACGGTGTGGTTCGACTCCGATTCCGGAAAGTCGGAAGTTCCGAATATTTTTACACCTCTCCCACTTCGGCTCCGGCACTTTTAAATCGGAGGTCGAAATGTAGTGCAGTGAGTTTACTACAAGCTCTGTTTAAGATTTAAGAAAATTTGATTATATTTATTTTCAACGCAGGTGTATTATTTTTTAACTGAAATTAAGTAAAGAGGCTGAATGTTTGTGTTTTTTTTTACTATGCCTGCCCTTAACATATATCTCTTCTGCCTCTGCCTTCGACTCCGACTCTGGTTCCGGTTCTGACTCCGCCAAATTTAAAAACTCCGAGTCCGACTTCGGTTCCTATCTTTGTTCCTTTAAAACCACCTCCGTAACATCCCTATTACATACTATCAAACAATTCGATGGAGCGAGATAGCCTGAGCAATTACGGGCCAATGACAGAGCGCGTTTATAACTACAATTACATGGCATTATCGCTTTTTTCAATCGGCCGTCTTTCGATACTTCCTATGTTTTCCTGTTGGCAGAATGGTATTTGAGCACGCGCTAGTTGTTATGTTATTAGTTAGGAGCTAGGACTAAATGTATTTTTACCCGACTTCCGAGGAAGGAGGGCAATGTTTTTGACCTGTATGTATGTATGTTTGTATGTAAAATTAGGGTCAATAGAAATGGTCTAAGATGTAAACAAAATGAAACTAACCAATTTACCATTATTACTCCATGTACTTTTCAAGATCGAGAAAGGTCTTTACAATTTATACGCTTTATTATTGCTTTCATATTCATTTTTAGATTAAATAACTATTACCTAATTTATGTGTCAAACAGTACTAATTTGTTGACATCTTTGGCCATTTCTATCGACTCTGACTTTATGGTCCTTTGTTTCCTGATAGAGGCTGACAGGAGGGACTGATTTCGACAAAAGAGGTTTCTTTTGATTCGTCTTGCGTCGCGATATTTACTGGGTTAATTAAAAAAACCGGTCAAGTGCCACACGGACTCAAACACCATTGTACAAGACAAGACATCCAGCGATTGTTGAGGTCGAAAAAAAAACACCGAAAAAAACAATTCCACTTTTTAATTTTTATTATTTTTGTTATATAGCGGCAATAGAAATACACATTCTGTGAAAATTTCAACTGTCTACTTATTACGGTTCGTGAGATACAGCCCGCTGACGGACGAACGGACAGTGGAGGCCTCGTTATATATAGGGTTCCGTTGGCAAATGGCGGGTTCAAAAGTAGAGTAACATGGATATTGAACATACATAGACGACAATAAAATAAAACAACATGCAAACGGGTATCTTGGTTTTGATTGATTTGTTTCCCATGTGAATATTTTTTTTTAATAACATTTTGTGCGATTACTAAACAAAATCATCTAATTTAAATTCATATTAATTAAACGAGATTCCTTAATAGTCGTTATTGGCATGTTTGCATTTGCCTACCTATTTGGTTAGTTCGATATTTACCTTAATAGCGTTAATACCTTGTAGCAGTTTATCGATTCGCATTTTACCTCGATCGCCATAGACAATATTGCAATGGTTTTTATTTTTATATTGCTGTTGAGTATCATTCTTTCTGAGTTTCTGCCCTTAAAATTAGTTGCACTACATCAATTACATAGTATAAAATTAAATCGCCCTCCGCGTCTGTCTTTCCCTATGTATATGCTTAGATCTTTAAAACTACGCAACGGATTTTGATGCGGTATTCAACATCAGTTAGATAATTCTTCACGGAAGGTTTATGTATATAATAGAACCCGGAGCGATACGAGGGCGGGTCGCTATAGGCTATATTTTAACTTATGTAACCGAAGTGAAGCGAGGGCGAGTCGCTAGTATTATAATAAATTAAAGACCCCGGCCGCGCTGAGTTTGTTTGTTCGGGCTAATCCCAGAAACTTCTGTACGGATTTTCATACAGTTCTCACTAAAAGAAAGATATTATCTAGGATGGTTAAAGGCTATAATTTATAAATATTAAGTATAGACAAATAGCTCTACCGGAAGCCGGAGCAGGTCGCTAGTTAAAAATATAACCAACCTGATCCTTTTTGAGACGGAAAATGAAAGATTAAAAACATATATATTACATGTCGATATTCTGGAAGGATGTTAGAAAAGATGCGAGTAGCACAAAACAGACCGTCGCGTCGTGAAGATCCTTGGTAAGGCCTATACCTGAATTTTTATTCTCACGGAAAAAATGTTAACAAAGGCGTTGCCGTTAACGAAAAAAATTTGAAGCATTCAAGATATTTATACTTTGCAAGATATTTATAAGAAATCGAGTTTCTATAAATAAACTACCTATATTATAATCAAGAAAAAATAATTTAATTTGTTGATGGCAAACTTTATTTTGACATAAACTCTTTCTGCCGCACTCAGAGACGTCAATTAATTTTTAAGTGTCATTAAAGTTGCTGTGCTGTCACTTTCTTTGCTATAGCAATAAAATAAGACGCAGCAACTTAAATGAAACTTAAAATTTAATTGACGTCTCTGAGTGCGGCAGTTAGTTATATTAATTTAAAGTGAGAATACTGTTATCGTATGCATTATTTATTTATTGCACTGGTATCCCTCTCTCGATACACCCGGGTCATTAAGTTGCGGGCGGCTTAACGTGTGTCGTCACTCGCTTCATTAGTTAGTGATAATGTTTCACATTATTATTATTATTATTAAAATCACATAATCCTGTTTCATTTCATAAATTTGTGCGATTTTAATTGTAATTATTTCTCAAATGGTTCCAGCGAAATGATAACTTTATATGTATATTATATTTCTTGCTGGCCCATACTTTCGAGATACCCTGTAATGTCACTTTGAACTTTGTTTACCTTTTTTCCGTGAGAATACAAATTCAGGTATATGTCCAGCAGTGGACGTCTTTCAGCCGATAATATTCATTCAAATTCAAAATATTTATTGCGGACATAATATCGACGGTTAAAAGGCGACTTGATTCAAGTTCACTGCACGCTGTGTATCTACTTAATCGTAAACACACACTTCAATTATAAAACATCGTTAAGCCTGCTATAATTTGATATATATATGACAAATAAATAATGTTTTTTTACAGAGTTAGATGTAACTTAAGCCATTATGCACAATTATGTGATCAAGGTCAAAAGATTTAAGTGCATGAGCACGAATTATCTGATAAAGGCAATAGGATTTAAGTAAATTAGTTCAAACTATCTGATCAAGGTAAAATAATCTAAGTGCATTAGTACAAATTATCTGATCAAGGTAAAAGGATTTAAGTGCATGAATACGAATTATCTGATCAAAGCATCATGATTTAAGGGAATGAGTTTAAATTATATGATCAAGTTTAAAAGATTTAAGTGCAAGAGTAGCTTACGACGGATTTAAGAAAAATGATTTATGATGGCAAGGTAGTTATAAACTGTTCACGCCGAAATTACTCAAATTACACATTTGTTACATCAGGTTAAAGGCAAAAAGCTTTAATGGAAAGATTTATTTAAATCTGATTTAGGTAAAATAATTAAATAAAACTGACAAATAAGGAAAAACGACTGAAAGGACATCTGAATTGACAAATAACTTAATATATTGATGGAATAACCATACTTTAAAGTACTTAGGCTTTTAAGTCAGTTTTCCTTAGTCAGTAGACGTCACTAAATAATGAATTATTCATTTTTGGCCATAGTAATTTCAATAAAACATTGTTTTGTCAAACAGCACTTGTTTTACTTATTTTTTTACTTATACTTAAAACATTTTTTCACGAGCAGATTTATTTTTTCCGTTTTAAAAAAATAGTTTCCACAGTCATAAACACAAAATACTGTTCAAAGAATAACAGCACAACTAACATCGGTTCATAAAAAGGTTCAAGGAAGAATTATTTAAGCAACAGCGATATGTTTAAATGTTCAAAGGAAAAAGATTTAAGTGACAGCGATATATTTGAATGTTCAACGCAAAACGATTTAAGTGACATCGATATGTTTAAATGTTCAAAGCAAAAAATTTAAGTAACTACATTTCAAAACTCAGATTAAGGTAAAACGCGTTAAAGTCGGATGTTTAATTATTTGGATCAAGTAAAAAAGATTGAAGTGACATTTTCGTACCAAACCTATAAGGGAAAAAAGGCTTAAATTACAAGTAGTTTAAAAATTATACTTCTTACGTGGGCTCATAAACCATGGTTTAAAAAAAATACTAAATTCCCGTCACTTAACACCCAGTAATTAGAAATGATACCAAATTTGACTATGGATTCAAGCGCCAAAAAAGTGCTCCGATTTACTTCAAACTTACTTCAAACGACGCGGAAAATTTTTCTGATTCCAATGATATATATAACTCAATATCGCCCAGAGTGGCGCTTGAATCAAGTCGCCTTTTAACCGTCGATATGATGATCACAGGTAGGTATAGGTAGTGCCTATTTGCCTAAACTAGACGCTTCATTCAATAATGTGTTCCCATCTCACTCCCGCATGAATGAACAAGCGTCAAGTTTAAACAAATTAGCCCCTTATCCCGACCCCTGAGGATACCTTAAGAGAAAGTGTAACAAAGCGATAAGACTGAATTTTTGAAACCGTTAGATAATGTTAATCTTACGTAGAGTAGATACCATTATAGACGTTGACACAATCACATTCGGATGCGTCTCAGATATTTCAGCTACGCGTAATCGTGCTCATAAATAGTCCGATGACGTCACAGCCTTGACACGTCACGTCTGGAGAGTTAGCACAAGATGTCCGCGACTTGTTAGTCGCTCGGGTATCCCTTTCTAACTAGTATGTAACGATAGAGATATAATGTGAAACAAGCGAGGAAATACAAGATGTGCTAGCCGCTTTGGGGGACATTATAAATGTTAGACGAATAAATAACGCGTATATTAATGTAATTCGGGGTCAGACGGCCTGTTGAGGTCAATGTTAGGATCTTATTCTATAAAAAATATCGATTTTTTAATAAGTGATTTTGAAAATTTTTAATTGTTTTCCTTATTACACTTACTACCACGAAATGAAAAAAATATATAAACCTTGTTTTTTAACAAAATTAGGAATAAAGGGACTTTTATATAAGACCAATCGAACGATAACTTGCACTTCAAAATCCATCACGCCATTTAATCTAAAGGAGGTCCTAGAAAACAGACGCGAATACATATTAAATTTATCCGAAAATCATAACCCTAGCAGTCGGTTAAAATACTTATGTCTAGAAAATAGGAAACTCCATCAAATACTAGGTCACCCAACTTATCAGTTTTAATGAAGAATGCACACAAAATCAGCCGCCAGTCGCAAACGCTCTCTCTATTCACAGATAGCTGCGAACGGTTCAACGCACGTAATTCCCCGGTTTTCTAGCCAAATATGAAATGCGTAGGAGCATATTTGTGACGTTCTCAATACAGGGTGTTTTTTTATTCGTCTTAAACATTTTGGGGGTTAAATCAGTAAATACTGACCAACTTTCACTATGGGACCAACCCCGAAATCGCGAAAAAAAATGTGACCCTTCTATACAAAACATCGTCAGCTGACTAGCCAAAATGTATGGGATGGTCAATTTTTTTTTCGCGATTTCGGGGTTGGTCCCATAGTGAAAGTTGATCAGTATGACTTACTGATTTAACCCCCAAAATGTTTAAGACGAATAAAAAAACACCCTGTGTAAAGGGACTTTATGGAAGCAGGCGGTTACGCCGTTTGTAGAACTGTTACCATAGTATTCGTATAGTTACCAGAACAAGAAGAGCGTAACTGCCTTCCTCCATAAGGTCCCTTTACATTGAGAACGTCACATTTCGCTACCGTTGATCGGCATATATGTTTCGAGCGATGCTTTGAGTTTATCTGTGAGATTGTTTGGGAAATTATAAAATTCGCAGTTGAATCAAGGTAAATATGTAATTTCTAAAGGTGCTTTTCCACCGGTGAGGTGAGAGGAATGGATTGGAGTAGGTATATTGAAAGTATGGCAAAATTTCAATTCTCTTTTAGCAAATTTTCAGTACAAATATTCTGGATTGGCGAGGGCGTGCGAGACGAGAATTGAAATATTTTTGTTGTACCTAATATGGAACAGTATTACTCATAACATAAGTACTACAAGATATATACCCGGGCCGTTCCGAAAGATAAGTACTACAAGATATATACGAGGGCCGTTCCGAAAGATAAGTACTACAAGTTATATACGAGGGCCGTTCCGAAAGATAAGTACTACAAGATATATACGAGGGCCGTTCCGAAAGATAAGTACTACAAGATATATACGAGGGCCGTTCCGAAAGATAAGTACTACAAGATATATACGAGGGCCGTTCCGAAAGTTTTTAACTGTGCCAGTAATAATCGTAATTTAAATTTTTTGTTGATACATTCATAAAACAAATTTTATTACGAAAAAAATTACCAAACATAATGGTAAAAATTTTCTTAGTTTTTGTTATTTAATTTTCACAGTTATTTTCTATATATTTTTTTTATTTTTGGTGGAAAAATCAGCTTTTTGGTATTAAAAATCTATCTAAAATTTAAAGGGGTCGTCTGATTCTGATGGATGATATTACCCGTGATGGAATCGTCAGTATTTTTTGTATATTTGAGCAGCTAGTTTTACTCTGTTCCCAAATATAATACTGCACAAAATGTTTTAATTGAAAGTAACTGAATTTTCCTGGGACTATAATTTAGACATGTCTTCCAGGCATGTTTACTCCATATTCTAACATCGAATGTTTAAGGAAACGTACGGTTTAAAATTGGACTGATAAACCACACGTTTTCTTATATTTATATTGGAGAAAATTAAAAGGCCACAATTTTTGAGACCGCATTATAGCAAAAATCTAGCGCAGGAATACGTTGCAGATTTTTCATAGCGAAGTACATAATTTATATCTATGGGTTTTGGGGGCAATGTTTGTATTTGCCTTAAATGTATATCTACAATATTAATATATTTCAATAAATGTCGACACAGCTAAAATCTTTCGGAACGGCCCTCGTACATCATATGTTTCTGCAAACTTTGAGCGTTTCCAGAAAATCTAATATACGTAAATACTACGGTTAACGTGAGACACTTTCCTCTACTGGTTGCTGAATTTCATGACTCGACAACGTGAGTAATATTTTTGACCTACTTCTAGCAATGTCGCGACGTGCCAGATACTAAATGAAGTTGATATTTGTTTAAATATGTACTTAAAAGCACCTACAAAACTATTGCGTTTCAAATAACGACGTGGGGGTAATGACTGGCATACTGTCTTAGTCTAGAGGGTTAGGTTATTTTTGGATGCGTTAGCATTGCTTTACAGAAAAGTGTACGGAATTTATATCCTCCTGAGACCTACGTCAAAATTTCAGACTTCAGACAGAGAAAACAGAATCTTATGCCAGTCAACAAAAGTTGAAAGTCATTTTGACAATTGTCCTATATGTAAGACGTTGGGCCTTAGGAGGTTAAAGGACGACGCGACAGAAACTGTAGTTCAGAAGTCGTAAGCCTAAAACGCACTAAGAGCTTCCGCACACAGAAAGCGTTCCGGTCATCCGATCCGATCCTCCAGTACAAAATGAGATCGCATGCGTTCAAATTGCATAGTTAGATCGGATCGGATGACCGGAACTCTTCCTGTGTGCAGAAGGTCTAAGAGCGATGGGGGCGGCGCGGTACGGGCCGTTCCCGTACAATAAATCGTGGGAGCACGCCGTTGGGCCGAAACATTTATGGTCGAATATATCCTTTCCCATACAAAGCTATTTGTATTATTTTTGTTTCGTTTCTGGGATACTAAAACCGCATATTAAGTCGGTTAAGTTACGTTTGACTTGTGCGACGGGAAATAGCTTTTCGACCGAAGCGTGGCGGAGGGCGTATGGGAACGCGCCGCACCACTCCCAGTGCGTTCGCAGCTTTAAAGATAGAAAGACAAGATGTGTGGCCGGCATTACTTTCGCTAAATGCAAATGATGTAGGTTCACTTGACTGTCCCACCCAAACTCTTGTTAGACTATATTCCTACATCTGCAAGAAATGTTCTGCGAGAAATATCAGACAATCTGTCCAAAGTGGGTAGTGGTAGGATACACTTGCACGGCTTGCAAGTGACGCGCAGGCTACTCTCGGGCATTCTTGAATGAATGAATGAATGTTTACGTTGAATTGTAGCCAAATCCCGTCTCCTTAGCAAAATTAATTAAGGTCCACTCACCTGAGCGACTTCGCAGCCGGCTGCTCGACGATCCGGACGTACGGCCGGTCCACGGCACCGGTCGCCGAGGGCACGGCCGCCGGCCGGTACATGTCGGGTTCTAAGCCAAACGTCGGGTCCGCGAGCGAGATGGCATCTACTGTGGGACAAGATGAAAATAAAGATTAGTATTGTCTGAGAACAGGGTGATAGATCGGGGGATCTGTCACCTGCAGTAAGAGGTCCCGAGCTGGAGGGCCCCTGGCGTGTTCCAGGGCGCCTTCAGCGGGGTAGGCGAGGGGGCTAGTAGAGTAACCGAGCCATTCGGGGGCTATAGGTATAGCGGTCTCGTAGTCCCCTCTTGTCATATGGGCCTACCACACGCTCAAGCTTCACCACAGTTTTACCTGCGCAAGCCAAAACTGAACCGTGTACAAACCGGCCTGCGCAGGGAAAACTGTGGTGAAGCTTGTGCGTGTGGTAGGCCTAATAGCGATAGGCGGAACGCCCCAGGCGGTCCACGCAAGTAGGACATATCCGCCGTGACACCCGCTGGGGCGGGGGTATGCATAGGCTTTTTCAACGGGTCCAAAAAAAACGTACGTGTATATGCTCCCGAGTATTGGCTATTTGTCATGTAAGTATTTAATTGTGTTTATCGTTGACTCGAATTCGTAATACAAGCTTAACATGACCACAGTAAAAGTCATACGATATTCAAGATTTGCCAGTTTAATGTGATACTCGGTAGCAAAATAATTTTCTTTTTGGACGGTATCTCCTGAATCCTCCGCTTGGCTCAGGTTCTAATAAATAAATGAAATGAAAAAAAAAAACATCTTCGCCGTAAATATATTTTGCACAATTGTTGCACAATCTAATAGGTATACAATATTAAATGTATTCGAACATATTTTCCTGGT
Organism: Tortrix viridana; assembly: GCA_963241965.1. NCBI lineage: Eukaryota > Metazoa > Arthropoda > Insecta > Lepidoptera > Tortricidae > Tortrix > Tortrix viridana. The sequence goes on along the minus strand of OY725179.1, from coordinate 909,168 downwards.
TTGCGGAATGACAACTCAATGTGTCATGAACGTACAGTTCGTTACATGGGTAACGAACTGTCGAATGTTTTTTTAAGACAAAGCAATTAGCCCTCTTGTTGGGCTCACTGTGCCCACACTGCCTACACTGGACCACACCACATCCGTCATACTATCAAAAGAAAGGACGTAATGTAAACTTTAGGGAGTCAATACGCAAATTTCTGTATATATTTTGCTTTATCTACGATTGCTAACGACTTTCGAAAACTAACTAAATGTATGGGCCTGAATTGACATAAGCGCCGGTGCGACGTTACAGTTAATCCAATAGGTACATTTTCTTCAGTTTCGGCAGTCGTTTACGTTCGCAAAATGAAATGCATCTTGTCCGGGCCTGCATATACACGGTGGGCCAAGAGTGTGTTTGAATAAGAAATGAAAAAAATCTACGACGCAAACATAATTTTTTATTTACATAAAATAAAAATTGAGGAATTTTCAATGCTTAAAAATCATGTAGTTTAAATGACGTCCCTCAGCTGCTTAGCAGTCATGATACTTGAAAATTTCAAATATAAATGGCCCCCACGCAGCCCAGATCTCACTCCTTGTGATTTCTTTTTCAACAACTTTGGAACAATTCAACACCCGGGAAATTAACAATATCCCGAGGGTAACGCTTCGCCAGGTGTTTTTTAGATGTTTTTTCATTTCATATTCAAACCCCCAACACCCTTCTGGCCCACGGCTGTACAAACGAAGGACACATTTAATAAGTAAACTTACGCATATAATCATCACTGTAGTAATAAACCATTTCACACAACACTAATTAGTATTTTATTAAATGAAACGAAATTTACGAAGCTCTAAAGCTTGTGAGACAAAGAACAAAACAAAAACCATGATTTCAATAAAAAAAATCAGTATGATCTACTTTATGAGAGCAATTAATAAATTGCCTATTTACTCAAGATGTAGAAGCATACTGAACAGAACTTCACAAGGGCTCGACTTAAGCGACATTTATCTACTACTTCGTTTGCTGTCAGACCGTTGCGTTGTCTCTTTCTTGCTCGTAGATCCAGCGCGAGTGCGAGCAAGACGACAAACAAAATGGCCGTTTGACAGATTAATTGTACACGTCACTTTACGAGATTTACTATTATGAAACTATAATTACTATTGATCGACCAAGCGTGAGTCTAAGCGCCGGTTTTCCCGTACATTTTGAATGGGGAAAAAACTGCGGTGCGTACTATGTACGTAGGTACGCAGACTTCTTTAACAATGTCAACTTTATTATTTTCCTTATATCCAGAAGCCAAATCTCTGCGTAATGCTTAAGTCAACAGAATGCGTGTATACAGGTACGGGTCAATTTTCCTGTATAAAGAAATAGATTGAAGAACAATATCACAATAATCAATCACACTAATAATTGCGAAAGTTTGTGTGTATGTTTGTTGCTATATCACGTTAGACGGATTTCAATTACTTAACACATACCCATGCCATTTTATCCCAAAAAAATCACCGTTCCTGCCTGTGGCGTGGCCAGAATAACTAATTTTAGGCGGACGAAGTAGCGGGCAAAAGCTAGTTATTATATAATAATTATCTATTACTCAATCGGTTTCGTAATCCGCTGTTTATGTTTGTGTAATAATAATAACCTAACCCAGGGGTCGGAGAACTTTTTAGACGCAGAGCGGGATGCCGGAAAAATACAAATTTTTCGGAAGCTCAAAAAGCCACAGTTTTCTGTTTCAGATTTTTCACTGTATACCAAATGTTATGACATTAAAATACATAAAAATATATATTTCTGAAGTACAGACTGAAATACGGAACCCTCGGTGCGCGAGTCCGACTAGCTATGACACTCGCACGTTTTTGACGAAACAAGTTACTGGCAAGTTTATTGCAAGTTACTGTCGGAGAGCACTGTCGGGAGTGTCGGGACATTTATCGCAGCAATTTCTTGCAGGTGGAAATGCGGCCTAGGAAATCATAACATAATATTATGTTACTAAGGTAAATATAATAAGGAATGCAAAAAATGCGTCGGACCCCAGGGGATGAATGGGATCTGAGTCCAGAAGTGGACGTCTTTCGGCTGAAATGATGATGATGATGACATTAGGTATACTTACACACATCACTTATGTTCAGGTTGGAGCGTGACTCGCCTTCATTCTGCGTTACACCGAGATGCAAAGCATCTGTGGAAAAACATACCACTTCAGAACAGGGTCATGACGTCAGATTTGCAGTACAAATGTAATTTTTTTCTGATTTGACATTGACACAGTACAAAATCTAAACTACTGAAACCAAACTAAGACCGATACAGGTGTGAAGTGGCAACGTCTACTTAAGATGTAGTGAATAACCGAATGACATCGTATTTTGTCGGATAAGCTCGTATTTATATTGCCGTCTCATTTAACTTTAGTACAGATCGATAAGCTAGCTGAGAGAGCAAGATAAATAAGAACTTATCAAAATACGATGTACAGTCACAACACGGGATTGTTGAGCCACTATAGAACCCTCTCGCAGAAAGTCAACGGTAAATTTTGACGTAATTTCTTTTGAGTGACTTGACGTTGTCATTATGACAGGGTTCTATGGTGGCTCAACAATCCCGTATGGTGACTGTACCAGTTTGACACCCAGTTTGATTCACTACATCGTTACATAGTTCATATGTAATAGTTTACAATAGGATTGTTGAACCAAGAGCATGCAGTGTCTAATTTAACATTAATAATAAGTATTGTGAAAGACAACACAACTAAGTAAGTAATAGAGGATGAATTCGGAGGACTACTTATGATTGGGCGTCCATTTTATATAAAAGAAAGTCGTATAAAAATAGCACTACTGATGGCCTAATTCATGCTTAAATCCTGACCGTAACAAAACCAGACACCCTTTCTGTTTAAATATTCTATAACCCACAATTCCATGATTCTAATACGAACCCGAAAATTATACTACTAGCTAGAGCCCCGTGTTTGCAATGAAATGGAAGCGATGTAATCTATATATATAAAAATGAATTGCTGTTCGTTAGTCTCGCTACTCAAAAACGGCTTGACCGACTTGAATATTTTTTTTTTAGTTTTGTTCGCTTTAATACAGGGGTGGTTTACATTTACAATTGGACCCGGTAGGTGGCTCTGCGATCGGGCAGGAAGACGTCTGCCGGGTCCACTAGTTTTATATAAATAATTACTTCTTACTAATATAAAACTAAAGGCAATACGCGACTGTCGGCCAATTAACGATCAAAACATGCCCACGCGCACAGCAATGTCAACGAACTTACAACTAATTACACTAGAAAAAATGTAAACATAATTATGTCATACCGTTATAATGCTTATAAGTGTTCGGGCAAGGGTCAAGTATATATATAAACAACTCTTCTTTCTTAAGAGATAAAAGTTGTAGCTGATGTCCTGCTTAACAAAATAGCTGTTTAGAGAAAGAAAGACGGTTGTAAAGGAGGCTCGAGTCTCTCTGCGAGATCGAATGAAACGCCGCAAGAAGCTCAACAGTTAGTAATTTTTTTAATCTCATTCTAGCATTATATAAAACTGTAAAAACAATATAAAATATTACAGCGTTTACATGACTTTCAATGAGTTATTCAGTACTCCTGGCGCGATGACGCAGTCCTGGCGCGGTGACGCCTGACGCGCTCCTTGCGCAATTACGCGCGCTGGCGCGACGACGCGTCCTGGCGTGTTGACGCGCTGCTGGCGCGTATCATCATATCTGGCATATAACCATACTCGTATGCGGCTACGCGCGACTGACATGAGGTGATGTCATGTGACTGGGATGCCTCTGACATGTTTCATGCGGCGGGGATGCCCCTCTTGACATGTGGCGATGTCATGCGACTGGAATGCCTCTGACATGTGGCGATATGATGGAACTAGGATGCCTCTGACATGTGGTAAAGTCATGCGACTGGGATGCCTCTGACATGTGGCGATGTAATGCGACTGGGATGCCTCTGACATGTGGTAAAGTCATGCGATTGGGATGCCTCTGACATGTGGCGATGTCATGCGACTGGGATGCCTCTGATATGAAGCGATGTCATGCGACTGGGATGCCTCTGACATGTAGCGATGTCATGCGACTGGGATGCCTCTGACATGTGGCGATGTCATGCGACTGGGATGCCTCTGACACGTGGCGATATCATGCGACTGGGATGCCTCTGACATGTGGTGATGTCATGCGACTGGGATGCCTCTGACATGTAGCGATGTCATGCGGCTGGGATGCCTCTGAAATGTGGTGATGTCATGCGACTGGGATGCCTCTGACATGTGGTGATGTCATGCGACTGGGATGCCTCTGACATGTAGCGATGTCATGCGACTGGGATGCCTCTGACATGTGGCGATATCATGCAACTGGGATACCTCTGACATGTGGTGATGTCATGCGACTGGGATGCCTCTAACATGTGGCGGTCATGGAACTAGGATGCCTCTGACATGTGGTAAAGTCATGCGACTGGGATGCCTCTGACATGTGGCGATGTCATGCGACTGGGATGCCTCTGATATGTGGCGATGTCATGCGACTGGGATGCCTCTGACATGTAGCGATATCATGCAACTGGGATGCCTCTGACATGTGGTAAAGTCATGCGACTGGGATGCCTCTGACATGTGGCGATGTCATGCTACTGGGATGCCTCTGACATGTGGCGATGTCATGCGACTGGGATGCCTCTCACATGTGGCGATGTCATGGAAGTAGGAAGCCTCTGACATGTGGTAAAGTCATGCGACTGGGATGCCTGACATGTGGCGATATCATGCGACTGGGATGCCTCTGACATGTGGCGATGTCATGCTACTGGGATGCCTCTGACATGTGGCGATGTCATGCGACTGGGATGCCTCTCACATGTGGCGATGTCATGGAAGTAGGAAGCCTCTGACATGTGGTAAAGTCATGCGACTGGGATGCCTCTGACATGGTAGTGGGACATGCGATTCAGCGATGCCTCTGTCCTAACTAGACATGCGATTCAGTGGTGCATCTGTATTTTTTTCTGTATAGTTTCTCTGAAGCTCGTTGTAATTCGTTAATAATTAATTTGCTTTTAATGTTGCGCAGTTACATCGCAGAAAGGGTACACACTTGCTGTGATATCTCAAACTTAAGCTTCAGGCAAATAAAAACGAAGAAGGCCGCGGGAGTCCATTGGACCCGACCCGAGTGACGAATTTGGGTTTCTCCGAAACTACGAAACTTCGTAAAATCCACTTTCACTCTTTAACTACGCAATCGTGAGAAAGGGATAGGGCTAAATTGACTTTGAACTTGTATTTGGAGAAAAGTATGTCATTGATGCGATGATCCTGTATCTCGGAAGGCATCAGCGCGAGTACTGTTGGTTGTCAGCGTAATATAATGTTATTAAATAAATAATGAATAAATATCAGGGACAATCTCGCACAAATTGACTTATTAAATATGCATTATTTATAACATTTAATCGTGTTTATAAATTATATTACAATGAATGACACAACATACTAACATTTTAATTTCGACGTTCAGTCGCTGTGACAGCTCTTTTGGTGGCCAGTAGGTATACGACAATAATAATATTAATAATATATAGAAAACATCCATGACTCAGGAGCAAATACTCGAGCTCATCACACAAATATTTGCCCATACCAGGATTAAAATCCGGGACCGCTAGCTTCGCAGGCAGGGTCACTACCAAACCAACTAGGCTAACCGCGTCGTTATCAAAATGTTTTTTAATTTCTCATCTTAAGGGCATCACAGACTAACAGTCCGCCGCCCGATCTCGACCTGTCTGTCAGATAATCGAATTAAAAAATTTAAATTAAAAATTGTTTATTGTCATAAATCACAACATTATAACAAAAACATGTGAGATTAAGTTTACAATGAAACCTGTGTCAGGAGATCCCGCTCCTATGGAGGTGCTCAAGAATTGTGTTTATTAGACAGGTTTTAAAGCTTTAAATTAGAATATGTATAAAAAATGTGTGCGTGTGATGCATGCGTGCGGGTGTGTATGTGTGTGTGCGTGTGTTACTTCTCTATTCTCTAAGTTTAGATTTTGTTTTGTTGTAAAAACAGCTCTTCTATTTTTGTATAATTTAATGTTTTAAGCCACTCCGCCGTTACACTTTTACACGCCGGTATATAATAAACACACACACAAATTGACCTAGTCCCAAACTAAGCTCTAGCCTTGTACTATGGGTACTAGTCAACGATTAACATACTTATATTGTAACACCCGTTTTTTTTTGTTAAGCTTTTTCATATAGCAACACTACAGCTGGCGGGCCTCTGCACCAAAATCAAGGATCGAATACAAACCAACTCTGTCCTTTTCACTCCCTACAGCTGCCCATTGAGAGTGAGCGGGATGGAGCAAATACGGCTTCCGATTGAGCGTTACGTTTCACTGTTCTTGCGTTTTGACATATAGACGAGACTCGGATCATGTGTTACTATTCGGCATGTAAAATTATATTGTTTCAGGATTTATAGAGTGTCTGTAGGAAAATAATTGGGAAAGATTATAGTTGTTTTGAGGTCTAAATTGTTAAATAGCGCACGAGTACAATGTTGTCGGCATTGAAGAGTGAAACGAGTCGTGCGCCCGGAATGACGTACGAACTTCGCCACATCAGCGTTGAATCGGTTCTGGCTCTTAGAAATGGCTGCTTAGCCGTCGACCAAATTATTTAAATAACCCGTATAAAGGGGCTTTCAGCGGTGAGTTACGGTGTTCATTCGATGCGTCTTGCCATCGTACCCAAGTGGAATTTGTTATTATGACATTTGTCATGTTGTTTCAGGCGAATTACTCGAAGACATGTTAGCGCATCAGAGCAGGGCATAAGTCTGTGTCGCCGTCTTAATATGAGTTAGAGGCCGCTACAAATACCACCAATGTAAGTAACTCCTGCGTCCAACCCTATTAAAGGTGTTGTGTGATTGATGTGTCGACTTACGTAACCTCTTTTGTTATAGCTAAGGCAGTTCCGAATCCCAAGCGATGACTCCTGCCTTGTAAAACAGGGTCACTAGGTGGCATACGTGCCTGATTCAAGTGAGTATCGTGAGAGCCCACGTTGCTGTCGGCAAGTTCCGCTATTTTAACTTTGTTCTAACAAGCTATGTTTGCTTACAGTCAGTGCCACGTCACAGGGAGGCACCGTGCTTTTAGCCGGTCTCAACTAGCCTCACGTTATAAAGTTACATGAAAACATTGAAAACCCACACTGTGGTAAGTGCACATCTTTACCTTATGGCTAGGGCTGATAGGTTAGCTTTCAATTTATATTTCTTTTGTTTACAACTGCAATTCTTGTTGCAGGGTTTTTTTTTTATGTCTAGTTTCAACTACCGGATTTGACCGTGAGGGGGCTGCAGACTCGAACCGCAGGGGCGTGGCCTGCTTGCCACGTGTTGCGACTTAGGGAGGCTCGGTGCATTAACGTGCCTCTTCGCTTAGATCCTAGTGTTTGAGTCCTCGCTTGCCATGCACCCTCACATCACCTACACACCTGGCTTCACGCACACTTCACCCTAGATAAGTGACCTTTCTATTTCTTAGTTTATTATTATGGTGCATATGAACCTACTTGTTACCAAATTTCATTAGAGCGGCTCTCGCTATAGCCGACCTCTATAAATGTACTTAGGATGAATAACATGATGTAAAAGGTGTTAAATATATCAAGGAGAACAATACTTGTTGTTTCACTTCACACAAGGAACCATTCCTGTTTGTAGTAAGTTACCCAGGGCGCCTCTATTTCTAAATTCGAGGTAGCTTGCTCTCAGGCATATGAACCCGCTGGCCCTCTTCTAAGATCTCATGCCTGGTCGCCGATTGAGGATGTTACACTGGCGCCCAACGTGGGGCCTGAAGGAATGGTTTTCTTGTGTTAAGTGTTCTTTAATGGGATGAATTGCTTTCTTTCATAATTACTATCAGTCATAACAGAGTTAATAAGAAAATAGTTATTAAATTCCTGTAGGTATGCTATGTTACTAGGAATAACTTTCTTATTTTATAACTGCTAGCTGTTTTGACTATTCTGATAGGAGCACACATCTTTCCCTTGTTCTTCTTAAAATACCTGCCACTTTAGCGCTTTCTAACTGTTTTGAGTGTATAACTGAACAGCAGTTACTTATTTGTGTTGTAATGTATGTTGTTTGCATTTTTTACTGCTAATAAGCACGTGGCATACTGTTCTGTTGCAAGGCTTGATTTGTGACCATCTTATATTATAAATGACCATGGACCTGAATGTAAAGGTTGAATACCTCACTAAGGAGGAACTGGCACATGAACTAACTGTCTTACATGTACCCTATGACACTGAACACAGTTGTGACACCCTTCGCAAATTGTTTCGACAGACTCGTGCTCTTGTCAGACGAGGCAGTCTTAAGCCAGCAGCTGAGAATAAAGGAGCTGATTCACGACAGGAGGTCGACGCTTGTAAAACGAAGGTGCATGAGTTGCAGTCTGAGGTGTTGCAGGGCACCGGATTTTCAAAGTCTCATCGTGACAGGTTAGTGGGCAGGTCTAATTATTATTTAAACCGGCTAGCGCGTTTGTCAGATTTTGAGACTGAAGTTAACAATTTGAAAGGAATCTTAGTTAGTTGCTTGTCGATTTTAAATCCTGCATCAGAGTCTTCAGAGTCTGAAGATGAGGAATTTCAGGTTCCTTCTGAGCCAGTTACTAAGGTGGTCTGTAACTCTAAACCTCGGTATAAGTTGTCAGAACTTAATTTAAAGTACAGTGGGGACACTTGCGTGCGAGCTTTCATAACACGACTGGAAGAGCTTACACAGTCTCGGGAGATTCCAGAGCGTGTTATATTTAATGGATTTCCCGACATAGTAGAAGGCCCGGCATTATTCTGGTACCGAGCTAATAAAGAAAATTTTAATTCGTACTCACAGCTCCTTGCGGGTTTGAAAGCTGATTTTGACATCCCGGATTTTGATTTTAAGTTGCTTCGTGAGATAAGGGCTCGTACACAAGCGCGGAATGAATCTATAGTTGTTTACTTGTCAATCATGGGTGGTTTGATTTCTCGTTTAACCAAACCTATATCTGAAGACGAGAAACTGGACATAATTGTCAGGAATATTCGTCCTGAATATAGTCGCGAGCTTGCGTTAGTAGATGTCACGTCAATGCAGCAACTTAAGGCATTATGTATGAAGCTTGAATTAGCGAATGCTCGTGCGGGTGATTTTGTTGAACCGTCTACGTCACGTTGTTCTATGGCTCCAGACATGCAGTGTCGTACCAATAACAGTCGTTTAGTTCGCAAAGAGGACGTGGCCTCCACAAGTAATAATAATAAAAATAAAGAATCAAAAACTCATACTTGTTTTCGTTGTAATAGAGGGCACAAAACCAGTCGTTGTCCTAAGTCGCGCGACATTGTATGCTTTAAATGCGGGGAAAAAGATGTTAAATGTCCAAATTGTCCAAACTGTGTAAAGACTGTTTCCACGTCAAAAAACTAATTAGGCCAGTCTCACGGGTTCCGTTGGTGCGTAGTGCTAAAACGCCCGATGAGACTTATTTTGTGCCACCTGTCAATGACCCCCGCCCTTACTTAACTGTTCAAGTGTTCAATGTTAACGTTTGTGGTTTGTTGGATTGCGGCGCGTCTTGCTCTATTTTAGGAGATGACGCTCATTTAAAGTTTTTAAATTTAAATATTAAATTACACGAATTCGAACGACCTTGCCGTTTAAGGGTCGCTAATGGAGAGGATTATGTTTGTCGGTACTATATGAACATTCCAATTCAATATAAAAATGAGGTGAAGTTGGTCATGTTTCACATTCAACCGGAAATATTATTACCGATTCATTTTGGTATCAACTTTTGGAAGGCTTTTAATTTAGCACCGGATATCTTAGCTTGCCTGCCTAATCACGTGTCATCTGTCAGGACCGGTCAAGATAATATTGTCGAAGAGGGACTGCGACATTACGATTCGTTAAGTATCTCACAGAAGCAAACTATTGACAAAGTCAAGTCGCTTTTCGACTCTATTAACACCGATAAGGTAGGATTGGGTCGTACGTCGTTGATCCAGCACGAGATACACACGGGTGATGCTGCTCCTATTAAGCAGAAGTACTATCGTCTTAGTCCAGAAAAGTTGAAGTTACTAGACGTGGAATTGGATAAAATGTTAAAAAATAGTGTAGTTGAGCCTTCTTCATCTCCATGGAATTCTCCTGTGACTATGGTACCTAAGTCGAATGGCGAGATGCGCTTATGTTTAGACAGTCGTCGCCTTAACGCAGTATCAAAAACAGACGCGTATCCCCTTCCCTATATAAACTACATTATTGATAACTTACGCGATGCTAAGTATTTAACCTCCTTGGATCTTAGTGCTGCTTATCATCAAATACCTCTTCACCCGGATTCGAAGGAAAAGACAGCTTTTACTGTTCCCCGTCGTGGACTCTTTCATTATAATGTCATGTGTTTTGGTTTGGTCGGTGCGTCTGCTACCATGCAGCGTTTGATGGACAGCCTGTTCTCGGCGGAGTTTGATAACAAGGTCTTTGCGTATGTCGATGATATTGTCATCTGCACGTCTTCATTCGACGAGCACGTGCAGATCCTTAAACGTGTCTTTGAGAAGTTGAAGTATGCTAACCTGACTATCAACATGAAGAAATCTCAGTTCTGTCGGAGTGAGTTAAAGTACTTAGGCTATGTCGTAGATCGTTTCGGTTTGAGAACGGACCCGTCCAAGGTTGAAGTTATCATGAATTTTCCTACTCCCAAGGACCCGAAGGAACTAAAACGCTTCTTAGGTATGGCTGGTTGGTACAGGCGTTTCATTGAAAACTTCTCTCAGGTAGCTCGTCCATTAACTCGCCTCACGAGTAAAAAGGTTTCTTTTGTGTGGTCGAATGAAGCTAATGAGTCCTTTAACACTTTGAAGTCTGCACTTATCTCTGCACCTATCTTAAAGTGTCCTGATTTCAGTAAACCTTTTTATATTCATACAGATGCGAGCTCGTTTGCTATCGGTGGTGTCTTGACGCAGCGCGAAGCTGATGTAGACCATCCTGTCGCTTATTGCAGCAGAACCCTGAGCGCACAAGAGGTCAACTATACAGCAACGGAGCGAGAGCTCTTGGCGGTCATTTACGCTCTCGAGCAATACCGTTCTTATGTTGAAGGTTCCAAGTGCTATATAGTTACTGATCATGCTTCACTTCAATGGTTCTATAAATTAAAAAATCCGATGGGAAGGCTAAATCGGTGGGCGTGTCGCTTGAGCCAATTTAACTTTGAAATTATCCATAGAAAAGGAAAAGAACATGTTCTCCCGGACACTTTATCTCGAATCAAGGTAGACTCTATATCATTCGACCCCCAGGTTATCCAAGATTCTTGGTATACTAAACTCTTAAAAGATTGTAGCGACAATCCACGTTTATTTCCCAACTTCACGGTAAAGGACGGCAAATTATTTCGTTTGTCTAAAAATAAATACAATTTAACGTCCCAGTTTGAGTGGAAGTTGGTCGTACCTGTTGACCATCGCGAAGAGGTCTTAATGAAGTACCACGATGACCCGGTGTCTGGACACTTTGGAGTGGCTAAAACTCATAAGCGTATTAGTGCTGTTTATTTTTGGCCAAACCTATACCGTGACGTTGAGAAGTATGTCGGGGCTTGTGAGGTGTGTAAGTGCTATAAACCCAGCAATGTTGCCAGGGCGGGTCTGATGGGCAATCCACGCGTCGTCACACGTCCATGGGAAGCCATTTCTTGTGACATTATGGGGCCGTTCCCACCTTCATACGCGAGGAACCAGTATCTCTTTGTATGTTCTGATTACTTCAGTAAGTACGCCCTTTTGTTTCCTCTGCGTAGTGTAACGGCGAAAGCCATAGTTAAATGTCTAGAGAAGGGCGTTTTCTTATTGCATGGTGTGTGCAAATTTATATATGTTGATAACGGACCTCAGTTTATTTCGAAGGAGTTCAGGGATTTGCTCTCTAATTATGGTGTCCCTAACGTCTTCTATAACCCTCGTTATCATCCCCAGACAAATCAAACGGAGCGTGTCAACCGCGACATAGTACGTGCCATTGCATCTTACGTGCGTTCTGATCATCGTAAATGGGATCAGAACATTCCTGAAATACAATGTGCTCTAAACACTGCTGTTCATGAAGGTACAAAGTTCACGCCGTTTTATTTGACTCATGGTAGAGAGATGATATTGGACGGTTCTCTTTATAATATTGAGGAGCCGTTAGATCCCTCGACGGTTAGGATGAATGTTGAACCGTATTCGTCTAATCTTCCTAAATTGAATAATATATTTAAATCGGTTCAAGCCCATTTAAAAAAGGCTTATACTCATAATGTAAAGTATTATAATTTACGGAAGCGACAAATTCAATTTGAGGAGGGCCAAATTATTTATAAGCGTTGTTTTCCTCTGTCAAACGCTTCTAAATACTTTAGTGCTAAACTTTCTCCCAAATATGAAAAATGTGTTATAGATAAAAAACATTCACCGTTGGTTTATTCGTTAAAGTCTCTTAACGGTAAACCCTTAGGACGGTTTCACATAAAGGATTTGCTAGAACGCGGAGGTTCTGATCCTCCAGGGGTACAACCCTCAAATTAGTGTTAGTACTAGGTTAGAATGAGCTCATGGCAGATTCTATGCGCTATTGAACTCATCTAAACCTAAATGCTTAAGTTTTATGTTAAGTATGATTGGTAGGTTAATGGAATTTGTGTCTATGTGTTAAGTACCTATATGTATACTTAGGTTGCTTTAAGTAAGCACTTAGTACTTAAAAATGTCTGGACTTGCTGAGATTTTTGGCGATGGTAGAATATTTGTCCCGACCGTTGGCTCTCTTTTAGGTGTGATTTACTGGTTTGATTGGTATCATTTCGTCCGGACTGCAGGTGGTTTATTGATAGGAAAAGATTCGTCCTGACTGTTGGCTCTTTTAAAGAATGAGATTACTGGAAGGAAAGTACGTAGAAGTAGATTAGGTAAGTATTAGTTTTAAGTAACCAAGGATGCGCATCCACCTAATTTTAGTCGTGCCGTCATGTTTTGTCCGTAGTCAAGTAAGGCATGCAGAGATTGGTAATGCCATGCTTACCATTTTCATAGTGATAGGATTTCTTCCGTTTATGCCATAGGTGTAATCGGTTCGAGATAAAACTAATTTTAAAGGTTTTATCTTTTGCTAGCAAAGTTGTTGAGAAATGGACATTCTAAGTACAGAGTGCGTCCTATTTTCTATTGTTTGAAAATTTTTATATACTGGTTTTTGTTGAAATTTTCCTCTACCAGTCTAGGTTGAAATTTGTAGTTTCACTTAGGTTTACTTAATTAATAAGGTTAAATTCCACAGCTCTTATAAGTGGTAGTTTAACCATTTCTTAAGCCGCTTAAGAGGTTGGTAGTGTGTCACACCCCTCACTGTTTTTGCTGTCATAAGTAGGGCTGCAATCTCGCGGATATTTCTTTAGGTTTAGATTGTTGTGTACTGAAACACACTTAAGTTTCGTACATGTGTGATCGTTTGCTTTAATCAGGAACGTTTAATTGGAGGCAGAGCCAACAAACACTGAGAAAGTATTTTGTAAGCGTTTGTTAGTAAGTAGTAGAAATTAATGTGGTTCTCTTTGGTATAACGTCTAGCGTTTTGTTTCAGATTTCAGACGTCTTCCCCTGCGGGCGAAGGCGACCTCTCCCTTGAATATTTCTAGACCCCCTTGATGGTGCAGAATAATTTTATTTCAGAAGCTGCACTTCTGAAATAAAATTATTTCCCCAACTAAGCCGGTACTGTAACACCCGTTTTTTTTTGTTAAGCTTTTTCATATAGCAACACTACAGCTGGCGGGCCTCTGCACCAAAATCAAGGATCGAATACAAACCAACTCTGTCCTTTTCACTCCCTACAGCTGCCCATTGAGAGTGAGCGGGATGGAGCAAATACGGCTTCCGATTGAGCGTTACGTTTCACTGTTCTTGCGTTTTGACATATAGACGAGACTCGGATCATGTGTTACTATTCGGCATGTAAAATTATATTGTTTCAGGATTTATAGAGTGTCTGTAGGAAAATAATTGGGAAAGATTATAGTTGTTTTGAGGTCTAAATTGTTAAATAGCGCACGAGTACAATGTTGTCGGCATTGAAGAGTGAAACGAGTCGTGCGCCCGGAATGACGTACGAACTTCGCCACATCAGCGTTGAATCGGTTCTGGCTCTTAGAAATGGCTGCTTAGCCGTCGACCAAATTATTTAAATAACCCGTATAAAGGGGCTTTCAGCGGTGAGTTACGGTGTTCATTCGATGCGTCTTGCCATCGTACCCAAGTGGAATTTGTTATTATGACATTTGTCATGTTGTTTCAGGCGAATTACTCGAAGACATGTTAGCGCATCAGAGCAGGGCATAAGTCTGTGTCGCCGTCTTAATATGAGTTAGAGGCCGCTACAAATACCACCAATGTAAGTAACTCCTGCGTCCAACCCTATTAAAGGTGTTGTGTGATTGATGTGTCGACTTACGTAACCTCTTTTGTTATAGCTAAGGCAGTTCCGAATCCCAAGCGATGACTCCTGCCTTGTAAAACAGGGTCACTAGGTGGCATACGTGCCTGATTCAAGTGAGTATCGTGAGAGCCCACGTTGCTGTCGGCAAGTTCCGCTATTTTAACTTTGTTCTAACAAGCTATGTTTGCTTACAGTCAGTGCCACGTCACAGGGAGGCACCGTGCTTTTAGCCGGTCTCAACTAGCCTCACGTTATAAAGTTACATGAAAACATTGAAAACCCACACTGTGGTAAGTGCACATCTTTACCTTATGGCTAGGGCTGATAGGTTAGCTTTCAATTTATATTTCTTTTGTTTACAACTGCAATTCTTGTTGCAGGGTTTTTTTTTTATGTCTAGTTTCAACTACCGGATTTGACCGTGAGGGGGCTGCAGACTCGAACCGCAGGGGCGTGGCCTGCTTGCCACGTGTTGCGACTTAGGGAGGCTCGGTGCATTAACGTGCCTCTTCGCTTAGATCCTAGTGTTTGAGTCCTCGCTTGCCATGCACCCTCACATCACCTACACACCTGGCTTCACGCACACTTCACCCTAGATAAGTGACCTTTCTATTTCTTAGTTTATTATTATGGTGCATATGAACCTACTTGTTACCAAATTTCATTAGAGCGGCTCTCGCTATAGCCGACCTCTATAAATGTACTTAGGATGAATAACATGATGTAAAAGGTGTTAAATATATCAAGGAGAACAATACTTGTTGTTTCACTTCACACAAGGAACCATTCCTGTTTGTAGTAAGTTACCCAGGGCGCCTCTATTTCTAAATTCGAGGTAGCTTGCTCTCAGGCATATGAACCCGCTGGCCCTCTTCTAAGATCTCATGCCTGGTCGCCGATTGAGGATGTTACAATATAGAGAAATACATACTTAAATATATAGAAAACATCCATGACTCAGGAACAAATACTCGCGCTCATCACACAAATATTTGTCCATACCGGGATTCGAACCCAGGACCGCTAGCTTCGTAGGCATGGTCACTACCAACTAGGCTAACTGCGTCGTCATAAGTCAATATAAGTTTGTTATGTTTTCTGTCCAGTACATTATACAGTTTCATAGCTTGTGTGTTAAATTGTCTTTTAAGAAAGACTGTATTTGCTGCCGGTGTCTTAATAGTGTCGTATTAGAACACTATGAGTTTCTCGTGCGATTTCGGCGGACTGTTGTCTGTGTGTGTTGCCCTCTACTCCCACTTTTAACTATGTCGCGTTTTTCATTTTGACACATACTGTTCTTACGCACAAGGTATTTTCTCGCGTCGCTATCGTTACTACCTACGAAAACTAATTATAAACGGAAACCATGTTTCGACGTCACATCGTTAACGCAATAACAATTACGACAGCCATTAAGAATACCCATCGATCGTGTTTATTCGTGTATTTATAGATCTGCGCAATTATATAGACATATAGAGGATATAGATTACTGTATCGATTGATAAGTATCATCAGCGTTGTAGCGCCCACCCCAAGGTTTGCCACAAGGACCGGTCCTGCGCCACTTGCATCGATCGGCTTCCCGCAACCTTAACCGCGTCGTTAAATTATATGCGTATGCGCAATTTTAGTTTCCTTAGAATGCAATTAGCCTAGCTAAGGCTAGACTAACCTATGTATCTATGTATTATTGATATTAGACGTGCACGCCGCGCCGGCGCGCCGCCGCCGCCGACCAATCACACGCCGCCACCGCCGCCGCCATCCTGAAACGGCGTGGGGTGACCGCGTTCGCGTCGCGTGCCGCGCAGTCGGGTCTGGCTGAGCTACGATTTCAGTCAGTCGAAGTGAACGTTGTGTCTGTTGTGTACGTTTTTCGTATACTTTTGCTCCACAAAATGGCGGCGGCGGGTGAAGTGTTGGATAAAAGTTATATTCAAAAGTTCGAATCGGAAACTTTACTGTGACGCGAAAAGGCGAAACTTACATTTTAAAATAAAGCCGAATTACTCATTAAGCTAATCAGATTAATGAAAGTAGTATGAAATGAACAAATGACTGCCTTTATTATTATTCCTATATTTGTTCTTGTTGATTAGCTATTTGTTTATTAAGTCCATATTAGCCATGGCAATGGCATCAAGAAGAATTATATAAAACTAAGCCATAGTTTTGACTATAAATTGATTGATCTCAATTACCACTCGTCGCTAAAGTTTTGTGATCATTGTTAAAAAATAAAGTTGATTTTATAATTAAAATATAAAAACAGTAGTTGATATTTTTTTAACGACAGATAGACATCACAGATACTAAATATCAGAAATTCTGGAATAATCCTATCAGAGTTGGTTACCTAACCTCAATAATTTGACGAGGTAACGATTTTCCAAATAAAAAAAGAAGTTCTGGTCACGCCGCCGGCGCCGCGCCGCCGCCAGCTTATTTCAGCAGGCGCGCCGCCGCCGAAAAACATTTTGTCGGCGTACATCTCTAATTGATATGTTCGTTAAAATGATGTTTATTATCATTACTATTCAATATTATTTCTTGGCGCCTAAAACGACGTAGCTCTTAATTTAAATCTAATTACTATGCCGCCTGCGCATTTTGTGCTGAATATTAAGTATATACCTTCAGTCAACAAAGTATCGGGAATGGATGATTTGTTTATGGTTCCAAATTCAAATTTTTGTTTTTTTTGTTGTTGTTAGATTGGCACAACTGTTTTCTATTTTGGCGCGGAGTTTGAGTTGCATCTGTTATTTATATTAAATACAGTGCTGTTTTTAGTTATATCATATCTAGTGTGTATTGCGAATTTCATAATGGACAAAAACATTGAAAGAGTTTGTCTTAATTTTTTGAAAGAATTTTTGACCAAACACTCAACAAATACCATCGAGCAACCACCATATTCACCAGATATGGCTCCTGCCGACTTCTTTCTTTTTCCTAAACTCAAATTACCACTTCGTGGCACCCGTTTTCAATCGGTAGAAGACATAAAGGAGAATTCGCGCCGAGAACTGAATTCAATTCCGGAAACAGCGTTTAAAAAATGTTTTGATGATTGGATTATTCGTTGGCGTAAGTGTATCGTTTCTGAAGGAGCATACTTTGAAGGTGATAAAATAAATTTGGATGATTAACAAACAGTTTGTGTATTATTGATCTTTTCCCGGTACTTTCTTGACAGAGTAGTATACCTACCTAAAGCAGTAAAGTAAGGACATGTTTATTCCAATTGTGTACCTTATATCATGTTACATTAATATTTTACCTTGATTATTTAAGTTATTTCAAAGAAACCTTAAATGTCCGTTGAAAAGTTGATTTGTCTCAATACACATGGATAGATTCCACCCGATGGCTTCGGTGTGGTATTCTGTACATACGCCTAGACGCGACGTCCGAAGGCTTCGGCCGCATACCTAAAACTTGTTTTTAAAATACTCACTATATAAATAAACTGCCCTTGCGGCTTTGGACACATAAAATGTGTGTCGTCTGGCATTTATCACTCGCCGCCAACTCATTGTTATTTGTTATTATTTATCCGGAGTCAATCGTAACCAATACGTGTTGGTTTATACGCGTCATCTACAAATAAAAGGTCAGCGTACGGAAGTTAAAGGTCAAATCCGTAGCAAGTGACTCTTTTACGCAAACGCGATCGAGACGTAAAAATCGTTGCAAAACTTACACTAGGCCCTCAGACCCTCTTGCCATCTTCAGACTCTATCTTCAAATCAACTCTTACGGCCGCACTCAGAGACGTCAATAAAGTTTTAAGTTTCATTAAAGTAGCTGCTGTCTCATTCTTTGCTACAGCAATAGAATAACTGCCGCACTCAGAGACGTCAATTAAGTTTTAAGTTTCATTAAAGTAGCTGCTGTCACTTTCGTTGCTATAGCAATAGAATAAGATGCAGCAACTTTAATGAAACTTAAAAAATAATTGACGTCTCTGAGTGCGGCAGTTAGACGCAGCAACTTTAATGAAACTTAGGGCCGTATTAATAGACTCGTCTTGGGTGATACACCCTTTACAAGATGGGTCACAAGACTGAGCTTTGATTAATAAACCAATCTCAACCCCATAATCCTGATCCTCGTTTCACTTGATACGAGAATCTCATCTCCATTGATTGTGGTTATTTGGTGACTTGAGTCAGACTCACCTTTTACAAAATGGCGGATGCACTGCCATAAATCGATCATCTGGGTGCGTTTTCACAAATAAATCGGTTAAAAAAATAAGAATATCCTAATTTGCAACGTGTATTAGGATAAAAATAATATCTCAATCGTATTTAAATAAGAACATTACCTAAATTGTACTTTTGCCACTGAATACAAGTGCCTAAAAATGGTGTGCTTTGTGTCGTGTTTATGTGAAATTATAATGAGTGCTAGATAATTTCCTATTAATAGTAAAAATACGAGGTTTCGACCAAGCGATGGCAAAATAATAGCTCATGCCCATGTGTACCTATAACGGCTATATATACCAAAACAATGCTTCTGTGCGCGATGACCCTAAAGGCGCGAAAAGTACAACTTCACACAGGCAAATTTCAAGTAAGTACCTACCTACAATTTATATTTTATACTTATTCCTGATCCGTAATATAAATAGCATTATATCATAATAACAGCCAGATACTAGGCCAATGTAAATATATAATAGTTATTTTAAATATTTACTTAAGTAAAAATCTACCAACATTTTATTTTGGTAGGTTACTCATCCAACCCGATATGAATCGATACCTCAATAAGTTGGTACCTATGTTTTATGAAAGCTTATTAGCTATTTTATTAATTAATTTTGTACCTACCTACCTATTATAAAGTAAAGCAATAATTTATTATTATTTTAACTAAACGTAAAACGGGTCGCTATATAAAGTAGAGATGAGAGGGATTTGACAATTTTGACATAAGCATGAACGCATTGTCGTTGCATAGGTAGTGTTTTATTATTGTTTGATTAATAAAAAGTGCCTGATTTGTTTGAAAACTTGTACTAATTTTTACAACAATCAACTAGTAATAACAGTCAGATGTATAAAGTTTCGTGTCCTGACAAATGTGGTGTAAAAAGTGTATGTGTGAATAGTAATTTCAAACCAAAGAACCTGCTGCATCTTCTGTCATTTATAGTGTTTAGATATTGTGTTTAACTTAAATTCGTTTTGTAGGTTGTCGTCAGTCCAATAATGGAAAACTTGGATAACAGGCACGGTTCGCCGGAAACAATCAGGACTCCAAAAAAGGTACATAAGATATGTATTTGGAGATGTCAGTGTTCAGGAATTTCAACACCGACAGCAAGCAGTTGACGACAATGACTAATCGTTTGTCAATTGACAAATAAACATTAATTTTGCTTATGTCTAAATAAAAGGGCTTTTCTTTACAATGATGATCAATTTCAAGGCCAGGTAAATTCAGTTTGTAATGTACCTATTAAGTGACCTTTCAAGATGAAACAATTAATTTATATTGTTTTTAAATAAAATACCTAACTTTAGATATAACTCAGGCGATAGGGTACCCAATTTTTGTCAACTGCATTAACTATTTAAATATAATAATATCATGTAAGATTATAGGTTAGACATATGTTTACAATATGATAGGCCTGCTAAAGATGTCTTGTCTATTTCTAATTTCTTAAAAGCGGTTAAGTATAGAGTTGTAAAGATAAGTGTGTTAATTAGTTCTATGGTACTACACATAAAATATAAAAAACATTTCACTTGTTTTAGTATTACCTAGTTTTTCAGAGAGCGCTGATGCAGTTCGTTTTTCAATTACATCTGTTCAATATTTAATTAAAAGGTTGTTGGTATTTTTTATTGTATCATCAAGTGATATATAATTCATAGAGTAGATAAAACAAGATAAAGATAGCTTGTAATTTAAGAATACATACCTACATACCTACATATCATGGACAATCTCACACAAATTGACCTAGTCCCAAACTAAGCTCTAGGCTTGTACTAAGGGTACCAGGCAACCGTATACATACTTATATAAAGAACTACATACTTAAATATATAGAAAACATCCATTACTCAGGAACAAATACTTACACTTATCACACAAATATTTGCCTATACCGGGATTCAAACCCAAGACCGCTAGCTTCATAGGCAGAGTCACTACCAACTAGGCTAACTGCATCGTCATACAATATTAGTTAAATGTTTAAAATACTGCTTGTAGGAAATATAATATAGGTAAGTATTTTGTTCAAGTTACCAAATAACAGGTTTATAAAGTCTGGAGTTATTTGAAAATTAGTGTTATAGAAACTAAGCATGATATTTTCATTATAATGTTACCTACTTACTTATACTATCACTGCCTTTATTACCATGAGACAGGTTAAAAATATAATTAGGTATTTCATAGAAATAGAATAGTTGGGAAAAAATTGATGACCTTAGTACAAGACTGGGCAAGGTGGGGTGAAAATGAAGAGGCTTTTAACCTGCAGCCTGCAGTGCATCGAGGTGGACTGATATTATGATATTTATTTCACTTATTTTATATACATTTATTTATATAATTATACCTTTTACATCTTTGAAACAGGTCAGTATTTGGGTCAGGTTGGTTAATAGTTAGATACCTAGGCTAGCTGTAAATCAGTTAAAAATAATCTCAAGTAGGTATGTTTTGATTTTAAAACTTGTGAATGTAATATATAAATTTAGTGTTTTTCTTTTATAAAATAAACTGACCACATTCTAATAGTAGTTTTATTTTTTGGTGAAGAGATATTCAGGGTCTGTTATAAAGTTTTATTTTATTGTTTTGAAGTTTTAAATATAATATTTAACTTAGGTCCTGTTCCACTTTTGACATGTAAATTTATCTGCCAGTTAAAGTTAGCCCTCTCCTTGTTTATTTTCAAGTGTATGAAAGGGAAAGGGCTAAATCTATCTGTTGGATATCTTTATTTACTTGACTATTGTGAAACAGGTGGTTAGTGTGATGAATGTAATTAATTAGGTTGGTCCTAATGATTCAGAATTTCAGAGCCATATTAAGAGGCTCTCTGAACTCCATTGAAAAATAAAAGTTACTAATCTCTTGACTTTAGAGAGCCTTCACTGAATGTCTTAGTAGGTACAATAAAACAATGTAGTGTGGTTCTCATAGTTATGAATTAAATAGACACAAAACCATCAAGCTACTGTTGAAATTGTATTGACTCTTGGTGATTCAGTGCTTATAATGTATACATATAATAATGATAACTTTTAAATGTTAATACTTTGACATGAAGTTTCCATTAGGTTTTCCCCTTATAGACCCAGCTTCTAATTGGTTTTTTTGGAATGGATTGATTATGGAACTCGTATGCCTTTCTTTTTAGGGTTCCGTACCCGAAGGGCGCCCAACGGGACCCTATTAATATGCCTACGCTGTCCGTCCGTCCGTCCATCTGTCTGTCTGTCTGTCCGTCTCTCCTAACTACAAAGAGCTGTATCTTTTGAACCATAATAGATTTTTTTTCAGAATATGTGTTATTACGGCGGATTTACTAACAACTAAAAAAAATGTGAAATAATAAACCCCCATACAAGAAACGTTTTCTTTTCAACGTGTTTTTATTTTTGTTGTATCGTAAAAATAAAATCGGTACAATATACAAGCGTCAAATTTGGTATGATTATAAAACAAACCCTATAGAATAACAACAAATACTAAAAACCAGCCAAATGTGTACGGAACCCTTGGTGCACGGGTCCGACTCGCACTTGCCCGGTTTTTCGTAGTTACTTTCATTTCTATTCTATGCACCGTGGCCGGGACGTACCGCCGAAGGGTTTTAACACCGTATTCCTGAGGTCATAAGGAGTTAAGTCCAATTCGGCTTTTTTAAGTTTTCGTATTTTTCTTATAAATTCATCATCATCATTATCAGCCGCAAGACGTCCACTGCTGGATAAAGGCCTTCCCCAAGGTTTTCCACAACGATCGGTCCTCTGCTGCTGTCATCCAGCGGTTTCCCGCGATCTTTATCAGATCGTCGGTCCACCTTGTGGAAGGCCTGCCTTCTTCGTCTCCCGGTTGGCGGTCGCCACCCTAGAACCTTTCCGCTCCAACGGCCATCGGTTCTAATGTGCCCCGCCCACTGCTACTTAAGGTTTGCTATTCGGTGAGCTATATTAGTTACCTACTTTAGTTCTGCGGATCTCCTTATTCCTGATTCGATCTCGCAAGGAGACACCTAGCATAGCTCTTTCCATTGCCCTTTGAGTGACCTTGAGCCTTCTTATTATGAGTCACTTCATATAAATTAAAATAGATTATTTTCAAATAAATACCTGTGTCTTTACACAAATCGGCGCAAAACATATTGTAGCGGCGGCGTGGTACAACAGCTACTGTGTTTTTAATAGTAACCAGTATTAGCGAAAAAGTGAAATGTTAGGTACATTTCACTTGCCAAAAAAGTTCATACATAAAAAAGGGAAAGAGGTACAATGAGCCAATCAGCGAACGGTACCTACGACACTCAGTACACGATATCACGTCGTTTATACGCATTCTTATTGGTTTCGGGTAGGTACAGTTCAGGATCTATCGCCTCTTTCGGTGATGGTTTAGGCTATGATCCCAAACACATTATTAAATAAAATAAATGACAACTTAGTGATCACAGACTTATTAAACCGTTGTAGGCCAAGTCGTTGACGGTTCCGCGTTTGTATCCGCCTAAGCCGCCTAAGGTTACCGCGTGATACGCGGCATACGAACGAACAGCAATGACTGATG
This sequence comes from Tortrix viridana, assembly GCA_963241965.1. Classification (NCBI taxonomy): domain Eukaryota; kingdom Metazoa; phylum Arthropoda; class Insecta; order Lepidoptera; family Tortricidae; genus Tortrix; species Tortrix viridana. The sequence continues at coordinate 885,720 of OY725179.1, read as the reverse complement.
ACAGTTGGTGATATAAGTATCCCTATTCTTAGGACCCCGTCCTAATAGAACGCGAATATGCGAACTTGCGATGATCGCACATTCGCGTTCTGACGACGCCTGAATGCAGTTATATAACGAGTTCGCGTGAAGATCTAGCCTCATTTGTTCTGCTCCTAATAAATACGCATTAAGATTAAAGGAACTTGCTCCTTTCGGGTTGGAAAGCCCGTGCCGTGTTCCTGGGTACCTACCAATGGGCTAGCAGCTAGGCCTCCGTTTGAAAGCGAGCCCACAGTGCAGCTAAGTATTTGGGGGCTATCTGCCGCACTCGGAGACGTTAATTAATTTTTAAGTTTGATTAAAGTTGCTGAGTCTTATTCTATTGCTATAGCAAAGAAAGTGACAGACACAACTTTAAATGAAACTTAAAAGTTAATTGACCCGTCTCTGAGTGCGGCCGTACTTAAGTCTCGACATTGCTTGAACAACATTGTTTCAGATTGTTGTCTTATAACAGCAGTGTTAAATTTAGTGTTACCTCAAGTTCCTTGTTGTCACTTTATAGTGTACCTTAGCAAATTAAAAAGTGACAGTTGTTCTTATGGGATATTAGTGGAACATGGATGAAATGCTGTTGATAGTGTGCATAGTAGGTGCAATGACAGAAATATGGTTAAATTTGCAGGATCAATAGCACAAGTTGCCCATGACTTCTTTGTCGCTTGGTAGCTCCTCTCTACCTAAGTTTAAAATCAAGAGATAAATACCTATCAGGGGGACAGGGATCCACTGAGTGACAAGTAAGAAAATACAACTTGTGTTAACCATACTGTTATAATAAAACATTAAGGTAAATTACAGCTGAATTTTAATAGAAAAACAATTATTTAACATGGATAATGAAAACATGTTTTACTCCTATCTTCCAGGGTGGCAGTACGAGATGATCATCTGAAAATAAAAAAACAACAAGTATATTATAATATACACCAACCTGTTAAATACAGTTTGGTTTCATAATTGTGTTAGGTAGTTTAATCTTTTAATGAACATTCACTAAACATGCATAAATCTATAATAATAATATTACTCCTCATGTAAATTGCCTGGCTGTGTTAAAAGTATCTCTGATAACATTATTTAAATAAGGATTGGCCCATTACAACCCTAATAGCCTTATATATTATGTTTAACCAAGACTGTCTGAGACAAGAGGACTGATTTATATTATACTAGTATTACCTTAAACTCATACAACTATATTCCTAGCTTGCAATATTAGTCCAAGTTTCTTCATACATTTATTGAAAAAAATATTCAGTTATGAACATTAGTTTTTACTTTTCTATTACATTATATCAAACTATTAATAAAATTACATGTATTGATAATGTGTTAGTAGGAAAATTGGACTACCTACTCTTGCAAGCAAGGCGCATAGTTCTACGAGTTTACCTGGTGTGATTATCCTAGCTGACTAGGTACCTTCTTATGTTTAAATAAATAAATTAACACTACATTTTACCTTCTTTAACCCGTAGTGTCCTGTCTACAGGACCTCTATATGGAAATTTTCCGTAGAAACTGCTGCAGACTACGTCAGTCTATTTTGTTATTTTTCATCTCAAGCAGATGGAACTGCAGCTCCCTGGTAGAAGTCCGTCTTTCTTCAGGACTCGTTTCATTGATTTAATCAAATCCAGTTACGTCAGCGCTGTTGTGGATTCGAGACGCTGCACTTTTTCACCTTTATCAATAGATAAAAACCTCATGTATTTCACTTTATGAACAAAGACGGCGAAAAGAACTTACAACCTGTACTGTACCTATAGGAATTCCATTCCCGGCTCCCAGTATGCGCGTTTCGTTTTTACGATTTCACGGGGTTTTTGAAAATGTGTTATATTTACATAATGACCTTATAATAAAAGCTAGTAAAACAATTTTAAATAAATGATCTAAAAATAATGACTTGCATTTCCACTTTACATCGAAATATTCATTTTTGATGGTTCATAATCTGTGTCAAGTCTAAACGCAAAAACATTTTCTTGCAGAATCAAAACGTTACACCGTTTCGTTCATGATCATCTGTTGCCCATTCGTAAAAAATGTCATCTGCTTAAGCTAATGGCCTAGAAGCCAAAGCTCAAAATAATAATTAAAAAAAATCAAGGATCAAGGTTGGGATGCGTTTCTCGAGTCCGACTCAGGTGATATTAGTTTATTAATAAGCGGCAATCCTAATCCTAGGATCACGTATTGAGTCGGTCTCGTAAAAGAGCGTATCAACGATGGGGTTGAGATGAGTCTATTAATACGGCCCTTAAACATTAATTGACGTCTCTAGAGTTTCTACCAGTAAGAAACCTTCTGTGAGAAATGTCCGACCAGTGGCTAGTCGTGGTTTACACTTGCAAGTTTCTTGCAAGTTACTGTCCTGTCGGACACAGTGGCAGATTTACATATTTCCCAACAAGACATTAGATAAACTAAAAAAAATCTGTTCCCAATCTGCCACTCTAGGATCCAGCCTACCCAGCCTGCTGGTAAATCGGCCACTGGTCGGACATTTCTCGCAAAAGATTTCTCACAGGAGAAAATAAGACTTTAAAGTTTCAGCTTCAGCCTATTGCATTAACGGAAACTGGGACAAAATTCAATTGGAAAATTTAAATCAACAAGCATGTAAAATTAAAAACCTAATCTTAAAAATTGCATTTTTATTAACACACTTATGTTGCCGACTGTACTTCTAACATTGATTATAAACTCTCTATAAAAAGTCAAGTAAAACGAGTCCAAACTCGGATCTACTATTAAGCTTTCGGCACACCAAACGCGTATCAGGCGCGTCGCGCTTTGAACGCGGGCCCGCGCATGTTGTAAAACAACAAATCAAATTTAACCCGGCACACCAAAAAGTAACGCGTGCCTGCGCAGGGCACGCGTTCGAGCTGCTTCGTGCACGCGACGCGCCGCAGTCGCCGCAGACAACTCGGGCAGCGCGCCGCGTGGCGTGCGCGAAGCAGGCGCGTCGCGCGCGCTGGCATGCGTCCCGTCAGCGCGGCGTCGGCGGCCGGCGCAGGTACTAGTCGTTGTATTTTTTACAAACGCGTGGTGGGGGTACGCGCGCGCCGCGCAGCAAGTCACACCGAACGCAGCCACGAGGCGTGCGCAGCGCTGGCACGCGTTCGAAACGCGTTGAAGCTGCCGCCTGCCTGCGGTGTGCCGGTGCTGCGACGCTCACGCCACGCGACGCGCCTGACACGCGTTTGGTGTGCCGAAAGCTTTAACCATTGAGGAGTTACTCTGGCCAATTTCCGTCTTCATCATGATACCAGCTATGGTACCATATTATTCTATTGTCAACGGATTACATAAGCGCGCAGTTTCAAGTCAATCCGATAATTAGAAGTAGGTTAAAATCGACTTCGAAGATTTGGTTACATTGTTTGTTAGTTACAAGTGAAGTTAAAAAAAGCTTGTAGGTATCTGTCGGCTTCTAACGGTCATTGACCTTTCCTGTGCAAACAAACCTACCGATCGAACTTATCTCTTGTGTACTGGTGCTATACAATAATTACACATACCGATAGGCCACAACTTCGCGCGACCAGCTGAGCGGCAAGCGAGTTTTCTAATACATTGCGTGTAGGTACCGTAACCACTGCGCGGTGAGCGTGTCGACCGTGCAATGAATAAGAATAAGAATTATTTATTGTCCAAAAAGAGTACATGTTCCTTAACTTAATTTACAGCGGATCCCAACCTAGGCTGAGCCTGTATCTTGGGCATCCCAGGAGCGAAGTTAACATGTGGTCATTAATTATTTTGGAATACGGATTATGCATAAGAAAACTATATAACATATAAGAAAAATTTCGACAAATACTAAGAAAGAAGAGAAGAAGAGAGAATTCGCTTGCCGCCGCTTAAGGCTTAAAGCTGCCTTTCCATAGAAGCGGAGACGAACGGTGCGGAGAGCTGTGTAGGAATCGACCAATCACATTGGTTGTAATCCAAATCTCGTCTCCGCTTGACTGTTTCCATTGAAGCGGAGCGGAGACGAGATGTGGATTACAACCAATGTGATTGGTCGATTCCTAAAAATTCGCTCGCCACTCAGCCGCGTAGCCGGTCGCGCAAAGTCGTGGCCAGGCCGTTACCAGTGGCGTTTTTGGGCCTGTACACAAAACTGCGATGCGACGTCGCATCGCAAAAACCTGCGACGCAAATGCAATGAAATGTATAATAAAGTGCGCAGAAAGCTCTTAGATTTTTGCGATGCGACTTTGCATCGCAGTTTTGTATACAGGCCCTTAGGTCGGCGGTTTCTCGGCGAAGCGATCGCGACGTGCACGCGGTGAGCACAAAAGCTCGTGTGCCCCGGCTGAATTTCGCTTGCACGTGCAAAATAGAAAGAACACATAAGGGTGGCCGCTTTTAAAAACATTTGAATTTCCCTGACTTTTCCCGGTTTTCCAGGCACTTTTTCGGTTTTTCCCCTGATCATCCAAGCAAAAATAAAAAATAACTTTTTATATTTAATATACACCGCACAGAAAGTATGGATTTTTTTCTCCATGCATTTTTCTATGGAAACGAATGAATACAAGAGATTTTTTACATAATATTTTTTTATATATAGGATTTTGATGCCCTTCGAGGATTTTTACATTTTAATCAAGACTCGTACTTTTTATTAAAATGCACCGATATTTTTGATTTAGTAAATTTATTGAAATTAATTTATAGTTTTTCACAGTTTAGAATTAGTATATGTTACAACGATAACTCGTTTCATGGTTGTTATTACACCGATTTTTGATTTTTGTCCTGTGGGAGAAACCACAGTTCAGAGAACAAATGTATTTTTTAAATAAAGTGTACTTAGTGACTTTTTCCTTTCAATAGACGAAATGCAAGTTATAGTTTTAGTAAGTAATGTATTTTTCCCTGACTTTTTGCAAATTTCCCTGACATTTCCCTGATTTTTCACTGACCAGCGAATTTCCCTGACTTTTCCCGGTTTTCCAGAAAGTGGCCGCTCTGCACATATTAATGTTCTTGTCTTGGGAATAAAAACCATCCAGCGATACCATGTACTGGAAAATCCATCAAGCTGTTTAACTTCATGAGGTCACAAAGAAACAAACGCCAGAGAAAAATTACCTTTCATAAGCAGTCAGACAATAAAATACGCCAAAGAAAATCTATTCTTTAAAAGCCTAGTCACAGAATAGATAGCAGTACAAGTAGTAATCAAATGTGCCCACGTGTCATAAGTAACGTTTTAATTGATTCATTATATGAATAACTATTTGTTACAAATGGATTAGTCAATCAACCGCCACAATGACAGCAATGACGATATTGTGACGAATATTGTGAATGAATTTAAAGAAAAAATACTACGTAGAGATACGTGACTATAATACATTGCAGTAACATACTTGTGCCGAAGAAATACTTGTCTAGCTAGACTAATCCTAATTACTATTATAAATGCGAAAGTGAGTTGTTTGTTACGCTTTCACGGCTAAACCGCTGCATCAATTTCGATGAAATTTGGTATTGAGTTAGTTCGAGTCCCGGGGAAGGACATAGGATACTTTTGATCCCGGAAAATTGGACAGTTCCCGAGGGAGCAGCGATAGACAACTTCTACGCGGACGGAGTCGCGGGATAAAGCTTGTTTATTATAAAGGTCTTGCCGCAAGGTCAGCGGCACGCCGGCGGCGTTTTTTTAGTTGTGGTAGGACCTACCATCGTCCACCGTTAACATTATGCGTGTGCTACACGGTTTGAAACCATGGTTTTAAACCAAGTGACCTTGGTAGAAGCGAGCTGCAACACGGTTTCAAACAAGCCCATTTGTTTGACATCTGCCAAGGGCGTTTAAGGTCATGCGAAATTTGGTTTAAAACCACTGTCTACACGGTTTCAATCCACCTGTTTGAAACCTTGGTTTGGAACCGTGTGGCACGCGCTTTAATCTACTAATCCGCCACCAAGCAGCAGTGTTCGTATTATATGTCAGTATGTAGCAAGACAACCGATGAAATGGCTAGCATAAGGCAGCGTTTCCACCTGCAAGAAATGTCCGACAGTACTTCACATTCACATTCACTGTATGTATTCTTATTTAAAACAAGGTAGATCATCAACCCAAAAAATATTATGTCAGATTAGGTCGGTTAAGTGGGTGCTCTCATCTTCATTTATTAGTGTTCCTGTTATAGGCAAATATGAGTCACAGCAAATTTTTCCTTGTATTGGTTCGTATGTAATTTATTTATGCAAGAAATCTTTTCATAATTCGATTTTTACCCGTATCGATTCGATTTTACCGGGAATTCCGTAAAAATACGGGAAAACCGTAAAGATTATTCGTTTAATTAGTATTCAACTATACACGATGATATTTAATCGGTGATTTCTGATCAGGAGTTGAATCAGGAGCGAGGTCTCAAGCGATTTTTTTTTATTTTCGCAAATCTATTTTACACTTCGTTCATGTGACTGTACTAAATAAAATGCCTTAGTTATCGGAAATGAAAAAAAAAACACGGTGTAGAACAAATACAAAAAAAAACGTTGAAAAAAATACGGTTCTTGTATGGGACACCTTATTATTTCACTTTTTGACTTTTTTTATTATTTGTTAGGAAATCCGCCGTTATATCGCATATTCTGCAAAATAATCAACGGGCTATCTTTTACTGTTCAAAAGATACAGCTCTTTAGTTAGAGTTAGGACGGACGGACTGACCGCGTAGGCTTAGTAATATGCTTGCCTATGCTAATTATTGACCACCCGAGTCCCCAGGCGTAACACCCCAAGGAGGGAGATATTTCTATCGGTCAGTTTTCCTAAAACGCCATTTGTGGCTGCGACCAACTTCACAAAACTTTAACCCCGCAACTATCAGAATGTTCTTCGATAAAAGCCGCATCTTTAAATGAATGGTCATACATTTTGTATGAGTGACTCATTGCGGTGAGAGCACGATTAGTGTACGTAGAATAACTAGGCAGTAAGCATGCGCGGAAACATATGATGCAGAACTAGAAGTTGTCTGCAAATATTTGTTCCTCAAGCAAGACTTAGAAATAATATTGTAAGAACTGAGTTGAGTTGAGTCTTGGATGTTTTTAGTATGTTTATCGTTGTCTAGTGCCCATAGTACAAAACTAGTTTGGGACTTGGTCAATTTGTGTGAGATTGACCCCTAACATTATTTGACTAAAAAATCAAATACTACAAGACAATGAACAAACTTTTGTATTAAACAGTGATTAAATACCAATAGGGTGGTTTTTTTAAAGACTTTTAACCTTTTCAAATACAAAAGTCGTCACTCACACGCTAATGACAGCTGAAAACCAGAGCCAATTTCAACCTTACGTCATAGACACTCGGGTCTATTTTTCGCTTTCAACCGTGACGGATATATCCGTTGTTGGCGTTAAACCAGTGGTGCGGATATATCCATCAATGGCGTTGAAAAGGTAATAATAAAGGGCAACACAGACTAGTCCGCCGGCAGACCCAAGTCTGTCAGGCGGCGTGCCGGCCAAAATCTATTAAGGTTAATCCGCATTCAAACCGTAGCAGACACAATTTACTATGAACGTTGTAGGACGCAATCTACACTGTGCAGTTTCCCAAACAAAAGAAATGCGGATTCCCGCGGCGGGAGAACCGCTCGTGTAAATAAATAATAATAATCCAGCCTATTTACGTCTCACTACTGGGCACAGGCCTCCACTCATAATGAGAGGGTTTGGGCTATAGTTCCCACGCGGGCCCAGTGCGGATTGGGAACTTCGCACACACCGTCACAAATTTATTTGCAGGTGTGTGCAGGTTTCCTCACGATGTTTTCCTTCACCGAAAAGCTCATGGTAAATTTACAAATTGTATTTCGCACATAAATTCCGACAAACTTAGAGGTGCGAGCCCGGGTTCGAACCCACAACCCTTTGCTTAAGAGTCGGCAGGTCAAACCATTAGGCTATCACGGCTTTTTTATTACCGCCGCTGGTGTGGTATGGGCCTAATTGTATAAAATCGTAAGATAAACTGATAGTCTGTGTTTTAATACGATGAAATGACACGCCAATATCGACCGGCGGACTGGTAGCCTGAATTCCTATTTTTAGCATTTCTACAAGATACATTTACTTTAGCTTATATTTTCGTTAATCATCGACTGGTGTTACGTGTACGCGTTATAAAGACGTCACACTATGCCATGTTTTAAATTACTACATTGCATAAGAACTTTTCGAGAAAAACCTTAACAAACGGACTCCATAGTGGTCTTTAAAAAAATGGGTGCTGTGTCGAGGCACAGGCCCGTTGGTTGGTCGCACTAAGGGCCTGTACACAAAACTGCGATGCGACATCGCATCGTAAAAATCTACGAGCTTTCTGCGCAATTTATTATACATTTAATTACATTTGCGTCGTAGATTTTTGCGATGCGACGTCGCATCGCAGTTTTGTGTACATGCCCTAACACCGACCGGGAATAAAGCGTGGTGCCAATAGGGATGATGACTGGGTAAAGAAAACGAAATTCTATTTAGTCCGTCAGTTAGATTATCAAAAAATATTGGACACGTATTTTTTTCTTTTGTCAATCAAACAAAAAATGTCAAAGATAAAGCGCTTGAGTTCGGGACTGGGGGCTCGTGACGTCACTTCTGTGTAAAAATTGTGGGTAGGTATTGTTTCGTAGAAAATTAATAGCTCGATTTTCTTTTGCCCGAACACGATACTTCGATTCTCAGTAACGCGAATTTTTACTTCTTCGAATTTTCGTTTCTCCGAATTTCATTACTTCGATTATTAAATTTCCGATTTTTAATTGAAAATATGTTCAAATCTACGAAGTTTTAATATCCCGAATGCACTTTTCACAGAATAGGTTTTCCCCGATTGTTCAGTTAAACGATTGTTTAATTTCCCGAATAAGTTTAAGTGTCATTTAAGGGTAGGGTAAGTGAATTTTATGATTTCTTATTTATGTTTCGGGCGCTTCGCCGGCCGCTGCCGCGGCACGCTCGCTTCGCTCGCTCGGCTCGCGTGCTGTTGTGGTCACAGTTCTAACCTAACCCAACCTAGTGAGGGGGGGTATTTGTTTTTTTTATGGCGGGGGGCTTCGCCCCCCGAGCCCCCATTGTGGGGGGCTACGCCCCCCACACCCCCCTCCGTCTAGCTGTCCCACTCCGCCTTCCTAAAGTGTGTCTAACATTCGAAGTCGAAATCCATTCGAAAAGTATTAATTAGGATTTCCAACTATCAGAATCAACCGTTTTCGGTGAAACGTTTTCGAGAAACAGAAAATTTTGCCTATTAATATTCGATGTATTGAAAAAGCAGCAAGTGAAATTAGGAGAACTGTAGTTTCGGACAACAGATGACTTCGAGTAAATGAAATTACAAAGCAATGAAATTCTAACTATCGTGATTCGAACAACTGAAAATTCTGACAAACGTGGTCGGAGAACCGAAATTCGAGGTATTGACTTTCTACGAAACGATAGGCACCCAAAAATTGTATCATGCGATATTTCAACTCAATAATTTGTGTGAATATGTGAAAAAAGAAAAAATCAATACATGTCCAATACTTTTTGATAATCTACCTGATCAACAAATAAAAAAAAATTGTCGTCAACCCAGTTAGTTTCATACTTTACAAAATCGAATAATTCAGACCTACCGAGCGCCGGCGGCGCGTCGCACCGCTGCCGCTTTCAGTGCGTGCATACTGCAGACTGTTACTCAATCAACACCATAATTTTTAGCTTCGCGCAATTAATGAATATAGGTACAGCAAAAATGTTTTTCTAAAATTAAGAAGGAAAACAGGAAATGGGTAAGTCTTGAGAACGATAAGGAGCTGTGGTTTTTAACGAACATAAACTAAGTTAATATTCAAAAAGCATATTTAATTATTCGATTATAACCTCGTTTCCTCGCCCACGACAGTTGACTTATATCTGCCGGATGGTAGCAATAAATGTATGTTCGTCAATCCTATCCTATTCCTGCTATTTCTTCGCCTACTAAAATCAATAGATGTGAAAGTTTGTATGGATGTAGGTATTTATCTTTCAATCACGCATTAACGGATATCAAGTTGCGAATGAAAAGGCAAATACCTAATCTAGTTCACCTCATTCCATTGAAATAATATTCAAAATTTGAATATATTAGATTACCCGCCGTAAGACGCTATTATTATTATACAGTAAGTCATACTGATCAACTTCCACTATGGGACCAACCCCGAAATCGCGAAAAAAAAATTGACCATCCCATACATTTTGGCTAGTCAGCTGACGATGTTTTGTATGGGAGGGTCAATTTTTTTTTCGCGATTTCGGGGTTGGTCCCATAGTGAAAGTTGATCAGTATGACACTGATTTAACCCCCAAAATGTTTAAGACGAATAAAAAAACACCCTGTATACCCAGAACGCATAAAGGTGGATTCTCAATGAGGATCGCGTTGAAAGCGCGAGGAAAGCGCCCCAGCGCGTTAAAATAGATACTGTCTGTCAATCGCGCGAGATATATTATGTATCATATCCAAGAAACTTGCGAGGAGAATACAGAGCAAACACATTTAAACAAAAAAAAATACCTTGAATTAAGGTAGGTATGTCACGGTTCTTGTACATTTCTTTCTCCAGGAAGGAAAAAATAAACAAAAACCATTTTAAATCTCTTTTTTCATTCGTAAGGAAAATTATGCAAAAGATCTATGACGTACCTAACTCAAGGTTTTTTTCTAGCTTCAATCTAACGTTGGCTCTGCCATCTCCATAGGTTACATGTTGTTATTGCCGATTTCTTTACTGACCACGTATTTATGTTGTTGTTATCACGATCCTTAATGGAGATATACCTACTTGTATTGTAAGATGACATTAACATGTAAGTTAAATAATTCAAATTTTATATTTTTGTAGTTTCATAATTAATGTGTAATTTCTATTTCTGACGATCTCAATGTAACTAATAACTTGTAATTTGGCATGAAGTGCAATTTATACTGAGTAACAAAATCTGAATATAAGTTTCTTTAATGTAGTATAATATCGCTGCTTCTATATTATACAAGCGATTTGTAGATCTTTTATCGCGTGCAATTTACACATTGTGGATCCACCTTCACCGCAGTATTCAACGAACATGTGAAAAGCCGATCATGTTCGTCAATGAAGGCCCGAACCGGACCGATTGTTATTGAGCCTTATCAGGCGGTTATTGCTCTCTGTCTAGCTTGTCTACAAAACACAGTGAGTCACCTATCTCGTGTCTATCAACAATTAGTTTCACAGAAGTAAAATCGGTAGGTACATATTTTCTGTTAGGAATTCCAGGAGAGTCACAGTATAGTTACTATAAATATAGCTAAAGCAGTAAAGAAACTACGAACAAACTTTCGAAACGTCGCGCTCACACAGACGCACGTCTCAACGAGACCCCTAAGCATGGCAGTGCTGGCAGTGGCGGGAGTCGCGTGGAGAAGAATGGTTGAGACGTTTGGAACGTTTTTTCGTAGTTTCTTTACTGCTTTAGCTATATTTATACTGTGACAGTGTGGTTTAGGTGTGAAATGGATAGGGATGATAGACATACTGGAAGTTGAACGGTACTTACTCGCGCAAAATAAACATTTTTATTATTACCTCGACGTTTCGATAGCGTTGCAGCTATCGTGGTCACGAGAAGACGGGCATCAATGTCTGCGGGTGGTGCGAGTTTTCCGAACTACCCGCACCTGGTCTTGTTAATAACAATAATAAAAAATGGTTAGGTAATAATAAAAAATGTTTATTTTGCGCGAGTAAGTCCCGTTCAACTTCCAGTATGTGTGAATATCGCGAAAGTTTAAGACATTATGGGATGATAGACATTACATACCTACCAACCAATAGATGCAGGATTCAATACAAAATTCTCTTAGAAAAGTGTCATAGGGCAACCTATCAAACTTAGATACTTTTTTGTTATTTTCAAAACTAAAACATTTTAATTTAAATCGTATCTCATAAACGCAAGGCTTAATTTTACTTAATTATTAACAAAAAATAAAACCGTCTTCCAAAACCCACTGAAAAGGGCTAAATAAAGACCGGCCTCCTAGGAGTCCTAGGAATTGCCTATTTAGTGCCTAATAGGTACATATAACAAACATAGATAGAACCTCCTCCTTTTTTGTAGTTGATTAGAAATGAGATCCCATTTTGAATTGTGGTCTTATTTGCTTGGCAATTTTTTGTTCTGTGACTGGTTATCTAGTTGAGTATGGTTGATTGAAGCGGAACACCCAAATACTCTGAATTATTTTTTTCCCAATATTAATTTGTCCGAATTAAAATTTTTCCAAAATCTATGTTATGCTGGAGCTATTTAAAATTAAAAACATATTTGAATTGCTATACGTAGGTTAGGTTAGATTTGATTTAAAAATAAAGAATTCATTAAAAAAATTGCATTCAGAATTATGAAAATTCGGGATTTTAATCAATTCGGAATTATGACTCTGCGGAGTTATGTAGCGTACAGTGATCGAAGGATAGAGGACATTGAAATATTGCATACAAGAATATAGTATGAATATGAATTTACTGCCAGCAATAAATAGATATTTATATAGGTACCTAGGCATTTTTCTTGGTTACTTTGCACGCATCTATGTGCCTGCCTGCGCAGACTTAGATCTGGGAGGGGGACCTGCACTAGGCAACAAATTCATATGATTAAGGGAAAAACCTGTTTATTATTATGAAATCAATCTCAAATGCTGCAGCTGGAGGAGAGCGGGCAAGTTTTTGGCATGGTACAGAAACATAATAACAGTAGTCATAGATTTGAGTTTCATATCAAACAAAAGATGTGGGTCCTAGTTAAAAGGACAGCAGAATGCTTTAAGCCCAATATATCAACCATATATGGAGCAAAAATATAAATAAATTATGATAAATGGTGAAAAAAATATGGTGAAATATTTAAGTGTAGGTATTTTGTGCATTAAGCAGTGAGGTGATGACGCAATCAATTTATTTTATACATAGATTGATCCATTCAAATATGGATAAATTTTAAAATATTGTATAACTAAGTCACATGAGAAATGAAAATATGCACAGTAGTGTACTAACATGATCTATTTCTATCAATATAAATGTAAGAAGTTATTTATCCATAAAGTTATGATGATAAAGGTTTCAAAAGATTTGTTTTTATAAACCTATTCTTCTCATGCCAACTGTGAAAATGGAAATGTATAATGTTTAAAAAAATTACTGGCTCCTTGCATGATAATATGACTAATTAAATAATTTCTTTAGTGTCAATGGTTATCATGCAGTTCTATGTTTTAAAATACTGGTAGGTATGATTTTACTCCATTAGTAGGGTAGACTATTATTAACACTAAAAAGTGTTAATTGATACAAGACAAATACAACATGAAACCAACAGACTGCAAAAAGCATTGCTATGTAACACCTATATGAAGCGAGATTTCTATGTGCAGCCAGCTTTTCAGTTATTTATAGAACACTCCACCACACCGTACTAAAGTTACGCTATACCAAGGAAGCTTGCAATGCAGTGTCTACCACTAAAAAGAACCTAAATGCGAGATCGTGAGATGCCTAAGCCTCAATAAAAACAACTGCATGCCATAAACAAGTGCCATGAGCGTGCCCAAGTGTCCGTTTGCATACAAAGCTAGGACAGGCATGCATCGTTACCTCCGATGTCGTCCATCGCACTTTATTACGATTAAAAACGCGTCGCCGACGCCGCACAGCGCTCCTTAGCACCCGCACACGGCAATCAAAACTTGATCAAAATGCACTTTTAATATAATTCGACATATTCACTGGCCGCTACGCACTATTCAAGCAAATTATTCAACTATCGGCACACCACCTCACTGGATTAAACTCGTTTCCGATCAAAAATAAACACACACCGATCGCTTCCACAATACCGTTGTAAACTAAAGACGTACCTCCATGAGCATCCTATAATAATAACTGTCTCGTTGCTCGTCCAAGGAACTAGTTATCAAGGTCTCTCCTCCAAGCACGCACGGTTCCAAGAAATGTAACAGAGGTTATGTCGAGACAACTGCCACTATTAGCTAATTAACACAATTATAACAACAACAAAGTTTATCAACAGGCCGCCAAAACGCGAGTTATATAAGAGAAATTAACTAATACGTAGGAGATATCACTGGTTAAAACACCTTTCGAAAGAAGGAACAAGCGAACGAACGTCACGACCAAAATAATACAAGCAAGCGCGTCTGTATGAGTGTGTGCGGTTTCAATCAGACTCACACATCACACCACGGCGGACTGATTGTGATTGGCAACATGGTTGAGCGGGCAACCTGAGGCGTTTTTCACTTTGTAAACGCATGCAAGCTCCAATAATTCTTTATTTAAGAACTAGCTCGACTCCGTCCGCGTAGAAGTTGTTTATCGCTGAACCCTCGGGAACTCCAATTTTCCGGAATAAAAAGTATCCTATGTCCTCGGAACTTAAACTATCTCTATACTCCTTACCTTACTTAAGAAATGAAAAATTATTGATTCTCCATACAAAATTCCACCCCCCTTTTCACCCCCATAAAGGATGATTTCCGGGGTAAAAAGTATTCTATGTCCTTCTCCGGGACTCAAACTATCTCCTTACCAAATATTTCATCTAAATCGGTTCAGCGGTTTAAGCATGAAAAGGTAACAGACAGACATACATACATACAGAGAGGCAGACAGAGTTACTTTCGCATTTATAATATTAGTAGGGATAAGGTTCTATTTCAATAAGTATTATTTGTGTTCTTTTTTTTAGCATGTTTTGGTGTCCCACTACAAGGCAAAGGCTTCTCCTCTTTTTCCATATACTGTTGGTTGCATACTCCCGCCAGTCGCTTTGAAACGCGCGTCCAAGTCGTCCCGCCACCTCCTTTTTAGGGTTCCGTATTTTATTATGAAATCTTTATTTTTGTGTTTATTTTTAATCTTCTCTTTTTTGTAAGGTTGTCTGTACGGGTAGCACAAGTTGTATTTTCTCGCTTGTCACTCAGTGCGTCTCTCTCGTCAAGGACTACGTAGAGAGGGACTACCGAGCGACAAACAAGTCACGGGCAACTTGTGCTAGCCGCCTTGGAAGAGATCTTTCTTGTTGTATTTTCTGCCCTTGCTGTATGTGGTGTTCAATAAATTTTTATTGTATTGTAAGCCGGCTGTTTGATCAAGCCTTAATACAGTTTGCAAAACTTAATTGAGTGCGGAACATTTTTATATGCCATATTCAGGCCCTGCCTTAAACGATATTAAATACGCCTCTGCCTCGAATTTGCGCATGCGCAAACTGTCAGAATGGGACAAAATAATATATCACTTACTGCCGCACTCAAAGACGTAAATTAATATTCAAGTTTGATTAAAGTTGCCGCGTCTTATTCTATTGCTATAGCAAAGAAAGTGACAGCAGCAACTTTAATCAAACTTAAAAGTTAATTGATGTCTCTGAGTGCGGCCGTTAACTTGCACTATTTGTTAGGTACGATTTCCCGCTCTTTTCACAGCCACAGGTGTACTTTTTTGGCGCCCTCTACCTAAATATCTAAGAAATTTTCCTATTCATAATTATTAGTTATGACTTACGTATATTATGTAATATCAAACGTGCAAGTATAATTGTGTAAATTTTATCACGTCGCTTTTACGCGAGACTGTGTACAAAGTTGAATTCGTTATTCGTTAGGTACTTACATTATTATAGTATTTGATCGTTACTCCCTCGGGATCGGGAACATGATATAACAGTATATTTCCCGTTTTTTTTAATCAAATTTCTTATTAATCACATAAAGTTATTTTTCCATACTAAGTGAAAAACAAACCCTGGGTACACCTAGTATGGAAAAACAACTTTATGTGATTACTAAGAAAGATTAAAAAAAACAGGCAAATGAGTTTAAAACTTCGCTGATTTGTAATGAATCAAATAATGTAAGATACCACTGAAAAACTTCTGAATAAAACTTGAAATTACGGATTTTTCGTGACATGGAAAGGAAAAATTACAAAAAATTCAGATTAAAATGTTCAATATCTCCGAAACTAGTCAAAATCGCTGAACATACATAGGGGTTAAATTTAAATCAACCAGGGTATCAGCCCTTAACAGCTTGACGTTGGGTTACTATGGGACAACCTGAATATATTAATCTGTGGTCGTATTTTTGAATTTCGAACAACGAAATAAATTTCGTTGTTCGAAATAATTTTTATTCGGTTTTCTGTTGTTGTTTTGTCCCAACTTAAAAAAATAATATAATAATGTCGTGTCTCCATAATATTTACGGTAGGATATAAAAGTATGAGTCACGCTTCAAGCTCGTTTCAGCGTGGGCGTTACATTTCAGTTTATTCAGTGGGGTGAAAGTCGGGAGGGGGAGGTGAGTCAGTGCGTGACACATAGAAAGGAGATTTTAATGAGATTTTAGGATGTTTGAATGAAAATGTTTGGTATTACTACTGATTCCAACTGTAATGTTTTACGAACAATCTGTAGGTGCAAGTTTTGTTGATGGAATTAATTTGATCTTGGTTTAAATGTTAAGTACTTAAGTACTTAACATTTAAACCAACTACAACTAGTAATCGTCGTTTGTGTTATTAAGATACCTATATCATCAATAAGAATGTAAATACTGGTGTACCTATATTCGGTCAGTACCAGTAGTGATGTTAAACACTCTCCCTGCGAGCCATAAAGCGGTTCTACTTCACCAGGCCTTCACGTCCTTTATTTCCCTGATTGTTGGCAGCTGCCATTTTAATATTATAGCAACACTGATTGAACAATCAACTTGACACTATGGCCGATGAACAGAGACAAAAACATAAGCGACGTCATTCAAGGCCACTTTTCTTCGCTTCAAATCGTTGTTTGTATTGTAGTCTCCAGTGTCTTTATAGTATAAGCGTTCTTGCGTCTTCCCAACCCAGTGTCATACATGGCGACGCACATCGGGGAGTGAACACCGAATAGTGCCATCGAGTACTTCGTTCCTTTCACTCGCCTTTCGTATCAATGTCGAAAGAAAGAGACCGAGCAAGCGTTACTTTGATTTTGAAGTAGTAAGTAAAAACCTGCGCACTCCGCAGCCCTCCGCACCTCGGTTGACACCGAGAAATCAACTTCTGCGCAGATAGAACCTGCTCAGAAGCGGCCATGTTGGCTTTTACTTACGTGCTAGGGATTATTTTGCATGCATGTAAAATTATCCCTGCTAAAAATGAAGGTATATAAATAAATGAAGGTATTTTTTAAAGTAAATACTTTTTCATCTACATTTTTTTCTCAACGTTGTTTATTCTTGTAGGTTTGGTAACTATTAGTTAAATCGTAGATACCACCTCGTTACATTATTTAATAACGTTTCAGTACACTGCGTTGTACAATGCTACCCGTTGTTTAAATTGCAGTCTACTGTCTACTCGAACCGGCGCCTAGCACCGGCGCCGGGCAGCGTGGCGCGGTGTCGCGTCTACTCGAACTTTCGCGTGAGGCGCCTACCGAGTTCCCGCCATTCCGACCCTTTCAAAAGCATAAAATATTAGCCAATTAGATTGCTTTGTGTTTTGAATACATTCATAAATGTACTCATTGACGATTTTTATACACTTCATTTTAGTTCACAATTATGATAAGAACAAATCATTTAATTAAGTATGTAGGTACGTAGAATAGGTACGTAGATAATTACCATCAGGTGAGATCGACGTCAGTCGTTGAGTATTCAAATAATAAAATTCTTTAGTTAGGTATTAAAAAAAAATAAAACCGTCTTCAAAACCCACTGAAAAGGGTTAAATAAAGACCGGCCTCCTAGGAGTCCTAGGAATTGCCTATTTATTTAGTACAGTCAAGGTCATAAATATCGATTAAAGTGACATGGTGCTAAAATGTATACATATTTATGACCTTGACTGACCTAAAAGGTACATGAAATATATCCAAGCCGGTGTTAAGACATAATATAAACACAATAGCAATGACACATGATTCTTGCCATCGACTTCGATATATTACATGTACCTATGTACCTATGAGACAATTTCTAGGAGGATTTACAAAGGCAAAATGGTAAATTATCGTTCTTAGTAGGTACACCCATAACCATAACTCTTGAAGAAATATAATTATTACATAATCCACCTATTTTTAACCCTTCATTTCCCACCCCTTCAAATTGTTGGAATATTGGAATACTTTGACCCGATGTGTCATAAAAAGCTAACCTCTATATTAATTCAAATAAGAATATTAAAATAAGTATAATTGTTGGTATGTTGGTTTGTACAGTCAGCAACTTTCAATTATTAAAGAGGAATATTTTAGAAGGGCTCGATTTGTCTCTGTAGTCTCTGTACCAAAGTTCACACCGATTGGTTTAGGCGTTGATGCAGTGCAAATAAAGAAAGACACATTCTATGGAAATAATTACACCTCTATTCCATATTCTAACGCAAAACTTAACGCTTAAGGTTTAAAATTAAAATAAAAGTGTCTCGTCCTGACTTTTATTACCTTTTATTACTAAGCGACTATTGCGATTTTCACATTTTTATAGCGTTTTTATGAAGACGGAACACTTTTATTTTAAACCTTAAGCTTAAAGATTGTGTTCAACTTAATAACTTGTTTCCTTCAGCTCCATAAAATAGACTCGACCCTAAGGTTACGCCAGACATGTATTTAAATTTTGTGATAATTTAAGTTTTAGCTTTTTGTATTTCGTTTACAACTTGTTTTTTCGTTCTTGCCGGGTACGGGGACCAATGTCGCAATACTCGCAATGCCCGTGTCAAGACACGTCAAACTCAACGTCAAGGTCGTCAAGTCTAGAACATCTTTGACATGTCTTGAGATGGCCTCTCAGCTAAAATCAGTATAATAAATACGATCCATAGGCAAATAGTTACGCTTAAGTAAAAAGACTTCTGAAACAAATGACTTCTCTAAAGGATAACACAGACTAATAGACCATATATTTTTTTATAAGAGAGGGAGGCAAACGAGCATGCGGGTTACCTGATGGGAAGTAATCACCACCGCCCATGTATACCGAATTTTTTAATTTTTTTTTTCGTCGTATTAGAAGATAACTCTTCATCAAATTTCATAAAATTTCTTCATAGATTTTGGCTGGCGGGCCCCTTGACCGACTTGAGACTGCCGGTGGAGTGAGTCTGTGTTGCCCATAGATCTGAACTAATTGCCCTCATAAACTGGCAGACAAAACCGCGGCACACACTAGTCGCCACGCACCCCGTTTCGGCGACACAGTGACGGACGGCCTGGCGCCACACGCAACATGCCTGCTTTAGAATTTTAGCAAGGGGAATATTCTAAGCGTAGGGCAGAACCTTGGAATAATTCATTAAAGTTCTTATAGGTTCACTTCCGTATTGACTCGCAGATTGCTTGTCAAAAATGTTTTGGAAAAATGAGGGCGCTGTTCGGAGTGAAATTGGCATCATGATCCAATTTTCAGCCAAAACTGCTGATTCATGTGGTGGTTACTATTTGAGACTATCCTAATTTGATTTGGCACCACCTCAGATTCCTTTTGCCAAGTTATTTGTGGTTTTGAGTTTGAGATTAGGGTGTCAGCAGGCAGCACACATATCATATCGGTTGCGTCGGTATTATTAATATCACTTTTAAGTGCTATAGTTTGAGCTACAGACACGGATAGAAATATATAAAAACATTACCTTCTTTCTTTTACGGTCGGGTAGAAATGCAAAAACCCTAACACCAAAGCATAACCATAATCAATATCGTTTTTAATAAATACTCCACAAAGTTTCACACCACCAAAACTTTCCAAACAGCCAACTAAAATAAAATAATTCCACATTCGAAAAACAATTACAATCAATCACCCGTCAACGACCAATAAATATTTTATTTACAAAAACATTTACTTGTGCTCTCTAAAAACTAAAGGCGAAGTCTACGCCGAAAAAGTCAAAGTTGAAGTATACTTTGAAGATGCCGGAGAATCCTAAGCTTCAGCAGACTCCGGCTCCAGTGAGTAGGTCAGGAGCTGGTGATATCTCAGAGCGAGAGTTGTCCAGGGAGCGACATAACTTGCAAACTACACCTCCAGCGTAAGTATAATTTCCCAAAGCGAAAGGGAAACAACACTTTAAGAATCTGATTCCTAAATAAGTATACTTACCCCCTAAATTACACACGTCCTAACCAGAAATTAAATTGTTTGGTGATTTCACAGATAATGAATACGTCTATACATATTGCAGGTTCACGTTTTGATCAGGCACCCTATTTTTAGCAATTAGTTTCAATCCCTACTAATATTATAAATGCGAAAGTAACTCTGTCTGTTACCTCTTCACGCCTAAATCGCTGAACCGATTTAGATGAAATTAGTTATGGTGATAGTTTGAGTCTCGGGGAATGATATAAGATAGCTTTTATCCCGGAAAACTCGATAGTTCCCGTGGGATACACGATAAACTACTTCAACGCGGACGGATTCGCGGGCAAAAGCCTCGAAAGCTTTATAAGGCTCGAAAATATGAGAGGATCCATGACGTACAACGACCTGTTACGTTACACTTCTGCAGGCGCTGCCGAGTAGTGGCTGAATGCATATTGATTGGCCTGTGTCTGGAACACAGACTATCAGTTTCTGTTAAGATTTCATACATTCTCTTTTTAGATTTTGGCCCCAAGCCGCATGACACATTTGGAACTTTCGGCGGACTAGTCCGTTGCCGTTTACGGCTGGCATATCCTCATTGTACTCTATCCTCAGCCGCCACCAACGTGCCCTCCACAAGAGCAAACTCTTCTCGGTGCCGGTAAACAAGTTCACCACCCGATGCCACGCCCCGAGCCCCAACCTAGCTCGCTTGAAGAGCTGCCTCGATGAGCTCCGAACTACGCCAGTCAGACGTGTCAAGATCGGCCCGAAGGCTGTGTCTATGGAAGACCTGACGCCGACCAAGAGGATTAAACATGACATGTAAGAAACATTTACTCCTGTCCTCAGGTCCTAGAACCTTCAAGGCTCTAGAAGACCAAGCTAGGAAAAAACTAGATGTTTCTAAGTGATTTCCATCAGATCTGTGAACCCTGTCGAGAAGTGATCTTAAGCTGTTTCTATGAAAATTCGAACGTGCAATGAAAGCTCAAAAAAAAAGAGATAAGCAAATTCGACAGGAGTAAATATAAACTTGGAAATAATTTATGAGTAGCTAGGTATGCCTCGATGTCAACCGTTACTTTGAGCTTATTAGGCACTTATCCCACCGCTGACGATGAGCGAGAAGCGAGTAGAGCTAGAAACTAGGAACTAGTTGGCGAGCAGCGAGAAGCGAGTGTGTAGGTCCGATAGTTTTGTCGCTGGGCTATAAGCGAGTGTTCGAGTGCGGCGGGCGATTACTCGCACCACTAGCTCGGGGCGGCCGAGACACACATGAGTAAAATGACCGCTGGGGCCCATTTCACGAAAGCTTGTAACATGTATTAAAAGCGGAAAACTCTTTCTAACAATATGCATTAAAAAGAGACTTCCACTCATAAAACAAGTTAGGTACAAGCTTTCGTGAAATGGGCTCCTGGCTGGACTCTCGACGTGAGTTCTGACCGCCGCCAAGCGAGCATCGCTGAGCTAGTATCGCTGAGCGAGCATCGCTGAGCGAGTATCGCTGAGCGAGCATCGCTGAGCGAGTTTTATCTTTGATAGTTCTTGTCGCTGCGGCCAACTAGTGGTGAGAGAGTTATCGCCGCAGTGTGAACTAGCGAGCAACTATTCATATATGTGTCTCTTTTATTGACCCGCGATCTATATCTTTTGTTCGTTTATTGAGCGAGAAAATGGTCGATAGCTAATCGCTTCCTCGCCGGCGGTGGGACAAGTGCCTTAGAAAACACAATAAGTCTAAGTAATAACGGCGCCTGGGCGCAATATTATGCGTCGCCTGCAGTGAATGCGTTAATTACGTAAGTAGTACATGTACGCAAAATCGATGGTAACATTGGAAACCATACCACGTCAACACAATTCACAAAAACTGACCCTAAATAGGCACCCTAACATTACGCAACCCTTTTGCCATTAGCACGCAATAAACTAGCCCTGCGGGAGTCCTGGACTACCGGGGAGGATACAAAAATATCGGGACGGTGCAGCGGTGTTTAGTTTTATTTGTGGTTTTATTTTTAAATTTGTACAGTCAGCATCAAACACATTCTTATTCCTATAGTAATAAAGGTGTGTCGTTATATTTGGCCACTTTTGCTGCTCCTAACTATTTGACGCTGACTGTATCTATTCGAAAATAAACTAAAAGCCATAGCTATAGCTATAGCTATCTGTAACTAAAATGGAATGCAATAAACGTTTGAGTACCTATTGAGTATTGAAATAACTAGGTAGGTCCGGTGAAAATCATTCCGGCAATAAAAAAAATGCCAAAAGAAATTAAGTTATTGTCCACTTTACCAAGTACGGCGAGTACCTAATGTATTGGATTTTGTTTTTTTTTTGCCTTGAATGATTTATTCAAGGGCAGCCACGATGCATTAAACTAACTACCGTTTCTATTCGTTTCGTCTCCAGTCCAATCGCGTTATTGTTAGACGACATATGACTCTTCGTATCACGTGATCTACCAGTGACGCGATTGGTTTAAAAACGAAACGAATAGAAACGCTAGTTAGCTTAATGCATCTTGGCTAGGGCCCCTGAGGAATATAAAATACCTATAAATGTAAAAGGTTCCATGTTCTAGCGTGTTTTAACCTTGGTGGTCCTTCGAGGCAACTAACCAGTTAAGTCTAACATTTTCTAATGATGTCATCATCAGCAGCAAGGAAGTGGCCAGGTCTCCCCTGCTGGGGGCAGAGCAGCAGGCTGCAGCCAAGATTGCTCGGTTTATGCTGCTCAGCGTGTGGCGGCGGCGGCGGGACGAAGTCAGGTGTCTGCGGAAGACCTTGGAGTTCCAGGTGGGCGGGGCAGGTGGGGCTGGGGCTTGCAGGGGGACTCAAGATGTTACACGCTCAGTATTTCATCAGTTCAGTCCATCAGTTTGGTCAGAATGACTGGAGAATTATCGTCTAACCCACGGAATGTAATGGAATGACGGACTGATGGATGGAAAATTTGACCAGACTGACGGACTGAATGTGAACTGATGGAATGGGTCAGTCAACTTTTTGATGTACCTCGTTGCCATGGTTACGTCTCCTGGATCACTCTTTAAAACTATACATTTAAAGGATATAAATCTACATTACATTACTTTTTGTGGCAATTATAAGCCCATTCTTTTGTGGGCTTTCTTCTAGCATGTTAGTAGTATATATTATAAACATCTTTGTAAGAAACACTATCACTGTTGTCTCCTGGCTTACGGGACAGAATAAAAACAACAAAAAGTTGATCGACCCAAATACTGAGCGTGTGACCTCCCCCTAATGTACCTATACGTTGCCTGTATGGCCATAATCGGGTTTTCGGGACTAGCCCATACAAAATCAGTCCAGAAACCGCCGGGATTGCGAGCTTTAGGTGGGGTGGACCTCGGAAGACCACATCGTGAGAGTCTACGAGTACCATGATCACTTTTGTACAGTCAACAACTTTATTTGTAAGTATACATTTGTTTTGTATTTTTTTTGTATTAGTAACATTGTTTGTATACATTATACAACCCTGTTGATTAAGGTAATGGTTAATAAATAAAATTCTATAACGTAATTTTTTCCTCGTGATTTGACACTGTGTAATGAAATGTATGTACCTAATTACCTATTACTCGAATGACCAAATAATCCAAACTACAAACAAATATGAAATGTCTTAGATTCTATCGCTTTCATTTTTAACATATTTTTTGATAAGGTTAAAATAACTTCGATTTCTATAGTACAGTCAGCATCAAATAGAAAGGAGCAGTAAAAATTGCCAAATATAGCGCTACACATTCTTATTTGGCCACTTTTGCTGCTCCTATCTATTTGATGCTGTCTGTACCAACCTATTGCAATCGTGAACATTCTATTGCACACAGCGTCATCTATTGTTTATAATAGGTACTAGACTGAGCGCTTCTCGAGTTGTTGACAATCGTGAACATTAGGTTCCTAGTATGTCCATGAGTTCTCGAAGAAACCAATAGATGTCGCTTTAGAAAACCTTCAAAATATGGGTAAATTTCTTGAAAAATGAATGTAAACGCGTCTTTGTTGGTTTTTAATAAAATTCTTTTACTCAGCCACGGAGCACCTAGACGTGATTTTTGCTTAATAACTGCGGGGACTATTAGTAAGTATTATACATAAACCTTCCGTGAAAAATTATCTAAGTAATGGTGAAAACCGCATTAAAATCCGTTGCACAGTTGAAAGATCCAAGCGTACAAACATAAAGAGGGACAGACGGCGGGAAGCGACTTTGTTTTATACTATGTAGATATATAGATACAGATTAGGATTGCCAGACGAATAGCGACATAAATGACTTCTAAATGGACGGAGTCACTGACAAATATAGCTTAACATATTTTTATCCCCTGTATCGTGCATGGTATAGCGTTTTTAACCCACAATGCACAATGGCGCGCCCTGCCACTCTAAATGCCATTCCACGTTGCGCAAATATGTATACATATTGATGTAGTGGGGCGGGACGTTGTAGATTGAAAACACAATATGCTTATTGATGTAGAAAATCGCGATGAAGTCTTTACAAAGTAACGCAAAACCAACGATAATCACGATGGTCCAAAAATATATGATTAATTTATTAATTTCACTCAGATCTCGTGCTCGGAACGCCTGCGCATGCAAGTGCACGCGCTTAAGTCGCTCCTAGACGCTGACAACAGCAAGGTGCGGCTCGCCATCAAGGAGCTGGACAGGCTGAAGCAGCTCCTCAAAGATAAGGAGATGGAGAAGAGCGTGCTTGAACGGGTGAGATTTGATCCTGTGGTCTTTTTTAAGGTATGTAAAAGGGAAACGGCATACAGGCCACCTGATGGGAAGGGGGAACTGAGACCCACAAGACTGCAATCCTAAGACTTCAAATACGTTATCAACCCGCTGAATAAAATGGAATGCTTCTATGCTAGTCATTCCACCGGTTGTATTATCACCACACCAGAAAACAGAATGCGAAGCCATACTGCTTGGCAGGATGAGATGGTACTTTAATTGTATACAGAATACTCTGGAGGTTGGGTCGAACGAAATGGGTCTATTCTATGGCCATCTCGTAGTCCCGACCTGACGCCCCTAGATTTTTATGAGCAGGCGTCTGAGATGGAGACGGAACAAGGTTCGTCTCGCCGTAAAGCTGGAAGGGTACAACGAAATGTGCATCGCCTCAAGGACATGGAAATGGAGGGGAGCGCGCTACAACGGGAGAAGCTTAATCTGTGAACTTTTTACAAGCCTTTGAATTCATTTTTTTTCTATGTCAGTATGTTTAATTCAAATCTTGGAAGTCAATCTCAATTCCGCGCCAACCTGCCTGAGTTGCAGTAAGTATACATTTTTTCTTTTAATTTCAGGAAAAGAACGCTCTTGAAAATGACGTGTGTGCTGCAGAAGACCGCGCTTCAGAGATGAGCATCGGTCAGTATATAGTCACCAGCAATAATATCAAACGGCTTGAACTCTTCATTGCGCGGTGGAGACGCTCACCGTACAGCGGTTAATTGACGTTACACGAAATTCACTCGCTGCTCAGCCAGTCTTGCAAAGTCGTGGACAGGCCCTTAGAGCCAGGAGCTGTCAGGATGGCTACCACAAAGAACTAAATTCGAAACTTCGGCTGTCTCATCCCATTCGAAGTAGAGCCCAGAATTTTGAGCGCAATTGTCGAATTTAATTCCATCATCAGATCATATCAACTTTTCTATGGGGTTTGAAGTATATAATCTTTAAAAAAAATAAGAAATCGGTGTACAATACATCGTGTTGCCGATGTTTCTTCTATTTGAAGTCTGTTATAAAAAACAAGAATTTCATTAAACTTGTAGGTTGGCGCAACTGCCGCAACGAGTTGGAAGGCGTCCGCGCGGCCTCCGCTCTGTGTGAACACGCGCTGTCGCTCGAGCGGGCGGCGTGCAGCGAGGCGCGCGGGCAGCGGGACTGCGCCTACGCACGAGTCAGTACAGTTCCTTACATTACAATACATTACAAGTATAATACAAGTGGCGGAAACTTTTTCTGGTAACTTCTAGTCTTGTATAGTATTCATCGCGAGCTAAAGACAAGTATATCGACTTACCTAGCATATAAAACCCATCCATCCTCCTAGCGCTTTTTCCTGTTCTTCGTCGGGGTACGTTTGGCTTGAGAATGATCCAGATTCGTCCAGTCTGGTTACAGTGGAGCGACTCCACCTGACCTCCGTAACCCTTGTGACAGGGGAACCAATCCGACTTGCCATTTTGTAAGATCGGTAACCTTGCAGGTAATTAACACAAGTTAGAAAAATCCATTGGTACATGGTGACAGCTTGGGGGTTCGAACTCGGTACCTCACAACCACGAGCCGACGCCGCTAGCCACTAGACCACCGACGCCCTACTATACAACCATATAAAACCATTGCAATATTTTTAGGAGCAGAAAGCTTATGTAGTTTTTGGTGATACAGT
Source organism: Tortrix viridana (assembly GCA_963241965.1). Taxonomy (NCBI): domain Eukaryota; kingdom Metazoa; phylum Arthropoda; class Insecta; order Lepidoptera; family Tortricidae; genus Tortrix; species Tortrix viridana. The sequence continues at coordinate 858,968 of OY725179.1, read as the reverse complement.
TTCAAATGTAATAGCCGTAAATATCGGAGCAGGTGAGGTTCTCAGCTCTAAACATTAAAACACCTTCTACTTCTATGCTATTAACATGTTGTCTACTTAATACTATTTTTGAAAACCATGTCTGCATTGATGCTTGTCTGCTCCAAGAAGCTTATAACCTAGATTACACAGCTATAAAACGACCAAAGCCAATTGGTTTTATGATATATGTATTAGATACTCTGATACGTGTGTTGCCAGTGATGACTTACGGTACTGAGACGTGGGCGCTGGCAATGGGCGTCATAAGAAAGCTCAAGGTCACTCAAAGGGCAATGGAGAGGGCTATGCTCGGAATATCTTTGCGTGATCGAATTAGGAATGAGGAGATCCGCACGAGAACCAAAGTCACTGACATAGCCCTAAGAATTGTTAGACTTAAGTGGCAGTGGGCGGGGCACATCGCTCGCAGAACAGATGGCCGTTGGGGCCGAAGAGTTCTCGAGTGACGCAGTGTGAGCAGACCTCCAACAAGGTGGACCGACAACGTTGTTAAGATTGCGGGAAACCGATGGATGCAAGCGGCGCAGGACCGGTCCTTGTGGCAAACCTTGGGAGACGCCTATGTCCAGCAGTGAACGTCTTTCGGCTGAAATGATGATGATGATGATATACTCTATGAAGTTCACAATATAGTATAAAAATAATTGTACAGGAACGTCAGGAACATTGCCTCTGGTCGTTTTCTGCATAAATCAAAGCCTTGAATGACGTCACGAATCTCTTGCATCTCTTTCCCTAGAAATAAAGAAAAGAAACGAATATCTTGCATCTCTTTTGTTTATTCCAAGAGATGCGAGAGATCAGTGAAATTCAAGATGAAATAGGAAGCAGGTTTACATTCTCCATGCCATTAAAAATACCGTGTGTCGTCAGCTGGGGCAGCTGGAAGAAGACCTGGCGCAGCACGAGGCGCTGCTGCGCGCGGCGGAGGAGCGCGCGGCGGGCGCGCGGCGCGCGGCGGCCGAGCGCTCGCGCCGCCTGCAGGACGCCGCCGACCAGCTGCGGCTGGAGAGGGAGTGAGCAACCATCTCTCTGTCTTTATTAAGCACTATCGGCCGTACCAGTTAGAGATGGTTTGGCAAAAATACTCTACATCGCCGTTTCTCATTTTTTAGCGTCAGCAACAGGATTACGAAGCCCAAAAATCGACCAAACATTTAGGTTTTTATTGAAAAAAAAATAGGTGCTATGATGATCGTAGCGAGGAGTGTTAAATTCAATTGTGATCTAACCACGCATTCCTTGCATTTTTATAAATAACTTGAAAATTGAGTTTCCAGAAACATTATCATCCGGCGGCGGAATTGTTGCTGGAAGGTTCTAGGTATTGCTGTCTCGGTCACAATCGCGACATCCTTTTCTAACGATTCGGGAAGGTTCTCGTATGGCTGTCTCTTTTCATTTAATTTGGTAGAGTACTTTATTAACCCGAAATTTTTTATAGTTCCTGAGAGAATATTGTAAGTTCTGCGTGGACCGAGTTGTGGGCAAAAATGAATAAATAGCCTAATACTTCTTTTGGCTATTCCAGAGCACGCGAGCGCTGCTCTGTAGAGTGTTCGCTGCTGGGCGCTCGGGTGTCGGCGGCGGCGGAGGAGACGAGCGCGCTCAAGGAGGTCGTGGCCGAGCTGCGCGCGGAGCTGGCGCGCCTCGCCGCCGAGCTGGCGCGCACGCGCGAGCAGCTCGCCTGGTGGCCCCGCCCGCTCACCAGGTCAGTGCGTTGTAGGAGGTGTGGCCGAGCTGCGCGCGGAGCTGGCGCGCCTCGCCGCCGAGCTGGCGCGCACGCGCGAGCAGCTCGCCTGGTGGCCCCGCCCGCTCACCAGGTCAGTGCGTTGTAGGAGGTGTGGCCGAGCTGCGCGCGGAGCTGGCGCGCCTCGCCGCCGAGCTGGCGCGCACGCGCGAGCAGCTCGCCTGGTGGCCCCGCCCGCTCACCAGGTCAGTGCGTTGTAGGAGGTGTGGCCGAGCTGCGCGCGGAGCTGGCGCGCCTCGCCGCCGAGCTGGCGCGCACGCGCGAGCAGCTCGCCTGGTGGCCCCGCCCGCTCACCAGGTCAGTGCGTTGTAGGAGGTGTGGCCGAGCTGCGCGCGGAGCTGGCGCGCCTCGCCGCCGAGCTGGCGCGCACGCGCGAGCAGCTCGCCTGGTGGCCCCGCCCGCTCACCAGGTCAGTGCGTTGTAGGAGGTGTGGCCGAGCTGCGCGCGGAGCTGGCGCGCCTCGCCGCCGAGCTGGCGCGCACGCGCGAGCAGCTCGCCTGGTGGCCCCGCCCGCTCACCAGGTCAGTGCGTTGTAGGAGGTGTGGCCGAGCTGCGCGCGGAGCTGGCGCGCCTCGCCGCCGAGCTGGCGCGCACGCGCGAGCAGCTCGCCTGGTGGCCCCGCCCGCTCACCAGGTCAGTGCGTTGTAGGAGGTGTGGCCGAGCTGCGCGCGGAGCTGGCGCGCCTCGCCGCCGAGCTGGCGCGCACGCGCGAGCAGCTCGCCTGGTGGCCCCGCCCGCTCACCAGGTCAGTGCGTTGTAGGAGGTGTGGCCGAGCTGCGCGCGGAGCTGGCGCGCCTCGCCGCCGAGCTGGCGCGCACGCGCGAGCAGCTCGCCTGGTGGCCCCGCCCGCTCACCAGGTCAGTGCGTTGTAGGAGGTGTGGCCGAGCTGCGCGCGGAGCTGGCGCGCCTCGCCACCGAGCTGGCGCGCACGCGCGAGCAGCTCGCCTGGTGGCCCCGCCCGCTCACCAGGTCAGTGCGTTGTAGGAGGTGTGGCCGAGCTGCGCGCGGAGCTGGCGCGCCTCGCCACCGAGCTGGCGCGCACGCGCGAGCAGCTCGCCTGGTGGCCCCGCCCGCTCACCAGGTCAGTGCGTTGTAGGAGGTGTGGCCGAGCTGCGCGCGGAGCTGGCGCGCCTCGCCGCCGAGCTGGCGCGCGTCGCCACCGAGCTAGCGCGCACGTGCGAGCAGCTCGCCTGGTAGCCCCGCCCGCTCACCAGGTCAGTGCGTTGTAGGAGGTGTGGCCGAGCTGCGCGCGGAGCTGGCGCGCCTCGCCGCCGAGCTGGCGCGCACGCGCGAGCAGCTCGCCTGGTGGCCCCGCCCGCTCACCAGGTCAGTGCGTTGTAGGAGGTGTGGCCGAGCTGCGCGCGGAGCTGGCGCGCCTCGCCGGCGAGCTGGCGCGCACGCGCGAGCAGCTCGCCTGGTGGCCCCGCCCGCTCACCAGGTCAGTGCGTTGTAGGAGGTGTGGCCGAGCTGCGCGCGGAGCTGGCGCGCCTCGCCGCCGAGCTGGCGCGCACGCGCGAGCAGCTCGCCTGGTGGCCCCGCCCGCTCACCAGGTCAGTGCGTTGTAGGAGGTGTGGCCGAGCTGCGCGCGGAGCTGGCGCGCCTCGCCACCGAGCTGGCGCGCGTCGCCACCGAGCTAGCGCGCACGTGCGAGCAGCTCGCCTGGTAGCCCCGCCCGCTCACCAGGTCAGTGCGTTGTAGGAGGTGTGGCCGAGCTGCGCGCGGAGCTGGCGCGCCTCGCCGCCGAGCTGGCGCGCGTCGCCGCCGAGCTAGCGCGCACGTGCGAGCAGCTCGCCTGGTAGCCCCGTCCGCTCACCAGGTCAGAGCGCGCTGTAGGAGGTGTGGCCGAGCTGCGCGCGGAGCTGGCGCGCACGCGCAGTACAATGTTTGCTCTGCAATGTCCATTTGTCCATAGGTGTATAAGCTAGCGTATAAGCTTCTTGCTTTTGACTGATGATGATGACATTAATGGGAGGCCTTGTCCAGCTATTGTGGTCTTTCAGCTTATGATGGTGATGTCTGGTTGGCAGGATGCTCGGCGCGGCGCGGTCGTGGCTGCGGTACCCGATGGTTCCGGAGGCCATCGCTTGGTCCCTCATGCCGGCGCGTCACGGCTGCTAGCCAACAATAGCCAGCCATAGCCCTGACAGAAACAGGATCCAGCGGAAGAAATAATGTCTCTGTTCTTTTATGATCGTTCCTAATTTTAAAATGCGGATAGATTTGGTTGCTTTACGTTGAATTTGACATATTTTAAGTGGGAAAATGGCATATTGAAGTAACCAAAACATAATAATTGACAAGTAAATTTATCTGCCAGTTAAAGTAAGCCGTCTCCTTGTCTATTTTCAAGTGTAAGAAAGGGAAGGGGCTAAAATCTGTCAGATATGCTTTAGGTACTTTACGATTGTGGACCTGTCCCTTAGAATTTAACCGGTATTAATATTGCAAAGATGATGTCGAAAGATTTTAAAACTTCCAGCAAAAAGAAGTGGTTGATCTGTGATAAAAATTAAAGACTTGGCAGTATAGGCATAGTTTATATAATATATTCATGGTTTGAGGTGAGTATGAAGATTGTTGTTGTTACTTAGTTTACGATTTCTCGGTTTATGTTTTACACGTATTTTGTAAGATTTTTCAAGCGGTTCCGGTTTGTTGGTAAGTTTTCTTGTTGTATTTTATAAGTGTTTGAATATGTGTTCGTATGTATGTTGGAATAAAGTAGTAGTTTTTATTTGTGTTTTGTCATTTACCTTATAAGCTCTTGATGTGTGTATTTACGGCCTTATAACACCCAACAAACCAACACACACATCTAAGTTAATAAAAAATATTTCAATAAGTGATTATTGCCTATTATAGGGACTGACGTAGCTCTGCATTCATATTTTTAAGTGCTTGCTGCTCAAACACCAACATAACCTTAACCTCCTTCGCAATTAACCCGCGACGCAAAAATAGGGGTATTATAAGTATGACGTGTGTATCTGTGTATCTGTCTGTGGCATCGTAGCTCCTAAACGGATGGACCGATTTTTATTTAGTTTTTTTTTATTAGAAAGGCGACTTAATTGAGAGTGTTCATAGCTTGGTTTGATGAAAATCCGTTAATCCGTTATGAGCTCTGATCACGATTTTGTTGGGTGTTTTTTAATATTGGAAATATTTTTAGTGACGAGACAGTGAACATGTACGTGCTCGGAGCCCGTTGAAGTTTTCGCTCATTGCTCAGAGGTTTTTTAGGCGCTGATGTCGGGGGCTTTTAACTCGGTTAGGTTATTGTTAAGCCATCTAGATTGGTGCGGCCTGGAAAAGGGTTAATTATTAAACTACAAATAAAACTGGATAGAATGAACTCATCTGACCCAATCAATAAAACAACAAATATTTTATTTAGGAAACCCAACAGTTATAATATCAGCATCAAAAAAAGGATATGAAACATAAAACCAATTATAGGATTTCACGTATAACAAAGCAACAATCAAGTTTATATTTAATTCATTCCGCTACTTCTGTATCTGTTGCGAGATCAATCTGTTAGAAGTTCCCGCGAATTCCAAACCCCCGTCGACCTTCACGGTGGTTCCGGTGACCAGCTCCGCGTCCCCGCTGGCCAGGAACACGACCGTCTTGGCCACGTGGTCGGCGTCACAGACCCTACCCATCGGGATGTCTGCCTCGAACGCCCTTAACCAGGCAACGTACTCGGCTTCGTCGTAGCCAGTTAGACGCTTCACGAAGTCGCTAACCTGTAAAAGATTTTAGGACTTAATATATATCTCTCTCTTCTTCAACCTGTCTCCACCTATACTAATATACTAATGCTGAGTGTAGATTTCTTCTAATGCCATCTCTTACGATGTTGGGCTTTCCTCATACAATCTCTTCCCCCGATCTTAATAGATCGTCAGTACATCTCATTGGTTGCCTCCCAACGTTCCTTCGCCGGTACGAGGTCGTTACTAGATGTATTTTTTCCACTTATCATTTCTAGGATCTGTTAAATAGAAATTGAAGCGGAAATGTTCGGAAATATTTAGATACAAACTTAATTCTTTTTTTTATTGAGTTTGTATTAAATAGCTGTATAGTATTGGTAATTCGCATGATAGGTAGGTGGAAAATCTTAGTGTAAAATTTTGTATTAACTAATTAAAATAATGAAGTTGTAGGTATTTTAATAATTATTTGTTTGTTTCGGGTAATTCCATGATAACTTACATTACATTGAACTTGAATATGCATGGTTACTTAATTGAATATAAAAAATATTAAATAAAAATGGGACGATTAGCCATTTAGTCCTCAGCCTGGATATTTTCATCGTGTTATTTTTCAAAGTCATTGGATATTAGACTCTATTGGAGTTTATTGTTTCTCCAGAATATAACGTGACACTTCGACACTCCAGGAATAGCTGGAGCCTTTAAAAAGCATTCTTTCAATTGAAGAAGTCGTGCTCTTTCGTCAATTTCCTCCGTTGGAACTACAACCACTTTCACCTTCGAGTCTTTCGCTGCTGAAGCAAACTAATAACTAATATGCCAACAGTGACAACAAAAATAATGAGGAAGAAGTTTATAATATCTTACTTTGAACTGTAAACAAATGATTAGATAGCAATTAGTATTGATGTACCTACTTAAAAAAATGGTAATTTTCACTCTCTGTTACGGAATTACCCTTTCCTATTTTAATAATGACCGATAGTTCTCTACGGACGGAAAGAACCACATGCCGCTATCAGAGAAGTCGCGGTAGGTATAAATGGAAAGGAAAGGGGCTTCTAATATATTTATGCGTGCAGTAGAACAGTAATTTTGGGTCCCGCGGATAAGTAAAGTTACCTCAAGTTAATATTTGACATTTGCCATAAATTATACAACATAAGTTAGATTTGAACTCTAAGAAACCTTGTCTTTGAATTTAGGAATCGGATAAGCAGGTAAAGATCATTGGTATCAAACACTTACTGTAATCCCAGGACTGACTGTGTTGACCCTGACACCCTTGGGAGCCAGCTCCAGAGCGATCAGCCTCGTGAAGTGGTCCAGGGCAGCCTGGAAAGATACACAATCATGTTCTATCCATTCAATCGGCCTGTATCCACCCACTGTTGGGCTACTTGTATTTTGGGTTGGGTTATATTGGGCGAAAGACGATCGAGGCAAAAATCTACTAAAATATTGCTGAAAAATTAATGTAATTAAGTTAAGTTCAAAAAGTTGGGCATGCTAATTTACGCAATTAAATTTTCACCTCGCCAGCTCTGAAGGATTTCTTTGTCGGTCAAAATATGCGCGCAAGTCCACTTTAACCGCTAGCGTGGAAAGTAATGTTGGTGCTGAGCTGAGCGTCGAGGAGGCGCTGCGCCACGGCCACAACTGATGTGGCGCTCGTGTAATGGTTTTTCCAACACCAAGTGTTTTCCTCGCTACGGTGAGGTGAAAAATTGTGTTCCGCACGGCAGCAAAGTTATTTGGGTCTCGAGGCCTTGAATTCCTCGCTACGCTCAGGACTTTATTTTTGAACCACGAGCGTAGCGAGTGGTTCAAACTTAGAGTCCTTCGCTAACTCGGGATTCAATACTGGCTCTCGCGCCAAATAACAACTTTGCAGCCTTGCCTTGCATTTGGGTCATACACAGTCACAGAAACAAAAGTTGTCTCTCCTGTTCCAGAAAGTTAAGGACTTTGAAACTAAGGGCCGTATTAATAAACTCATCTCAACTGTGATCTCCGTCACAAGATGCGTCAAAAATGACAGTTTTCTATGGATTGACGTTTACTTTGACGTATCTTGAGACGGGGATCAGAGTTGAGATGAGTTTATTAATACGGCCCTAAATTTTTCGGGTTAGGTAGGATATATCCGCGTAATGGGAGTCTGGTGTAGTTTTGGCCTGTATCAAAATTATGTGAGTTAACAACTCCCACGTCGTTAACTTTTAGGAACAGAAGGGACAATGTTGAACCTCTCTGTATGACCCATTTGTATGCTAACTATTTGCTAATCGGGTCCAACTTTTTAAACCTTATCCAGATAGGTAAATTGCTAGGTACAAGGAATTTATGCTTTTGAGGTAAACGTCTACAAATGTTTAGAACGCGCACGTAAGTGCTCAAAAGCTAGTAATTCATATATTACCTTCGCCATCCCATAAGGCAAGCTCCCAACGGTGACTTTAGTGGCGGCGATACTGGAGATATTCACGATGTTCCCTTTAGCCTCGATCAGCGCAGGCGCAAGCAGGCGCGTCAGGTTGTACACGCCGCGGACGTCGGTGTTGAACACGCGGTCGAAGGTGGCCATGTCCGTGTGCGCCAGGTCTGTCCTGGCTCCCACTCCCGCGTTGTTGATCAGGACATCGAGTCTGGAAGTAGTTGGATTTGTCACTAGAATGTATGAGTAACCGGAGCGCTTTGTTTCGCATAATTATTTTTCCTCATAATGTATTGTTAGGCATAATTTTTTTTGCCTAACACCCTATTAGGCTGAAATTAAAGAATTTAATAAACATATATCGTGTAGATTATTTAGGTGAGGTTAGTTTTATAATGATTCTGAAAAAAGATGGGTTTAATGGACAAAATACGTTTTCGACCAAACGATACATTATGAAGAAAAATAATTATGCAAAATAATATAGATAGATCTATAAGTAAAAAACATTTTAGTAACACACTTTGTTGCCGACTGTACTTTTAAGGGACCGTAAACTTTGCCGACGAAATTTTGCCGATATCGCTTGTTTGCGTGATTTTACAAACAAGGTTTTAAGTAGTATTTATGATGAGCTATTTTTGCTGTAGGTACAATACGATATTTTTTTTCATATTGGATTGATTTTGAACTAAAAATGTCTGTTATTTTAATTTTCTGAACGAGAGTTCTAAATAGACGAAATTAAAAGCAATTATTTGCCCATTTTCTCTAAAATTTAACTAATAAGTTAAATATTTATTACTCAAAAATTGTATGTATATATAAGTGGAAAAAAGTGTTTTATACATTGTACAGACGATTTTCACAACAATATATTGTAATTTTTCTACACCGTTTAGAGGTCAAAACGATTCGTAAATATGTGATATCTAACCAAATTCACCATACAATGTTATGTTAATCGACTGTTAGTTCATCAATTGTGACGTTCTCAATATAAAGGGACCTTATGGAGGCAGGTGGTTACGCCGTTTTTAGAACTGTTACCATAGTATTCATATAGTTACAAGAATAAGAGGAGCGTAACTGCCTTCCTCCATAAGGTCCCTTTATATTGAGAACGTCACATTTTGACAGCTGTTAACAATAATAATCGTCTAATCGTCTGTTAAGTTTGGTGAAATGCGACATAAACCTACTCTCCCTCTCTTACAGTAAAATTCACAAAACGGTTTGAGGTCGATTAATCAAAATTATAACCAATTATTTTATTCAGTGAGTAGCTACTTATTCAAATTTTGTTATAGCACATCTTGCCATAATCATGGTAATATATTGTTTACGTTGTACTTTTACTCTTATTCTCAAAATAATAAGAGCTATCATAAAGTCAACTTTAATTATGGTTACTATACATGTAGGAGCAAGAGGGGCTAAAATAAAACAAAGTCGAATAGAGCCATACGCTGACCACAAAGTATTTATTTATTTATTTAATTAGGTACAATAACATGTAGTTAATATATATATCTTAGAAATCAATAGCGCTCTTATGTGCACATATTTTGCCAACTACACTTTAATAATTGTACACGGCATTAATTTGATAATTCGTGTTTGTGAAGGCACAAACTCGAATTATCAAAACAATACTTATACCTCACAGGTCTCTTCTTATAACAGTTTATAACACGGCCCTCTAGCATGCATGCACGAGATAAAATTTGACAGGTGCTAGGGAAATGAATAAATCTCTTCCATATTCTAACGTAAGAATTAAGGTTTAAAATAAATGTGTCCCGTCTTGATAAAATCGCTATAAAATGTGAAAATCGCAATAGTCGCTTAGTAATAAAAGGTAGGTAATAAAAGTCAGGACGAGACACTTTTATTATAAACCTTAAACGTTAAGTCTTACGTTAGAATATGGAATAGATGTATTCATATCGCATGCTAAGCCCGCAGAAGGTAATCTGTGCCGCAGCGAGCATTAGATGGCAGTTAATCTAATCTGATCGGGCGAGAGTCGCGGAAAGCCGCTTGATGTGAGTAGCTAAAACCGACCGTCGTGGAGATCTTTGGCGTAGGTCTATGTCCATCCAATTGGACGTTTTAGGCGGTAATTGTCTATGAGTATATTGGTGAGTCTGAGTTTACTTTACCTTCCAAAATGTTTCAATGTCTCCTTAGCCGTCCTTTCGCAGCCCTCATCCGTCGCTAGATCAGCTACTATTTCGAGCGGTTGCAACTTATGTTCCTTCGCGCACGTTGCTGCAACCGCGCGCAGGTTGCTCACGTTGCGTCCCACGAGCGCGAGCCGCGCGCCGCGCGCCGCGAACAATATGGCCGTCGCTTTGCCAATTCCCGCGCTCGCTCCCGTCACTAGGACTACTTTATCCGCGAAATCCATTTTAAGATGTGTTCTACGCGACGACTGCGATTAAACTGAAGAATTTGACAATGGTCACGCAATATAGACATTACGTTATCAATAATAAAGGTGGACATTCACGGTCAGCTTTTTAGCTTAAAACCGGCCTTCATTTCTCGCTCGACGGGGCCGCGCGCAGACGTGTGTTCATCGTTGGTTTAAAATAAGCTGGCGAGGTTCCACTTGAACGTAGACAATAGGGATAATCAACTAGAGCCTCATAAAACTATTGTATTTTGAAGTGAGGTGTTTTGGCGTTATCTTGTTTTGTACTACGCTACAACTAAGTACCACCGTATCTTGATACTTTTCAATTATTATGGATACATTTATTTGAGATTAGTTTGTTTTTCAAGTCGCAGCAATAAAATACAATATTATGTTATGTTATTAATTAATAAAATCATTAAATATACTGGGTGTTTTTTTTATTCGTCGAAAAAATGTTGCCTCCCATACAAAACATCGTCAGCTGACTAGCCAAAGTGTATGGGATGGTCAATTTTTTTTTCGCGATTTCGGGGTTGGTCCCATAGTGAAAGTTGATCAGTATGACTTACTGATTTAACCCCCAAAATTTATTCGACGAATAAAAAAACACCCTGTATAATGATAAGAGATATTACTGAAAGGTTAACATGTTGATCAGATTTAGAGCTTGTCTCCGTGTCCGAGTCGCTCCCAACATTTATTACATTTTGATTAATACTGAACACCTCAAAATTAAAAAAAAAAAAAACAATTGAGTAATTTCTAAATGTGCTAAAAATAAGAAAAGAGAAAGTATCAAGATAGAAGTACCGCCCCTTGCAAGTGTTTACAAAAAAATTACCTGGGATCGTTTCAGTCCGTTTCAGGGGTATCTCTATCACATACCAGATTATCAAAATTTCGACCAAGTTGCCGTTGTTTTCAGGCGCCTGAAAAGTGTTTTCAGGCCGTTTCAGAGGTAGCTCTATCACATACCAGTTAATCAAAATTTCAACCAAGTTGCCGTTGTTTTCAGCCGCCTGAAAAATGTTTTCAGGCCGTTTCAGAGGTAGCTCTATCACATACCAGTTAATCAACATTTCAACCAAGTTGCCGTTGTTTTCAGGCGCCTGAAAAATGTTTTCAGGCCGTTTCAGAGGTAGCTCTATCACATACCAGTTAATCAAAATTTCAACCAAGTTGCCGTGGTTTTCAGGCGCCTGAAAAGTGTTTTCAGGCCGTTTCAGAGGTAGCTCTATCACATATCAGTTTATCAAAATTTTAACAAAGTTGCCGTTGTTTTCAGACGCCTGAAAAATGTTTTCAGGCCGTTTCAGAGGTAGCTCTATCACTTACCAGTTAATCAAAATTTCAACCAAGTTGCCGTTGTTTTCAGGCGCCTGAAAAATGTTTTCAGGCCGTTTCAGAGGTAGCTCTATCACATACCAGTTTATCAAAATTTCAACTAAGTTGCCGTTGTTTTCAGACGCCTGAAAAGTGTTTTCAGGCCGTTTCAGGCCACCCTCTACCAGATTAGGAGATAACTTGAAAACCCGTTTTCAGGCGTTTTCAGAACCCCTTAAGGGCCTTTGAAGTACATTTGAGAATATGGTGAATTTTCCAGAAAAAGTGAAAGAGATAGCATGATTAGAAAGAGATAGCAATACTGAGAACCTTTCAAGATTCGTCGCAATAAAAAACGAGACAGAGACAGCTATAGAACATTCCAGCAACGACTACTGGAACATTCCCGACGGCGGGTCGAAGAACGTCGATTATTCTAGAAAGGCCATCTGGAATTGTCTTGGACTGGGCGATCGAAAGTCTAACTCTTAATTTTCGGTTTAATTGTGCATTTCTATAAGTTACCTACCCCCACGTACTTAACAACACTGTTTACCCGGAAAATTTTTACAAATTCCTGTGGGGTACCGATAAACGACTTCCACGCAGACGGAGTCGCGGGCAAAAGCTAGTAAATAATAAATAAATAAATATCAGGGGATGATCTTACACAAATTGACCTAGTTCCAAACTTAAATATAGTGCTCTGACAATATAACCTTTTGTAACATGATAATAAAAAAAAAAAAAATGTCCTATGAGAAGGAAAATATGCCGAACCATTTTTATTTTCCTTCTCATAGGACATTTTGTTTTTATTTTATTTTATTTATTATCATGTTAACAAATGTTATATATCATTTATAACAGCTAGTGTGGGAGCACCATAAGCTCTAGGCTTGTACAGTCAGCTGCAGAGAAACAGGGGGTTACCCCCCTGCATAGAAGTTACCTAGCAGGGGTGGCTACTTTTCTCTGCAGCTGACCGTACTATGGTACTAAGTACACGACGGTAAACATACTTATGAAATACATTAAAATACATAGAAAACATCCACGACTCAGGAACAAATATTCGCGCTCTTCACACAAATATTTGCCCTTACCGGGATTTGAACACGGGGACCACTAGCTTTGTAGGCAGGGTCACTACCAACTAGGCTAACCGCGTCGTCATCATAACTAGAAAATCCAAAACAAAATAGGCCAAAGAATGGTTAAAAAAGAGATATCAATTATCTAATACTAGCTTTTGCCCGCGACTCCGTCTGCGTGGAAGTCGTTTATCGGTACCCCACAGGAATTTGTAAAAATTTTCCGGGTAAACAGTGTTGTTAAGTACGTGGGGGTAGGTAACTTATAGAAATGCACAATTAAACCGAAAATTAAGAGTTAGACTTTCGATCGCCCAGTCCAAGACAATTCCAGATGGCCTTTCTAGAATAATCGACGTTCTTCGACCCGCCGTCGGGAATGTTCCAGTAGTCGTTGCTGGAATGTTCTATAGCTGTCTCTGTCTCGTTTTTTATTGCGACGAATCTTGAAAGGTTCTCAGTATTGCTATCTCTTTCTAATCATGCTATCTCTTTCACTTTTTCTGGAAAATTCACCATATTCTGAAATGTACTTCAAAGGCCCTTAAGGGGTCCTGAAAACGCCTGAAAACGGGTTTTCAAGTTATCTCCTAATCTGGTAGAGGGTGGCCTGAAACGGCCTGAAAACACTTTTCAGGCGTCTGAAAACAACGGCAACTTGGTTGAAATTTTGATAAACTGGTATGTGATAGAGCTACCTCTGAAACGGCCTGAAAACATTTTTCAGGCGCCTGAAAACAACGGCAACTTGGTTGAAATTTTGATTAACTGGTATGTGATAGAGCTACCTCTGATACGGCCTGAAAACATTTTTCAGGCGTCTGAAAACAACGGCAACTTTGTTAAAATTTTGATAAACTGATATGTGATAGAGCTACCTCTGAAACGGCCTGAAAACACTTTTCAGGCGCCTGAAAACCACGGCAACTTGGTTGAAATTTTGATTAACTGGTATGTGATAGAGCTACCTCTGAAACGGCCTGAAAACATTTTTCAGGCGCCTGAAAACAACGGCAACTTGGTTGAAATGTTGATTAACTGGTATGTGATAGAGCTACCTCTGAAACGGCCTGAAAACATTTTTCAGGCGGCTGAAAACAACGGCAACTTGGTTGAAATTTTGATTTACTGGTATGTGATAGAGCTACCTCTGAAATGACCTGAAAACGTTTTTCAGGCGCCTGAAAACAACGGCAACTTGGTTGAAATTTTGATTAACTTGTATGTGATAGAGCTACCTCTGAAACGGCCTGAAAACATTTTTCAGGCGCCTGAAAACAACGGCAACTTGGTTGAAATTTTGATTAACTGGTATGTGATAAAGCTACCTATGAAACGGCCTGAAAACATTTTTCAGGCGCCTGAAAACAACGGCAACTTGGTTGAAATTTTGATTAACTGGTATGTGATAGAGCTACCTCTGAAACGGCCTGAAAACGTTTTTCAGGCGCCTGAAAACAACGGCAACTTGGTTGAAATTTTGATTAACTGGTATGTGATAGAGCTACCTCTGAAACGGCCTGAAAACATTTTTCAGGCGCCTGAAACCAACGGCAACTTGGTCGAAATTTTGATAATCTGGTATGTGATAGAGATACCCCTGAAACGGACTGAAACGATGTTTCAGCCTGCTGAAAACGCTTCCAAAGCAGAATTCGTTTATCACTGCTCCCTCGGGAACTCCAATTTTCCGGAATAAAAATATCCCATGTCCTTCCCCGGGCGGGACTCAAATTATCTCCATACTAATAAATTGTATATACCTTACTGAAGAAATGACTGATTCCCCATACAAAGTTCCACCCCCCTTTTCACCCCCTTAAGGGATGATTTCCGGAATAAAAAATATCTTATGTCCTTTCCCGGGACTCAAACTATCTCCATACCAAATTTCATCTAAATCGGTTCAGCGGTTTAAGCGTGAAAAGGTAACAGACAGACAGACAGACAGACAGACAGACAGACAGACAGACAGACAGACTCTCATTTATAATATATATATATGGATATATGGATTAATTAATTAACATTATTTTTTTGTAAAACTTGTCGTTTCATTTCCACAAACATTCGCACTCGTGGCATTTTTCAATGAATTCTGAAATCACCGCAAGTCCACACGCCATCGCGGTGAAGCTCGGACTGATTCTATGGACTTATGATCCCGCATTCACGGTCAGTTTTGGCGTGATGCAAACGAACTGAAGACGGCGCGCCCAGAAAATCCGTTTTAACTTAAGATTCCACATTCACGGTCAGTTTTTGGATGTACGTCAGTTCAACTGATCAGTTTAACTGACCGTGAATGTCCACCTTAAGATGAAGGTTACCATTTGAACAAAAGTCTGTCTGGTTGTAACTATGTCACAGCTGTATTTTTTAGGTGTAGGTATCCTTATTCTTAATTCCATGTCCGAAGTCCGTTAACTTAGTTCTATTGCTATTAATAACAACATGCCTCGGTTCTTCGATTACTCGATTAGCTACTTGAGTAATAAACATTCATTATCTTTATCTCGAGTTGAGTACTTCGCTTTAGGTCCTTATCTGTATCACATAAAAATAGAACACACTTTCGATTGTGGAATGAGCTCCCTGCCAAAGTTCTCCCTGGGGACTACAGTAGGTATGGAGTTCTTCAAGAGGGGAGTAAATAGGTTTTTAAAGGGTCGGCTACGCGCATGTGATACTTCTGGTGTTGCAGGCGTCCATAGGCTGCGGTAACCGCTGACCATCAGGCGGGCCGTACGCTTGTTTGCCACCATCGTAGTATAAAAAAAAACACTACTTGACTCTTCAGTAAATGCTCACAGATGTAATAATTTCTTTTTTTGGGCAAAATGATTTTTTTTAACCTCACCAGCTCGGAAAGGCGTTTGTTCAAGTTTGTCAAAATCTGCGCGCAAAAGTCCATTTTATTCGCTAATCGCTAGCGTGGCGTTGTACTGTTGTACTGTCGCACTGCGCGCACATGACAGCTGATGTGGCGCTCATGGCATTGTTTTTCTAGCACCTAATGTTTTCCTCGCTACGGTGAAGTGAAAAATTGTGTTCCGCACAGCAGTAAAGTTATTTGGAGCTCGAGGCCTTGATTAAATGTCAACCACGTAATTAACATTTGTAATGTTTCAAGGTGCTTCATTCTAGACAGAAATAAAATTGTGTCGTGTGAATTTATAAATAAGTACAACTGTCTTACTAGTCGTTTGTTTTAACTGTAATAAATCCTTTGATAAATTTTGTTAATAAAAAATGCGTAATACTTGAAATGTATGTAGGGTAGTAACATTTAAATATATTTTTTAAACAAATTAACTTTTTTCGTTTCTTAACATACAAGGTTTATATCAACCCTAAATATATTAAAAGTGGTCCTTCGAACCGGATACCTAGCCATTACAGCAGCGCTGCAAGTTGTAATATTTAGTCGAAACTTATTATACGATTCCGTGACTTTTATATTTTAATACTTTGACTTTAAATATGGGTTCGTAAACAATGAATACATATAATATACACTTTCAATCGAATAAATTGGGATTCCCTAGTTGTGCCGATGACATTATTCGTATAAGTGAATAGCTAGTGTATGAGTCTTTGACAGGAATCTCATTAATATCCCCATATTTGAGTTTGGGCTAAGTAATATAATAGAGATCAATTTCCACCTAACTTACATGGTCTTTTCTCGAATACACTCTTTTTTGGCATGTTACCTGATGGTAAATGGTCTCAAGGCCCATGGACCACTTTTCCAAGATTGCAAATGCATTGCGAACCAACAGGACTAAGCTGAAATGCCTCTATATACTGAATGATGTGGTGGAAAGTATATGGCCGCCATTATTAAGACAATGATGATATAAGCACCCATACTGTCATAATTGGCAGCATCAACGTCTCGTCAGTATTTATCATTAAACTGCCTAGAGTTTTGCGCTCGCGCAGGTGTGTTGGCGCAGGGTGACACTCCGTCGTGCGCCGATATTCCAGCCAGCATTTCCGCACACCGCCTTTCTTCATCGATTCTTCTGCTTATAATAAATATTTATACGTTGTTAAGTATTGTATATGCGTTGAACAGTCCTTATATATTTTATTTAATTTTATTGTTATAGTT
This sequence comes from Tortrix viridana, assembly GCA_963241965.1. Lineage (NCBI taxonomy): Eukaryota > Metazoa > Arthropoda > Insecta > Lepidoptera > Tortricidae > Tortrix > Tortrix viridana. The sequence goes on along the minus strand of OY725179.1, from coordinate 842,049 downwards.
TTGTAAGCGACGCAAATATAATTAAATATAGTGTTAAGTTCACGTATTAATTAATTTAATTAGAATTATAAGGAATGTTTATATTTCAAAACCTGTAACGCCACCTAGCGTGATCTATTAAAATTAAAGCGTTGGTGGTGTAGCTGCAGCCGCTGAATAGATATATTCGTAGCTATGTACGTCAGTCGCACAAAAAAAAAACGTCACATGCGCCCTGTTGTCTGCTACTAGCTCGCGCCATCTTTTTCATTTAAGTACAAATTTCGAGTTTTGTTTGCCCCAGTTAACTATAAGTTTTATTATACAAAAGTCTTTATTCCGAAGAATATTTCTATTAAGCAATAAATTAGCATAGTTATGGGTTTGTTTTTTGGCAAATGCGTTGTGCACGCCGGCGCATCGGAACGTTTTTTAGATTGCAAAATGTGTACCGGACAAACAAACAAGCAGACAGACAAGAAAGCGAGCTAACGTAAGTGCGGTTTAATACAAATAACTTGACGAAATAATCATCCTTTAAGTACGAGGTAATAATAGGAGCAATAGTGAGTTTGTCTGTCTGTCTCTCCGTCAATCGATTTGTTACATCATCATCATTGCGTATGGCAATCATCCTGCATGGATCAAACGTCAAAGTCCAGGTGTTTCAGCCAGTTTACTGCGGCGGGCGTAAATTTATGCAGCTCCTCCATGCCTCCAGGAAAACAGCGAAGTGGGCAATCATTTACCACGTGGGAGAGGGTCTGATCAGGTGCTCCGCAGTCGCATTGTGGTGACTCCCTCAATCCCCACTTGTGCAGGTGGTGATTTGTCTTCCCGTGGTTAGACCGAAACCGATTTAAGCGAGTCCAGGGTTTTCGGTCGGCACAGAAGCCAGGCAGTTTGTTCGTGGGGTCCGTTACGAGGGCGGCGTTTGCTCCAGCAAAAAGGCCCCACTCCTCTCGCCACGCCTCATTCAGGTGGAACTGGTGTTTAAGCCCCTCGTCAGTCCACATTGGGGACCTGGAGGTTAGGCGGGAGGGACGCAGATCGTCCAGAGTGGACCTGACGGGTACGGGCTTGGAACCGTTCAGCTGGAAGCATTTTTTCCACTCGTTGGCAGCCGCTTTTCGTCTGCGCAGCTCGGGAGGTGGAATATTTGCTGAAACGGGAAGCCAAGGAAGAGGAGTGGATTTAATTACCCCCGAGATTAGGCGCATCGCTTCATTAAGCTGGGTGTCAATCTTGGCAGTATGGGCACTGCGGTACCATACGGGGGCGCAGTACTCCGCGGTTGAGTACACCAGAGCCAGAGCGGAGGTGCGCAGAACTGTTGCGGAAGCACCCCAGCTTGTGCCTGCTAGCTTTCGAATGATATTGATCCTTGTTTTCACTTGTTTTCTGCTTGACGTTTTCCAGGTGCGGTTTGAACGTCAGTGAGCGTGAGGGTTACGCCGAGGTATGTTGGAGTGAAATTATGTTTCACTGTCATTCAGATGAGGGTGGTTCATTCACCCTATTCGAGGAGTTCAGAACCTGCGAGGGTCTGCTCCAAGAGGAAACGAGAATTTGATATATGGGTACTGTTTCGCCGCAGAAGGTGACGAGAAGCTTTCTATTCGCCAGACAGTTGGTGAGATGAAAAGAGGAGACTTCGGTTTTGGCCGGGTTGGGGCGTAACCGCCATCGGGTGTAGTAGTCTCCCATAGTCTTAAGATCCTCAGTCAGCGCCAGTTCTCCCTCTTCAAATCTCTTTGATTGGTAGGCTAGAGCCAGGTCGTCTGCGTATGCAAATTTGCTAGACCTCGTGACTGGCATATCACGGATGTAAATATTGAAGAGGAGTGGCGCCAAGACAGATCCTTGTGGAAGACCATTTTTGACAAGGCGGTAGTGACTGCGTTTTTCGCCCAGATGGACCCGTACATGACGAGGACCGAGAAGAGTTTTGATGAGGCGGAGCATTCTGCTGCAGGGACTGACATCGCTGATTTTGCTAAGCAATCCATCTATCCACACAGTATCGTAGGCTGCACTTAGATCAACGAAGGCCACTGAGGTTTTTAGGCCACGTTGATAATCAGCCTCGATATATGAGGACAGAGCTAGGACTTGATCAGCGCAACTCCGGTTTCCTTTGAAGCCCGCCTGCTCCTCCGGGACAGCATCATTAGCAGCGGGATATATTCTGCTGTATACCAGTCTTTCAAGCAGTTTGTATGTCACTGAAAGAAGTGATATCGGTCGGTAACTTGAAGGTTCGTCGGGTGATTTTCCTGGTTTCAGCAATGCGATAACTTTTGATAGCTTAAAAGCGGCTGGGATGGAACTTGCATCCAGGATGCAAATGAAAAACTCGACCAACCATCGTTTGGCTACTTTTCCCAGATGGAGAAGGAATTCTGGATAAATTTCGTCTGGACCCGCGGCCCTATTCGTCCTGGTGCACTTCAACGCAGAGTCCAAATCTTCGAGGGAAAAGGGTCTGCTATATACATCGCTAGTGTTTGCGGAGTTGAAATATTGTGACAGTTTCATTCGGGTTTCTTTGGCAAAAGATCTGTCTGTTTTTGCACCCTTTGTTAAATCTTGCCGTCTAGCAATTTCTTTGGGATTTATAGATGGTGACTGTTTTAGGTGTTGTGGGGCGCTACCCAGTTTCCGAAGAACATTCCAACCCTTCCGACTAGAATGAGTGAAGTTCATGCCCTCGAGGCACTCCAACCACTTAGCCTTCCGCGACGCAGCCATTGAAGCTAATAGCTTCTGGGCTGCTTCAGGATCGCTAGTGGAGAGGTACTTCTAGTAGGCTTCCTCGGTCTCAGCCGTCCAACCCGGCGCATACTCTCTGCGGTAGCCTCTCGGTATGGTACGCTTGGCAGTTGCTACATTAATATAAAGGTTAAAGCGGTGAACCAATTTTTGATGGAAATTCGAATAAGTAGCTTAAACCAGGAAATATTAGGATACTTTCGTGCAAGAAAAAAGTTATTGAAGGAATGACAATTAACGAAATCCACGCAAACAATTTGCGGGCAAAATCTAGTGTATCTAATTATTGTTCAAATAAAAAGGCACGTGGTGTGGATTCGGATGAGTCGATTTATTTCTGACACAATAATATCAATAACCAATCCTTCGTCGTGACATCAATAAAATTACAGCTAGTAATAAAGTAGAGACATTAAAGTCTACTAAATAGAAATTTAGTTAATTTAGAGAAAACCGCACACGGCGCCGGTGACGTATCAAAAGGGAAGAGACAAAAGCACAGATTGTTAACCTCTACTTTATCATAGAGTATAAAGTCTAGAATGGCGTTTCAGGAGAACCGATTTTTAACAATTATTACAGATAATAAGTGGCATACCTATGCCTATTAAAGTTTCCTCGAGATTTATATTAAAAACTATGAGCGCAAGAAAACACGTCTTAAGGAAAACGGTGTGTGATTCCCCCAGGTCAATAACACAGTATCCTATAGAGCAATTATCAATGTAGGTAAATATGACTGCACTTCACTACAAACTACATTCAGTTGCAAACTAGGAACCATTGGCACAACTTGATTTCTTCTCGCTATTTGCGTCTCTTTACTTGAAAATAAGAGGAAAACAGATTGCACGACAAACGTCGTTGATTGATCATTTTAAAAATGAGTTTCGAAAATAAAGTGGTTTTAGTGACGGGAGCAAGTTCGGGTATTGGAGCCGCGACGGCCATCTTGTTCGCGGAGGGCGGCGCGCGGCTCGCGCTCGTGGGACGCAACGCGAGCAACCTGCGCGCGGTTGCAGTAACGTGCGCTAAGGAACATAACTTGCAACCGCTGGAAATAATCGCTGATCTGGCGACGGATGAGGGCTGTGAATTGACAGCTAAGAATACGCTGGAGCATTTTGGAAGGTAGGTCTTAAAATGTGATGTTGAATATTGTTGATAGGAGTAATACCTATAGCGCAATTGCGAAGTATAGTTTTTAGAATTTCTTGTACAAAAAAGGTACAAATAATCCTTAAGGTAACGTGTTACTCCGTTCGTCCATATTTCTGTTTTTGAGGCACAATGTCAGAGCAATATGTCCCAGAGTTTGTTTTGTATGAATATTTGTTGCTTAAATACTCTTAGGGCCTGCGCAAACCGGCGGAGCGCAGCGCAGATCACTTTAAATTTATCAATATATATTCTTTTCTATTTTAATTACAATAAGGTGTAAATTTAGAGCCGCAGCCGCAGAGTGGAAATCCCCCGTGATGCTCCGAGGTCGGTCTCAGAGCATTCAAATTTATACCTTATTGTAATTAAAATAGGAAAGAATATACATTGATAAATTTAAAGTGATCTGCGCTGCGCTCCGCCGGTTTGCGCAGGTCCTTAAACCGCCGAAAGAATTGGGGGTGAATTTTGGCACACAGGTACGTACTAGTCTGTCCTGTCTGTCTACTGTTTATATTAAAACATAGTATACTTTTTATACCAGAAGATATACCTACTCGTAGTTTCCGAAAAAATACGATAAACGAGTGCTGCGCGGACAAAATAGCGGGCGAGGGGGTTTAATATATAAGTATGTTAAAATATAAATGTATTTCAAAATTACCAGGTTAGACGTGCTGGTGAACTGCGCAGGCGTGGCCGCCATTACGTCGCTGGAGACAGCCAACATGGCGGAGTTCGACCGCGTGTTTAACACGGTCGTTCGCGGGGCGTTCAACGTGACGAGACTGCTTGCGCCTGCGTTGATCGAGGCGAAGGGCAGTATAGTGAACGTGTCCAGTGTGGCGGCGACTGTGGTGCATGTCGGCAGTCTGCCTTACGGGATGGCGAAGGTAAGGAAGAGGAACATATTGTTTTTTTATGGTATAGATGTGACGGTTAGCGTCACAAGAAGAAGGATATGATGGAGAAAATTAAATGAAATGTTGTAGAACAATTTAAATTACTAAATTTAAATAAAACCAGGACGGAATGGAAATTAAAAAAATAAGTAGGTCGCGGGTCCTTGTATTTACGAGCTGAGCACCTTAGACTTGAGACAGATCCCTGTATGGGGTCACTTCCCTGCACTCATCGAGCGGCGAGCAGCGAGACATCCGGGATCTTCTCTGGTACTCCGGGACTTCAGCAGTCGCTCCGGGAAGTTTGGATGGCAGGTTTAGGGTGTCCACCCTGGTCCGGAATGAACCCCAGACTTAGTCCCTGGAAATCCCGGTAAATAGCCATTCACAAAAAGTCCAGTTTCTAGTTAGTGACTGCGCGACATCGGGATTATAGATGATCTTTATGAAGGTTATAAGCTTGTGTAGGCAGTTTTAGTGAACCCCAAGCACTAATTAGCAATCATTGATGTGGCAGTCACAAGCAAAATCATTTTTTTAAACAAAGATGTAGTAATTACTTGTAAGAATAAAATACAGATTTTTCCTTAAAAGCGGAAACTAACTAGGAAACTAATGATGGTATGGTAATGATAATAAGATAAAGCGTTCCTGTCATATTAGAAACATGAATTTATACATGAACATTCTAGATAATATTCCTTTTTTATTTTACATAGCGGGTAGCATGATATTTCTAGAACTATATGGAACGTGATTCCGAACAACAGATTATTACAACTAAATGTAATTTATCCAATGAGATGATTACTAATAAATTATTTACGCAACATGCACAATTAAAGCACCAAATTAAAATTACCTAATCTATAGTAGTAAAATATATTCGCAACACTCACCCGATTCGGGGGAAACACTTGCACATATAAAATTTAGACATTGCTCTTGGAAAATTAAATGATGCCCAAGAGTACTAATAAATAATTAAAATATTAATATAAATTTCATCACAGATGAAGGACCCTTCTCGGCGTCGTGAGGTAAAGTCCGCGCTCGCCGGACGAAAACAGCGCACCGCCCGCGACAGCGCGTGACGTAGTCTATTGTTCTAGTATCTGGTTTTATCTAATATGAAATGCGTGTAGAAGTTCTGTTTGTTTGTAAAAAAAAATATTTCTCATTAATAATTTTATTTAGTTTAAATGTATTATTTTAAGTAGAATAAACAATTCGATGTAAAATATTATTAAGATTAATTTTATGTAGTTTTAATTAATTGTTGTAAATAGATTAATTTATATAATTTATAATATTATCTTATTAAGAATTCATTTAGTTTAAGTTTTTATTTGTTAATTAAAATAAAATGACGCTGAACCGTCACATAGAGAAGGCGGAGAGGCCACCAGCGCTCTATTTCAGCAAGCTCACATTGTTAGGTGACATGTGACAATTCGGTATGCATTGCAAATTCGTCGAGTTTCTACATCATTATTTTTCATAATAAATCGCAATGTACCCCGAATTGTCACATGTCACCTGTCAATGTCAATTTGATGAAATACGGGGATGATGGTAAGAGGTATCTAAGGATTTGTGATCTCAAGACTACTTACCGTGTGTTGCCAATTCTAAGGACAAAGATGGAATGCCTCTAGTCTTTTCGTCGGTGACATACCTAGGCGGGATCTCCTTCGGGATTAACATGAATAAACGAGATAAAATTTTACAGGTGCTAGGGAAATGAATCTCATAAAAGTGTTTCGTCCCGACTTTTATTACCTTTTATTACTAAGCGACTATAGCGATTTTCACTTTTTTATAGCGATTTTATCAAGACGGGACACTTTTATTTTAGACCTTAAGCGTTAAGTCTCATGTTAGAATATGGAATAGATGTAATCATTTACCTAGCACCTGTCAAATATTATCTCTAGCTTGCATGCTAGGGGGCCTTGTTTCACCGACAAACTTTTCATCGAACGTGCCGTTTCACCGAATTTCATTTCATCGAAGGCTAATTTCTGCTGAAACCTTATCATTTTCAAGTTAGGTATCTTAAGAATTGGTTACGTAGGTTAGGTTAGGTTAGACGTATGAAGCGACCAAAAAAATAAAACAGCTGCACGTGGAAATGCCTGTCGATGTAATGAAAATTCGGTGAAGAAAACGTTATACGAAATTCAATGGTCAACCGGGTAAAACACATCGTACTCTTAGATCTATAGTAAACCCATTGAATTCCGTCACTCGCTCAATTCCGTGGTAGCAGTTCTATAATCCGCTATAGAACCCTACAGGTCGAATCTGGGACCTAAAATACACCCATTATTTATGTATTCGCCTTAGACTATTTTAAGTCCAAGGTCGTCTTTCAGTTCAAGTTTAAGGTCGTATTCTATTAGCAGGGTTATAGAACTGCTACCACGGAATTGAGTGAGTCACGGAATTCGATGAGTTTACCCTATTGGCTGGTAAGTAGCTATTATAATTCTGTTGTGAGATACGTCGTATCTTTATCATGTAAGTGGTTGTTTTGTTGTCGTTTCCAGGCGGCCCTGAACCACTTCACGAGGCTGATCGCTCTGGAGCTGGCCCCCAAGGGCGTCAGGGTCAACACAGTCAGTCCTGGCATCACTGTAAGTACAGTACTAGTGACCCGCCCGGCTTCGCACGGATAGCAGAACATATATACACCTAAACCTTAATGAATTATACACCTAAACCTTAATGAATTATACACCTAAACCTTCCTCACGAAGCACTCCGTTCATTGGTGAAAATCGTATGTAAGTCCGTTTAGTAGTTTATGAATTTAGTTTAGACAAACATACAGACAGACGCGGCGGAGGGACTTCGTTTTATAATACTAATATGTAGTGATGTAGTTATTCCATTTTTTATGCACAAAAACACGTGCTCTTTGTGGATTTAATGCCTAATGGCATTCACTACCGGTCGAATACTAATAGTTAAGGTACTTGTATCTAGGTACTGTGGTTTAATTTAGATTAGTTTAGTTTGTTTTTGTTGATTTGATGCGAAAAAGTAAAGTAGATAAACAAACATGAGTACCAAATTTTCGTTTTATCATTTTCATTTTATAGTTTTTGCTCTTCACTTTTCACACGCGTGACATTTAACCGATGGCCGTTGGGGCGGAAAGGTTCTAGAGTGGCGACTACTACCGAAGGACGCAATGTGGTAGGTAGACCCACAAATTGGGATCGACACCGATTGTGGTCGTGATTTTTGGACATGTTTTGGCTGAATCATCATATCAGCCGAAATACCACTGCTGGTCTTAGCCTTACCTATTTGGAGATCATTTATCTCCAATGCGGTTAGTTTTGTAGTCTCTTGTAGTCTTTCGGGACAACATCTATCACAAATTGTAAATAACTTTTAAACGGCTTAGCGGATTTTCATCAAACAAAGCTAAGAACTCTCGATTAAGTCACCTTTCTGACAAAAAAAAATCAAATTCGGTTCATCTGTTTAGGCGCTACGATGCCGCACACAGATACACAGATACACTCGTCAAATAGCACCTCTCTTTTTGCGTTGGGGGTGATACTTATGTTTCTTGCAGAACACTCCACTCCTTCAACGAGCAACGGGCAATTCCGACGAACAGCACACCGCGTTCCTCAAGAGCAGTGAGCCGCGCATCCCCATGCGGCGCATGTGCGAGCCGCGCGAGGTGGCGCGCGTGGTGGCGCTCCTCGCGGGCGAGCAGTGCGGCCTGGTCACGGGCGCCGCTGTCGAGGTGGACGGCGGGCTGCGACTCGTCGGGCTGGGCGACCTGCTGAACACGCAGAATGAGGAGATGAGGAAGTGAAACAAAAGGATTGTCATATTGAAAGAACATTCATATCCATACTAATCTTTACTTTCATACTACTTTAGCATCAAATCGTAAACGTAAAACGTCGTTTCGGGATAATCCTAAAACCGCAAATTCGGAGCGACGACGCGTGCAGTGGGGCGTTAGATGTTTGCGTGCGCGTACACTGATCGCTGACAATGAAAGACTTCTTTACTTCCACTAGGTCAGCGACCAGTGTGCGCGCAAAAAATAACGCCCTGGTGCACGCGCTGCCGTTCCAAGCGACCTGACCCTTCCTACGCGTACACTTAAACTCATTTACGGATGTAGAAATATCTTTTTCTATCTATAAGTGGATATTAAACGCAACAAGAAATGCATTGAAAATAGAAAATACGTATATAAAAACTGATAGACCTTTAATACAATTAATAAGACATGGTCTAGCTTTGTGTGACATTAAAACGTTATAATTAAAACATTTTTGGACGTGTGAAATAAACTGTTGATTTTTTCTTTAATAAGTTATAGCAAGCAAGATCACAATCCTTTCTTGTTTATCCTCGAAGTTCTCGCGTATTTTAGCTCTGCCCGCGACTTTGTCCGCGTCGAAGTCGTTTATCGCTGCTCCCTCGGATGTGTCAAATTTTCCGGGATAAAAAGAACCCTTGGTCCTTCCCCGGGACTTAAACTATGATATTAAACTTATACCACACCCCTGTTTTGACTGAATGTTTGACTAGTTTGAAATAACAACATACTTAAAACGACTATGAAATAACTATAAGAATATCTAAAAAAAATGCATGCACGTATAACAAAAATACACAATTTTGTTTTTTTTAAAACTAAACATCTATTGTCATTGCTTATAGCGCCATCTATGAACAACAGTAATAAACGCTGTAGTTGGTGGCGCCATCTAGTAAGCAATTGTCCATCTAATTTCGTACGCCTATTTGATAAAAGATGGCAGCACTAAGTTTTTATAGCGCCATCTGTGAATTACGATGATAACTATTTAGTTTAACTACTCAGCGATAGATGGCAGAACCAAGTGTTGTAGCGCCAACGAAAAAGAATACTAAAGTAGTTCTGCTATTCATCAACAGATGGCTAAAAGAGTCTTAAAATTAACAATGTTTTTACATTATGATTATGGGTATACAATAATAATACTTTTTCTCTCGTAATCTTCGAAAGAAAATATCGTTTAACGAGATAAGTAAAAACGGAAAGAAAGAAATATTTATTAAACACAAGTAAAAAAAAAAAAGAAAAAGATCGAGAGAGATGCATAAAATAAAGTAGGTAGATAGTGTGTATGTGTCTGTGTGTGTGTGTAGTTTAGATCATTACTAGATCTTACAAGTTAGCAACATTTGCGACTTAGCTACATTGCTAATATTTCTCGCAATTTCTAGTTACCTATTAATACCGTGACTTAATTAAATGACTTAACTTATTTAGATTTCAATTACAATTTTGACAATGTCGATTACTTTTTAATTACATTTTAAAATCGAATGATAATAAGTGATTGAAGAAACATATTACCACAAATATGATACGAATTACCATTAAAATAGCAATATAAAATTATACATTTAGACGACGAACGTCTCGAAAACCACGAAGTGTCGAATGCTAAAGATATACGGTGTTTAAACAAATAAGCGTATCAATGACTTTAAAAACATTGTTTTTCTAAGATACAGTTACGTTCTAAAAAAAGAGCCACGTCTAAAACAGTAACCACAGTATAAATATAGCTAAAGCAGTAATGAAACTACGAACAAACGTTGACGCACTCACACAGACGCACGTCTCAACAATTCGTCTCGACGCGACACCCGCCACCTGACAGCACTGCCATGTCCGCTTAGGTTAGGTCTCGTTGGGACGTGCGTCTGTGTGAGTGCGACGTTTCGAACGTTTGTTCGTAGTCTCTTTACTGCTTTAGCTTTATTTATTCTGTGCAGTAACTGATACTTATTAGTGTTACTGATATTTCTGTTTTCGTTACCAAAAACGTATTGAAACAATATTGGTTCTTAATTTACACACATCTGTTGTGCTTCTGTTTGAGTGAGGATACAACAAAAAATAATCTTAGGAGCTTTGTTGGGAGATTGAAATTAGGTACATATTTCATTTCGTACTAGCTTTTGCCCCCGACATCGTAGGTTCAGTTTATTTATTTATTTACAAAAAACAAGTGGTTTTATCGCTTATCAAAACCGGGATAAAAATATCCTATCAATCCAGGATGAAAACTGTCTGTGTGCCAAATTTCATCCAAATCCGATCAGCTGTTTCTAAACAGCTGATCAATCACGTCTACGTGACGTCATCATCCAAACTTCCATACAAATTTTCACTTTCACAATACGAGTATTAGTATGTTTTTGTTTAGTTTTCTTTAGGTTTACTACTGATTCGTCGAGAATGTTTAGGCTGGTATGGCTGGTACCGTCATCTTTCTATTATGTTACCTCTCGTCATCGGAAAGCTGCTCATCCTTAATCCTTGAGTCTTCGCGCTCATTTACGCAGTTACATCAAATAAAATATCACGGGACAATCTCACCCAAATTGACCCAAACTAAGCTCAGGCTTGTACATATGTACCTGGTATGAGTACTAGACAACGATAAACATACTTATATAGAGAAAACATGACTCAGGGACAAATACTCGCGCTCATCACACATATATTTGCCCATAGCATTCGAACCCGGGACCGCTAGCTTCGTAGGCAGCGACACTACCAACCAGTCGCGTCGTCAGTTCCAACGTTTCTTGTGTGCACGATAACGATAGGTTATTTTTTAAAAGCTCGTCTTAAATCTTCGATGCTGGCAGCGCATGCGTAGCGCTCCCGGGGCTAGCCGGTGCATTACTAGCTTAACGATCAAAATCAAAGAAAATGATAGGATTGACGTGAGCTAACGACCAGTCGCGTCTAGGGTTGACATATGGAAAAATTAAATGTCCTGATAAACATTCTGACATCACCCTAAAAATCCTGAAATTTCTTGTACCTAACAGAGATTTGGCGTAGCTTGAACGACGAACCTTAGAGTTTTAGGCAAACAAAATGATTGAGATCTCTTTAGATGTAATTTATGCTATTTTAAATTGTTAATTAATAGTTAAGTTTGATTATAGTTGCTGTGTCTTATTGAAATGAAATGAAATGAAATAATTTATTTGCATTGAACGGGTTACATCATGGTCTTATTATTTGGTCTTATTCTATTGCTATAGCAAAGAAAGTGACAGCAGCAACTTTAATCTCACCTAAAAGTTAATTGACGTCTCTGAGTGCGGCCGTTAATGTATCCTGGCCGTTTTTCCTGTATCGGATGTTAAAAAAAAACGATTTCATGAATTTTAAGAACGTGTCAAAGGTTTCACTTCCTTAAGAACTTAAAAATACCTATGATATGTCTATCACTACATAGTATAAAACAAAGTCGCTTAAGCGGGAATTCCCGCCGTCTGTCCCTTTGTAAGTATGTACGCTTAGATCTTTCAAACTAAATTAGTTACATAATTTTTCACGGAAGGTTTAGGTATGTATATACTAGTACGCATACCCGCTCGTACTAAAATAACCTACAAATGCCAGAAATAACGTCAAACCAATATCAATACTAATTCTATTTCGCACATCACAAATTCACTGAGTCGAATACACTTACACCTTGTGTCGACACTTGACAATTCCCACACTGTCAAGTCGTGTATAACTCAAACAAACTGGAAAGCAGCCAAGCGTGATCGTGACTTCAAATTTGACTTTGCCTTTGTTAGTTTCTGGAAATGTCAATGAGCGAAAGTCGCAAATATAATGGGATTGGGTGATCGTCTTATTTTACATGGTTTTTGAATGAGATTTCGGTCAAGTGTTGGAGAATTACCTGCTTTGCGGTGTGATTGACAAGTAGGTATTGGAACTGTGGCCTTACTTTGAAAGCTGGACTTCCAACTCTTCCAAGTTACTTTAGTTTCATCCCTTTCTCTCGATTTGGTCTTGAAAGACTTGTGAAAGGGACGGAGCATTCGAAGGTTCGAATTTTTGTGTTTCTTGGTAAGTATCCTGTTCGTTCATTTGCTGCGAGTGTGTTATTGGTGTTATTTTGGATACTTACGGCCGAGTTCAATCATAATGTAAACAATTTTGTGCCTTATCCCATTGACATAAGGTGCAAAAGGTTGTACATATTTTTGAACTCGACTGTAAAACCTTTTAAATGGATGGGAAAGGCGCAACATAAAACTAACTATCTTGTATTAGCTTATCTACATATAATGGGACTAGTTCGTTTTACCAAACCATTGCATATATTCATTTTATTCAACAGTTTCAAAATCTATTTAATTAAGCAGTGAAACTGTTTTGTTACCTCATCATCGTTGTAAGGTAAAAAAAATATTCTATATAATAATAATCGGAAATAAAATGTCTAGTACTTTCAAAATTCGAGAATAATGATCCCATATCGTCTCCACCAGCTCCCCGCACCCCGCACCCCGCGCCTCGTAAGCCCCGCCTACGTCATACCTATAACATAATGTAGGTATCCACAGCTCACACGAGTAGGCTTCGCCGCCATTGCAAACTTAAAAGCTGGTTTAAACAACATACTTACTGCGGGCCTAATTATTTACTATCGGATTGTAACTCACAGATAAACCAATATAATATTATTACAGTCTTAAATTAAAAATGAAAAACTATGTTACTTTAATATTAGGCTTTAAGGCTCAGGTTCGGCCGCATATGGAGTACTGTTCTCATCTCTGGGCTGGGGCACCCCAATATCTTCTTCTTCCATTTGACCGAATACAACGTAGAGCTTCTCGAATCGTCTATGACCCAGTGATCTCCGACCGACTGGATTCCCTCTCTATCCGACGGGACGTTAGTTCGCTTTGCGTGCTGTATAGGATTTATTATGGGGAGTGTTCTCAAGAATTACACGAATTATTACCGGCCGCAGAATTCCACCATCGTACTTCTCGTCGAAAGTCCAAATTCAACATCACCTTGATGAATGGTGTTCTTCCACCGTGCGCTTCACCAGGTACTTTTTGCCTCGTACGGTGAAACTGTGGAACCAACTTCCTTCTGCGGTGTTTCCGGCCAGTTATGACATGGGGGCCTTCAAGAGAAGAGCGTTCATCTCCCTAAAAGGCCGGCAACGTACCGACAACTCTTCTTGAGTTGTCGGTGTTCGTGGGCGGTGGTGATTACTTCCCATCAGGTAACCCGCATGCTCGTTTGCCTCCCTCTCTTATATAAAAAAAGTCATAATCATCATCATTATCAGCCGCAAGACGTCCACTGCTGGACAAAGGCAAAATTAGTCAAGTAGGATAATTCTTGCAACGGTCACTGTTAAATAAATTCACGCGCAAATTACTCATACAATACTCTAACCGCCTGTTCCATCTTACAGATGAATATAGCCCTTTCTCTTTCTTACAACTGAAAATGGACAAGGAGGGCTATCTTTTACTGACAGATGAATTTACTTGTCGATTGAAACAGGCCATTAATATAGCAAACGTTCAAAAACAGATTTTTTTTTTTTGAAAAGGTGGATAAAGCATCTATCACTTTTTAACCAGTACGTGAGTGCGAGAGTGTCGGATGCATTATCCAAACTTATCCACGCGATAAACATAGCCCGGCAGGAGCGGCTCCGGCAGACCTGATTTTTTTACGTTTAAGTGTCGGTTAACGATCTAAAGATAGCCTATTGGGGTACCCGATGAAGAAGGTAGTTTTGCAGTCGCCCTCTCCCACTATTAGTGGCAACACAGACTAGCCGGCCGCCGGCCGACGCTAGCCTGTCGTCAGTTAATATTTTCAAACGCCATTCATCAATCGATTAAAAAAAATAGCCAATAGAATTCCGATCTCTATTTTTTTCAATTCAATCTATCATTCCATTATAACCCCACGTTAATTTCCCAAGAATTTGCCTGTCAAAATGTTTCCTCCCAAGACATGGCGGCTTGTCTTTGGCAAAAAAGCCTACTGAAGGTGTAGGATAACCCCTTCCTTTAGGGTAACCCTATACCCTTTATACGTCACACCTGTACTGCGCAGGAGTGTTGAGCTTTGTGCACGAAGCTTTGAAAGCTCCGCTCCGTATTGTGTATAAATAAGCACTTAATTCTAGACAATATTAAACGAATTGAATGAGCTTTTTTCGACGTTTTGTCGCCTGTATTGAAAACAGACCTGTGAATGTATATATTTGTGTGTGTGTCTTCGAGCAACAATACCTTGATTTAATTGAAGCGTAACGCATTTCCACTCCGTCAAAAAATATGGCTGGTTAGGTCCGTCTTAGGCTGGTCTACCCTCGGTGTCAATGTGACTTAAGCACCATTTTTGGGACACCTGTACGTACTGACAGGCCTAAATCGGCCGGCGGCCAGTCAGTCTGTGTTGGTCTTAACTAACAACATTTCCATTGCAACAAATTGCGCCCAACACAAACAGGAATAATTCCGTCACGCTGCAAAATCGTTTTAAAAACCCGAGAAGTCGAGATGACAAGTAAATTAGCAGAACACCTCTTTATGATACTCATTTATCCACACAAAAAGCATCAGTATAAGTAGATTATCAATTTAGTACCATATCGCTTTTACATGTTAAACAAAAATATATGACAGTTCAAACTTAACGTTAAAGCGACAAAGTACAAATTAACCTGTACTTTAAAATGTAGACACTATTCCCAATACAAAAGCAACCTTACTTCTACAACTTTCGACTTAAAATACCGTACAAAAAAATCCAAATCTTAGCCTTCATTTTGTCAATCTGAATATTATTTAATAGTGTTGATGTTAAGGTTGATATTAGGTTGGAAGGAGATGGACCCATAAATAAATTGTCCCCGATGAATCCTGCGCGTATTTTACAAGCGTTTACACCTTGATAGGGGCGGCGTACAGCGAGGCGCGAAACAGCTGAGATTAATATTTAATAAATAAAAAATTGAGAGAACGGCAAATGAGCGAGGATGTGGGGGCACCGGAAACTCTGGAAGAAATATAACAAATATAATCATAACTTGATAAGTATTTTTTTTTAAATTCAGAACCGACTAGCGGTCGACCTCGATCTCATCTGATGGTAAATAATGATGAGGTTGGATGGAGCTAGCTAGTGCCAGTAGAAACCTAATTACTCGTGTTTTGAAGATATACCCAAGTTTCAGGAAGAATCCATATTTAAGAGGAAGCGTGGGGCGTTTAAGCCATTCCGCATTCCACGTTTAGGTGCTGAAATAGATTTCTCAAAGGGATAACATTACCTTTGTAATAAGACTGAATGATACCTATGCTACAAAATAATCAAAAGAGAAAACCGAGAAATACATTCACTTTGTATTACAGTCCGTAAACTCTTTATTGTAATAAAAAAAAATACACACCGTACACCTGTAAATATTTTTCTCTTTTGGTTATTTTGTACTATAGGTATCTTTGCCAATTAATGTCCCTATGATTTTTTCCAAAATGAATTATTAAAATAACTAGAAAAATTTGCCAAAACGGATTAAGTGACAGTCAAATGCAGCAGATCAGTAAAATTAACATTATACAGGGTGTTACAAAAATACCCATAAAGCAGAAAGGGGGTTAAATGGTCCCTTGTAAAGACTCCATTGACAATGTATGAAAACCTTAGCATGAGTTTATGAGATGACAGCCTACTAGGGTGTCATTATTTTTGGCTTTGATTTTTTACGGATTATTTTGTAACACGTTGTATAAAATTGCTATTTTTATTCTAGGGAACACCTTTAGACGTTAAAAGTGCCTTATAACTTCGAAAACATGGAGCAAATAAACAAACTCTCTTTCGGATTTGTGATATAGTAACGAAGCAAGAATTCTCGTCGCACAAGGCACATTTTGTCCAGCGGGCTTCACATGCATGAACGAGATAAAATTTGACAGGTGCTAGGGAAATGAATACATCTATTCCGTACTCTAACGTAAGACAACGCTTAAGGTTTATTTATTTATTTCATAGGGACATCAACAGCACATTACAATTCATAAACACAGTAAATTTAGACAGACAATAGAGCCAATTACAGACATAAAAAAAGTAAGTGTCCCGTCCTGACTTTTATTATCTTTTATTACTAAGCGACTTTTGCGATTTTCTCGTTTTTATAGCGATTTTATCAAGACGGGACACTTTTATTTTAAACCTTAAGCGTTAAGTTTTACGTCAGAATAGGGCATAGATGTAGGTATTCATATTTCCCTAGCACCTGTCAAATTTATCTCGTACATGCATGCTAGGGGGCCAGCGTTATTATCCCCCAATACACGCGCAGCCTTACGCTTAAGCGGCGTATCAAAAAGGATTACCCAACGCTATAAATATGGCCGCCACGTTATAATAATCCGAATAATAACATTAAAATAATATCCAAGATGGAGACGTCACCGCTTAATAGATTTATCAGATCCATGCATCAATGTTATTGGTTATTAGGCGCGGCCTCGCCTTTGATGTAACCTACTTGGTCTATGGAAATGTGACTTGAAACTTTCGAAGTGCTTTTTAAAGTCTACTGGAAAAGTGTTTCAGGTTCGCGTAGAGTCGGATAGTCTCGCATATAGCGCGTCACTCACGGAGCTATAATATATATTAATATAGCTTTTCCCCGCGACACTGTCCGCGTAGTAGTCATCTTTCGCTTATCCCTTGGAACTACCAAATTTACCGAGATTAAAAGTTTTCTATATGTTAATCGAGGGTATAAGCTATCTCCATTCCAAATTTCATCCAAATCCGTCAAGCCGTTGCAGCGTGAAAGAGTAACAAACTAACACACACAAACTATACATTAATGCCCTTACTAATAAACGTTGAGTAACCGCTGAGTAGTTATACCATGCTTTGTCCTTATCTGTCGAATTCAAATGTCACAATGACAGAAAGCATGGTATAACTACTCAGCGGTTACTCAACGTTTATTAGTAAGGGCATTATAATATTAGTAGGATTGCACTGTTTGTAAAATCATAAACACAAAATAACCCTTAATCATTTCCCGGGAGCAAGCTATCTTTTATAACGTAATAATTTAATCAAAATGAATTGGTTTTCTGATCGTCACTCCCAGAAATACTTCATAGTCCTTTCCATTGCTTTGATTTCCTATTAGCCTTATGAGGTCAGGATAGTTACTACAAATCACTCAATACTCTACACATGTCCCATTCCTTTCACTGATCATTCGAGTGAAAACCAAACCAAAAGAAATATGGAAATGAAATACAGGTGTTACAAAAATACCCCTAAGCAGAAAGGGGGTTAAATGGTCCCTTGTAAAGAGTCCATTGACAATGTATGAAAACCTTAGCATGACTTTATGAGATGACAGCTTACTAGGGTTGCATTATTTTTGGCTTTGATTTTTTACGGGTTACTTTGTAACACGTTGTACCTAAAGTGAAATCACAAACCTCATCATTTACTATCAGGTGATATCGAGGTCAATCACCCCCGTGACTGACCACAGTCCTGAATGAAAAGTAAAATAACTTCGAATTAGTACCTACAGACACCCACACTTACGTAAATGGATCCCTAATTTACATTCACGGATAAGTGTAACTGTTTGTCTGATCCGGTGTCTTCATTAGCCCTGATTCGAGCCGCATCGGTATTCAATTTGATTTATTTCATACCAGGTTTGAAATGTCTTCATTAAGAGCAATAGAAATTGATAAATGATCAAGCTCGCGCATCGGTTATGTGATCGACTTTAAAAAGTTATTTATGTGTTGGCAATAGTTCTGGTAACTTTCTTATTGCGAGCCTTGATTATATGCGTGGGCTACACGGCTTCAAACAACGGTTTAAAACAGGTGTTTTGAAACCGTGTAGACAGTGGTTTTAAACCTTTCGTATGACCTTAAACGCCCTTGGCAGATGTCAAACAAATGGGCTGGTTTGAAACCGTGTAGCCGCTCGCTTCTACCAAGGTCACTTGGTTTAAAACCGTGGTTTGAAACCGTGTAGCACGCGCATAAGCTAAAATTTCTTCATTATCATAGTTTTTAAACGAACTGTTGTCTAAACAATTTGAGTGCCTTAAAGTATATAGAAACTGTTATTTTTGTGAATAGGTATCCGATTTCGATTAAAATTAATAATACTAGAACAGAAAAAAACGGTACTTGTCTATTTGCACATAAACAAATCAGAGACAAACATTTCATAACGCCATATTGAACATTTCGTAACTTTTATCCGACAAATTGGTCTGTTTCGTTTATCCGACACCTCGGGTTGTATCGGAGGTTTATTGTTTTACAAGCTAACATACAATACGGACAAGCCTTTAATGTTAAACCCTTGACAGAGCACTGTCATCATTTAACCTGTCACTCGACATGTCCCCGACAATACACCATAAAATACAATTTAAATTTCAAAACTATAAATCCGTTCACTTTTTTTATTCTCAATCAGCGGCCAATAAATCTGCCAGAATATCTGATTGTTATGATTATTAACACTTTAGTCGATAATTATGCTAATCGATGATTCAATAGGTCGGTCGCTATAGCAGATTATTTTTAATTATAATATCAAGTTTCTAATCCGGGCAAGATTGAGACATTTATTGAAATGTCATAGTAACTTTGAATATTAATTGTGTTTTTTCACCAACATTACACCACGCATCGAATATAAATTACTTTTTGAAATAAAAGTTGTTCATTTGACAAGCAATGAACGTTGTTATCCGGTTCCTTGAACGTCATTGTTGTCAAGATGGCCGCTCGGCGCGTTCCTTTTCGCGCCGTTTCCCGCTGCTCGGGCGATCCATCACCGCTGCTACCGCGCGGTTTGGCGACCTTGCGTTCCGTTAAGCGCTTTTGGTAGTCTTGGCGTATACAGCACGTAGATTTTTTGAACATGCCGAATATTTTGAAGACATTGACCACGATTAGATTTGGTGATAAGGGGAGCTGGCAAAACCAATGTCAATTGCTAGTATCAAATTTACAAATCCACACACACACACACACATTACGTTGAAAACAAAAAAGAAAATGAGGTTATAGTTAACAAATACCTAACTTGTATAAATATAAAGTTTAATTCTATACCTAAGGATATTTTGCGAATTTACTATGAATTCTGTATGTTTCTGTGACTCCGGAATTAGATGAAGCTTGTTTGTAAAATTATTTTTAAGTTCTGAGAATGGAATACGCACGAAATACCTACTGTTTTTACACATACCTACTTACATTGTCACCTATTCGCCACTCACAATGCATTTAGTAAATAAAATCGCTTTTCCAGCGTTTTATTATCATTTATCATTAACTACCTATATAAATATCTTGTTAAGTATAACCGCTGCTAACTGCCAACAATTAACCACTCCTTACTGTGTTACTTTTGAAATACTCCAATGACGTCATCCTGCAAAAACCATCAGCCTGTGCCCATCGAGTCATTACTCCATTGTCCTATCCACATTGTACGTACAGTGGCCGTGAATGGCCAACCTAACTCGTGTTTACATTGTCTGTGCTAGAACAAAACGTGGCTGTATGCGGGCAGCCAGTGCCTCCGTGCGGCGTTCCCGGAATGAAAGTTTGAATTTAGAATTTGATTGATTTGTTTTTGTTTTCGATTGAATTACCTACATTTTATGTTTTCATATAACATTGATTTAAGATTTTAAGTTAGTTAGGAAAATTGTTAACGTATGATGCCGCAAGCAATAAATATTACGTATATGTTGTTCAGAATAAACTTGGGAACATGGTTCAATTTTACTGAAAACCTGTCGCTTAATGTGGTGATAGGTATCTAATTAGAAATATTGAAGTTTTACCTGTCACCATATCAAACTATTTTTTGACATGTGTTAGTTATGTTATCTGTAAATCAATACATTTTGAAAAGTAGGTATTCTTAAAGAATTCACGGACTATTTTACTTTAAACTATAAAATTATCAAAGAATTCGTGTGTCACTAAATCAAACCAAACTTTTAACTATTGCATTGACCATAAAATTTTAATGTCCTTTATAAAAGAGGTTGTAAAACTTTTTGTCTATGGCATTTTACGGTTTCGTTTTACTAACTATAAACGTTGAATTTGATTTTAGAAAACTGTTGATTGATTTTAAATAGGAGATGGGAACTTTTGAAATAAAATTAAATATGTTATCAAAGAAACAGGTAGTAAAGGTGAATAATGTTGATTTATAAACTTTTTAATTCAACTCAGAATGCCACTGAGCTATGGTTTTTTTTATAAAGCATCCTACTATTATCACAGATTAAACAAGAGTTTTTTTTTTAAATTCCGGCCTTTGCACAAATGTAAATGTATTATTGTAAATGTGACTTTGTATGGATGGATATTACTTTCAATGACGCCTGAGCGGCTGAACGGATTTAGATGAAACTTGGCACCAAGATAGTTTTTCTCCTCGATTGACACATATGTTACTTTCATCCCAGACAATTTGATAGTTTCTAAAGTAAAGGCGATAAAGGATTCCTGCCCGGAAGAGGCCCCGGGCAAAAGATAGTAGGTACCTACATATAGTGGACATATTGCCCAACGATATTATCTACCAGTCAACAAGAAGTCCAAGCAAAAAATAAAATAAGTCTGTGCAAAGAATTTTCCGTTCGCCAATGCAACTATATTTTATCGTCAATATGTTACCTATTAAAAAAAAAAAAAAAAAAGCCGGGGTAGCCTAATGGTTTGACCTGCCGACTCTCAAGCAGAGGGTCGTGGGTTCGAACCCGGGCTCGCACCTCTAAGTTTTTCGGAATTTATGTGCGAAATATAATTTGTAATTTACCATGAGCTTTTCGGTGAAGGAAAACATCGTGAGGAAACCTGCACACACCTGCAAAGCAATTTGACGGTGTGTGCGAAGTTCCCAATCCGCACTGGGCCCGCGTGGGAACTATAGCCCAAACCCCTCTCATTGTGAGTGGAGGCCTGTGCCCAGCAGTGGGACGTATATAGGCTGGATTATTATTATTATTATTATGTTACCTATTTGTTAATATCGTGACTTTCGAGATAGTTTTCTAGACTTGAAGAAGACGAACTTATCGACGAAGACTGAAAATGATTGTAGTAAGCATTAAATTTAATTTTAAGAATAATGAAAAAGAGAATTGGATCGAATAGGGTATGCTAATGGTTTGGTCAATTGGAAAGGACTGATGAAAGAAGAGTTACGAAAGAGGTATGGCGAGAAAGAGTGAGTGGAATGTCGGTAGGGGCCGCCCTAGACGCACATAGTCGCGGATCAAATGAAGATGTTGATGGGGTAGCTATCACTTTATCGAAACTCCTTTCATCGAACGTATCATTTCATCGGAAGCTAATTTCCACGTGCTGGAGTTATAATTTTTTGGTGGTGTCAGGTCTAACCTAACCTAACCTAACCTACGTAACCCATGCTTAATATAACCTGAAAACAATAAGGTTCCAGCAGAAGTTAGCTTTCGATGAAATGAAATTCGATGAAATGATACGTTCGCTGATAGGTGTTTCGATAAAGTGATGAAATACCATGTTGATGAATATGGGGGAAGCGAAAGAGGTATGTTTGGTTGGACCAGTGCACCTGGCGTTTCATAGTCTCTGCCTACCCCATTGGGAGACAGGCGTGAAGGTGTATTTTATTTTATTTTATTTTATTTAAATAGGCTGGCCAACAATACACATGCGATATACATTTAAAATAACAATAACATAAAAACAAGTACACATGCATACAATTTAAAGGCTAGCACGTCACTCAATGTAAAAAAAAAAAAAAACAAGAATAAATTTGTGAGTTACAAGCAAAGAACATTTACATTTACATTTATGTATGTAATAACGAAAAATCTAAATTACCTAAATGCTACACCTCGTTACATTCGGATAGGTCGGATTCAGTTGTGAAAGAACTATCACCTTCATGATTTTATACATGGTTCTTCTTAACCTAAATGCTTTTTTTCTTTTTTTTTAAGCCTGTACTAGTAACGATGATGAAAACCCTCAGAAAAAAAGGTTATATAACTACAAACTTTATGCGCAATTTTAGATTGAAGACTTTATTTTTGAATATCGCTTTTAAAACCTAATCTAACCTACGTAAAACAATTACATAATCATCATCATCATCATCATCATATCAGAAAGACGTCCACTGCTGGACATAGGCCTTCCCCAAGGATCTCAACTACGGCCGGTTTTGTGCTACTCGCATCCATCGGCTTCCCGCATAAATAATTACATAATAGCTCCTGCATAATATTGCTTCCGCAAAAATGAAAATTCACACAATGAATGAATATTTGAAAATAAAATTCGGAATTTTGTTTTTATTTACGCAACATGCAACCAAAACAATGAAGTAGCTTCGACTCGAAAGTTGCTACCACGTCACTCGAATTCCAGAGAAGGCTAAAATCCCTGCCCCCCGTAGTTTTAAGAACAAACAATCCAAATCAAAACAATATAACGACTGCAACATACAAGCGTCCATCCAAACTGGCAACACCAACCAAAACAAATTAAATGGTGCTTTGTTGCACTTTCTTTTGTCAAATTGGCCATCCTTGTCAAATTGGCCATTCTTGTCAAATTGGCCATTCTTTCTGACCATTCAGGGGCACTGTGAAGCCACGGGACTATATGGCAGTTTTAAGTCGTAAGGACTGAAGTTATCGGAACAATAAGTCAGAAAAGTAATAAATTAGAGGGATTGGATGTTTTGAACACATGCTATTGGGGTATTTTCTTATCACGTTTTCAACGTATTTTCTCTTGAAATATTTTGAACCCCCAATCTGAAAGAGGGGTGTAATAAGTTTGACGTGTGTATCCGTGTATTTGTGTAGGTATCTGTGTGGCATCGTAGCTCGTAAACGTATGGACCTATTTTCATTTAGTTTTTATGAGTTTGATAGTTTAAGTGACTTAATCGAGTGTTCTTAGCTTGGTTTGATGAAAATCCGTTTAAGCCATTTAAGAATTAGGCGATTTTAGAAAGTAGAGTCCCGATTTTCGGGGTTTTTTTTACTCGGATAGGTTAGGGAATATTATTATAATAACAGTAATAACCTAACTTAACCGCTAGTTTCGTAAGCAGGGTCCAACTTAAGCTAACCATGTCGTCATTAGAGAAGACCGCATCGCAAAATGAAGTGGGTAAGTAAATGCTCGTAGAATACCTACTCGTCACGTCACGTCAAATCAAATAATTTGTAATTTTTATCAGCCAAGCCAAAAATCAAGACATAGTAGCATAACAGCATATAGAAATATCGTATATCGTAAATTCATCATCATCATCATTTCAGCCGAAAGACGTCCACTGCTGGACATAGGCCTCCCCCCAAGGTTTGCCACAAGGACCGGTGCACCCATCCTCGGTCCACCTTGTTGGAGGTCTGCCCACGCTGCGTCTTCCGGTACGCGGAGCTTAACTTACCATTTAAATATATCTTAACTTATAAAAAATTACTTATAAAATAACAGTGAAGTTACATTCACATTTTGCCGGAACAGGTGAGAATTTGAAAATCGAACACCATTTTTTCTTTTTGGGTCCACAAACAAGACCAATATTGAATAGTCATTACACCAAATAGGTTTATTGCAGCATAAAGTGCTACAAACTTTGTAAACGCGGTCGAAAAAACTTTCTAGTAATACAATTACTTGGTATATTGATGGTTGCCAGCTGCAAATGTAACGTGGTAGCGCTATAAAAGTTATAAAACCCTTGTTTGTGGTTGTTTATGGATCCTAACAGAGTGTCTTTGTTTACAAAGAGCTCGGACGTAAACAATATTAGAAATAATTTATGGTTTTGACACTATTTATGATCCTGAAGGGTTGGGTGACCGTTGTTTTTATCTATAAGTTTTATAACGGGACTTATAGAGTTAAAATAAAAATAACGTTTCATTCATTGGCTGTATAGCGATTTGCGATAGCCGTGGTCAAGAAAAAGTTAATCTAATGTATGAAATAACTGCGACTCATGTTAAATAATAATCATTTATTTGGATTCATGTTCACATAAATTATAAGAAAACGAACAAGTGAAAAACACATTGGAAGAGATTTCGATGATATTTGGCACAAGTCAGGTATTTTTCGTTAAGAAAAATTTCGTTAAGACAAATAAAAATATTCTATTAAAAATATTTCCCCCAAAATTTTCCGAATAAAAACATTTTTTAAGTGTAGGTACTTCGCGTACGATCGAATAGATTGGCGAAATATAATTTGTGATCCCCATCAATGAGGGACCAGATAGAAGAAGAAGATAATTTTCTGGTTCCGTAGAATATCTTTACGATTATTACGTGTGGCCAAATAAAGGTCTCGTAGGTCATGAATAAAAACATAATTAATGGGCTATAAATTAATATACTTTTAACAAAACTATAAACTTTATTACTTACGGCACCTGTTTTAAAATGTTTAACTGAATATTAATAAAAACTATAAAAGCCACCTTCGTCGCGTAACTCTCTTGGTATTTGCACAAGTTCGATATACTTGTTTTTTGCGGAAATGGTTAGACAATAAAAAGAAAAATATGATAATACATAATTTAAATTATTATAATGCGAAAAAAAAACGCATTGGTAATGGATTTTCCGGGATAAAGTTACTCTAGTTTTATCTACGAGCTAAAATATAATCTATACCACAAAAGCATACATTTTAATTTTGCTTCTAAGCGTAAAACTAAAACCTTCCTCTTCCTTTTCTTCCTTCCTCTTGTTTTGTCCTCACTCATTCTCTAGGTTAGCTGGAAGAGATCCCTTATAGGGATAAGCTCGCCTTTGTACATTTTATTTTATTAATATTAATTGTAAATCTATTATTTGTGCAATAAAGAGTTTACATACATACATACATACCTTCAATTTTAACCTTTTATATGAATGCACTAGCGACCCGCCCTCGCTTTGCTCCGCTTATTATTATATAAATACCTTCCGTGAAAAATTATCTAACTGCTGGTGAAAACCGCATCAAAAGCCGTTGCGTGGTTTAGGAGGAGTTAGCGGATAAATAAACAGACGCGGAAACCGACTTTGTTTTACCTACTATGTAGTAGATGAGTCATCTCCTGGGTCGTTTGAACCCCGCTGCGATTCGTGCATCTTTGTCATCGTCGTGCGTTTCCGCCGCTACTCGGGCGCGTTCGGAAACATAACTCACGAACGCGAATCGAATGTTGAAACGATCATAAATCACGATTGAATTGGTATAAGACTTTTCAATTGTGAAAGTGTAATTAATGTAGTCTACGTTTTATATCGTTGGTTAAAATAAAAACTAATAAATTAAACTTTGCCTAAGTACTTTGTGAACAGCAATACCTGTAATGTGGCAAAGTTTGTAAAAAAATATGTCAGTGGAGGCGAAAGAGTCAGCGGGTCTTCGGATGGAAAGTAATTACTGCCGCATGGACACGTAACATAAGAAGGTGAAGATGAAGATGAAGATGCGTTTCCTTACTTTGAGTAAAGAGTATGCTCGTCTCTTGAGTAGCCTGTCATAGTGGTCCGGAATCACCGCATTAAGCTGCCTCATTATACCACAATTTTAACCATAAAATTATCTAATAAAATACACGATCTGAACGCAGATGTAGTAAATGTTACTTTTTAGGGTTTCATAGTAATTTTTAGTTAGTTAGAAGTTCTGCCTCCTAGCTGCTAGTTAAAAGGCTTCTTAACAAAAACATTTAGGAAACTAACTTTCACAACCCCAAACACGAGGTTTGTCATGTCTACGTCAACCACCTGTTGACAGGTAATGGATGAGGCTGAGGGCCTGTCGGACCCCCGCTGGTATGGGGGTCACGCTCGACGCCGGCGCACGGGATGGGAGGTAGCTGGGAAATCTTTGATTTAAGTGACTCACTTTATTGGTAGGCAAAAATGTGACACCCCTGGTAATGGTGTATTATTTTTCGTAAGTACTTGAAAACAAAAAATATGACGTCTAACACCCTGGGGTCGTATTATGAAGTGTTGTGACCTGCCAAATCCCAGGCGGCGACAATAGTTTGCCTCAAAATTATTTTTTTGACAGAAACTTCTTTCATTACATGTAGTGGCACTTTGACAATACAATAAACAATAACCCTTATTCATAATCGCACAGCAGCAGTCGCAATTTCAGTCTAATGACTATTATTTAGCATGGCTAGAACCCTATCATTATAAATGTCATTGGCTAAATTCATTGTTCTTGCAATTATGTTAAGTTGAAGTTCGTTATGACAAGGTAGTGTATATTTTTTTGGGATTTTGTAACGCTACCGCTGGCTCCTCGACCCACACACTATACACATGCCGCTCGTCTTCGCTTGCCAAAATAAAACATTAATATTACTAGTGGCTCTGTGAGCTGTAGACTCCGCGACAACCTTTACTTTGCCGTTGGATGACTGTTATTCACATACATCAACATAGGTCGAGTTCAGTTCACCAACACCGCAAATAAGTTGGTAATCGCAAAAGCCCCCATTACTTCGCTATTTTGAAAAAAATCGAAATAAACTGAATCGACAGAAAAAAAACCATATAGTTATCTAACCTGCTCACAAAATTTCACGAGAATCGGTTGAGTAATGCGACCTGCAGAGGAGAACAGCCGGACATAGACGCTTCGCTCGCTCGGTCAGTAACATCCTAATACAGTCTTACATTACACCTGCCCTGGGATAAAAAAAGCCTTTGTTTTTACCGCGGTTTTGTGTAGAACAGTCAACAGAGATGTTCACATTTATAATCATTATTATTATTTTCATTTCTTTGTTGGGGTATTTTTATTACATTGACTCTGTAGGAGGTGATTTGTTTAATTATAACGTTAAATTTAGGTTTGAAAGTTCGCGAGAAACCGAAGGGTGCGAGTATTCATTATTTGTCATAGTTTTACCTAATATTGCCGGCTTGTATGCATTTCGTCATATTGTGATGTTGGGGTAGATAATAGGTTTAGGATAATAGGCCGGTACCATATATATAAGTTCCTTATATGGTACCGGCGTGAAGCTACATGAAACTTATATTATATTCTAATTACATGATATATGTGTGTATGTAAACTCTTTATTGCACAAAACAATTAGCACATAATCGACCCTCCCATATAAAACATCGTCAGCTGACTAGCCAAAATGTATGGGAGGGTCGATTTTTTTTCGCGATTTCGGGGTTTGTCCCATAGTGAAAGTTGGTCAGTATATGACTTAAAAATAACTCTATATATATCCTCATATCTGTCCTCATCCCGTATTTTTTGCGAAATTCCTGTTTTCAATCCGGACGGTTCTATAAATTCGCCTTAATTTTGTCAAAGTATTAACTAATTATCTCTTATAAAATCTCTCTCTTATTATCTCTCAATACGTTAATTTCTTTTAACCCGTTCGTTGACAAGACCCTAATACAGTGTCAAATATAAAAATCGTATACCCGCGGCATTTTACGTACGTATTACGAAAAGTAATTCAAAATAGGAAGTGATTTACACCAAACGGGATACATATCACATTTGTGTCGTATTTATTTTAATGGCGTAGTTATCGGCCACAACAGCCATCTAGCGTCGCGGCTGATGAAACTCAATGTGCTGTCGTTTCCTTTACCAATATTTACTGATGATGACTTCCGGTTGGGATTTGTGTTTAAAAAATTCCCGTTTTATTATAAATGTGAAATTTAAATGAAAATTAAATATTTTAGGTTGTTATTATAAATTACAAAATAAAACAATAATTTATTATGGGTAAAAAATAAAAAAGTAAGTACCTAATATTATTTACTACATAGATTTTGATCGCAGCTTGAGTACACTTTTTAATTTAACCCTTAAATTAACAAAAATGGAAAATGTCTTTTGATTTTGTATTATTAATTAAGGATAACATTTAATAATTGATTGTTACCACACTTATATTTGGTTCACTTGTAACTTACAAACAATGTAACCAAATCTTAGAAGTCGATTTTAACCTACTTCTAATTATCGGGTTGACTTGAAACTGCGCGCTTATGTAATCTGTTGACAATAGAATAATATGGTACCATAGCTTGTATCATGATGGAGACGGAAATTGGCCAGAGGAACTCCTCGATGGCTAATAGCAGATCCGTCGAGCTTGGACTCGTTTTACTTGACTTTTTATAGCGAGTTTATAATCAGTGTTAGAAGTACAGTCGGCGACATAAGTTTGTTAATAAAAATGCAATTTTTAGTTATGTTAATATTTTAGTAATTAGTGTAATTACTATTACAAACATATTCAAATGAAATGTAGTCTGAATCTGTTAACTTAAAGCAGTGTTTTTGAGAGAATAGAGTTTAGAATTAGATTGCCATGTTTATAAAAGTACAATTGTTTTAACAGAACACTAAAGAACAAAATAAAACTATTTTCTAAATTTTAATTATGCTTTTGGCAATGCAATTAAAAAAAGAAGCATTAATAACGGCTGAATTATTTTTCAATATCTACATTGATTCCAATAAAATCTTCTAGATCTTGCGAACCGAAATAATTCCTTGTTTTTTTACACCATTCGTACTTAATAAAGTGTGAAACGACCCATGCCCTCTTGTGACACATATTATTAATAACTCAATATTATACGCTAATCCAAACAAAACCTTAACATCGTTTTCTCAAAATTCAAAATGCAACAATATCTAATTTTGATTTATGACTGTTTTTATTGTTAAAGCACGTAATGATCTGCATTACACTATTTCCTTGGGGAGTGAATTTGAAATAACATTTTCACACAAAAGAGCCCTACGGCGGGGCGCCACTTAAAACATGTCAAGTTAATTTCTACTTTAACTGTGAAGCTATACAGTTGAAAATTATTTCGGAACTGTAGTGGGCCTATACGAATTTGCCAGTGGGTTTTGTACTGTAGAACATTGTTATAAAGGTGTGTTTATTTGTTCACAATTTTAGTTGATAGTAATCGGTAATACTGATCCGACAAATGGGGGTAGTCTGTAACAAAATAATAGAAACATAATTTGCGTTGCATTTGCTAAGGAAACAAGGAATAGGGACAAAAAAATCTAAGGTATATTGTTTTATTTTACTCCTCATTAAAGTAAAACATATGTTTAATTATGTTATTTAACGACTATTTAAAATATATCCCCGGCAGGTGAATTTCGGGAGTAAATAAACCCCGGGTATAAAATGTCCACCTGTAGAATTTTATGACCGGCATATCTTACGGCACTTAGCAGGTATGAATAATCTATCGGCACGGCACTTCACTTGGCTGATATTTGTCGAATATTGTAGTTGCATCTCTTTCATTCGATATGTCAAATGTAAGAGATGCAAGATCAATATTTGGCAAATATGGCCAAGTGAAGTGCTGGCATAATACTAGTAATAGAGAGCTCACGATTCCTCCTCAACTCTGAAACCTTCTAACCGCCCATGGTCCATCTTAAAATGTGTATTTACCTAAACTAATTTTTTGAGTAAAAGTATGAACGCGGTGAGCCTAGTTGGTCTTGGTAGTGACCCTGCCTACGAAACTAGCGGTCCCGGGTTCGAATCCCGGTTTGGGAAAATATTTGTGTGATGAGCGCGAGTAATTTTCCTGAGTCTTGGATGTTTCCTATGTATTTAGGTAAGTATGTTTTTCTCTAAGTATGTTAATAGGTGTGAAAACAAATTTATAAAATGGTTCTCTAATGTTTTACCAAAAAACATTGCACAAACTGATTAGATTCATTTCACAAACATATTTTGCGAACCGCTTCTCTTTCCGAAACTGTAAATATTGCAGGATTTTTATCTCCATTCCAAATTTCAATCCGTCCAGCCGTTGCAGTGTGAAAGAGTAACAAACACACACACACACACAAACTTTCGCATTTATAATATTAGTAGGATATAAGCGCTATCTAACTGCCGCACTCAGAGACATCAATTAATTTTTAAGTTTCAATTAAAGTTGCTGCCGTCACTTTCTTTGCTATAGCGATCTATTCTAATAAGACGCAGCAACTTTAATGGAACTTAAAAATTAACATATCTGAGTGCGGCACAGCCGCTTGCACTATTCGATGCTCCGTTTTCCCAATTCTTTGACTTTTTTGTTCCAATTGAAATGGCCCTGCCGACCACTTAGCAATACGCAACCGGGTCGTGTTCATAAAAGTCTAAACTAAAGCTGTAACAGAACACGGTGACATTTTAAAATTAATGGAGCCATAATATTTTTAATGTTCAAACAAGAATTAAAACTTCCCACTGGACACACGTTTTGTTTGATATTTTATCGTTTTCGAATGTAGTAAAGCTTATCGCATGTAACAATCTTCTTGGGGTGCAAATAAAATGTTAAGCACCATTAACATTGATTTTACTTATTAGGTATCTCTAAATATTGAACATTTACTATAACAACGAGATAATGATGGTTGTTGATGGTGGTAGTAAATGAAGTGGATCATAAGCTATGTCTACACCTGTGCGCTTTCATGTTCAACTTGCGCTTTCCTGTGACGAATGTCTCTGCAACCACAGAGCATCAATAACGAATGCGCTCAAACTGGCTTGATATAAGCGCATACCCGTAGCGCACGCTGATCCGTCACCGTTGGGTTGACGTGCAACATTTTGCAAATAAAATGGCGGAAGATAAAGTCAAAACATTGGATTTTATTGAAGATTCAGTGTCACCCTCGTATTGAATGCGCTTGACGCCAGACGATTTGAAAGTTGAAAGCGCAAGTTGAACATGAAAGCGCACAGGTGTGGACATAGCTATATACATTTGTCATACTTCATGTCATTCGGGGCCCTCGTGTCGAAGTACCAAAGATGCTGACAGCATTTTCTGGCTGAATAGCAATGCTAAAGAGCAACACAGACTAATAGTCCACCGGCCAATCGCGGTCTGTCAGTTCATCGTATTATATAGAATAGAACAAAAATTATCAGTTTCTCGTACGACTTCATAGATTTTGGCTATATAGCAGGCCGCCTCCGACAGACTTGGAACTGTTGGCGGGCTGTTAGCACAGAATAAATATGGCTAAAGCAGTAACAAACTACGAACAAACGTTCGAAACGTCGCACTCACACAGACGCACGTCTCAACGAGACCTCTAAGCGGACATGGCAGTGCTGTCACGTGGCGGGGTGGCGGCCGGTGTCGCGTCGAAACGAATGGTTGAGCGAGCGTCTGTTGATTGCGACGTTTCGAACGTTTGTTCGTAGTTTATTTACTGCTTTAGCTATATTTATTCTGTGCTGTTAGTCTGTTACCCTTAATACGTTGAGCGAGGAAACTGCCAGCTATTTGGTTACCAGTTGGGTAGCAATATCTTCTCTCCTAAATCTAAGCAGACAAACCCAAGAACAAAAGCCAAACCAAATATTTATTAACGTAACGAAAATAACCCAAAACTTTGCGATATTTACGACACTGTCCATAATTGATATAAAACTATCTCGAATAGATACATTCTCTTTTATAGACCATAAAGTTTTTATTAACCGATATGTTGATCGTGAAATAATTTTAATACTGGCCACCTAGCGCCATCTGACTATTAATACCTTCTCGACTATCACCTAAACCCTTATAACAATACAAATAAAGACTATATTTCGAAGGCTAATTTTAATGTCGTGTCTTTTAAGACAAAATAATTTCATTTACGACCTGATCCGAATGCTGCTGTTATCTTGTCCCATGCCCAAGAAACGAATTTGACAAGAAATTGGCTCAATTTTGTATGGTTGTGACAGCGTCGGTCCTGAATATGCGGAGACTGTCAACCCAATTAACTCGAGTGCGTTTAACAGTTCACGGATAGGTCGTTAACTTGTAGAAATTGATTGTTATTGTTTTATTTAGTTTAATTTAATTATTATTATTAATAGCTTTGGAACCGGGCGCAATAGAGTTATTTTTTAAGCAAGGCAAGTTGTTATTTGGCGCGAGTACTAGTATTGAATCCCGAGTTAGCGAAGGATTCCAAAATTGAACCACGAGCCTAGCGAGGGATTCGAGGCCTCGAGACCCAAATAACTTTACTGCCATACAAAACATGCAATTTTTCACATCAATGTAGCGAGGAAAACTCGCGCAGCGCCTCCTCCGCACTCAGCACCAACATTACTTTCCACGCTAGCGGTTAAAGTGTACTTTTGCGTGCAGATTGTGACCGACAAAGAAAGCCTTACCGAGCCGGCGAGGTGAAAAATGAATTATGTATCTATTTTTTAGGTTACCGAGACTCTTCAGTTAAAACGATCAAATACCAAAATGAGCGGAGTTTCAAGGAAAGCCTAGACAAAATATATTACCTACCCGACTGACCGACGCTGAAAGAAGGGTATTGGTTTTAACAGTCTATGTATGTATGAATGTAAATATGTATGTGACCAAAAATCGGATGTAAACTATCCCTGTATCAAATGTCCCATCGATAAGTCCTAGGCGTTAAGCCTTGAGGACGAAACAAACAAACAAACACACTCCTATTTGTAATATTAACACGTTCAATGCGGCATGACCACTATAGGGCCATGTGCGACTTTACCTGGGTGCGGCGCCGAAAATAGCAGTTCTCTCGGTGGTGCGGGGGTGATTTCTATGTGTTATCTCATTAGTACAAAAGAGACAAGTATAGGTTTATGCTTGTATTTTTAAGTAGGACTCAGTTTGATTAAAACATTACATGGCAAAATAATGTTCACGACGCACAGAAGTGAAATATTATCAACTGTGTGCGGCGTGACCATTAAATTGCCAAACACCGTCACCTCATGCCGCACTGCGTGTCGTGATAAATCAATGTATCGGTGTAAGACCTAAGGCTATACAAACAAATACAAACTTCTACAATATTTTTTCTTTTAACCAGTAGGTAATTGCCTAAATCAAAGAGAAGTAATGTTTCTATTAATATGAACAAGAAAGTTATAATTAAAGTATGTTATCTCTTATTAGAATTTTCTGTAAAATTTAAAACTGCAATGGTCAATCTCATTACTAGTCACTGTCAGTCTGATTAAAGTAATATTTCGTTATTATTGTCTTTTTTCTGATTTTCTTAATAATAATAAAAATTGAATTTTGAATATTAAAATAAAAGTAGTTCATTTTTATTGTCGATGATTTATTTTGCAATATTTCCCATCACTATTACCCCAACCAAGCTTTATAATCCTAGTGCGGGATGGCAAAATGTTTCTCATAAAATCAGATAAATCATTCTTATTCTTATTCTTATTCTTATCTTCACAGTTGGCCTTATATCTCTAAAAGTGTGAAACCAAACTGGAGGCGGTTCCTGCGGTATATATTACAGTATATTTGCTACTAGTAGAAAAAAATATATGAAGGTATCTGCAAATTTCATAAAAATATAAGCCTTTAAACATAGTAGGTGATGTGGGCAAATAAAGGTCACGTCGCACCATGGTGGGTTTGCGTATGAGAAGTATAGAGGTCACGCCGCATTCTCGGCAAGTTTGGTATATTTGATGCCGCGTTGAACGTGTTAATACTATATCTTTCCTGATCATACTTTGCCAATAAAGGGAACTAAAGATAAGGACAAATAAAGAAAAATAACACCAGCTTGATT
This sequence comes from Tortrix viridana, assembly GCA_963241965.1. NCBI lineage: Eukaryota > Metazoa > Arthropoda > Insecta > Lepidoptera > Tortricidae > Tortrix > Tortrix viridana. The sequence goes on along the minus strand of OY725179.1, from coordinate 807,667 downwards.
CAAGCTCGTTTGCGCACGCGCGACTCAGCTGCTCCCACTTCCTCTGATCTTTGACTCCATCAATTGGCCACATCTGCAAGACACGCGCTGACCCCACCAATTGGATCTATCACCCCTCCGTGACCTAATCAAAGTAAAGCCCCGAGGGGCAGGGAAGCTCAACTTACACTGGTCTTTCATGTATATACAAATATAGAACTGCGGTCAGTTGAGGATGTGTTTAAAGGCGTTAGTTCAGCAAGGTTGGTTTGGGAGGTGTAGAGATATGTTTGTAAGATTTGTTACTCAATTCCTTGTTGTCACGTGGTTATGAGATGAAGTGGTTCGCGAGCAACGAGCGACTTCCGCCAAGTCAGCTGTTTATCAAAAAGGTGCGTCAAACGTTGTGACAAATATGTGACCACCAGATGAACTGAACGCTTACTAATGTCTGGTCACTAAATACAAACGGATAGGTTACTTCAAATAGAATTTTGACACATGTTCTATTCATGAGGCAAATGTCAAATATTAACTCGAGATATCCTTACCTATCCGCGTTTTGAATATACGGACTGGACATAAATGCGTAAATATAAAGGATCGGCCACACTGGTTCTCAAAAGACTTGACTCGCTCAAAAGACGCACCGTAAACGCAGTGAGAGAGAGAGAGATCCGGAGGGGAAGGTATGCGTTAGACACGTTGCGTTTAAGTCACGTCACTGCGTCAACGTCTCTTGAGCACCGGTGTGGCCGATCCATAATATTAATATCATCACAGAAAATTTGTTGAATTCCCAACAGTACAATATGTTAATTTTATTAATAAAGTGGTTACAATCCACGGACTCGCCCCCGCTACTTAATTGTACGTAGATTGACGAATCCGTGCAGCATCATTATGAGTGGTGGGGGTGCCTTACCTTTCAGAAGTTTCGGATGTCCAGTCAAGGTCATAAATATATGTACATTTTAGTACCTTGTCACCTTAATCGCTGTGACATTTAAATATGGCAGTTTAATCACGACATACATAGATAAGGTACTAAAATGTACACATATTTATGACCGTATCCTATCACTTGCTAAACAACGTTTTACAACCTGATTCATTTCACAAACATGTTTCAGGATTTATTTCAGGACCATCGTGTAGAACCCTATAGGTTAGGATAGGTTAGTTTTATAAAAATCCTGAAATATTTACAATTTCGAAAAAAGGTGGTTTACCAAATGATATGTTTGTGAAATGAATCAGTTTCTAAAACGTTGTTTAGCAAATGATGGTAAGCCATTTATGACCCCCTTAATTTGGCAAAAATTAAAAAAGTCGGGTGTTCAAACCTCTTTAGAATAAAAAAAAACATAAAAAATTAGTCACAAAAAAAATACAAAAGTGAATGTTATGTTATGTCCAGTATGATGGACGTTGCCAAATTAAGGGTCTGCCCATCGCTATACACTCTCGCACGAGGCTTGCACGTTTATCATGGCAAAAAGAGTTGGACTGCTCTGACATATTTTCAGCAGCAGTTTTTGCTGAAGAGTATTCACTGAACTTTATACCCCGTGTACATTCAGCAGCCTATTTGGGCAGAGAAGTAAGCAGGGCAGTGGGCAGCAGGAGTGGAAGTGCATGTAGTGACAGCACGAGTGACATGATTACATTCTCGCGTTGCCCACTTTCCTGCCTGAGCTGAGTGTAAACAGGGAATGGATTAAATTTGTGATTCAAAGTATTGTAAAATTCAGTTTACGTGAAGTTTAAGTTATCTCCATCTCTATCTATCTATTTAGTCATGTCATCGAGTAAAAAGGATGGGGTATCTTAAGATTCGATTCTTTTTTTTTATTTATCATCGTAACGATGGCATTTCTCTTGGAAGGGATTGCCAAATACTGCTCTTATATCTCTCACTAAAAGCATACCAAATGAAAGAGATGCCAGAGAAATATTAGATAAATAAAAGTTCAATAAAGTCTCTTGTCAAGTAAAATGGCAGAAAATCGTAAAGCAGTCTCTCAAATTAAATATTGCTGGAGTAGAGAGACTCTCTATGTTTATGTTTTATTTTAGGAGGACCCGTATATTATGGTCGCCTTTATCGTGGTGGATAGGTGTGGATAAAGCATCCGTCTCCCTCGCACTCACATACTGGTCAGTAAGCGATAGATGTTTTATCCCCCTTTATCCGCACGATAAACATGAATAATAGGCCCGCTGGTAGGAATACATACCACAACTCATTTTTATTAACTTCTGCAGTGATTAGTGTGATTACTAACACAATAGCGATGCACTTATGTTCTAAATAAACTTTTGTTTTATCACATCCTTTGTGAAGTCCGGACATGAAACAAACCGTATATACCAATAACACGTGTTTTTATTCAGTGGTAACATTACGAATATGTCACCGGTTTTTACTATCTAGATCTGTGGTTGTGTCAAAGAGCAATCAAAGAGGAGAATCCTCTGAGAAAAATCCGGGAAAGATCCCAAAAATCTGATGTTTGGTTCGTCGGTAGCGTCTGGTACGAGTAGTACCATTTAAAGACGATGAGGAGTATTTAAATCATTACATAATGGTTCTCAAGCAAGTGGGGTTACCCGTTGGTCGACCGAAAGTGCATTCTAAGCTGTTAGAAGATAATAAAAGAGCGCAACTTTTGAAAACACTTCAAAATGTTAAATATCCAAAGCGCGTTACCAAAGAAGTTAGAAACCTGGATCAGCCATCATACTCTCGTACGTCTTTCTCGCCTCCGTCTTCCGAAAGACGCACGATCCATCCCACTTCAAATTCTCGAAAATGGTCGCCAACACTAATTCCCGTCTTCCCAACCCTCTCTCAAACGCTTCGCTGGGATCCTTATGTAAAAACCACAATAATACCAGACGTGACCGGTATCGAAGTGCCACCGTATCAAGAGAAGCTCCACGATGATTCCGATACGCCTCTCAGCAGCAATATCAACCGCAACAAGGAACTGTATCCACCTTATATGTTCCAGCCAGCAGTTAGAGGTGAGTCAGTGCTGTTGGCAGGGTCTGGTTTACAGGCCCCGGGGGCAACAAACTAGTGGAGGCCCCTATAAATTATTTTCCATATAGATTAAACGATTTTTTACTTGGATGTTTTTTGAAAATTGACCCTTAAGCACAATGACGACGTTTTGTTTGTTGTACAATTAGCGAAATGGACAGATCACAGACCAGACCAAGGCTTCTGCAGGTCCGGATTTAGATGTCTGGAAGCCCTGGGACAACAAAGGAGTGGAGGCCCCTAATTATTTTCCGATTTTTTTAACCAATTTTTTTTTTCTTTCTTAGGGCCCCTCACTTGTGAAGGCCCCGGGGCTGTAGACCCGGTTGCCCTCCCCTAAATCTGGCCTTGCTGTTAGGTTCTTAAAAGGGTTATTCCAAACTGTTACCACCCGCACTCTTTTGCTGGTTTATTACTGTTGAAGAAAGTTCAAAGTGGTAACAATAATACGCTGGGTAGTAACAAGTGGGAATAATCCCTTTTAAACAATTCGCTGGTGTTCTTGCCGACAGACTGACCGGCGAGCTTACTCATTAATTATTTGTATAGTAGCTATACATGTAAACGTACTGGCTGGTGAGATGGTGAGCGGTCACCGTCACCTATAAACGTCAGCAATTTCAGGGGCACAGCCAAGTCACTGCCTTTCAGTGAATGCTTCTATAAAGTAACCCGAATTGTTTTGTTGTACCTATACAATACGGACTTTTGCCCAAGTCATTTAATCGCTACTCCCTTGATAATGTCCGTCTCCTACGTAAAATCTCTGTAACAAATTTCTCGTCAATCGGTTGAGGCGTTCAACCGTGAAGATTCTAACGACATTGGGTACAAACGGCACCTCTAGTCTGTAATGGGCTTGCGTGCTCGTATGCGTAAGGTAGAGGTAACCTGCCGAGCTTGGCCGAGCTAATTACATCACGAAACTGGCAACAAAACTTTTTCTTCTGCCTGTGAACACGCGAGACAACTAAAGGTTAATATTTCACCGGCGAGTTCACCAAGATTTTAGCAGTTTTTTTCGAGAAACTAATACTTCCTGTATTTACTGGCCTAATTATTTCCTTCAGATGAACCCGTACGAACATTAAAAAACAACATCGTGGAATACAACGATCAGAGCACGATGACCATCGAACAGAGTAGCGTCGGCTGCGGCAGTTCAAGTTCAATTTCAGAACCTAGATTCTCTGATATGTTCATTCCAAGTTCCGTCACACCTGTAAGTGACACGCAGGAAGATGTGCACGCCGTTCATTACCCGACCCAAAGGCCTGGCGAACACTCGTTATACAGAACCGGCAGCTACCTCGAACCAGTTATGATGAAACCATCCCACCATCAATATTATCGACCTGTGAACTGTGTCAGGCCAATGCGGAATAGAGTTATATCGGACATTACTAACCATTGTACACAGCGTATCCAATGCGAATTTCCTATGAGTAAAAAATGTATCCGCGAAGAAAAGAAAGTACTGTACAATGAAGGTATATTTGACTTCCAGCCGTATCGCCCCAAGCATCGCACGTTGAGGACGCCACCGTCAACACCAATGAGGATTGGGAGCAAAAACAGAATCTCCACTAAGAGTTTTATTCCATTCTCGCACAATAATGATTCTAAATACCATAACTGTTGCGTTAGATCGATGCCAAGGAGTGTTACGAGGGGTCACCAGGTGTGTTCAGGAACTCAGAAGCAAAGTAAAGATATTGCGTGGCCTAAGAGAGTGCTGGCATCTGAACAGGATATTGATGCGTTCTTGTACTCCGAACCGGCTATATACCTGTCGCGAAACAAGCCTGAACAGTGGACCATGTGCCCACATAAATTCCCCGGCGAACTTTAGTCCATTTCATCGTCAAATCGGAGCCTAAATTCTATGTTCTCTAAATAATTAGTATTTCTTGAAATTTTTATACGTTTATATACAGATACCTACAGTCTTATTTAAGGGACTTGCGCACTAGACGGCAGAGGCCGCAGCGACCAGGTGACAGTTGCGGCGTTCCTATGGATGACAGAAGTAAATGTTGACCGTATTTATTAATATAAAATCTTAAAGTTTTTGAGATATTCCCTGTTTCGACTCCCTGTTTGAGATATCCCCTGTTGTACTTTTTCCTAAAAAAAACAAAATATTATGTCATTGCAAATTTGTTTTCGGGATGTCTTAAAAACCTTTTTCAAAATAGTACTGTCAACATTTTTCAAAATGACTCTTTCAGCCATCCTTGAAAGTTCTCGCGCTCGACTACTATCACTCGACCTGTCAACTATTATCATTGTCATTTTTGGTCCATTATATGCCTGTAAAGACCAACACAGACTAATACCGAAAAATAACCAAATACCGACTAGGTATCACAACGACTTTACTGACTGCCAAATCAATATCAGATTTAATTGTTCAATTTATTATTAAATCAATACAAAACTATGGTTGGCTTTTATTTCAGTTGCATTTTATTATTATTTTAACATTTTGATTTTTAGGGCTCCGTAGTCAAAGGGTGTCGGAACCCTGTTACTAAGATTACGCTGTCCGGCCGTCCGTCTGTCCTCACTTTAAAGAGCTGTAGGTAGGTATCTTTTTAACCGGATTTCTTCACAAATAATTAAAAAAATAAATAAAACAATCGTTTTTTTTAAAATGTTTTTTGTGTCCTGAGGATTGTCACAATCAACTCAACTGTAATATAAATAGGGTCGTAGTTGCCGTGCCGTAAATTCTCACTATTTAGGTAATCTTAGGTTTCCACGACACGGCGCCGCATCGTGCCACGACGCGACCTCGCAGGTGTCCCCTTGTTTTGCAGACGTCGTTTCACTGAATTTCATTTCATTCGAAAGCTAATTTCTGCTGAAACCTTGTTGTTTTCACGTTATCTTAAGCATGGGTTACGTAGGTAAGGTTAGGTTAGCTGAGACCACCAAAAAATTATTACTCCTGCTCGTGGAAATGATTGTCGGTGAAATGAAAATTCGGTGAGTAAAACATTTTATTAAATGAGTGTCGGTGATTCGAGGGTAAAACGTCATCGTATTGTTTGGGCGTTTAGGAGTTTAAAAGTATCTGGACTCGACTGCACTGTTGAGATAATTTTGACCACTTGCGTGCTCGATTATATTTGATAGCGACTAAACATTTAATCATCTTCTTCAGCGTCGTGTGTGTGTATGTTATCAGCTGTGCAAGAGGCTAACAGGGTCGGCAGCTGCGGAGAAAGGCCTGATTGGATAATCTGGTCGCAATTGTCGCGCGGGCGCAGCAGGAGCGCGCAACCTTAGGGCCAGGACACTACATTGCGGTGCGACGACGCACCCTAAAAATCTACGCCGGCATGGCCCTCAGTTGGCCTATGCCCTAGACAATTTTCATTCGATTCAATTAATTTATTAGATTGTTTTACGAAGACACTGTATCCCATGATCACGCGGTAGCCTAGTTGGCAGTGAACCTGCCTACGAAGCTAGCGGGCCCGTAGCGACCAGCGTAGCGGTCCCGGGTTCGAATCCCGTTATGGAAAAATGTGATGAGCGCGAGTATTGGTTTCTGAGTCATGGATGTTTTCTATATATTTAAGTATGTATTTCTCTATACAAGTATGTATATCGTTGCCTGGTACCCGCATAGTACAAGCCTAGAGCTTAGTTTAGGACCAGGTCAATTTGTGTAAGATTGTTCCTTGTATATTTATTATTATAGTTACGGAGTTGAGGTAGTCGCCATGGTCGAAACCGGCCGGAAAGGCATCATCATCATCATCATCATCATCATTATTATAGTAGATGGTGATGTTAATTTCCTAATTATACGGCAAGCATTGAAAATTGTAGCGTCTATAACATATCGGGATCAGTAAGTAGGATATCCCCAGAACATAGTCTAGTCAATATTTCAGGATTTGAAAATTGTGTAATTAATTAATTGTGGCAATAAATATAGGTATATTTTTTTTAATCTTTTTTTTTTTAAATTGTCCCCTAGCAATAAGGTAGACAGTAAAGTCTTTAAATCCATACATAAACATACAAATATACATAATGGTGAACCAAATGTTATCGGCAGCTGGCGCGGGCCGGCACGCGTCGCCTGCGCATATTATAATCTGCTACTGCACTTGTTTGTTGTTATGTCCACCCATGCTCCTAACTCACGTTATTGCTTAGTTATACCAATATCGTGTATGTAAGTTTATGATTCGAGCAAAACATTTTTACAAGTTACTATTTATCTAATAAGTATGTTTATCGTTGCCTAGTATCCATAGTCAAGCTTAGAGCTTAGTTTGGGACTTAGTTAATTTGTGTGAGATTGTCCGGTGATATTTATTTATTTAACTTTGTTCATATTGAAATTTTGCATCAGTGTTCTAAAATGGGCTGAGTTTTGAATAAGTAAATTATGGTTTACCCTTGAATCACAGACACTCATTTGATAGAATGTTTTACTTCGCAGAATTTTCATTTCATCGACAGACATTTCCACGTGCAGGAGTTATAATTTTTGGTGGTCACAGATCTAACCTAACCTACGTAGCCCACGCTTAAGATAACTTGAAAACAAAAAGGTTTCAGCAGAAATTAGCTTTCGATGAAATGAAATTCGGTGAAACGTCACGTTCGATGAAATGAGTGTCTGCAAAACAAGGGGACACGGAAAATCATGTATCCCGACGACATTACAATATTGTTTAAGGTGGAAACAGTATCATCGCTGTAGGTACAGTCACGAACTTAAATTTGGGACCCACTTTTAGGTCCAAAGTGAATTTGACATTCTACAGCAATAAGGTGGAGTTTCCTGTAAGTTACAAATGACTTGGCATCTCTAATGACAGTAATGACATTGACAACTTCAAGCAATATTTTTTTGAAACGGGTCCCAATTTAACGTTCGTGACTGTACTTGGAGCAATAATATTATAGTATCTAATCTAAGTGTTGCGAATCAACATTTTTAGCCCCGACCCAACAAGTGGGGTGTTACTCGTATAAGTCTGACATGTGTATTTGTGTATCTGTCTGTGGCGTCGTAGCTGCTAAACGGATGGACCGATTTTGATTTAGTTTTTTTGTTAGAAAGGTGACTTAATCGAGAGTGTTCTTAGCTTGCTTTGATGAAAATCCGTTAAGCTGTTTAAGAGTTATGAGCTCTGATCAGAGGTCCCGATTTTGTCGGGGGTCGTTTAACTCGGTTAGGTTAGGTTATTGACTGAACTGAGCAATCATTCTTTCGTAGTTACAATACAAATTCAAAGAATCTGGTCGATGATCGGGGTCCTTAAATACTGGAGCTTGTTCTACATAGTACAGTCAAGGTCATAAATATGTGTACACGTTCAGTACCTTGTCACTTTAATTTTTATTTAAAAAAGTGACTAACTGTTGAGTTTCTTGCGGCGCTTCTTCTCAGCAGTGGTCTCCTCTTGGGAAGCGCTGGTTGATTTTGACGTGTAAAAGTGCCCGTACGGCCTATACTTACTGAATAAATATCTTTTATCTTTATCTTTTAATCACTGTGACATTAATATATGGCAATTTAAACATGACATTAAATAGACAAGGTACTGAAATGTACACATATTTATGACCTTGACTGTACCTATTTAATTAATTTATTTATTTAATAAGAAAACAATTTAAATAAATCGATTTCATTAATTTCTAACACAATAAAACATTTCAAACAATAACATTACAAACGCCTTAGGGGTAAATTTTGCCTTTATCGAGAATCAAACCGAAACCCACCAGCTGACCTGTCTACGACTGCACTAATAACTAATAACAATTTGGATAACTCAATTAAGAACCCCGCATGCGCGTTATTAAGTTATGTAATTATGCGAGGATCGCCGGGGGGGCGTTATCTTGCCATCGCTAGCAGTGGAGCCGCGGCCTTTGGTGACCGCTTTAGACAAATGATTATTAGATGCCTATACATTCCAACAAAAGACACGTCTAATTTTCGTCTCTGACAAATTATTTAGGACGGACAGCGTCAGCTTAGTACCTAAAAGGGTTCCGTTAACTTCCGTTGGCACCCTTTGGGTACGGAACCCTTAAAAGCTTAAGTTACGGGACACCACAGCGGGATATTAAAAAAAATCATTAACCATCACCTCAATGATCATGGCAGGTGGCTACCGTCATTAAGATATCGTCATTGTTGCGATGATCGATGAGAGGGCGTAGCGTTGTTTGGGGTGCCTCCAGTTACCGTTAGAACGTTACGTCAATTTTGACAGGTTTTCGAAATTAGAATTCAGTTTTACAACGGAATGTTTGGGTATAAGATTGATTCTGAAAAGGACTATGGTTCAAACTATGATATATTACTATAGATGCGTTACACCCCTTTACGCGTAGACATGCACTAAGAAGGTATTTACCGTCTTTGGCTTTAGTGCGAACCGATCACTCGTGACGAACGCACGCGTCGTCTCGCCAAAAAAACGAGTCGTAAAACATGGCGTCCTGTATAAACGATGTGGAAATTACACTGCCACGACAAGGATCAACTATCAAGTGTAATTTCATTTGTAAATACCGTGGCCATATTTTATGGCAGAATTGTATGAGTGTAACGCTTCTTGAGATAGTAATTCATGTGAAGGGGCCGATTTTTCCAATCCCCAGATAAATTATCTGACATCTGACAGTGATATCACTTCCTTTTCTTTGTTATATGAAATAAATAAAAGAACGGAACTAAACATTTTCTTTACTCTTTTATTTATTCATACGGATAAAGAGAAGATTAAAAAGAAGAAGAATAAAGAGAAGAATAAGCTTTTGCTTCTAACTAATATTTGAAGTATATTCTTCATATTTGTTGAATAATTACTTTGAAATTCATAAAATAAGAAGCATTTGCTTAAAAATTTTGGAAGTACCTAAAAGCTTATTCGTTTCTAGTGTGTTACCTGGAGATTGATACATCAGCCCTAAGATACAAAAACTACATAGATCTCTGACATCATACCAAACTCTACCATCTCTTTTAAGGATCCACACTATAGAGCTCCATTGGATCGGATTGCGTGACAAATCTACAGGACGTGTTACGCTAAATGTGGACAGAGTAATGTAAAGGTGCGTCCACATTTGTGACATGAAATCGGACCAGACTGCGTGACATTGCTATAGGACATGTCACGCTAAATGTGGACGGTCGGCGTGACATCGTTATTGTGACATAAAATCGGACTCTCGGGTTGGATCGCATCGTGACAGGTGCGCTGTGACATTTGTTCGTGTCACAAAAACCGTCCACAATATCGAGCAAACACGCGTTACTGACACGGTCACAGAACTATGTTACGATGAAATGTCACAAATGTGGACGCACCTTAAGCGCTCGGGATGGGTCACATTGTTCGCGTGACAAATACCGTCCACATAACCGGTACTGGGCCCTTAGCCAAGATGCATTACGCTAACTAGCGTTTCTATTCGTTTCGTTTTTAAACCAAGTGACGCGATTGGTTTAAAAACAAAATGAATAGAAACGCTAGTTAGCGTAATGCATCTTGGCTAAGGGCCCTGACACGCGTTACTGATACGGTCACGGAACCATGTTACGAGTTAATGTCACAAATGTGGACCCACCTTTACATCCATCCGATATGCCAGAGACATCACATTCGAGACGAGCACACGCCCACAATGATCCAGCAAATTCATACTGCTATCAAATTGACATATTATTTCCTTTAACCAAACGACGGGCCTATCTTGGTCGTGTTTATCCTGTAGATAGACGTGGATAAAATACCTGTCACTTTCTAACCAGTATGTAAGTGCGAGAGAGACGGAGGAATACGGGTGCAGCAGGAATCTGTGGTAAGATAAAATTGATTCCTTATACATCTACAATAAAATAAAATCAACCTTATACCCATATATACAAAAAAAAATTATAAGCATACGTATAGTAATACGTCAAATTAAAATAATTCCTAATGCTTTTGAAACATTCCAAATTCAACCTTGTTTTTATACGTACAGTGTTGATAGGAGTTTACGTGTATTGTGGTATTTATAATTGTCGGTGGATATGAAAAGATGTCAAATTGTTGACATGAAAGAGACCGCGGATAGGGATGCCACCCGTTCGGATTTCACCGGATTTTACGTGTATGGGTTTTTCTATCGTAAGTAATATTATAAAGAGGAAATATTTGTTTGTTTGTTTATTTGTAATATTAAAACTCTGACACTACTGAACCGATTTTAATAATTCTGTTACCATCAGAAAGCTACATTATCCAGTAACATAGGTTATATTTTAACTTCATTTACCTAAGCGAAGTATGTATTGTATACTTTCAAAAACGTTTGAGGGCAAAATAACAAACTTAGAGTCTGGATTTGAGTGTTGTTTGACTTTTTAACTTCAAAAAAATTGATCAATATAAAAACCGTGTTGTTGTATAGGTGGGTACCTATAAATTACCTTTTTGGTGGCAAAGAGCAGTGACATTGCTATTGTGTATACCTACTTGACACCGGCTTGGATATATTTCATGCACCTATCAGGCACCAAATAGGCAATTCCTAGGAGGCCGGTAATTATTTAACCCTTTTCAGTGGGTGTTTGAAGACGTATTTTAACCCCCGGCGCAAAAAAAAAGGGGTGTTATAAGTTTTACGTGTGTTTACTATCTGTGTGTGTATCTGTGTATCTGTCCGTGGCATCGTAGCTCCTAAACGGATGGACCGATTTAGATTTAGTTTTTTTTTTATTACAAAAGTGACTTAATCGAGAGTGTTCTTAGCTTCGTTTGATGAAAATCCGTTAAGGGTGAATTTCCGGGCGTTTCAACCGCCATCATTAGTGTCACAAATATATAGACAAAATCAATGACACTACAGCAACTTCTGATGATGATAGAAACTACATCCCCTGTTCTGCCTCTGTTTACATCAGGCTTGATTTCGTCAATATATTGGTGACACTAATGACGGCGGTTGAAACGCCCGGAAATTTACCCTTAAGCGGTTTAAAAGTTATGAGCTCTGATCACGATTTTGTTGGGAGTTTTTTAATACTTGAACTCTTCTAGTGACGAAGTCCCTCCAGTGAACATGTACGTGATCGGATCCCATTGAATTTTTTGCCCATTGCTCAGAGGTTTTTTAGGCAGTGATGTCGGGCGTTTTTAACTCGGTTAGGTTAGGTTATTGTAAATTTTTTAAAAGCATCAGTTTACTTAGGTACATGATATGTACACGACAGCCCTACTGAGAAGCCCTGACGCTAATTTACATAGAAATAGGTTTTATTCTCCTGTTATCAGCCGGACTGTTTAATAAGGATAAATTGTAAATTAAGTTAGTGTTTTTATTAATGAGTTTAGGCGTTATGGGGGCGTTTTGGATTAACATTTGAGTAACGTTAGAATGTGATCATTTAGATTAAGTCAAATGAAAATATTTAAGTTATTCTTTGAAAAAAAAAACGGGGGCTTATTCGGATACGGCATAATTTTATCTTAACCCCGTTAAGTAGGTATATTTAACGTGTGTATCTGAGTATCCGCCTGGGGCATTGTAGGTACCTCCAAAACTGATGAACCGATTTTGTTTTTTTTTTTGAAAGGTAACTTTATCGATAATTTTCTTAGCTAAGTTTGATGAAATCTATTGAGCCATTTAAGAGTTAGCTCTGATGTCGGGGTCCAGGGGTCCAAAATTGGACAGTTCCCGAGGCAGCAGTGATAAACGAATTCTACGCGGACGTCGGCAAAAGATTGTATTAAATAAATCCAGACATGTCATATATAAAATATATTTTAAAAAGCCACCTCGACATCAACTTAGCTTTTATTGAGACTACGTAAACCTTATAAATATGCGCCCGAAACTCTAATATCCAATTTCTATTTCTCATTATTTAAGTCATTCATAAACGAACTACTTCATTTACGCATTTATTCAAATTATAGCTATTATCAAATAGTCGCCACATTCGCTGCCCACTTAACCTCCAAATGTATGTAATTTTGACCCCCAAATGCGTCGCCAGCGCCGAACGTGTTAATACCAAAACCAATCTCAATCATATCAAATCAAACGACCGATATCATTACATTATATGTTATTTTATTACGATTCAATATTTTATAATATTATTTAAATGTCCTTAAAGTTATTGCACCAATTAAGACATATCAACGTCTATCCGGTTGCCAATATTTATGATCATTAATAATGAATTTACACGTACAAATATGAATCATTCTTCATTGGCCTACAGTATAAATTCATTTGGCAACTGTTCTGTTGTTATTTGTATCAGAATAGCTAGTGTTTCGGCCACAGCTTTTCTTTGAACTTTTTACAGATAAAATTAAAAGTTAAGGTGAAAAATGACAAATCGTAAAAATAACGTAACGCATTAAATACAAAGAACATATACAACGATCTATTGAATGTTATGTTTTTGAAAAAAAAACGGAACCCTTATAGGATCACTTTGTTGTCCGTCTGTCTGTCTGTCTGTGCGTCTGTCAAGACCTTTTTTCTTAGGAACGCGTAAAGGTATCAAGTTGAAATTCATATCAAACACTTAAGTCTGTTATCCCTTAGATCAGTGAAAAAATCAAACATCTGAGTCAACGCAATCAAAAGGCAATACGGCCGTTTATGCCGCATATTGAAGGGAATCTCAAGGGAATCAAAACCTATGGGGTACTTCCCGTTGAGTTAGAATCATGAAATTTTGCAAGAAGCAATGTCTTATAGCACAAGTAAAGGAAAAAATCCGAAAACCGTTCATTTGTAGTTACATCAAATAAAAAAAACAGTATAAACTGACACACTAACTACGAAAGTGCATACTTATTGCGTGTCAGTTTATACTGGACTCTGTTTATAATGTATTCCCGTGATTTACGAACTATTTACATGCCTACAAGTTTGTGCGGAACCCTCGGTGCGCGAGTCCGACTCGCACTTGACCGGCTTTTTTTAATACAATACAAAAAGTTATTGTCCCCTATATTTTTTAAGTCGGCTTATCAAAGCTCCCGACAGACAAACAGATCAGCGTGTTATTAAATACTTTGACATACAAAAAGGTTTGGACATTGCCCGTCACTTGTCAATACGGCGGATTATAAAACCAATTACGGGTCGATGACGGAATGACTGTGTGACGGATGACGAATGACGTCGGGCCCACGACAAATAGTAATTGGTGGAATATATTATAATGCAATTATTTGTTGACAGATTTGGACCGGCGGGTCGAGAGGCTACTTGTTATACTTTTTACTACGAAACAGTAATATGCCTGTTTCACAATCGATAAGTAAATTCATCTGTCAGTTAATGATAGCCCTGTCTATTTTCAAGTATAAGAAAGGGAAAGGGCTAAATTTATTTAACAAATATGCTTTACTTGACGATTTATTGTGGCGGTAAGACTCAGCGGCAAATGTATTTACTATTATCTACACCAATATCATAAAACCTCTATTATGCGTTCAGAAACTGCATGTATATCAATAGCATTACGTCAGTCAGTGTTATACAAATCTTATCATGTGGTTGTAGTGTAAAGTGCACATTAAATGTTCGTGGCCAATACTGTAATGGATTTCGATTTTTTTAGAACCACGATACAATTTGATTCGGCGACAATTCTCATGTCACTCGAGATGAAGCATGATGAAATGTCAACATATCTCTTATTTTACTCATATCATAGAGGATTTACAATATGTAGATAAAAGTATTGCACGCGTGCGTAATTCGCATTACGCAACCGTCACGCAAACTACTATTTTGATCAATGTAAATACTAGACTTCATTATGGATAGTCGCATGTTGTTGTTAGTAGATTTCCTTTTTAAAACGATGAATAACTGTTGCGTTCCAAGACATCAGAGTATTCTTTTTACAAGCTTTTTATTACCTTGCAACGGTTGTTAGTTTGTTTCAAATCTTGCACGCAAGAACCACATCCCGGAGTCCGATTGAGCTAAAATTTGGTATACCGACGTATTTTTGGTGCCAATGCAATAATATGGTACCATGGAGCTGGTCTGATGATGCAGGCGGAAGGTGGCCATAGGAACTCCGCGACGAAACAAGACAGCCCCGCCGTGTTTGGGCTCGTTGGATTTGTCTTGATAAGCAGATGATGGTTGTGCAAAAAAGTACAGTCGGCAAGAAAAGTCCCAAACATTTTTTTTAAAGAAACTTGTTAGTTATTAATTTTCATTTTCCACCCAGCTGTTTCAGCGTGAAGAAGTAACAAACTTACACACACACACACTCACAAACTTTCGCATTTATTCTGTTCAATGTTGCCTTTATCACAACCGAAGACTGCAACCCTCAAATGATTTCTCCAGTCATTTTGCATAAAAATATCTTTTATAAAAATGACTGCTTTAAGCTTTTTCTTTCTATTTGTCTCTTGCCGCTGTCACTTGATTGGTTTTGCTCTTAATATACAACAGATACCGCCGGCTTTGATCTCGCCGCCCATCTGGCACAAACACGAGGTAAAACAGCACTTAGTACACTATCTTAAGGTTGGTTTTAAGTTATTAATGAAAAGGTAAAGGCATTTAATATCTTTATTAATGTATCCGAAGCGATGATCGATGATAACTAATTATTAGAAACATTTCGTTGACCGACCTTAAGCCAGATTTATGAAAGATATTTTAGACTGTTATTCGATGACATAAAGTATAATTTCGCTTGTAAATGATTAGTAAGAGATAACCGCCAGTTATTGTGTTTGGTTATCGTTAAAGTATAGAGTTAAGGAAGATTAGAGTTTCTTTAATAAATACTTCAAAAATTAAACCGTTACAGCCTCTATATTATTGTGGATTTAATAAAGCATTCGTCACTCTTTCACCTACTGTTCAGAAAGTGACAGAAGCCTTAAAATAAAAAATAAAAAAAAAATATCAGGGACAATCTCACACAAATTGACCTAGTTCCAAACTAAGCTCTAGGCTTGTACTAGGCAATTATATACATATAGAGAAATACATACTTAAATATACAGGATGTTTTTTATTTGTCTAAAAAATTTTGGGGGTTCAATCAGTAAGTCATACTGACCAACTTTCACTATGGGACCAACCCCGAAATCGTGAAAAAAAAATTGACCATCCCATACATTTTGGCTAGTCAGCTGACGATGTTTTGGATGGGAGGGTAAATTTTTTTTTCGCGATTTCGGTGTTGGTCCCACAGTGAAAGTTGGTCAGTATGACTTACTGATTTAACCCCCAACATATTTTAGACGAATAAAAAAACACCCAGTATAGAAAACATCCATGACTCAGGAACAAATACTCGCGCTCGTCACACAAATATTTGCCCATACCGGGATTCGAACCCGGAACCGCTAGCTTCGTAGGCAGAGTCACTACCAACTAGGCTGACCGCGTCGTCAAACCTTATCCACGTAAATCCATATCGATAAACACGACGACCATAGGCTTGCTTTGCGCTTGCGCTTGCATTACACACAATTCTTCTAGGGTCTAATGGATTTACATCCATAGTCGGGGATAAATAATATACTAGTGTTTGCGGAGCATGGCTTAAAGTTTAGGTAAAATGATTGCTTTTGACGAAGAGACCTCGTGCCGTGTTGTTCTCCTAGTCATTATATTTAGTTTAATGTATTTGACCTTAAATTTGTAATGTTTTTATTTATGCTAGTTCTAATAATTAATATTTGTTACTTTATTACCTTGTAATGTAACTTACTTTTAAGTATTATTGTATTTTATGTGTGAAAAAATGACCTTCTGCTGGAGTTTCTTGCGGCGGCGCTTCTTCTCCGCAATGATGGTCTTGTCCGAAGCGCTGGTAGATTCACTCTATATTACCGACGTGTAAAAGAGCCCGTATGTGGCCAATTTACTGAATAAATATGTTTATTTTGATTTTGATTTTGTTTAGGAAAGGATGAAGAGCACTGAAGATATTTTGGGACGCTATCTTTACAAAACTGTTAGCTTTAATATTACAACTTTTGAAATGGGCGTATACATACATACATACATACATACCTTCACGCCTGTCTTCCAATGGGGTAGGCAGAGACTATGGAACGCCAGGTGCCCGTTCCAAACATACCTCTTTCGCTTCCGCTACAAAATGGGCGTTTTAAGTATAAATAAGTTGATGCACAGAACGTCACTCAAGTTACAAGTTTCCCTGAAGAAACGGGTGCAGAATTTGAATTCGAATTTTCAAGTTTCTATCTCCACCATCCTTCGCGGTGACATTATTTGCCTAAAGCAAATTTTCTCTTGTTTTCTTTGAAATTTTATCCTTTCTCTCTTTTTAATCACCTTCTCAAAAAGATGGGTACCTATCATGAGCTTTTGTTAATAATATGAGTGCTCTTGTTGCCATCGAGGCACGGAAGAACCAATTAAATTTTTACCAAAGGTGGCTTAAAGCTACAATTAGCCTAATTTCAAGAAAATAGATAGGCCAAAAAGCACTGAATTCTACGTGGAAGGATTTTTAAAATATTTATTGAAATTAATTTTATATCTATGCTTTTCTTGAGTATCGCAGCTCTGTGGTACTAAGATACTCATCGAGCCTCAGCAGATATCGGCTGCGTTTTATTGTTAAACAACCGCCTTTGTCACCCTAATAGAATTAACTCTTTCCTCTGAACATCTGTGCTATAAGGCTGCGCTTCCACCAGAGCTGTATAGAAAATTGTATAGTTAAACACAATACCTATAAGCTAACCTAACCTCAAAAACTAAAACTCAACTGGCTACTAGTATAACGCACCCTTATAATTGTTATATAGCCTATGACACTCGCACGTTTTTAACGAATCATATGACATCGGTCCAATAGTTAAGGAGCTCGAGTGAAACATCCTTCACGGTCACATAAATACATACTTACTTAGTTAACCGCATTACCCTTCATTTGCTTCGCTTTCGGGTAAAAAGTTAAAATATTTCCAAAGGAAAAGCGTGAAAAACGGAGTCATGGCTAAAGAATATTTAGGGCAATAAAGGCGAAACCGTCGTGGACCTTTACTTCATCATCATCATCATCATGCCAACCGCAATACGACTATATCTCGACTTACAGCCTGGCGAATGCTCTCTCCATTGCTCGGTCCAGACGCTCACCACACAGCGGTTAATTGGCATTACTCGCAATGTATTAGGAAATCGCTAGCTCCTTTTCTCATCTTTTACCACAATACAGATCAAATCAAATCAAAAATAATTTATTGCCACTAACATAAGCGTAGACAATTACAATTTTGAGCACAACACAAATAAAGTAATAATAAATTAACTAAATTACACCATACAGGCATTTCACAACCACCCTCACAATCAGGCATTTAAAACATTCAAAACAAAAACAATCCTGGGACAATACAAAATAGAACAGAGAAATAAAAAGGCTGAGGTGGCAAAAGGCCCAGGCGTAGCCTGCGCCACTATTTTATACCGTAGCGCTGATTTTTAGCCTGCACCTTAGCTCACTGCGCACTTTTAAGAAAGAAAGAGGTAGGTAGGGCTAGCTACATTAGTTAGGTTTAGTTTATGAATATTATTATAACTTCAGTTAGTTACAAAATTACAATATGTAATATTAATAAATACGTTGCCCTAGCATTACCTGCCCTAGCTTCACTCAGTATGGTCCCAGTGGAAGACCAGCGCTGGCTTCTTCGCCAGCATCACGCTGAGTGAACTGGAACTATTTCGTGACATCAGGCCTTTTAATAATTTGGTTTCATGTTTTCTTTTTGTAGTCACAATAATAAATGTTTTATTCTTCTATTTTTTCCCATTTCGTTTTGAAAACACGGCGTTTACTGTGAAGTAAATAAGAGCTACCATAACATTAACAAAATGAAAACTTAAATTATGACAGCCATCGGTTTCCCGCAATCTTAACCACGTCGTCGATCCACCTTATGGTGGTCTGCCCACGCTGCGTCTTCCGGCACGCGAACGCCACTCGAGAACTCGTCGGCCCCAACGGCCATCTGTTCCAGATCAGCAGGATCGTTCCTTTTGGCAAACCTTGGGGGAGGCTTATGTCCAGCAGTGGACGTCTTGCGGCTGAGATGATGATGATGATGATGATGAAATGATGTAATAGGACACCCTGCCTGAGATGCCTTGAGCTTTACTTACCACCAGTGATTTAATTAATCATGACTAGTTAGGAAAAAAATACCAAAACAACAAAAATAATAATCTAGATTGTGAAGGTTGCAGCGAAGCGTGCGCAGGATCATCCCTCTGTCGGCGCTAAAACTGTTTCCATGTTCCACTCGCGCGCCGTGCGCCTGAGCACAGGGCGCCGTTACCGCGTGTGACTTTAGCTAAGTAATTACTTGAGTAAAAGTAATTTTCCCAACACTGCTCGGAAATATAAACATTTTTAGTCTGGTTTGTAAGAACAGACATTGGACAGGCCAACAATGTTTTTCTCGATAACATTGTTGTCCAACCTTAGAACCAATGAAAATCAATATTTGTTCTATAATAATGAAATCGACCAATCAGAACACACCGTTTTGTATCGTAAAATATTACGTGTATTTTTGCTAAAAGATACACAGACTAAAAATATGTGACAATTTTTTTTAATGTCATTCACACTTGGGTCCTACTTTAGAATCACTCGAGATGAAATTACATGGGAGGTACGACGAAACAAATAAAGTTTTATACGCAGTTGAGATTTTCATCTCGAATGTAAGTTTGTTCATCTTGAGTGCCCAGAAGGGGACCAGATATAAAAAAAAAGTCATCTATGGCCAAATTGGCGGGGATACCGCTTAGTTTACATACTTGTCATGTCGCAGCTAGTTATTTTAAACTTACTAAATTAAAAATGCATATGTATATTAAGTGATTGTTTATTCGTCATAGCGTTTAAAGTGACAAGGTACTAAACGTGTACACATATTAAATTTATGGCCTTGACTGTACATAGTACATGATAGTCGCACCTTTTTGACGAATCTTATGACAACCCATTGATTAAATAAGCCAGTTTTTAATATTTCTTGAATAAATCTCTCCTGTTATGGTCGCGCGCGCATTAGCGGCTGTCACGTTGACATATCAATAAGGACTCCTGCGCATCGACGCGGAAGATCGCCCGGACTGCCCGCTAATCGGGGAGCTTGATGGGAAACACGATTTGAATATTATTTATTATATATATAATAAAACGAGCTTCGGCTATTATTAAATGTTGATAAAATAAAAACTCGTTAGTTACAAAGTAGCTGAAATATTTAAATATAGCAGGACACAATTAATATGGCGCGCGTCATAGTGCTTACGCCGTTGACCAAGAGTCTATTATTGCTTAATCCGCGCGCCATATTATGTGTGTCCTGATTTACAACCACGACGTTTTATTCGTTGAACAGTTAGCGAAATGGGTTTGTCTACCACCAGTACCACTGTAAAATCTCGTCGCAATGACAGACCTCATCAAGAAGAATAAGAATGAATTTCTCTCTTTCTTTCTAAATTTCTGCAGGGCCGGATTTAGAAGTCAGGAGGCCCTGGGCTAAAAAACGGGTAGAGACCCCTAATTATTTTCCAAATAGATTTTTTTTACTTGGATTTTTTTATTCTTTTTGCGGGGTCCCCCTCACTTGTGGAGGCCCAGGAGCAGCCCCGGTTGTCCTCCCCTAAATCCGGCCCTGGCTTTCTATTATCAAAAAAAAAAATGAATCACGTCCGAATCGGTCCATCATACGTCTGAGAAGAGTTAGACATATGCGGCAAACTTATAACAAATACCCTTTTGCGTCTGAGGGTAAAAAAAAAAAAAAAAAATTAATGCCTTTGCAAAACGCTCTTTGATTGGTTTAATTTAGACCATACTGATACGATTATTGTATGTAAAAATAACTGTAAAAGATATAAACGATGAGCACTTTGTACAAGCCGATTGACCACCGATGCAAATAACCTCATATAGAGTTACTAACACCTTTAATGAGGCCTGCGCCCGCGCAGAAACCCGAGCGCGCAACCCGACGCCTCCAATCGGCTTAACACACCCACTGCCATCGACCCCAAAACGAGCCCCTTTAGTTAAAAATCCAAAGAGTTTGGTAGCGAATGTCTTTCTATTTGCAATAAAAATGCATTAAGGTGACTAGGAAAAGCATTTAAAATTGAAGTGTAATTATATTAAGCCATGGTTCCATTTAAATATAGTTCGATTACGAGTTATTTTGTCTTCTCTTGAATGTGCGATATGTCTATCAACCCAAGTATTGGCTTACGCGTTCAATATCTCACAAAACCTTCCCATTGTACGATAAAAAGTTGATAAAAACGGATAAAGTAAGAAGGTTGAATGTCAAATGTGCCGAAACCTTTGTACTAACTTCCCACAGGTTGGAACGGGTAAAATCCAAAAAAAAACGCGCTAAAGTCTGCTAATATTACGAAAAAAGCTACAAAGATGCGGGCGATAGTGTTACCATTATAAATCGCACAAAAGTAACAATATAATCGAGTTTGAACACCATTAATCAAAATCGTTCCCAGGCATAGACAGGAGATTTATTTTTTAATAATTTGACAGGTAAATGCACGGCATTTAGCGTTCGGCGTTTTCTTTTTTCAAACTTGCCGGTTACAAACCATAGAGTTCTAAGTCGTTCGATTTGAAAAACAAAACAAATGCCAAACGTCACTAAACCTTAATTTAATACATTCGATTCTCAACTGAATTTAGAGTTACTAAAGTATATGATTGAAAATTGTGGTACGGAGTTGGTGTCTTTTTGAAACGTTGTTGTTTTTTTTTCAATGGCCGGCGGCTCAATTAGAGAGGCGGTATATCGCCAGTCGATCTCGGCCGATCGTATCGATTTATTAATTAATCGATACACAAACACAACCGTCGCCGCGATTCGATAGATTACTTTCTATTGACGTAAGTTATATCGGGTGAGCGGTATTAGGATCAATAACTCTTTTTGTTTGTGTACTTATAATTAATGTAATGATCGGATCAGAGTGCGGTTCAGTTTCTTGTGATCTTTTTTATGGTTCTCATTTACTTTATGCGACTGGTTCGGTCATTTGTCCAAAATCATTTTTTTTCCGAAAGCATATTTTCCAATCGCAATTTTTCCCATTCTGGATTTTTCCCTGTCGCATGTTTGCCCATTCTAAATATCATTTCCACAGAGTCGACAGAGCTCCTATTTCTGGGTGCTTTGGCCCTTCGGGACTGCTGCAAAACTAACGTAACCTAAACCTACCTATTCTGACCTAATCGGAATGGTAAAATTTGCGACTGGGAAGAATCCAGAATGGGAAAAGCAATTGTGCAAAAATTAAAATAGGGAAAAATGCGAATGGTTAAATAAATAATACAATAAACGCGTGTGGTAAAATTAACGAACGGGAAAAAACACGAATGGAAAATACGCTATCGGAAAAACAAAAATTAAATTAAAATTGCTCAAAAAATAAGCATGATATTAGCATTTAAAACGTTTAATAAAAAATAGAACCGTCTTCAGAAAAAACCCACTAAACAAGACTAAATAATGACCGGCTTCCTAGGAATTGCCTATTTGATGGGTGCCTAATAGGTACATGGAATATATCTAAGCCGGTGTCAAGTAGGTTTACACAATAGCAATGTCACATGATTCTTGCCACCGACTTCGATATATTCCATGTACCTATTAGACACCCATCAAATAGGCAATTCCTAGGAAGCCGGTCATTATTTAGTCTTGTTTAGTGGGTTTTTTTTGAAGACGGTTCTATTTTTTATTAAATTTTTTTTTTCGTCTCTTTTAATTACATTTTTTTTCGCTTTTTAGTGATACGAGTATAACTATCACTAAAAAAATCGCGTCAACACAAAATCGGTCGAGTTGAACTAATATATCGCTTAATAACGGATCCATGCGGATGACGTCACGTGGTATCCATTATTCTTGTATACCAAAACCTTCTCCAGAATGTAACACATACTTTGCTGAAAACCGCATCTAAATCGGTTCAGCCAAACGCGAGATAATCGTGGACAAACATACATACATACATACATACATACATACAAACATGCAGGTCAAACTGAGAACCTCCTTTTTTTTTTGAAGTCGGTTAAAAACTACTAATTAGACAGTGAGATCCGACATTAACTGTGACGTCAGCGTGCATTACGGCCATATATATTTAATGACTTTAATCTTGGTTATTTTTATAGTTATTCGAAAAATATTTTTCTCTACTGTTTGTTACATGAATGACTTTTTACTAAAGTTAAATCGTTAAGTCAGCGTAATGCGTCTTGGCTTGGGCCCCAGATAAGCTAGCCCCATTCCACTTTCATCCAAATCCTACCAGCCGTTTCAGCGTGAAGGAGTGACAAACATACTAACACACACAGTGTGATGATTAGTGATGTGATGAATCAGGATGGTTTGAACCTGGCTGGTGGCCATTAACTGGTCTGGCACTTCTTTTACAAACTTCTTAGTGTCAGATGACGGCCCAAGAACTTTCACCACATGTTTTAGGGTTCCTTATGGTGAGACTTCGTTGTCTGTCTTTCTGTCTGTCTGTATGTCACAGCAGTTTTTCACTACTCAAGCTATCAACTTGAAATTTGGAATAGTTGTATAACTTGCTTGCCCGCATCTGTTTTAAGTAAAAAAAAATATGAAATTAATTTTATAAATAATTGAAAAGGGATCTAGAATGGGGGGTTGAAAAATGAAAGTGATCTGATTATAGCAAATGGGATGCCATGTGAAAGGGCTCAATCTGCATATTTAAAACCTTTTTTTTTATAATTTTCTGTGACGTGCTTTTTGATTAATAACCAAAAATGTTCAAAAATGACTGTTGTTGAATGAAGTTCATACGCACAAATATTGACAACTTTCCTATGTTACTTTAAATGTCATAGACTTCTTATAGGTTTTCCTGTAATCTATAGGTAATGAACTATTTTCTATATTTTTTTACAAAATTTTAGGCCCATTATTTTCGGAGATAAGGGGGGAATGGTAAATTTTTGTATTTTTTCTAAAATAACTTCAAAACTATTTATCTTAAAATTAAAATATATATATATTTGAGATTCTCACAACGAGTTCTTTCATTTGAAATGTCACATAATGTATAGTTTGCAAGACTTTTTTTTTTTTTATTTACTCCCCAAAACTCCCCGTGTTTAAAGTTCATTTATTTACGTTACACTCCGTGTTTGGGTCACCGACTTACTTATGTGTACCAAATTTCAACTTCAAATCGGTCCAGTAGTTTTGGAGAAAATTAGCTGTGACAGCCACACGGACAGACAGACAGGCACACGAGTGATCCTATAAGGGTTCCGTTTCTTCCTTTTGAGTTACGGAACCCTAAAAATGCAGCACTGAGGGTTTCGGCGTGGTCTCCGGTTCCTGGTTTTTGGATAGGGCTGGACGTGAGACTGAGCTAAAATAATATATTATTTAAATCCTTTATAGTGCGTTACATATTGCCACTACCATCATGGCTGTTAAGCTTAATAATTTATTAAATTGCAACAGCCGGTAACCAAAACCACTTAAAGGTTTTAAAATAAGTTCTTTTGTAACTTAACCCTACATTCTTCTTAGCTGTAAAAAATTAAAAATCCGCTTACAAAACACTTATGTTAACCCTTTCCGAGCCAATGTAGCGAAAACGGATAATGCTTTTTTAAAGTTAAATATTTTTTGGCGTATGAATAGATATTTTTGATAAATTGAGAGCTTGAAACGGATGCGGTCGGATGAGACGGGGATATTCAAGTGGCGGATGTACAGTCAGCTGCGAGGGAAATTTTGCGAATAACCCTTTTTTAACCACTGACGCAAAACAAAGGGATGTTATAATTTGAATGTGTGTATCTGTGTATCTGTCTGTGGCATCTTAGCTCGTAAACGGATGAACCGATTTAGATTTTTTTTGTTTTGTTTGAAAGGTGACTTAATCGAGAGTGTTCTTAGCTAAGTTTGATGAAAATCCGTTAAGTTATTTAAGAGTTATGAGCTCTGAAAGTAGGTCACAATTTTGTATGTGTGTGTGTATCTGTCATATACAAACACACACGTTAAATTTATAACACACGTCTATTTGTGTCGGTAAAAATCAACGTTTTCGACAAAAGCTTTTCAGACTCAATTAACACATCCAACCGATTGTATAGTCAGCATCAAATATGTAGATAGGAGCAGCGAAATTGGCCAAATATATTGGAATATATTTTTATTACTATAGGACTAAGGATGAGTTGCGATATATTTGGCCATTTTGGCTGCTCGTATCTATTGGTTTACTAATGAATGGACGAAAAACGTTTCCCAAACTGATTCATTTCCCAAACGTATCATTTGGCCAACTGCTTTTTTGAAATTGTAAATATTTCAGGATTTTTATAAAACTAACCTAAACTAACCTATAGGGTTGTACACGACAGTCCTGAAATAAATCCTGAAATATTTACAGTTTCGGAAAAAAAGCAGTTGGCCAAATGATACGTTTGGAAAATGAATCAGTTTGAGAAACGTTTGCCGCCCAAATGAAAGGATACCTATTTGGCCATTATAGCTGCTCCTATTTATTTGATCCTGACGTTACATATACCGTTCTAAGTACCTATATCAATACTTGTAATATAAAGCTTGGTGAAACTAACTCTGTGCGCGTTGTGGGTTTAAGAGCTTTTGCTATGGTGACTAAGCTTTTTTTAATTTTGGGACAATGTTTAAAAGAAAATAACGCCGCCACGAGATCATCTTGTTGTTAAAAAATTATGATGATTGTGTTTATTTGACTATACAAACTAATCATACCTACTATTGACATAATAACACTATGTGGTCGTACGGACAGTGTATAATATATGCTTAGTGTAGGCATCATTTGTTTACGAAACCCTAAAAAAATACTAGTAACTGCCAACGTCACGTCGTCGCTTACTCTATTTATTTATTTTGCGAAAATTATTCAATCCGCAACCATTAGCAAAAATGGACACCCTATTTCAGATAAATTCGCGCCAGTGCCTCCATATTAACCATATCTTATATCAATAACACTTATCACAAAAGCGCAAAGTCCAAAATCTTTTAACAAAAAAACAATTCTGAACAAATCAAGTTGTTTTAATTTCAACTGTAATGCAATGAGGTTGAGTTTCATTTGTTAATTTCGCCGCTTGGATGCGTGCACGCAGATGTGTTACATCTTTGTTGCAGACGTTGTAAGACTTAAGTGTATGATCCTTTTTGTACTTTGTCGCTGTAAGGAGTTGTTTGAACTACCGTATGAAATTGTATAACGTTTTAAAATGACAAGGTGCTAAAATGATCGTTATAATTCGCATTTTCCGGCGTAGTGGCTCCGTCTAAAGGATTATTTGTGGACCCTTGTGAGCTAAAGGCTAATTGTTATTAAATTACTTAAAAAAATAAGCTGATTATAGCCTTTTAGTTAAAGATGGTGCTATATTTAATAGTTATCTAAATATATAAAAGAAGAAACTGACTGACTGACTGACTGACATATCAACGCACAGCCCAAACCGCTGGGCCTAGAGATTCCAAATTTGGCACGTAAGTTCCTTATAAGGTCTAGGGGTGCACTAAGAAAGGATTTTTCAAAATTCATCCCCTAAGGGGGTAAAAAGGGGGTTGGAAGTTTGTATGAAAGTCATCCATTTTTAAAGATAGAAACGTGGAAATTGGTATAAAGGCTACTATTTACAAATGAAAAATACTACCTTCAGCGATTTTGGATAAACTACCCCTAAGGGGTTATAATGGGGGGTTAAAATTTGTATAGGGGTTTCTACATTTTTGAAGTTAGGAACGTGAAAATTGGTTTATAGGCTACTGTTTACAAATAAAAAAAGTACTACTGGCAATTTTGGAAAAACTACCCCTAAAGGAATGAAATGGGGGGTGGTAGTTCCTTTTGGAGTGGTGGTTGGTCCTTTTTGAAGTTCGAACCTTGAAAATTGCTATAATGAATACTGTTAACAAATAAAAAACGACTTCAGGCAATTTTGGATAACTACCCCTAAGGGAATGAAATGGGGGGTGGTAGTTTGCATTGGAGTTACGTCATTTTTGAAGTTAGAAACATGTAAATTTGTGTATAGGCTACTGTCAACAAATAAAAAATTCTATTTTAGGCGATTTTGAAAAAACTACCCCTAAAGGAATGAAACGGATGGGTGAAAGTGTGTATGAGAGTTTGGTCAATTTTGAAGTTAGAAACGCGGAAATTGTTATAAAGACTACTGTTAACAAATAAAAAACAACTTTTGGTGATTTCGGATAACTACCCCTAAGGGAATGAAATTAGGGGTGGTAGTTTGCATGGGAGTTTGTTCATTTTTGAAGTTAGAAACATGGAAATTTGTGTACAGGATACTGTAAACAAACAAAAAATACTACTTTAGGCGATTTTAAAAAACTACCCCTATGGGGATGAAAAGAGGAGGTGAAAGTGTGTATAGGAGTTTGGTCAATTTTGAAGTAAGAAACGTGAAAACTGTTAAAAATACTACTTTTAACAGATTAAAACAACTTCCGGTGATTTTGGATAACTACCCCTAAGGGAATGAAATAGGGGGTGGTAGTTTGCAAGGGAGTTTGGTAATTTTTGAAGTTAGAAACATGGAAATTTGTATACAGGATACCGTAAACAAATAAAAAAGACTACTTTAGGCGATTTTGGAAAAACTACCCCTATGGGAATGAAACGGGGGGGGGAGAGAATGTGTGTATGGAAGTGTGGACAATTTTGAAGTTAGAAACGTGAAAATTGTTATAAAGAATACTCTTAACAGATTAAAACAACTTCCAGTGATTTTGGATAACTACCCCTAAGGGAATGAAATGGGGGATGGTAGTTTGCATGTGAGTTTGGTCATTTTTGAAGTTAGAAACATGGAAATTTGTGTACAGGCTACTATTAACAAATAAAAAAGACTACTTTGGCGATTTTGGAAAAACTACTCCTATGGGGATGAAACGGTGGGAGGGGGGGGGGGTGAAATGTGTGTATGGAAGTGTGGACAATTTTGAAGTTAGAAACGTGAAAATTGTTTTAAACAATACTCTTAACAGATTAAAACAACTTCCAGTGATTTTGGATAACTACCCCTAAGGGAATGAAATGGGGGATGGTAGTTTGCATGTGAGTTTGGTCATTTTTTAAGTTAGAAACATGGAAATTTGTGTACAGGCTATTGTTAACAAATAAAAAATACCGCTTTAGGTGAATTTGGAAAAACTACACCTAAGGGGGAGAAACGGGAAGGGTGAAAGTTTGTATGGGCGTTTGGTCATTTTTTAATTTAGAAACGTGGAAATAGGTATATAGGCTACTTACTGTTAATAAATAAAAAAACACTATTTTCGTTTTGAAGTTAGAAACGTGGAAATAGGTATATAGGCTACTGTTAACAAATAAAGTAATACAATATTCGGTGGTTTTGGATAACTACCCCTAAGGGGATGAAATGGGGGTAATATTTGGTCAATTTTGAAGTTAGGAACGTGAAAATTTATTTTGACTACTGCTTACAAACTAAAAGTATTACGTTCGATGATGTTGGAAATACTACCGTAAGGGGGTAAAGTTGAGGGTGTAGATTTGTTAGAGTTTGGTTATTTTGGAAATACGTTTGTAGACTACTTATTATATAAAATATGAGTTTTCGCGTTTTTGGAAATTCTGGCAGAGCATATACTTTTAATAACACCTGTGTATGTTCTCGCAAAAAAAATAATTTCAATTTCAATTTATACCCCTAGGCAAGGTGAAAAGGGTTAAAAAAATCGTATGGTTTAAATTTGTTTCTATCCCATCATGCATGATACGTACGATAATCAAAACTTTATCTGTACTTTTTAACAAAGGTACTGGACTCTCCGCAGACAAAGTCGCGGGTGGAAGGATTGCGTATATATATATATTTGTACTCAGTTCACGTTCTCGAAAACGGCTCCAACGAGTTTGATAGAGATTGCGACATGGGGGTTTACGGGGGCGAAAATTCGATCTAGCTAGGTCTCATGTCTGGGAAAATTCGTTTTCCCCGTGCTTTCACGCAAAAAGAATTCTCGCGCAATGGTTCGTAATTACGGGGCGGCTGCTTCCGTCTGAATAGGCTGATGGTTAGAGCGTTGGCCTACTACGCAAAGACTGCGGATTCGAACCCCAGCTATAGACCGTTTTTTTTGTTTTTGTATAGAAATTCGATGAAAAATCGGTTGCGACCCCAGCGACGACGCTAAATAAAGTTTGTATGGATGTTGGGATGTTTTTTCAGTCACGCCTAAATAGTTGAACGGATTCGGATGAAATTGTCACACAGGTAGTTGTTATCCTGCACTTTGATAGTGTCCAGGGTAAAAACGATAAACGACTTACTTAAGAAGGGGAGAAAGAGGTACTTAATAAGTTTGGATGTAGGGAGTAATCTCCGAAACTACCCATCCGATTTCTAAAATGCTTTCAGTGATATTCAGAATGCGGTTTCAGGGTGGACATAGGCTATATTTTAATTTATAACCGAAGCTAAGCGAGGGCGGGTTGCTATACTTAATATTATAGAAACACGAAAGTAGACATACTTTTGCGTCTGTCTGTCTGTAAAGCTTTCCCTGTTAATTCACTGAACCGATTTTGATGAAATTTGGTATGGATATAGCAGGCTATATCCATACCAAATTTCATCAAACTCAGGAGTTTCGAGGAAGGACATAGGCTACTTTTTATCTCAGAAAATTGAACAGTTCCCGAGAGCAGTGATAAACGACTTCTACGCGGACGAAGTCGCGGGCAAAAGCTAGTATCTTATATAGTATAATGGTGGATCGGTTTTGAGGTTGTGTTAAGAATCGCAGTTTTCATAGCTCCGTACCAAAATGGTAAAATTGGAACCCTAATGGTGATACTTCGGTATCTCTCTCTATCTGAATGTCACACCCGTTTTCCGCAACTACAGTATCCATTGGAATCTCATCTCTACATACCTAGTATAAAAAAACTAAATCAAAATCGATCCATCCGTTTAGGAGCTACGATGCCACAGACAGATACGAAGATACACACGTCGAACTTATAACACCTCTCTTTTTTGCGTCGGGGGTTAAAAACAGTCGCTTCCCGCCGTCTGTCCCTCTGTATATATGTATGTACACATCGTTCAAACCACGCAACGGATTTTAATGCGGTTTTCACCATCAGTTAGATCATTTTTCACGGAAGGTTTATTTATATATAATAGCACCCGGAGCGAAGCGAGGGCGGGTCGCTAGTAGTTGTATATCTGGCTTGCGGGCGGGGAATCAAACCCAGGACAGGACAGGAGCTTTTTTTGGACTACTACAAACTAGGCTAACCGTCAAAAAGGCGATGGCTTAAATCTGTAGTTAAATTCTGCCTGGGTCACACTGCAATATGAACGTAAGTAATTTAGTCAAGCACATATATATATCTTTACGAAATCAATACCAAGCCAAATTAATAGAGACAGAATAAAACCATTCATTTCCAATTATTACGGTAAGTAGGTATAAAAGAAAAGCATTTCTTAAAAAACACATGAAAAAAAAACAAAAGAACATCCGCATTACTATAACAATGAAGTTTAATACCCACTTTTGTAGTTAAATATTTTCTAATACAATCTTTCTTGACAGTTAAAATGTAACTCTACACATTTAAAACTACGGTTTGAATTTAAACAATGTTTTATAGGGTAAAAGACACAATTAGTGTCCTCACAGCTTTAACCCTTTCAACGCTCCTTGATTAATGGTGGCCATTTGTCCACCACTTTGTTCGGGCCGGTGCGTACGATGTACACATGTGCTGTGATGTACACAAACATGGTTTCTTCACGGTCACATGACGATTGACAAATGACAAATCGAAAAGTTTAAGCATATATTATGACATGGTCTAGTATGCAGTAAACAATGTAGTTAGCTAAACTTTCAACGGTAAAGTTTAACAAAGAAAATATTAGCTTCTATAAAACTCAATACAGTCTTTGCAATACCAATGTTTTAAATATTTAAAACATTGGTATTTAACCATAAAAAAATAACGCTAAATAATTAAAAACAAACATACAACGCAGCACTCTCGCTCGCAAAAACCATCGCTAAATTTAAAAGTCAGAGCAATTAATAGGTTAGCTGGAAGAGATCCCTTATAGGGATAAGCTCGCCTTTGTACATTTTATTTTATTAATATTAATTGTAAATCTATTATTTGTGCAATAAAGAGTTTACATACATAATATTAATGTGTCCTAAATATAAGCTTACAGACCACGTGTACTTTAAAAACCATATCTTCAAAGTGAGACATCAACGATAAAATTTATCAAAGATTAAAAATTATCATACAAAATCCGAGCCAGCATACCCCAGCGTGTGCGCCGACGCGCAAAGCCTTCGATTGAGACATCCGACACGGCTTCAAAAA
This sequence comes from Tortrix viridana, assembly GCA_963241965.1. Taxonomy (NCBI): domain Eukaryota; kingdom Metazoa; phylum Arthropoda; class Insecta; order Lepidoptera; family Tortricidae; genus Tortrix; species Tortrix viridana. The sequence goes on along the minus strand of OY725179.1, from coordinate 776,100 downwards.
CGCCGCCTTCCATACAACCAACTAACATAAAAAGCTATAAAGTAAATTAAACAACTGTAGCAAATTAGACCTTTTTCTTGAAACTAATAAGGTTGTGTTTGCTATGCCAATGTTATATGAGATACGTCCTTTTGATTTGGGAATGCTGTATAGCCCTTTACATATCCACTATACGTGCATTTACCTCATAAAAAATAGATCAAGCAAAAAAGCGACCGTGTTGCTGTAGTGCTATAGAATAATTTGGAATGACTTTTGAAGCTGTATGGACGTTGGATTGTTGATCTTATTGTAATGAATGAAGGTATGTTTTAGCGTGATTTTTCGTGTCTTATTCTTCGATGTGCAAATGCATGTTTGTGAGACGTTATCCGTTTAACCCTTAATCATTCAATGCGGTATTGTTGTCTGAAATTTGTCAGATACGAGTGTATGGGACCTTTTTTCTTAGATATCTGATGGCGCGCTAATGTGTCGACGTATAGAACCAAACGTCGAAGGTATTGTTGTTAGGTTTTTGATGCCGCAGGTTTTTTTAATTTCATTCGTCAATGTATCCTTTGACTATAGAACCCTAATTTAGGCGGTTATTTTGATGGAAGATAGTAAATATGTTGGGTCTTTGTGACACATGTAACATGTACAAAAGAGGTGCGTCACGGTTGTAAATGGATCTTCGCTTATTTTACTCGTAGAAAACTGGGATATAAAATATATTCTAATTAAACTTACTTGTTACAATATATGTGTTTAACAGCAATATATATTGCCTGGAAGTTTCAATATTCTGTGGAGATAAGTTGCAGGTGTATGCTTTTATCACAGATATGAAATAAAAATTAAATATCAGAGGACAATCTCACATAAATGGACCTAGTTCCAAACTAAGCTTGTACTATGGGTACTAGACAACGATAAGCATACGTATATAGAGAAATACATACTTAAATACATAGAAAACATCCATGACTCAGAAACAAATACTCACGCTCAACACAAAAATGTTTGCCCATACCGGAATTCGAACCCGGGATCGCTAGTTCGTAGGCAGTCACTAGTCACTACCAACTAGGCTAACCGCATGAGTTATAAATGTAGGTCAATTTGTCCAATCTCACGATTGTCCCTGATATTGGTAAAATCTTTTAAAATCAGTAGCCTTGTTTGATGATAACTGACACTGTTTGGGGGGGACTTTTGGGTTGTTTTTAAATTATTTGCTTAAATCTAATTTAGGATATGTGTAACCACATCCTCAAACAAGGTGACTGATTTTAAGATCGAGTCCCTGATATTTATTTATCTATTAATTGTTTTAAAATTCATCCAAATCATCCCATCACCTTCATTATAGCCGACCACGTCGCCATGTCTGGATCAATATCCTAATAATTATGTCAGTGTAGAAGCTTTTAATTTTATCACTATTTCCTCGGGATTGTTTTAAAAGAAAAAAAACTATGAAAGTTTCCGGATTAACTACGTTTGAACCAAATATTACCAAATACAACCGTAAATTAAAAATAAAATATACTTTTACATTTGTAATATTAGTAAGAGTTATTGAAGAAACAATTCACGGAAACATAACAAGCAAGCAGCGATCAAACCGTCGGTGCATAAAGAAGCGACGCCACGCCCCCTGGCCAAGCAAGCCTGTGCACTCTCACGCTTCTCAATAAATAAAACAAAACAAACCCTAGCAAAAACAACCTTTTCGTTAGTGCCGTAGAGTCTAGTGTTTGGGTATAAGAAATATTGGCATTTGTTGAGTATTCGTTAAGGGACGGTAATTGGCGTGTTTACCCTACCATGGAGCAGTCGAAGGGTTTTTTCCTAATTATAAAAATTTAGTAAAGTTTATTGACTCCGAAGCGTCTCCGCTTCAGCTTGGGCAAAAATGATTTCGTATGTCCGGCTGTCCGGCTGGTCTCCTCTACTGATCGCATTTCTGAACCAATTCTCGTGAAATTTTGTGAGCCGGTTCAATAACTATATGATTTCTTTTTCGTCGATTCAGTTTTTCAACATTTTTAAAAATGACGGAGTTATGGGGGTTTTTGCTTTTACCAACTTATTGCGGTGTCAGTGAACTGTAGGGGATAACAGTTATCCAACGGTTAAAGTTAAGTTTGTCGCGAGGTCTGCAGCTCACAGATCTACTAGTTTAAAATTTATACGGCCGCACTCAGAGACGTCAATTAACTTTTAAGTTTCATTAAAGTTGCTGCTGTCACTTTCTTTGCTATAGCAATAAAATTAGCTATAGAAACTTAAAAAACTAATTGAGGTCTGTGAGTGCGGCAGTTAGATATAAACAGAGATGCGCCGTTATCGAGACTTGGGTATTAATACAGAAGGCCTATTTATGGCCGTGTTTATCGATGTGGATAAACGGGGATAAAACATCTGTCACTTTCTGACCGTATGTGAGTGCGAGAGTGACGGATGCTTTTTCCACGTTTATCCACCTGTATAAAGATAACCATATTCCGGGGGCTGGTCGATAATGCTACATCTCTAGATACAACGATAAATGTAATAGTATTGGCTAGCTCATTTATTGTAGCAGAAGTTCTGGCAGCGTGGCTCTACAACAATGTTTCATTAGGAGAGAAAATCAGGTTGATATCGAATCAAACTGAGGTAACTTTAAAAATAGAAAATTTAAGCAATCCCTACTAGACCTACAAGGAACAAAGAACCGTAAATACAAACATACATACACACTGACATACATATAGATAGGTCAAGTCGGATAAAAAGCAACGAGATGTTAACTTTATCAAATGTTCATGGCCACCGTACTTCTACAAACTAATCAAGATAATTTAAAGTAAAGCGACAAAAGACTAGCTTAAATAAGAAGTAATGATATTTGGCTTGTTAACAAGGAAGCCCCGCAGCGGGCGCGTAAGGATGCACACGCGCTTACGCAAGTTATCGATGAAGATTACTTACAACTATAATTTGGCAAAAAAGTTTGGATAAAATGACAGCGTACTCGTATTTGGAGTGAAATTAGCAACATTATCAAATTTTAACCATAAACGCTATTTTGTCGGTGATACTGCAATAACGCGTATCTAACAAATTCAATAAAAAGCAAAATGCACCATATAAATAACTCAGTAAGGTGCGTTTTGAAACATATTGAATTTGTTAGTTATGCCGTATTAGCATCACCGACGATTTATGTGGTGATTACCACTTGAAATATTAAAGTCTACTCTTTGTCAACGACTATTATTTTGTCTACTAAAATATCTCGAACTCGATGGGCCTAAGGCGCCGGCAATGGTATTTTTAACCCCTGACTCGAAAGAAGGGGTGTTATAAGTTTGACGTGTGTAGGTATCTGTGTATCTGTCTGTGGCATCGTACCTCCTAAACGGATGGACCGACTGTGATTTAGTTTATCGTTAGAAAGCTGATTTGATTGAGAATATTCTTAGCTTTGTTAGATGAAAATCCGTTAAGCCGTTGAAAAGTTATGAGCTCTGATCCCGATTTTGTCGGGAGTTTTTAATACTTGAAATCTTCTAGTGACCAAGTCCCTCCAGTGAAAATGTACGTGCTCGGAGCCCGTTGAAGGTTTTGCCCATTGCTCAGAGGTTTTCTTTCTAGTGGATGAAGTTGGTAAGCTATAAAATGAGAATAAATCATATAAATATGCCTTTCAGTGTCGGCTACGGTGATTCTTTAATCGCAAAAACCTTTTCAACTATCGATAAGTTACCAGCACCCAAATTATAGTCGCCTTATCTCTAGAGTGTGTGGATAAAGCATCCGTCACTCTCACACTTGCCTTGGTCATATTGGTCAGACAGTGACAGATGTTTTATCCACATCGATAAACACACCATAATCTGCCTGCAGCACATCCCTAGAGGTCGTTAATCACTAGCGCGACGCTTCGGTAATTAGATTCGGCGCGTGCGCTTGCGTTCGTGCCCATTTAGCGTTAGCCAGTTAAGTGCGTCTCTATCGTTACAGACTAGGTAGAAAGGGATGACCGAGAATTGGGAAATGGAATTATAGTTGTATGACTCGATTGAAGCAGGTGTTGTTCTTTGATTACAACTAGTGACCGGCCCCGGCTTCGCCCGACATTAAGATCCAGGAAGATTGTTTGTGGCATAAGGCAAAGGAACTCTCATGCTACATTATGGTAGGGCTCTAAGACCCGTAGACATTTACAGGGTAAACTATTTTTTTTTTATTGTGTTTGGGCAAGTTTTAATTTAGCCTTTTATTATGACCCTTTGAGTTTGAAACAAGGAAGGAACATTACATAATATCAGTTAATATAGATAAGTTTACTCAGTAATTAAGTTTTAATAGAAATGTAAATAATGGGGTAGTCTATTATAAAAATTTAAAATGGCGTGAGTAATTATTAGATACAAAAAACGAACACTCCACGGTTTACTAGTCAGGTAATGGTACAGCGTGAGTAAACCGCGCTGAGTATTCGTTTTATGTTTCTAATTGACAACATTTTATTTTTCTCACACTTATATTTTACGTGTCCTTTGGAAAGAGCATTAAAAATAACAGAACACGTATTTTTTGTTTTCCAAAATATTATGGTTTCTTATAAAAAAAATCATTTGAAGTAAAACTCATTCTAAAAGAGCGTAATGTGACATGATATCTCTGAATCGAGTGTTAACCTTTGCCTATGTTTTGAACCGGCGATTAAAAAAAATGTTTTGACAAGCAATAAGAGTGATATTACCACATTACGGATATTTTCACTTGAAGTCCGTCTTGTGCTTAATTCCCATAAAACAGGAGAATTGGACAACCATTATGAGTTGAATAACAACAAAGGGCTTTACTTATTTATTGTATGATATTTACTTTATTTTAACTATTTAATCCGGCGTCTGAGACATCTAAAGTACATTTGATTAAAAATATATCCGTACGTTAATTTCGGACTTCAAGGTAGTAATGTCTGTTTTGACAACCGGAAATTGGACTATTCCTAATCTTTTTCTTTTTTCTACCGTGCAGGCTATGATTTGCAAGGAGCATACTGGCATATCAGTGACGTCTTTCTTCCGGTCTGCACATACCTATTTCCTAATATTTACTGAACTACTGACCGTTTATTTGACCTTAAAGGGTTTTATTTATACAAAATACATCAACGCGTCCAAACTTTGAGCAATACTTAGGTAAAATGATTTATTTATTCACGGTGTTTAAGTTTAAGGTGGACCGAGGACGTGGTTGAGACTGCGGGCAACCGATGGAAGCAAGCGGCGCAGGACCGGTCCTTGTGGCGAACCTTGGGGGAGGCCTATGTCCAGCAGTGGACGTCTTTCGGCTGAAATTTAGGCGGCTGTTCAAGAGTTTGAAAACACATTGCTAACTCTCACAGTTATATAGAAGCGCTAAAAACTAGCACTATAGAAGGATATAACTCTGATATAACCCGGATTGAGCATAACTAAAGACTTAGGCTTAACAATGGCGATACAAAAGAGTTATAGTACCAACTAGGTTCATAGAAGCTGTCGTGACGTCTCTGATGTCCCATCTTTCTTCTAATTCAATGAATATGTTATCAATATAGACAGACAAATGGTTATTGAATATAATGCGTGTTTGTTTGCGTGTCCTACTCTGCGCGGTCTCAAGCAGGACGTTTATAAGGATATGTTCACTTGTACAATTACTGGCTCTCCTGTGATATCCTTCGGTCTAGTTCGGGCAACGGTTCTCAAACCGTATTTTATATACCCACTAGCGTCCTGCCCTGGCATCGCTATGGTAAAATAAGTTAAAATATACTATGAAATAAAATATAGCCTATGTTACTGGATAATGTAGCTTTCTAATGGTGAAAGAAGTATTGAAATCGGTTCAGTAGTTTCAGAGTTTATCAACAAACAAACAAATTCTTCGTCCCCATTATATAGTATAGATATAGATAGTTAAACAGGCGAGTAGAGGTCTATTGAGGTGTATTGACTAACAGCCGATTAGGATTTAACAGTCCGTTAAATTGGTTGGTGAACTCCGACCGTAGAGTGCGGTATTAGACGACGCGATTAGCCTTATGGATAGTTAATCTTACGAAGCTAGCAGTCTGGGTTCGACTCCGGGTAAGGTATGTGTTATAAGCGCGAGTATTTGTCTTAGATGTTTTCTATGTATTTATTTAAGTAAGTATTTCTCTTTTTAAGCATGTTAATCGTTCTTCAAATCGTTGTCAAATTCCAATAGTCTTAAACCGTGTACATTTGACAACCCGACCGAATTAAGAATGTTAGCAAGTGGCTCAACAATCTCGTGGTGTGACTGTATGTACAAGCCTAGGGCTTAACTTGGGACGGTCAATTTGTGTGAGATGTCCATTGATATTTTATTTTTGTAGTTATTTGTGTCATTTTGTTGATGTTTTACCACTGCCTTTACTAATACGCTGGACACGGTGTGACGTGTCACACCGCCACGCGGGAATAGTAAAATATTATTATATTATTATTATTATTTCTAACCTTAGCTTGTAGTCAGATTAAAATAACCCCAGAATGTTATTTTCATATTTATCAAGGTAATACATCTACAATTTTTATAAAGTTAAACAATAAAACATATGGTGTGTATGACGTTACGCATATATTTGTCCCAGCACGTTAAGCCTTATTTAAATTAAACAATACACATCTGTAATACGTATAATCGAGTACCATACAATCTGACGAAAACATTTTATTTATAAGTATTTTAAGTACATTTTATTTGTAAGTAGTATTTATTGTGCGATTATTAAACATAATAATAATACTAATCGATAAATTATTAGTCTTTAGCGGGCCTTATGGTCGAGTTTATCGGGTGGATACATGTGGATGAAACATTTGTCCCCTTCTGACCAGGGGCTTTACTCTGAACTTCGAAACGCCCCGTCACTTTCTTGTAAATTAGCTACGCGTCGAGAGCAAAAGGGATAGCAATAGACGAAGTTCGAATTTCGAAGTTCAGAGTAATGCCCCAGTATCGAAACGGACATCGAAAAATTATCATTCCGTTATAACAACTTCCAGACCAAATTCCTTTATCGTTTCAGCAATGAAGACAGAATTCACCCGCCACCGCTCAACTCGGACGACTAATGTCTGATTTCACCAACCACGACGATTAGAGTGTTAACAGCTGTCAAAATGTATGAACTAACAGTCGATTTACATTTAACATCGTATGTACTATTGGTACTATGGCTGCTTTTCCATCAGAGATGTGCTAAGCTGCGTAGCTAGATTGTGTTGATATCCGCCAATCAGAATCGTTTTAGGGTTCCGTACCTCAAATTAAAAAAAAAACGGAACCCTTATAGGATGTCCGTCTGTCTGTCTGTCTGTCTGTCTGTCTGTCTGTGTGTCTGTCAAGACCCTTTTTCTCAGGAACGCGTGAAGGTATCAAGTTGAAACTCATATCAAATACTTAAGCCTGCAATCCCTTGGATCAGTGAAAAAATCAAACATCTAAGTCAACGCAATCAAAAGATACGGCAGTATATGCCGCATATTGAAGGGAATCTCAAGGGAATCAAAACCTATAGGGTACTTCCCGTTGACTTAGAATCATGAAATATGGCAAGAAGCTATGTCTTATAGCACAAATATAGGAAAAAATCCGAAAACCGTTAATTTGTTGTTAGATCACATAAAAAAAAGGTCCAATATAAACTGACACTCACTAAGTACGAAAGTGCATACTTATTGCGTGACAGTTTATACTGGATTTTTTTTATTGTATTCCCGTGATTAATGAACTATTTACATGCCTACAAGTTTGTGCGGAACCCTCGGTGCGCGAGTCCGACTCGCACTTGACCGGTTTTTTTCATAGCCTAGCTTAGCTTAGCGCTGGTGGAAACGGGAAGCTTTGACCCCGCTCACCGCTTAGCTACCTCACACATCTCTGGTGGAAAGGACTGTTATAGGCTGCCTTTCCGTAGCAGCGGAGACGAGCGGTGCGGAGAAGAGCTGTGTAGGAATCGACCAATCACTTTGGTTGTAATCCATTGACTGTTTCCATTGAAGCGGAGCCGAGACGAGATGTGGATTGGAAAGGCAGCCTTAGTCAGGCCCTCAAGGTTCGCTGGGTAATAACTAGTGATGTAGTAAGAATCAAAGTTTGAGCACCTCTGTCAGCATTAAGGAATGTGACTTGTGTGATACACAACGCGTCGCGCGGCCAATTGACTCGCCTGTTACAACAAATGCCTCGGACTCTTCCTACTCGGCTGCTTATTGACGACGCGTTTAGCCTAGTTGCTAGTGACTCTGCCTACGAAGCCAGCGATCCATGGTTCGAATCCCGGTTTGGGCAAATATTTGTGTGATGAGCGCGATTATTTTTTCCTGAGTCATGGATGCTTTCTATGTATTTAAGTATGTATATCTCTATATGTTCATCATTGTCTAGTACCCATAAATACAAGCCTAGAGCATAGTTTGGGACTAGGTCAGTTTGTGTGAGATGACTCCTCTGATATTGTATATTATTGAATTTTATTTTTGTACAAAATAGATGTTTTTTGTTTCTTAGTAAAGGTCTCTACTACCGTATCACCTAATAGATATACTCATTCATTACCATAACTAGCGACACGCCCCGCTTCGCTCCAGGCACTATTATATACATAAACCTTCCGTGAAAAATGATCTAACTGATGGTGAAAACCGTACTAGTATAGTAGTTTGAAAGATCTAACATACAAAGGGACAGACGGCGGGAAGCGACTTTGTTTTATACTGTATTCACCATTATATTGAAGTAATGGCTGTCACCTTGTCGCCATATTGTAAATATTAACTCAGTATCTACGTCAATGTGAGATGCCATAATATTTACTTCTGCCTAAATACACGTGTAAGTTTATATTCGAGTGATTCAAACGGAACACTGTATGTTTGGTGTATTGGGCTTTTTACCTGAAGAACCGAAGATCATAGAAATATATTGTTTTAACTAGGATGAAATATTAAAAGCACCTAAAAAAATCCAGCCTATATACGTCCCACTGCTGGCAATGGCTCACAATGAAAGGGTTTGGGCTATAGTTCCCACGCGGGCCCAGTGCGGATTGGGAGCTTCGCACACACCGTCAAATTGCTTTGCAGGTGTGTGCAGGTTTCCTCACGATGTTTTCCTTCACCGAAAAGCTCATGGTAAAGTTACAAATTATATTTCGCACATAAATTCCGAAAAACTTAGAGGTGCAAGCCCAGGTTCGAACCCACGACCCTCTGCTTATGAGTCGGCAGGTCAAACCATTAAGCTACCAGGGCTTTTTAGCACCTACAAAGGCACCTACAAATCTAGAACTATTTAGACAGCACGAGCGCGTGCTAACGAGCCAGGAATCAATAAAGTTACTTTCTTTTCTATGAATAGAAATGTCAATTTCCTCCAACGGAGACATCTGCTCAGAATGAAGAATAGGTACTATTGACCTAATAGTCGCTATCGCTATAAAAGTCATTAGGGTTTTAGAAGAAAAATCCAAAATTCAAAATTCAAATTCAAAATTCAAAATCATCTATTTGTCCAACATAGGTTAATAACACGATGTTTAATTATATCGCTGTATCACTATGTGGTGCCCGAGGGCATACAAATGTTTATTATAAATTATAAGTTTGTACAAATGAAGCATGCTTAGGTTAGGTAATTTGCTATGAAATAAAGATAGGATATACGATATTTTAAGTCAGTGTCAAAAACTAATTATTTTCATTCAAAAATTCTGTTATCGAATAATAGGTATTTTCTATAAGGAACAGTTTTGAGTTTTTCCTAAAATCCGCGTCATTACTTTTATTTGCTAAAATGTTTTTTGGTAGTTTATTATAAATTGTGTGGGCCATTCCAAGTATACTTTTACGCAATAGGGCCGTATTACTCGGCGGTGCTTCAAATTTGTCTTTTAGACGCACACTTCTAAATCTGTTAAAGAGGTTTTGGTTATTGTTTACAAAAATGCATATTTCGTAAATGTACAGACAAGGTAACGTTAGAATTTGAAGGTGTCTAAAGTGCGATTTGCATGAATCACTTTGTTTAATACCACTAAGAGATCTAATGCATTTTTTCCGCGCCCTAAACGCATTTTCTCTATGAAATGAATTACCCCAGAAGAAAACACCATACCGTAAAATTGATGTAACATACGCGTGGTAAGCAGTGAGGACAGTTGACTGATTAGCTCTTTTTCTTAAGTTGTAGAGAGCATATGAGAATTTACTTAGTTTCTTACATATTAGGTCTATTTGGTTTTTCCACGTCAATTTATTATCTATGGTAAGCCCTAAGAATTTGGTTATATCCGTTTCATTTACTTGATATCTTTTATAAGCTATATTTAAATTTATTGAATTAACTCTTTGTTTAAATGTCATTATATGCGTTTTATCTAGATTTATTTTCAAATTATTCTTGGTTAACCATTGTATAATTTTTTCTAACGTGATGTTAAGATAAGATAAAAAGATAAAAGATATTTATTCAGTAAGTAGGCCGCACGGGCACTTTTACACGTCAAAATCTACCAGCGCTTCCCAAGAGGAGACCACTGCTGAGAAGAAGCGCCGCAAGAAACTCAACAGTTAGTCATTTTTTAAATGAAAATATAACAATGTCACTACTTATTCTAACATTATATAAAACTGTAAAAATAATATTAAATATCTGCGTAGTTTTGCAGGAAAACATGTCAGAATGACTACGAGAAAATTTATATATATATCACACAAAACAGTTTTGACATGTCTTCCTACATAAACCGTGTCCCCTAGACAAGATACAGCGTTTACATGATTTTTATGAGGTATGTACGAGTAGTAGGTAAGCTATTGAACATTAAACATTAGTTAATTTTCTGGTTTAGGCCAAGCATTTTTGTCCGTTAGATAGTCCTCGACCCTATAGTACGCCTTTGACATCAACGACTTTTTAAAGTAATTTTTAAGTGCTGGAAGGGGTAACTCTAAAACTACGTCGGGTAATTTATTATAAAAATGAATGCATTGACCTACAAATGATTTATATACTTTACGGACACGAAACTTTTTTATGGCAATTTTATTTTTATTCCTAGTATTTATATTATGTATATCAGAATTTTTAACGAAAGAGTCTAGGTTCTTAATAACATACATAATATTTTCATAAATATATTGGGATGCTACTGTTAAAATATTAATTTGTTTAAAAAGTTCTCTTAATGAATCACGGGAATTTATGTTATATATAGAGCGAATGGCCCTTTTTTGTAACACAAATATAGTTTGTATGTCAGCTGCTTTTCCCCAAACCAGAATACCGTATGACATAACACTATGAAAATTACTATGATAAACTAAGCGAGCTGTCTCAACATTGGTAAGTTGTCTAATTTTCCTAACGGCGTAAGCGGCCTTACTTAATTTGCCTGCTAGAACTGCTATATGGGGACTCCATTGCAAATTATTGTCTATAGTTATGCCTAAGAAAAGTGCCTTATCTACCATTTCTAAACACTCGCCATTAAGAAAAATACTAGAATTTACCGGTTTAACATTAGGCAAAACGAACCTAACACATTTAGTTTTCTTAGCATTGAGTAGTAAGTTGTTACTCGTAAACCAATTAAGTACTTTAACAAGCGCGGCGTTTATCCTACTGTAGTCGACGGATTTTCGGTCTACCTTGAAAATGAGTGATGTATCATCAGCAAATAGTACAATATCACAAAGTGTATCTACTATGGGTGGTAAGTCATTTATATAAACCAAAAATAAGAAAGGATCTAATATAGAGCCCTGGGGCACACCTAATTTAACTGCAGCGCCAGCAGACTGCGTATTGTTTACAACAACCGTTTGTGTTCTATCACTGAGGTAAGAAGACATAAGTCTTAGAGCATTATTTGATAGACCATAATGTTCCAATTTTAAAATAAGGGTCGCATGATTAACGCAATCAAAAGCTTTCGAAAGGTCACAAAATATTCCTACTGCATCACAAGATGTCTCCCAGATATTATATATATATTTAATAAGAACAGATGCTGCATCAGTAGTGGATCGTCCCTTGGTGAAGCCGAACTGATTACTGTTAAGCAGTTTATTTCTATTGAAGTGACCTAACATATCATTCAACATTAACTTCTCAAAGACTTTACTTAGAACTGGTAGTATAGAAATGGGGCGGAAATTCGTTAAATCACTCTTCTCGCCCGACTTAAAAAGGGGTATGACTTTACTATATTTCATTAGATTTGGAAAGACCCCCTCAGATATGCAATTATTGTAAATTAATGCTAAGTGGGGTGCAATTACCTCTATGATATGATGGATAACTTTAACTGACGTTCCCCATAAATCCTCGGTTTTTTTTAAACTCAGAGATTTAAATGCCTTTACAATAGCAACAGAATCTACTTGACTAAATTCAAAGTTTATATTACATTTACTGACATTATTACAAAGTAAAGATTGAGCGTTAATCTCAGATTCATACGTGTTAATATTTTGTCCCGAGAATATAACAGTGCTGTCATCACATCAGCAAAGAGAACCATCGGATAATCAACAGCTTTAGGTAGGTCATTTATATAGATCAAGAATAATAATGGGCCCAATACACTTCCTTGGGGTACACCATAACGAATTTCCCTGGAATTGGATGAATAAATTTCTTCTACTTTTGATTTTAGAGATAGCCTTTTTATTTGTGTTATTTGCTTTCGATTTTTCAGGTATGATAATTAAACTAAGAACATTACCGCGTATTCCGTATGCAAAAAGTTTGTCAAAAAGAACATCATGATCTACAAAGTCAAATGCTTTTGACATATCCATGTAGGTACAAAGCGCAAACTGGGATCCTTTTGTCAACGTTTGTTATGACTTTTTTAAGTAAATCAAATATGGCCATATTTATCGATTTCCTCTTACGAAACCCTTTTTGTTCCTGAGCGAAAAGGCTATGATATTCGAAATAATCATATATACTGTTATGTATAACTTTTTCAATTATTTTAGAGAAATCCAAAAGAACATACTAAATAAATCTGCTCAAGTTTCCCAAACGTTTAGTTTTAAAAGGAAAATTTTTAAACTAAGACAAACAAATACATTACACGTGTCCCAACCATTCCATTAAATAAACATAAAATAAAATTTAGTACATTAATAACGTATACCAATTAAACGGTTCGCTTTGTCAATATTAACCAGTATTTACGTCAGTGTAAGGTCATTCACAATATTTGCTTCAGTTTGATACACGTGTAAGTTGAATTGCAAGTGTAAAATAATATAAATAAAATTAAACACTCTGTATAATCGGCTTTTTTTCGAGAAATAAAGGATGATTTAGACAGAAAAGTTCCAAATTTATAAATAAATAAATTATGTAATTATATTTATACACGTCTAAGAAGCAATGCAAGTTATAAAAATCCTACTCTATCTATTATATTTTGTTATTTCTTAAAGTATTCATGTTAGTTACAGATTAGGGTTTAAACTTTTTTGGAGCACGATACCCGCCCGCGCTTCGCTCCGGGTACTATTATAGACATAAACCTTCCGTGAAAAATGATCTAACTGATGGTGAAAACCGCATCAAAATCCGTTGCATGGTTTAGGAGCAGTTGGCGGATAAATAAACAGACAGACGCGGAAAGCGACTTTATTTTATACTATGTCAGGATAAGGAAGGCTCAGCTATGTTATTCTGTTAACACATCGTCGTTCAGTTCTACTCAGTCGATGAATAGGTAGCCGGCGAATTTACGTCGTCCGTCAAGGTGGGTAAATGTCAACTGCCTGCACATTAATTTAGTCGCTGGTTTCACAGCTGGTCGTCTACCCAAATATTCCGAAATATTTTTTCCGAATATTCATTTGTCCGAATTTTCATTTTTACAAAATCTATCTATCTGTCTATCTATTTATCTGTTATGCTGGAGCTATTTATAATTAAAAACATATTTGAACTGGTATACGTTGGTTGGGTTAGGTTTGATTTATGTGCTATATCAAAAAATAAAGCCCCATTAAAAAAATTGAATTCGGAATTATGAAGATACGGGATTTCAAACAATTCGGAATTATGACTTTTCGGAGTTATGTAGTGTACCCCTCGTGTATGTATGCTAGGGGGCCAGGTCGGGTTGTAATTCCTATAATATCTACATTAGGTACAGTCCAGAAGACGCCGCAGCGCTGACTCAGCCAATGAGTCCACAATTAAATTACCATCAATTAATAAAAACATTAGAAAATACCTCCAAACAATCTATACCACAAAACCTGTCTATCTACTCGTACCAAACAAAATTAGAAGAGTCTAAATTTAAAACTTAAGGTTGTCACAGAAGAATCAAAAATGTGATGGAGGCGATTCGTATAACCACTGATAGTGTAATAAAGAGGCAGATATCGCACTAGCGCCATCTAGCGCGCAGCAAGTTATGCGCTCAAATTCTGTCAATTCATTTAGTCGCATAATAAGTTAATAACAGTGGTCGGTAAAGCGCGTCGGTACTGCGTATTCAAAAAAAATAAGAATACAAAGTTGTGTGTTTAGGAAATATAAAAACTACTTTTCAAAAGCAGACACCGGAACCGCTTACCATTAAAGGGGTTTTTGATAGGGTATTTGATAAAGTTATTCGACTAAGCGCTAACCCAATCCCAATACCCTACAATCTGTTACCCTTTTTAAACTTAATTTAACGGTTCCAAGCTGTTTTAATCTCTATGCGCAAGTGTTTTGAGTTATTTTTGCACTACCTAACAATTGAATAGCGGGTAGACAGAGATCGCCCGAATGCGCAAAAAAGAGAGAGGCGATCAATAGGGTTATAAATACCCAGCTAATGCTAAATTTTAAACTACGGAAACCCTAATGAACTTGGTAAGCTGTATGGAATGGGTTCCCCTAACGTTAAGGTAACACAAGCATTGGGTAACCACATCGATTGGGTATGTAACCAAATGATAGGGTTACCCTATCGATAGGGTTAATGAAATGAAGGGGGTTTTCCGGTTCCTGTGAAAAAGTAAAAAAACCGGTCAAGTGCAAGTCGGACTTCCGTCCGTAAGTACGTACTACAAAAAATATATATGTAGCTTTTTATGTTTTTGTTCTTTTTATGTCTTATGTACTTTATTTCCTAAATTTAACACAAATTTTCAAAGTTTTTAGTTATTTATCAGTACCTAACTGTAAGTTTTGGACACTTCATTTTATTTTTCCCGTTAAATATAAATGATAAGCTATACCTACTTCATGAATTTTCCAGATTTTTTGGTTCATAAACTTCGGAAATTAGGGTGGGGAAAGGTCATTTTTTGTACATTTTGGCTATAAATCAAAAAGTACGTCATGGAAAATAATGAAAAAATTGAAATTAAAAAGAAATTGAAATGTGCCGATTAAGCCCTTAAACCCTATTTGCTATAATCAAATCACTTTAATTTTTCAGCTCCCCATTCTAGAGCCCTTTTCAGTTATTTATTAAACTAATTTCATTTTTTTACTAAAAACAGATGCGGGCAAGCAAGTTATACTGCAAGTTAACTATGCCAAATTTCAAGTTGATAGCATCTGTAGTTGCTGAGAAAAACTGCTGTGACATACAGACGGACGGACAGACAGACAGACAACGAAGTCTCACCATAAGGGTTCCTTTTTTACCATTTTGGTACGAAACCCTAAAAAGGACGAAGGAGAGTCTTATCACACATCATCATCACACTATGCCTTATAAATTATAATCGTTTAGCATAAAATCACTCTTCATTATTATACGATGTCGGTTGATCTATAGACAATATGAGTATTTTACAAACTGGTATTATGCAAAATAAAAATTAGATAACCGTCTATGTGTCTACGTTTGTATAATATTGTTTGAGAGCTCTCAATTTTCAAGTTATTTACTACTCTGTCAAGAAAGTACCGGGAAAAGATCAATAATACACAAACTGTTTGTTAATCATCCAAATTTATTTTATCACCTTCAAAGTATGCTCCTTCAGAAACGATACACTTACGCCAACGAATAATCCAATCATCAAAACATTTTTTAAACGCTGTTTCCGGAATTGAATTCAGTTCTCGGCGCGAATTCTCCTTTATGTCTTCTACCGATTGAAAACGGGTGCCACGAAGCGCCACTCCGAAGCTTGTTGACTAGTTTGCATGTCAAACTCGTAAACCCACGTCTCGTCACCAGTAACAATGCGTTTCATGAATGTTGGGTCGGAATTAACTCGTTCTAGCATGTCCTCAGCGACTCTCATGCGATTGAGTTTTTGGAGAAAATTCAGGTCTTTTGGGACTAGCCGAGCGGTAACATGTTTCATACCCAAATGATTAGTTAAAATAGTACGGATCGACTCGTGAGATACAGAAAGTTCGGCGGCTATCTCTCTCAAAGTTGAATGAGGATTTTCAGTCGCTATTTCCTTCACTTTTGCGATGTTAACTTCAGTTGCAGACGTTGATGGCCTACCAGAGCGAGGCAAATCTTCCATCACATCTCGACCGCTTTTGAACGCTTTGTACCACTCATAAACACGTGTTTTTGATAAAGTCGAATCACCGTAAGCCTTCTGTAACATTTTCAGTGACTCCGAACACGAAATTCCATTGGCGATGCAAAATTTAAGACAAACTCTTTGTTCAATGTTTTTGTCCATTATGAAATTCGCAATACACACTAGATATGATATAACTAAAAACAGCACTGTATTTAATATAAATAACAGATGCAACTCAAACTCCGCGCCAAAATAGAAAACAGTTGTGCCAATCTAACAACAACAAAAAAAACAAAAATTTGAATTTGGAACCATAAACAAATCATCCATTCCCGATACTTTGTTGACTGAATGTATAAAAACGCAAAGAATTCGGCTCTGGCACTCGCTGGTCGCTGCCGCAACACGTTCGCTGCACTCGCTCGGCTCGTGCTTGTGGTGGTCACAATTGAACCTAAAGGAGCCTCGCTACGCTCCTCCGTTTATACAAGACTACACAGGAAAAAAACATTTTTGATGAACTTCTGTATTTACCCAATTTAGTTATCATTCTATCAAACAAGCATTAGGTAACATTATTATTCGGTATAAGATTAGAAGAAACGCAAATTATACAAAACGTCAATAAGACTTCAATTAAATGATTATTATTCTTTAATAATTATGTCGACAAATTGTTAATTATACTTAATGTTGCTAGGCGAAGAGAAATTAGGCAGAATGTTATTATATCGACCAAGGGAACACCGTACGTGACTGCCAGCACGGTCTGTCCACGCAACTAATCAAAACAAACGATTTACTTCATAGAAATAATAATTAATTAACGATTAACGTCAGTATCGAGCGAGATTCCGTCTTAATCGATCTAGCGGTGGCCCAGTACCCTCTTTGTTACGGCATAGATATTTGCATGCTTGTGCCGGCCATCACGTAATGTAGATCCAGGGCTTACAATAATAATTATTGTAAACTCTATGCAAAATAAAAACAAAATAAAATATATTATTTTTATTTTATTTTTTTCCGTGTTAAAATCACATGTAGTTTCATCCTTATTTGTTTGTGCACTTTATCGCGGGACACCTTGTATATAAGTCATGTTTATAAGTTGAGTTAGTCTTATACGTATAAGTTTACCTGAGGTTTACTGTAATTAAATTAGATTGTAACTGACTGAGAACGTGGTCATCTCTCTAGCCTCTACCACCACAGGTCCAGAAGATACCTCCTTCTGTTTATGTTCCACATTGTCAAGTCAGGCTCCCAAATCTCCTATATTTTGTGGGCCTCATGTCCACCTGCAAGAAATCTTCTGCGAGAACTGTTCGAGAGTTTGCAAGTTTGCAAGTTGTCGGTGATAGTCGTGCGTAACTAACAAATTCAACAGGTTGTAAAAAGCACCTTATTGAATTACTTTGCAAGGTGCATTTGACTCCTTCTTGAATTTATTAGTTACGCGGTATTGCTCCACCGATTAATTGTAAACTACCACTAGGTAGTTCTAGTTTCTTGCAAATTACTTGATATACCTACAGCTCTCGCAAAAGGTTTCTAGCAGGTGCATTTGCGGCTTTGATTGATTGATGGTTCTGGCTGGTCATTGCTCATGGTCTTACAATCTCAAGCTCGTAGCAGGACGTAACCGAACCTACAGCAAATATATATAGGGGAAAATCGGGATAGTTGCCCCACTTTTTGAAATCACTCTATATCTCTCAGTACAAAAAGCAAAATACTTTATTTGTACTACATCTACAAATTTATGGTAAGTAAAAAACATTATCTTTAATATTTCCAGAGTATAAGCGATTATTGCGGACTTCTAAATTTTGGGACATGACATCTATAGGGGATATTTGCCTAATCCATATAAATTACGTTTGGGATAGATGCCCCGCCGAGAAACAGGACATCTATCCCGCAAAAACTTTGATCGCATTTTGCCTTCCCATATGTAATCGCATCGCACAGAGACATGCGACACGGTCAACTTAGTGGTAGTTGGAGAGTCTTCGATAGATAAACAAAATAGCATGCGATTCATCCGCGAAACTAGAGTAGGTAATTACAATCCTTCGAGAAGTCGGATAAAACTCTTATATTACCCGACTGCCCGAGAGAGTTAGTGGCATACTCTAGTTGCTTCGCAGATTGTAATACCCTCTACATCAGAACATGAGAACACTGTTGCTTGTCGCAGGTTAGGAGTTAAGATGATAGCAATCTAGAGTCTGCATAAAGTCCAATCCTCACTATCTGAAGAATGTACCAAAAAGCAGGACACAACTCTTGGTCATCGTTTTGAAGCGCGCCATATTATTTGTTTACTGCTATACTCTGTTCTTGGTATTGAATAAATTTACGGCAAAGAGTAGCGCGTTGTAATTTAGGTGCCCTCTCGGGTGAAATGTCCATGGGCTTCAGGGCAGAGCCACTTAACATAAGGTGGCCTTTGTGATCAGTTAATTTCTTTATTTAAAAAAATATAACATGGCACTGAAGGCATGAACCAGCTGTGATTGTAGCCGTACGCGTACACCAAACCCGCTATCAGCCGACAGACTCGTCCTATCGATCCAAGCGTAGGATAAAGAAAGAAAAGCGTGTACAGGCATGCGAATAGGGATGATTTCTTTGTCGATCAGGTAGATTATCAAAAAGTATTGGACACGTATTTTTTCTTTTTTCACAAAATCATAAAATTACAAAGATATATTGAGTTGAAATGTTGCATGACGTCACGTCTTGGTACAATTTTTACACAAAGTAATGTCACGAGCTCCCACTCCCGAACTTTGACGCGCTTTATCTTTGTAATTTTTTGTTTGATTGACAAAAGAAGTGTCCAATATTTTTTGATAATCTTACTGACGGAATAAATTGAATTTCGTTTTCTTTATCCAGTCATCATCTCTCATTCTTTCTTTCGTCGTCCGAGCATAGTTCGTCCGATAGCGGATTTGGTGTATTTCAGCCGTTACATCTGTACCTACCCCGAGCACGAACTTTTACCTTCTATCGAATACCTATTCGATGTGACGCACATGTAACATTAACGTAGTGTCATCGAGAAAATATGTATGACGATTGGAACAGCATGCACCCTCGTGCTCGTAATTAGTACTAACATTTCCTGGCACGAACTTCGAAGTTGACAATTTGAATCGTCATCGAGTAGTAAAGGTGGAGTAAACGTAAATTAATGTAAATTGGAAATATATCTAGCTTTGTAATGCCCTCTTGGTCACTGAAAATGAAGGCCTCCAGTTTTTTCCACAAGGAAGTTACAGGGGGGTCGAAAATGGCCCGAATGGCTTCGGGAAAAGGATGGTATTGCCGTGCCTTTTTTTGCTCGACTTGGCCCCAGATTAATGTATGTATGGAAACGTGAGTCTGTTGTAGGTACAGCTTTGACATACGGTGCGTTTTCGAATAGTAAAGGCGATTCGAAAACGTGACGTAGATTGAAATGTTCGTGCTCGGGTCTTTGGGCGTCTTGCCAGGCTTGCAGAATATGACCACCTGGCGTAAGTTATCTGTCTGTTCAGTCAAAACATGATGCATTTATAGATTTAAAAGTCATAGGCGCTTTCATAAACGACTATAGTTTATTATGTATACGTTTTGAACATACATTAATCGATATACCTCTATTAAGGCGTCAGCCGAATGTATTCCGAAAGAATGCTTCAAGAACCACGGAATCTTGTGTGATCTAGGATTCAAAAATAATGCTGTACAACTTAGAGACTCATGTTTTAATATTCAAGAACAAACACAAACACGAAGGACAGCTTTTTATTTTCATTGATTTTCTCTGGGGGGGGGACCCCCTCACGTGTACTGTGCCTAATGTCCAATACGAGTAAGATCCATAATATTTGATGTATCTCATACGTGACGACCGGCACAATTACAAAACAATTAATTAAAGATCATGACAAGACCTTAAGATCTCGAATCACTCCGGAAAAAAAACAATCTAGTTGCCAACCAGCTCAATAAAAAAACCATTTGGACTGGCCTTCCAAGATACAGGCTTTTGCCTAGTTTGGAGATCAGGGTTTAACAATTAACTGTACAATTATTATATGCAACCACTTACATGTACTTAATCTAAACTATCGTCGATTGTACAATCCCTCTTACTTCGAATAAATTATTTTATTTATATTTATTTATTATTATTATTTAAACTAGCTTAATGACATACATTACTCGCTAAGTATGTAACCAAATACATTATTCGATAAGTTATCATAGTTAACCACTAATGGATACACCGCGACTAACAGGCGCCCTAAATATTAGTAAACTAATTATTGTCATTTTTGCACGTACGTCTTTAGACGTTGTACAACTGTTAATTAATCGGCCATTCATGGCATAGGCGTCAAAATACCGGACAATTTAAATTAATTCTCTGTTAAACAGTTTGTGAGTAGGTATCCTTATTAATAAACTTTTTCTTTTTATCATGAATGGGTTTGCGTTTGACCTCAGTCTCACCTGATGTTAAGTGACGACGAGGTCGAAGATGGCACACGCTTACCCAGAAAATACCTATTCACTCTTGCCTTGAAAACACCAAGGTTATAGGATAACTAGACTTTACTAGCGTTTTCGAGAAGGATTCCTCAGTTAAACCTTTGGGTTAGTCGATTTTTTTGTATGAAGTTTTCGGGAACTAAATACACGGAGTGTATTAAAGACTATTCTAAGCACTCTGAGGACTCTTTTTAAGGGTTCCGTAGTCAAACCCTTATAGTTTCGCTATGTCCGTCCGTCTGTCTGTCACACTCACTTTGTTTCTCAGAAATTATAAGCTTCACAAAGTTGAAGTTGTGTATACGTATTGAAAGTCGCGAAAAAGTCGCGAAAGCCGCGAAAAAAATTTGGACCTATGATTACAACATCAATAAAAAAAACAAATGAATGCAATAAATATATTGAGTATAAAACATTATAATTTAAATCAAGGTAGGAATACAGCATCATGATATAATTCAGGGCTGCCGAATTATATATTCTTTCGTACTGGTTATTGGCTTTTTATAATATATATCACTTATTGGGTCACGCAATTTCGCTGAGGTGGGCTCCATTTTCCATATCTTAGGGCAGCACGCCTTGCGTTGAAGATGTAGGGTCCAACTTCCCTTCGAGTAATGCATGTAGGCAAACGCCTCACGGTTCTCTACTAAATGTGTTATCTCCACTGTGTACCCATAGTCCCTGTACTGCATGGCATACGAGACGGCACCTCCTTTCTGATCTGGAGGCAGATTGTTAAACTGACTTTCCTCTTGCGATCCCGACACATGACGAAGACGCAGGAAGCCGTTGCCCAAAGGTGTCACAATCCACGAACAGCCACTAAAGTCAGCAGTGAAGACGTACTTGGGCTGGTCTGCTGTCGGGTGTTCAGGAATGTTTATATACTGGTAAGGTTCTACCTTGGTAACGCTTTGGTTAAGCCAGTACGCTTTCTCCCCTGACGGGTCAACTTGAAGCGCGTACAAATACCTTTTAGCTCTTATCTCGACCATCTTGAATCTAGCTTCTCCCCCTAGTATGGGCTTTGTTACTAGTCCGGACGTGAACGGTCGTTTCTTGAAGTTGTCAGTTGAAAGCGCCTCACGCAGAGACAGGGTACTCCATCTGCCGGTTTCTATTCGGTCGACACTATGACAGACGTCTATGTTAGCTGCGTTTGGCAGATCGGTGTCAGCTCCTACGTCTAGCTTGTTATCTTTCAGCCGCGGTAACGAGCTCACTGTCGCACCGAGCTGCACAAGTGCCAATGTCACCACGAGGACGAGGTAGAGGCCCATGGTTAAGGCAAATTTAGACTGTAACTAGTAACATATCTGCTAGTCCTTATATACCGTCATGATGACTCGTCTGTATTCCCAATTTGGTGTTGGGGAATCCCACAAGAGTACTAGTAATTTTTTAAATTGTTCCAATTGTATTTGACCTCTTGAGCGCCGAAGTCTGATATATAACACACCATACCATAGCTAATGTCAACCATCCTCAAATACACTTAGGTCTATTTTATGCTGTCAAATATGTCGACTATAGCCGTCAGTGGCGTTCAAACGGTTAATAATTTTATTGCCTTATTTACGTCACGTTGTTGTTAGGGGAGACCGGGGACAATTGGTCAATTTTTTGCAAAATCTCTTTTTACTATGAAAGTAACGAGATATCGCCAATTAAACACGTTAGTTCAGTTGATCCCGTTACGAACCAAATGTTTAACGTCATCTATTACTTACTTGTATAGCATATCTTACAAGTACACAAATAAAAAAAGTTATTTTATGCAGCTTTAAGTAAGTATTTGAAACAATAATATTTAAAAAAAAATTAAGTAGGAATAAAAGTTCATTTTTCAAAATCGTTCGTTTCCTAGAGTAAAACCGCTTTGAATTATTAATTATTATAATATTAATTATTATAAGGGTAGGTTGAACCACCGGGGCGATTGAACCGGTTCAATCGCCCCCGCAACAAGTGGACCAATCGCCCCGAAAGACCTTATAACTAAAATATTTTTTTAGGTACTCGCGCATTTAGACAGCGTTGCGACCGTTACTTTTATATCAACATAAGCTTAAAAGTCAAAAGAAATCAACAAAACACAGAAAAAAACGAATACACTGTTACTTAGCATAAAAATTGCCATATCATACGGGCGTAATATTTACCTTAAGCGTCCAAAAACTTCACCGCCCTCTCGTATGCGTCCGCGCTGATCTGTGCCCACGGCTGACTGACAGTTACTTTGCGCGCTTTGTAGGAGCGTGATGAAGGTACGCACACATTGTAACTTATTTGGTTTTTGAGAAATAGCGTTGCCCCGCTGTTCAAATGTCCCCGGTCTTCCCGGCCTATTGTATATCAATCCGTCCGAACATTTAGTAATTGAACTTTAGATTATCTGAAAAAATATGATAACGCAAAGCTGCTTTAAGCATTCTATACCAGTCAACTGTAGATTGACTAAGATTAAAATGAAACGTAAGGAGTGGAAAGGTAATATTTTGACGTTATTTTTTTTTTTATAATTATGGATTACCAACAGAGAATACAATGGTTTTGTGTTGATAAATGGGTAGGTATACATGTTAAATTTTTAGGGCTAATTGTTTCCCTAATTATAGGTAACCTCAGCATGTGTAGTGTACCTACGTCAACTTAGGTATACATTTACTGCCGCACTCAGAGACGTCAATTAATTTTTAAGTTTCATTAAAGTTGCTGCGTCTTATTCTATTGCTATAGCAAAGAAAGTGACAGCTGCTACTTTAATGAGACTTAAGACTTAATTGACGTCTCTGAGTGCGGCCGATAGTTACATATTCTAATTAAGTTATTATTCCAAAAATAAACATAGTGGGTACATTGGACAAAGCGAAGGACAAGGCGGAGAACAAAGCGGAGAATCGTCAGCAAATGGGTAAAATAATTCTCCTAAAAGTGTGTAAAGTGTGTTATACTAAAATAAAGAATTTTAACTACTCAGATTACAGAAATAAACAATTTACAGAAATAACAGAGGCAGATCCAAAAGGAGATAGCGGGATGACCTAGACGATTTGCGAGGGATTGACTATTTGACTGGTGGTCATATCAGCAACTTTTATTGAAACGTCAAAACGATCCGGTATATTATGGAGTTAGCATGAAAATAGTAAAATGTGACGTCACAATTTTCAGTGTTCCTTTATAAAGTTTTTGTTGAATTAAAAATCGTTAAAAATTCCAAAAATAAACGATAGCTAGGTTTTTCCGTGTTATTTTCTAAAGCTTAAATTAGTGGTAGTGTAAAAATAATTTATTTTGACATTAGTCAAATAACCAATTGACAGGAGCGCGCGTTCTGGAGACAAAGAGGATTACCTTTGCCCAGCAGTGAATGCCAAAGATAAAGTTCAAAGTTCAATATAAAGTGCACGTTGGTTCATATAAATCGTACCGTATTCGGTTACTGTACGGTAAGATTTATATGGAAGTGGCGTGCGGTATACGGGAAAAAGATCGCCGCCTGAACGTCGGCTGATCGTCTGATGTTGTTGGTATAATTGTAATCTTCAGATCGTAGCCTTGAGATTGCAAGGGTGAATTTCAAGGCGTTTCAACCGCCGTCATTAGTGTCACCAAATATATTGACGAAATCAATGACACCACCAGCAACTCCTGATGTAAACAGAAGCAGAACCGGGGATGTAGTTTCTATCAGCATCAGAAGTTGCTGTAGTGTCATTGATTTCGCCAATATATTTGGTGACACTAATGACGGCGGTTGAAACGCCCTGAAATTCACCCGCAAATGTATGTGTGTCTGTCTCCAGGCCGTTAAAAATCTTTTAAACATGTCTAACAATTAAGGGATATGGGAAGACAGTCCTCCCCAGAGAGCGATCTCTCAGCCTGGCGGGGTGGTCGCCCTGGTCATACCAGGACAAACGGATCCCTCACGGCTGTCGTGATGCAGTGATGAATGGTTTAATGATTATTGACAAGAAATTGGGATTAATTTGCAGAAAAGATTTGTTAGGGCTAGTCAATGTGCAGTGTGCGGAGGTTAGTCGACTGCAGAAATAAGGTCAAGCGCGAGTCGGACTCACACACGGAGGGTTCCGTAGCATCGTACAAGATTTTATACTTTAATTTAATTTTTATTATTAATTGTTATAGTGGATTTTATCTGTTAGAAAGCAAGCTGAAGACAGGGCGCTATGGCGCTCATTTGGGGGAGGCCTATGTCCAGCGGTGGACTAGTGTAGGCTGATGATGATGATGATGATCTGTTAGAAAGAGAAGGCAATTTTATCATCATCGCAGATAGGAGTTGAATTCCACTTGTAGGTGTATAGGATAATTGAACGCAATACGATTCCTAAAATGATTCCGAAAAGCGAAACATAATAGCCCTTTCCATAAAAGAAGCCCCAAATACTAATGCCCTTACTAATAAACGTTGAGTAACCGCTGAGTAGTTATACCATGCTTTGTCCTTATCTGTCGAATTCAAATGTCACAATGACAGATAAGGACAAAGCATGGTATAACTACTCAGCGGTTACTCAACGTTTATTAGTAAGGGCATAAATATAAAACTATTATGGCATTAATTTATTTCTTGATTATTTTAAATGAAACACTTCAATGTTCGCTAAGTGGCAAGAGCGAACTGTCAAACAGTCAAAAACATCCACAACACCCGCTGCGCCCGCGCATCCATACAAAAGAGTCATACCTACACGAAATTAAAAAAAGTCAAATCAAGTCGATAGTAATGCACATGTCATCAAGTGATGGATGATTAATGATAGCTTTTTTGTCATTGACAGGTACAGGTAACTGTCAATGTGGTACAAGTGAGAAGATTGGGGAGTTTTTAAAACGCTGTAAGCTTTGTCATGATTTTTGTCGGGAGTTTTTATCTAGTAGCAGCAGGACCATTCTCTAGGTTTCGCCCGCGGCTCCGTCCGCATTAAAGTCCTTTGCTTTTTCCTCGGAAACTATTTTTTTTTTTCGGATTAAAAGGTGTCAATCCAGGATAAGGACTGTGTCAAATTTCATCTAAATACCTACCTACGTTTAGCCGTTTAGGCGTGATTGTAACTCAAACATCTATACAAATTTATACATTATAATATTAATTATAGCTTTCCGCCCGCGACTTCGCTTGCGTTAAGTTAAAATATAGCTTATGTCCACCCTAAAAGTTCATTCTAAATGTTGATGAAAGAAGTTTTGAAATCGGTCCAGTAGTTTTTGAGTT
The DNA here is from genome assembly GCA_963241965.1 of Tortrix viridana. Taxonomy (NCBI): domain Eukaryota; kingdom Metazoa; phylum Arthropoda; class Insecta; order Lepidoptera; family Tortricidae; genus Tortrix; species Tortrix viridana. The sequence goes on along the minus strand of OY725179.1, from coordinate 749,736 downwards.
GAATCGTTGCAAACATACAAAAATACAAATCTTTCCTCTTTATAATATTAGTGTAGATAATGTTCAAATTAGTTATTTATTATGTCCTACTAATGTACGATTTCAATCGCTTCAGCGTGTAACTTGTCCCTCTAACCATTGACAATATCCCCTGAATGGATTTAACGTCGCCGATTTATTTGTGGCTGCTGATGACGCTGGCAGCCGTGAAATCATTGACTGATCCGATGATTATGTTTACTGATATGCAGAGATTGATGACTACAAAAAAAAAAAGTTTTAACCCCTCGTATGCGGGAGGTGAATAAAATACCAAATTCTATTCTCTTCAGCCATGTGATTCTGTTAAACGTCGGCCCTTCACATCGCCCGACGAGAATTAAACCCCTTCTAGACGGTCGGGTGGTTGGGCCAACCAAGAGGGATGCAGCTATTTGTAGGAACGAGATGTAAATATTACTATCTCATTCTGACAGATAGCTGCGTCCTTCTCGGTTGGCCCAACCACCCGACCGTCTAGAAGGGGTTTGAACCGGTACATTTACGTCGTCCGTCAAAATATGTAGGTAATGACATTTGGCTGCCTGCATTTTCATTTAGTCGCTGGTTTCACCTATGAAGCCTATAGCTCATGGCCCAATGAATTTTCACCAAACTTGGCTAAAAACACTTTCCAACGAAAAAAAACTAAATCAAAATCGGTCCACTGATTTGAGAGCTACGAGGCCACAGACAGATACCTACACAAATACACTACTTAATATTGTCTTGTCAATCAATGTATGAGCAAATGCAAAAACAATTAACCAATATTAGTTTATAAGTTCAGCTTGAGCAACAAAATGTATTTAATCCAGTAGTGGAAACTGTTTTGGCCAATGTGTTTATTACTGTGTATTAACTATATTATATGTATTATTAATTGCTGTTTGTTTCCCTTGATAAATAAATAAATACACAGATAAATACACAAATCCAGACACTACATTTATAAAACCCGTCTTCTTTCGTTGGGAGTAAAAAAAGAACGAGGAAGAAATGACCCTGAAAACAGACTGTTGTTAATTTTAATGGTTTTATTTGAGAACGCAGTATAATATTCTAATTCCATTGAAAACTCCGAAATTGGCAAATATTGATTTAAACGTTTACATTAAGATACATAAATTACATTAACAATATAATAACTATCGCACTACAGGCCGTGTCGAATCGCCGTGAAACCAAATACACGTGTAAGTCAATCAACTTTCAAGGTAAGTATTTCCGATATTTTGACGTTACAATAAAAAAAACTATATTTAACAACGGACTGTCTCTTTTTTAATTGAGCTAAGTACCTACAGGATCCAAACATAATAAATAATACAATAATAATAAATATCAGGGGACAATCTCACGCACAAATTGACCTAGTCCCAAACTAAGCTCTAGGCTTGCACTATGGGTACTAGGCAACGATATACATACATACCTACATACCTACTTATATAGAGAAATACATACTTAAATATATAGAAAACATCCATGACTCAGGAACAAATAATAATATCAATAATAATAATAATTATAATATCTGATAGCTAAACTCATTGTAAACGTCACCAATCATAATTATTTATACTATTGAGAAAATAATTTTGATCAAAATCCAAACAAGTTTTAAATTGGCAATCAAAATTGACAATAAGAAAACTCCATACAAAATTACACAAAACTCAATTCGTACAATTCTAACGCGAATTACAATATATCGTAGTTATTATAAATAAAAAATCTTTCAATAGTGTTTTTAATACTGTAATGTCTGCAGGTAAGCGGGAGAGAAATAATACACGTCCTTCCAGTCAGCCGGTATAATCGAGACTAATCGTATCTACCTACATTACAACTCCTCCACACTAATTATAAGTATAACTAAATTAACTAAAACTAAAACACCTCTTCTTAGAACCAAGCTAACACACAGTTAAACATAATAAGGTATGTTTCGTTAAGCCTACTCTTTTACATTTTATTCTTAAGCCTACATTGCCTGATTGGGCGGGTCTTAACCATCGGCGGGGACACGCTCGGCAAGGCGTCTTGAAATAACGGCGACGCGGGCGAAGAGGACGCGCCGCTGGAAGCCGGCCCCGTGGCCGCAGCTGCCGGCGACGTCGGCGCTCCCACCGGCCGCACGTCCCGGGCCTCTTCCGGTAACAACGCCAGTGACTTTCTGGGACTTTCCGGGACTGGTTTGGTCAGAGAATTTGCGCCTGGTGCCTTATCCATATCCGACAATGGATAACAGAGAGATCGCCTACCAGATTGACGCTTTAATTGTTCGATGTGCCTATGAACAACTTGGCCTTCCGTCCCCTTAACCCTATAGTCACTCGATCCTACCCGCTCTAATACCTGCCCCGGGGCCCATTTTTCCCCTTTCAAGTACTGTCTGTACCAAACACTTTCATCGACGTTTAACTCCCTATTTCCTCCTCCTGCTAAATTTTTCTGTCGAATCTGAGCTCTGCGAACACTAGCTTCCCTATCTGGTTTTAGGACATCCAGCTTGGTACGTAGATGTCTTCCTAACAATAACGCGGCCGGACTTTCCTTCGTTGTCGAGTGAGCGGTATTCCTATAATGGAGCAAATAAGTACATAGTGATCTGCCTATATCTCGTCCCTCATGAGCGGCTTTTTTTATAACTCTTTTGAGTGACTTCACGGCGTTTTCGGCCAGTCCATTGGAGGCTGGGTGATACGGTGCCGTGAAAACGTGTTCTATTCCATTACTTTTATTGAATTCGCCCAACTGACTACCCGTGAAAGGCGGCCCATTATCAGTAACAATTTGTTTGGGTATGCCCCATCTACTATATAGTTCACACATCTTTTCTATAACGGCCCCCGCTGTGGTGCTAGACATATAAAAAACTTCCACCCACTTTGACATTGCATCAACTACCACTAAGTATATTTTCCCCAAAATGGGACCCATAAAGTCGTAATGGACCCTAGTCCACGGCCGGTTGGCAAAGGGCCACATACTCGGCGCCTGTTTCGGTGGCGCGTCCGCCTGCACCGCGCACGTGTCGCACTCCCGGCACATCCGCTCCACCGCCTCATCTACGCCGGCCCACCATACATAGCTGCGCGCGAGTGCCTTCGACTTCACTATCCCCATATGAGGCTCATGCAACATACATAATACCCTATTTTTACATTTATCCGGAACCACCAACCTATGGCCCCACATCACGCAACCTAATTCTTCATATATTTCGTCTTTCCTATTAAAATACGGCTGTAACCCTAAAATATCACATTCCGGTGGCCACCCGTCCCTTATATAACTTAAAACCTTAGAAAGTATAGGGTCCCGCGTCGTCTCTTTACTAATTTCACTATAATTCAATAATAATGCTTGATCAGCAAAATGAAGATAAGTCTGCTCGGGCATCGCCTGACTCATTTGTTTACAATCAACCGGTAAACGCGACAGCCCGTCCGCCCCGTTCTCATCGGTCTTGACGTACTCGATTTTAAAGGTATACGCTGATAAAATTAGGGCCCACCTTTGCATACGACTAGCTACCATCGCAGGTATTCCCGTGTGTGGGCCGAAAATTGAGACTAAGGGTTTGTGGTCAGTCCTAAGTGTAAAATGCCGGCCATACAAATATTGGTGAAATTTATTCACAGAAAATATTATCGCTAAGGCTTCGCGGTGGATCTGTGAGTAGTTTCTTTCCGCGTCATTCAAGGAACGCGATACGTAGGCTACTGGTCGCTCCCCGCGCCCGTCCGGGAGTGGTTGACTCAAAACCCCCCCGACCCCCTTCGGGCTGGCGTCACAAGTAAGAATCAAGGGACGATCCTGATCATAATGGGCTAATACCTCTGTACTAGTTAGAATTTTTTTTATTTGGTTAAACGCCCGCTCACATTCACTCGACCAATGCCAACTCCTGTGCTTCTTAAGTAGCTCGTATAACGGTGCTAATACACTACTCATCTGTCTCACAAATTTCGCATAGAAATTTACTATGCCCAAAAAAGATCGCAATTCCGAGACATTGCTCGGCCTAGGGACTTGTGTAATGGCTTCTACTTTCCGAGGGTCCGTCCGTACTCCATCTCTGCTCAACACGTAGCCTAAGTACTCTACCTCACTAACCAGGAAAACGCATTTACTCTCTTTTAGCTTCAGACCGCTCTGTTGCAATCTCCTAAGAACCGCTTCTAAGGCTAGTAAATGCTCCGACATGTCCTTACCCCCTATAATAATGTCGTCCAAGAATACCTCCACATTAGCAACCCCTCTCACCAAATTACACATGATCCTCTGAAACACCCCGGCACTCGACGCGAGGCCGTAAACTAACCTATTATACTGGTATAGACCCCGGTGCGTGTTTATAACTGTATACTTTTTACTATCATCTAGCTCAATTTGATTATAGGCCTGGGATAAGTCTATTTTCGAGAAGTAGCGAGCACCCCTTAGGCGAACAATTAAATCGTCAATCTTAGGCAAGGGATAACGATCAATCAACAAGTTCGGATTAACCGTTGCCTTGTAGTCGGCACAAATCCTTAAAGAACCATCCTTCTTATTTACCGGTACTAACGGGGAGGCCCAGTCCGAGCAGTCGACGGGCTCGATGACGCCGTCGCGCAGCATCGCGTCTAGCTCGGCGTCAACGCGCTCGAGCAGCGCGTACGGCAGAGGTCGCGCGCGGTGGAAAACAGGCACGGCGCCCGGCCTTAGCCGCAACGTCGCCTTGCCGCCCGTGTACCGCCCCAATCTTCCATCGAATATTTCCTTATACCTATCACATAATAATTTAATATTAGCGTTTAAACAGTTTCCCGCCTCAGTTATTACATGACAGTCAGCAAAACTGGGAATGTTTATGTTTAGTTCGGTTAACCACTGCCGACCTATTAATGAGGTGGTTCCCCCCTCAACTACAAGTAGCTCTAATTGTTTATTGACACCCTTATAACACACCTTTGGTTTAATTAACCCTAGCGGTTTAAGAGTAGAACCGTCATAAAACCGTAAACATATGTCGGAATTCTCTAAAACAAGATGGTTGAAAAACTTGTAATATACCTTACTACTCACACATGACACTGCTGTACCCGTGTCTATTTCCATATTAACCAACTGACCTTCAATATAAATATGTAGACTAACCGGTTTGTAATCACTCAGGCATAGATGGTGAAAATCCTCCTCTTGCAGATCATCTTCCTCCTCTTCACTGACTCCTTCTATTGCTTCGCCGAAGTTCACCCTTGCCCGGCGCGTCCATGGATGGTCTATACCCAGCTCCGGGCATACGCGCCGCAGATGCCCGACGCTCCTACATTTGCTGCACTCGTACTCTCTGAACCGGCATCTGTCGTAGTCGTGAGTCGTGGCACCGCACCCCCTGCAACTATTTGCATTCGCGTAGCTTCCCCGCGCCGTCCCGCCGCTCGCGCCGCGCACCCCGCGCCTGGCTCCGCGCCCGCCACGACCTGCCGCCGCCGCCCGGTGACCTCCTCGCATCGCCGTCATCGTAAACACTCCCGTCGTTCCTGCCGTAGTATCCGCGGTCCCGGTCGTTCCCGCCCCCGCTTCTACAGCTGCCGAGTCTCGTTCCGCTGCCTCCAAGGCGCTAGCAAGCTTTACTGCGTTCGTGTAGCTTAACGTATCGTCCTCAGCAAAAAGCCTTTGCCGAATTATATCGCTCTTTAAACCGCAGACAAACTGATCCCGTAGATTGTCACTCAGACTATCTCCAAATTTACAATAGCGGGCTAGCTTGTTCAATTCTGCTATATAGGCAGAAATAGTTTCGTCCGCTGACTGCCTCCTTTGTCGGAAGCGAAAACGTTCCGCTAATATCGATGGCGCCGGTTGCAAGTGATTACGTAACAACTCCACCGCGTCGTTATATGCTAAGGAGGATGGCTTTTTGGGGCTCGACAAGTTCACCAATAGTTCATAAGCCTCATCCCCCATGACCGCAATCAACGTCGGTAATTTTAACTCCGGTTTCACACTATTAACGGTGAAATACATTTCTAACCTATCAACGTACGACGACCACGCACCGGTTTTGACATCAAATACGCTCACTTTGCCTATCGACATTGTTACGAACTCCACTAGGTACCGCTTATACTGCTCAATGTCCACATCAGCACACGCAATAGTTCGCAATTAATCCTCGTTAGCCACTGTAATGTCTGCAGGTAAGCGGGAGAGAAATAATACACGTCCTTCCAGTCAGCCGGTATAATCGAGACTAATCGTATCTACCTACATTACAAATACAATGTACCAATATTTATATAAAGCAGTTGTCAAAAGTAATCAAGGCAATTTGTCTGTCTGTTTGATGATTTAGATGCATATAACTAGCCAGATGCGTCACTGAGAGCTGATGTAACTTAAGTTCGTAAATGATCATTGTTGATACTTAAATCATTTTGCAGAGTAGGGTTTAAAAAAAGATTTTTTATCTCCTGCCCAAGAAGGAGGAACAGTAACCGTACTGTATTTTCTAATTAAAAAGTTACAGGTTCTATTTTTAATTTATTAAATTTAAAAAACAGTTGAAAAATATATCGAGGGTTGCGAGGTAGGTGAAACCCGATAAGTTCAGATAATGAACCATTCAAAATTGAAGCTTCTTAAACGCCTTCGAAATTCAAGATTCGAAAACGAATTATATTTGCCTTCAAAAATGCCCATAGATAGTAAAATACCCTTGATGACAAACTTTAACATGAAATCTTTACTTTTAGTGTGTGATATTTAAAGTTTTTAGTATATTGAGAAAAACATAGTCTAGTGTGGAGGTCATGGGTAATCCACTATGTAAAACCGTCTTGCCAAATAAAACATACAATTGTGTCAAAACATAGATTTTAATTTAATATAAATGTAATAAAATTTCGACCAAAAAAATATTAGTACATTCAATATTAGACGATGCGAAGAGCACCCAGCGATTACAAAGGTCGAATTGACAAAGTCTACTGCTGTAGACTGACGAATAACACATTGGAGCAGACTAACCTAAAGAAAAAAAATGATTTGTCACTCCAGAACAATGATAACAACCGCACGTATTTGATAAGTGATAAAATCCGCATCAAATCATTGGGAATTTCGTAATTTGATAAATGATAACAATATCCATATCAGCCGTGTCACAACACGACACGACATTAATCTTGTGGGTTATTCTGTATGACGGCAAAAAAATCACTTAGCCATATTTTTGCCTTACTATTCTTCAATATACTAGGTTACAACTTTTTTATTTAGTTTGTCTCTGTCCCACTGCTGAGTACAGGCCTTCCCTCTCATTCCACGCCACTCGCCCCAAAACACGGGCTTACCATCATATGCTAAACAACATTTTGCAAACCGATTCATTTCACAAACAAACATATCATTTGGTAACCACCTTTTTTCTGAAACTGTAAATATTTCATGATTTTTATAAAACTAACCTAATCCTATAGATTAACCTATAGGGTTCTACACGATGGTCCTGAAATAAATCCTGAAACATTTAGAGTTTGCCATATTTGCCATATGATTTGTTTGTGAAATGATGTTTAGCAAGTGGTTGGATACCGAAACGCGTCCAAGTCATCCCGCCATCTCCTTTTTGTGAAATGACTAATAAAGAGAAAAGTCAAAACCCACTTGCAATTAAGAGAATGATTATTATTCTCCACTGTGGCGATTCTTTTCCATACACCTACCTATATATAGATTTGTCGTTCCTACGCATGTACGAAACCCAACTCTGAATGATTTACCTGTACGCGTAGAGCTTGTCGACTGCCTTATATTCGTTTTAATTTTTCGGTATAGAATAACATTACTAACGATAAGTTATCTCGTTGCAATCGTCATGTGTTGAAGGACGTATTTGTCAATGTTTTGTGTTGTAGTTGATATAAGTGGGTACTTATAAAAGTTTTTTATTTGTAAATAAAACTTTATAAGCAAAAAAACCGGTCAAATGCGAGTGGGACTCGTAAACCGATGGTTCCGTATTTAAGTCCATACTTCAAAAATATACCTTCTTATGTACTTTCATTGTATGCAATGCATTGACTTGCCAAAATTTTAGTACAGATCTTTAAAGATTTGTCAATTTCTCGAAAACTATAAATTTTTAACACTTCGTCTTATTTTTTTCGTAAAATATAAGTAATTATCTATAAGTTAGGAATTTTTCAGATGTTTCGATTAATAAATATCGGAGATAAGGGGGGAACGGTACATTTTTTGAAAATGTTTGGTTATAAATCAAAAAGTACGTCATAGTTTTGAAATGTGCAGCTATGTTATTCTGTTAACGCATCGTCATTCAGTTCTACTCAGTCGATGAATAGCCGCACTGAGAAAACTGTTCATCAATAATTTAGGTGAATTCACGTAAAGTAGAGAGCATACTGATATCACCAAAAAGTACGATGAAACTACTATCGCGGCTGCTCACGATATAATATGATGAACTGTTACTACGCTTTTAGTAGGAAGCAGACACAATTTCACGGTGAAAGTCATCGAACCGTTGTGGGAAGGCCTCATGTGACCATGTAACAGTCATCATATTTTAGTATGCTTTCCTCATAGTTTTACTTGATTTCCTCTTACTTCAAATATGTCCTTTTATTTCTTCCTACTGTTTTTAAATGCCGTCATCGTATTTTTGTATGAATTCTTACAATATAACGTTTTGTCGTTTAATTTCAGTAATATCCTATTATTTACTCCTACTACTTATAAAGGCTTTCCTGATATTTTTGTATGCTTGCCTAGTACTGTTTATGTGCTTTCCTCATATTTTCGTCATTTTCCTATAACTTCTTCCTACTATTTATCTATGCTTTCCTCATATTCCAGTACCTTTTCCCGTTACTGTTATTTTCCTATTAGCTCTTCATACTATTTATCTACGCTTTCCTTATATTTTTGTATTCTTTCTTGTTATTTTTTCCCACTATTTATCTATTCTTTCCTATTATTTTAAAAGCGCCCAGTGCGTCCAGTGGTCTCCTCGTCACTGTGATTGTGTTTTTAAAGTATTAAACTATTTTATTAAAATCGAATATCGAACACCACTTACATTCTATGTAATGAAGCTTGGTATTTATTACATTTCCTCATTTTAACTTAACGGGAAAAAGTTTCCGTTAAGTTAAAATAGGGAAAAGTAATGAATACAAAGCTTCGTTAGATAGAATTTAGGTTGTATTCGATATTCGCTTCTAATAAAATAGTTTAGTTCAATAGAAAACATACCTAATTACAGTAACGAGGATGCGACTGGATGTACTGCGCCCTTATAGAATAATAGGTAAGGATAGATAAATTGTGGGAAAAAATAACAAAAAAGAATAGAAAAGTATAAGGAAAGCGTAGATAAATAGTAGGAAGAGCATACAAAACACATACATGTAAAAGAATACTTTTGGTGAATATTATAATATTCACCATTAATTACTAACAGAAATCAGGAATAATCAAAAAGATCACAATAAACCAGATCTGAATTGAGGAGACAGTTGTAAAAGGAAAAAGAAAATTGTTAACAAAAAGTTTTATTAACGAAAATTAATCATAATTTAAACTAAATATAGGCATACCTATATAACAAATATATTATTTTACACAAGCGACGTGGCACTGGAAACTCATGCTCGCGCCACGTCGCCTGGCCTGTGTAGTCAAGTCAAGGACAAAAACATAAATACGATACGCACAAACTCTCAAAAATACGTCTCACACGCTTACGCTTACGCCTGATATAAGGTCGTCTATACATATACCTATTTTGAGACTGGGCGAATCTATGTTTTTATCCTTGACTGTACAATTTAGTAGGATAATGCGTTAAAAAGTGACATTTTGGCTGCAAAGGAGATTTCGTGAGCTTCATGTACAGCCCTTCATATTTTTTGCGCCGCTCCTCTATGGTAACGTTGACATCGGCTTCGGTATTGACAGTCGATACAAAGCTATCCAGAATTTCTGCCCGCGACGCATGCCATTCCTTCTTTGACCGACGAGCGGGAGGAATATTAAACAGGCATCCAATAAGGAGAATAGCTGCTATGACCGAAGTCTCCGGGATCACTTCTGAAAAGGAAGATTTTTTTTTAAATTGAAACACTTTATTAAATTGAAAGTAACCGAAACTGAAGTCTGACAACAAAATAAAACAAAACCCTATCCTATGTTCGTAGTCGAGTAAAAAAAGGTGATGTAAGCTCACCATTAGAAATCGCCAGTGTATCTGCTATATGCTTATGCAGAAATTTGTCTTTAGTAGAAATCTGCTTGTTTCTGGCACTCTGTATTATCATGCCGGTAGAAGCTTCTAAGGCTCTACGTCCCCCAGCTTTATCCGGATAGAGTGCGTCGTAATCAGTAGCCGCCAGCCGTTAGGTGACTGTAGGATGGGGTATTTTTTCAAATACATCTGCAGGGTCCAGCTGCGCGACTTGAGAGCTGCTCCAAGGCCGACAACACCTTATCCATATCTCCTGTACAAATTAATAAGATTGTTTTATTCGGATTTTGATATAGGTACGTTTGCCATATACAAACAAGAACATACCATTATGCATATGTAATATATATTTCATTTAATAATAAAAATAGTTTTCGAGTTCTAAAAGTTCTATTCCAACAAAATTACCTTCTTCAAGTGCCCCCAAGTCGATCCCAGGCAGAGGTGGGTCACCTGACTTTGAGCTCGATGTGGAGCCGGAGTGGGACTTGGGCTTCGCCAATAGGTTTAAAGATATTAGATACGCTCGCCGAGCCCTTCTGGCGTTCACTAGCCAGCCGGAGGTATTACACTTCGACTGGTAAGCTTTGGAGGCCGAGTTCAAGATTTTAGCGGCCCTCGACAGATGTTTCCAATATGACTCATACCTAAAACAAAAATGTATTTAGTAGGTAGGTATAACATTTAAGTTGGGTATAGATTTTGTTGATTAAAACTTTTAAGAGAAAGAAAATAGAACACGTAGAAAGATGTTCGTACTAACTCAAAAAGTACAAAAACTCGCTCTATGTATTTACTGAGGACCAATTAAGGAATAACTGTGCCAAGTTTCAGCGATGTACCAAAAAGTACAAGGTACCCATCCCATCAGAACAACCCGCAATAGAACCAATCTTCACCGTTTTAGCCAATTTTGTGGCACAATTTCTCAAAAACTATAACTTGTATAATAATGCATGTTCTAGACACGCGGGAGCGTGTCCAGCCAAGTTAAAAAAAGGAACTGGAACTTCAAAAAGTTATTTGAAGAAGATTATATCCATGCAAACAAGTACCTAGGTATAGTGCGCGCCACGTAACATGAACCTACGGCATAGTATAAATAGAACAGTAATTGCAATTGTTCCTATAATACGTACCTATACCTACATAATTATTATAAATAAAAATGTCAAAACTGCACTGAGCTCTTATGGGCCTACCACACGCACAAGCTTCACCACAGTTTTGCCTGCGCAGGCCGGTTTGTACACGGAACACGGAGCGTGTGGTTGGTAAAACTCTATAGGCACGAAGTGTTCAGTTTTGGCTTGCGCAGGTAAAACTGTGGTGAAGCTTGCGCGTGTGGTAGGCCCATTAGTCTCACTTAAAGAAAGCCGCACGGCGGCCGCCAATAGTACCTAGTCAAAGGAATCCGCCGGAGACGAATTACTTTTCTATTTATACTATGGCTACGGGAAAGTCGACTATGACCCACCCCGAAATTGACTTCTGAGCAGGTTCATTCCATGTTACATGGCGCGCACTAAGTATACCTACCACCAGACACCTGTAACCCCTCGTACCTATGCGGTGTCAAAAATTGCTAGGTAATTAAACAGTGACCTCGGCACGGATCCGTGCTAGCATACGAGGGGGTAACCATGCTCATCAAACCAAAAATCAAAACCACAAACAAACAAAAAACACAACGGCATTTAGTTAGGTTAGCAATACGAATAGCATAGGTAGGTAGTTCAACTTACCGGCAAACTTCTCGACATAATTGTCGAAATTCCATTTGTGCAGTAGATCTGCCGTCTGCCATCACTTATCAATCTAATATCACACACAATACCTACATTGTGTGTACCTGTAACGTGCACTCGCGTTGAGCAATAAATGACAACTGACAACTGGCGCGGCGCGGGCGCTTTGTTGCGAATGATGTGGATTCGCCGAACTTGAGACGTTCATCTAAATTTATGATTGCGTAATAATTCGTTGTACGTTTCAATGTATTTTTGTGTAATAGCTTTGTATATTATAAGAATGTTATGATATATCAGAATTACCAATCTTCAAAAAGATAATGCTAGCATCGTAAATAATATGACAGGTCATACTAATTCTAACTTGCATCAGTACGGTGCCTTCACCGTATTTCAATTTATGTTCTGCAATTTTACTAGGAATTTCTTAATACAATATGGTGACAGTTTCCTCATGTAATATAATTATAATCTTTCTCCGGAGTATCATCGAATTTCTGTAATATAGTTGTGTTTTAACAGGACAGCACTATATTGTATCAAAATGGTAATATTATATTCGGTGACTAAATCTTATGGTGGAAGGTCATCACATTATTGCACTACTTCATCTATAAATTCGATTATTTCGTTATATGGTAGAATTCTCACATTGTATTTATCTACGGTCACTTTATTTTAGCATAATTAATTACATTCCAGATCAATGTAATGATATTTTAAAATGAAGCCAAAACGACATTTTTCTCAGTGCGGCGAATTCACGTCGTCCGTCAAGGTGGGTAAATGACATTCAACTGCCTGCACATTCATTTAGTCGCTGGTTTCACAGCTGGTCGTGTGTTGTTCCACCTTGACGGACGACGTAAATTCGCCGGCTATTCATCGACTGAGTAGAACTGAACGACGATGCGTTATCAGAATAACATAGCTGATTAAGGTTTTCACTTCATATTACCGACGTTTTAAATAAAGCGCCCGCACGTGGGCAATTTACTGTATAAATCTTTTACTGAATTTTGAAATTAACCATTTCAAAAATAAAAATTTGCTGTTTGTTACGAATAAAGGAGCGACCACACCACTGCTCAAAATACGGTGACGCAGTGACGTGACGTATACGCCACGTTTCACGCATGCCGTCCTCACAGGATCTCTCTCTCTCTCTCACACTGCGATTCCGTACCGTCACCGTATTTTGAGCAGCGGTGTGGTTGCTCCTTTATTCGTAACAAACAACAAAGGTTTAGAAATGATCTTGTTCCTTCAGAATTTATCTTTTTCTACAATCATAGATAAACTGATATCTACTACAAAAATACCTAGATAGAGCGTGCACGAATCTATTCCTACTCTCATCTAATAAAAATATTCAATGGCGGAGTTTTGAGGTCAAATTGCCTGTCAAATAGTTAACAGAATCTCAATGTGAACGTTACGATCACATTTCATGCCCAAAGCTCCGGAATGGTTATAAAAGATGCACCCGTATAGGTTTTGGGCACTGATTTTATTGCAACTTATTTACAACGGTATTAAACGATGTGTTGACTAACAACTCATTCCCATAACGCCGCTATCTAAGGCTATGGACAAGTTGCATTCGGTGAACGATACCGATTACGTTACGTTAGAAAAATTAATGAAATTACCTACCTACATTAGCGACCGACGCGATGGAAAGAAAGAAAGAAAAAAAGACTTTTTGTTATATCTTGGGTTAGCTATCCGTTAGGTAAATTAATGAATACCACTGCACTTTGGAAAAACACACTACTTTATTTATTATATTTTTATAAAGTAATCCACGACACTAACGCGTTGGGAAGCCATATGCAAGAGAGCGAGTGAGTAAGTGAATGTAAGAATGAACAATGATGTGAAAATGCTACACTTTTATTCACGACATGAAAGACACAAAAATAAAAAAGGTAGAACTAACAAAATTACAATAAACACGTGTTGTGTGTGTCCCCGCAGTAGTGAAACGGACGCTGGCTCAGCATTAGGGTTTAGCCACACGAGCGTAATTTTGTGGTTTGTGAGTCGCGTAAATATCGAAATTCAGTATACCGTCGCGTTGACACTGTTGATTGAACCGGACTTTTGTATGGAATTTCGATATTTACGCGACTCACAACTCACAAAATTACGCTCGTGTGGCTTCATCCTTATGTTAAGGTGTCACACACCTACAGCGCTAATTTTCAGCTTTCAGCCAGTACCGATTGTGACTCACGGAACACCGTACAACGTGCCTACAACCACAACATATCGCATACTCGTAAAATTATATATGAATAAATAAATAAATTTTATGACAAAAAGAAACATAATCAAAACGCAGGTAAAAGATAAATACCGATATACAGCCATGTTTAAAATGCCTAACAGGCAGGACCTCAGTAAAAGTCGCATGGTTTTAAAGATTTGCCAGTAAAAGTTTAAGTTTTTTGCCAATTTAACTGGAAATATCTTGAAAACAAACCATGCGACATTTCCACTCCGTCAAAAATAAAAGAAAATAAAAAGTGGCTAGTTCAGTCCGTCTGGTCTACCTCCGTTGTCTATGCAGTCTATGTGACGAACCATTTTTGTGATACCCTGTATAATGTGGACGGTGTACTGCAGCGTCCATCATCGACGTCTTCTTATACCATGGTGAAGGCAAACTAGCATACGGCCACATGAGTACCTGAAACCCCATCGACATTTGTGTTCTCAAGACTACGATCTCAAATCAGCAATCAAAAGGGCCGTATTAATAAACTGATCTTGGCTGATACGGCTCTCAAGACACGTCAGAAATGACAGTTTTCTGACTTGATGTTAACTTTGACATAATATCTTGAGACTATGCCCATATACTTATGCCGAGATTAGATTATTAATATATACCTAAGACTGGTATGCTTCTATAGACCTCCACAAGTTCCACAACACAGCGACTCATCATATTATAACTATAGGTACAGGCAAAGTCATAAATATAAGTATATATACATTCCCAAGGTGGCATAACTATCTACACACTCCTATGTCACTAATAATAAGGTCTATGTACGTATACATGTATTTGGCGCGATGGTCGTAATCACGACACAGCTCATTAGCAAGCTTTGTTATCGTGATACTTAGCCTACTGATTATTATATAGGTACCCAAAAGGTTTGCCAACAAACATAATCAGAATCTTTTCATCGACGAGCAACTTTGTTTTCTTGATACAGATAAAATTCGTGTTGATTTCAAACAAACACTAGCAGATTAAACTAAAGATAACTCAAACTCAAAGCAGTTAGATAAGATAGAATATTTTGTAAACTAGTAAATGTTTGAATGTTTTGAAGTGAAGGTAAAATAAATAAACATTCACAATCAAGTTTATTTGGAGCCGACTTCAAAGGCGAAGTTGTTAAGAGTTAATACTCCTATCTTGAAACTAGTGTGTGGGCGATTTTGAGGATGCTTTGTTTATGGGAATAAGTAACTCCGTCTTCCGGGCATAAACAGATGTCGGATCTTGGAATCCCGATTACATTTAATCTTACTGTAGGATCACACGGAAACCGAACCTGAATATTATCTTTAAAGTGCGTAATTATCTGATAAATAAATTCAATGCTTTCAATCCTTAGCATTCGTTCCCTATTGTGAGTTGTCTTTTGTAATTTTCAATTGTCTGTTGTAGTTGTTAAAGGATAAATAAAATCAAGTAATAAGGGAAACAATATCTTCATTTATTATTTTATCTCTCTAATAATACTTAACCTAGGTATGTCAATAAATATACATCCTTCATTTATCTACATTTACTTATACACAAATAGCGGAATGCTAGGATACAACGAGTGCTATTGCGATTAACGCGTGTACAATATTCACTAATATTGCAAACAAATTCAGTGTTTCTACAGAGATTACCTCATCATCCACTGGTCCTTTTGGTACACTAAATACAACTAAATCACAGATAGGAACATCAAGCCTCTTGGAGATTGCTGGATCAATGCCGAGTTAGAACAGTGATTGGTTTGAAGATGTGTGGAGTCAATGGGTGGTGAGAAGGCGAAGGCAGCTCAGGACTTGACGTTCCAGAAGTAGGTGGTGAGTGCCCCATGATTGGAGGCGACGGCGGGAGCAGCGGGGAAGTCTGCGCCATCATTGCCGACGTTTGAGCTAAGTGGGAGTTCTGCAGCAGAGAATTCTGGCTCAAGAAAGGTGCCGACGGCATTCGCTCGTACAATGCCGGCGCATAATGTAAACCACCGTAGGTCATTGCTTCTCCGCGGAACGCTGGATGCACTGCACTCGGAGTTACCGGTGGTGTTTTCATTTGCATCGGCGCGTATCTTTGATATAGTAGTTGCGAGTACAGACCGACGAGTTGAGAGTATGTTGCTGGTGGATAGCCGCCAGGGAGAGGCGCTCCAGGGAAAAGAGGACGCTTGAAGCAAGCGAGTCGAGAGCGGCCGTTGAGAGCCGACCGCCGCCGCAGCTTGCCTGTAGTTCCGCCGATAAACACATCTTCTGCCGACGCATCCAGCATCCAGTAATTACCCTTTCCAGGGTCGTCGTAATGACGCGGCACTTTGACGAAACACTTGTTCAAACTCAGATTGTGGCGGATAGAGTTCTGCCAGCCCTGTCTGTTCTCCCTGTAGTAAGGGAAGTTTGTCATGATGTACTCGTAGATTCCGTTGAGCGTGAGCCTCTTTTCGGGACTGTTGCGAATCGCCATCATTATCAAAGCGTTGTAGCTGTACGCTGGTTTTTCATGTTTTTTGTCCTTTTTATCTTCATCTTTGGGTTTTGTGCAATCGACGGGTTCCGTGCCAGTGACATCGAGCTCCGAGTCACTGAGGTCTTCGTGAGAGGCGCCGGTGGAGGAGGCGGCGGGGGATGGAGGCGCCTTGCTCTCATGGTTCATGAGTATTGAGTTTATACTGAAATCTCCTTCAAACTTCACCATGTTGTCACTTGTTTAGCACTAGGTTTTAGTCGAGCGCGACGTGAGCACTGCGAGAAAGCGGGGCGACGACTGACGTCGCGAAGGCGGTGGCTCCTATTTATATTGCGCGCGAGTCGGCCCGCCCCTAATCGAGAAGCGAGTAGCTCTGACCAATCACGCGTCGAGCTTTCGTACATAGCCACGCCTCACAAGCTCCCTCGAGCTTCGTTATTTTATTTTATTTTGCTCCTGACTCGAGTTTGTCCATCTCGTTTTTTCTCGACAATTATAAACGCGGTTATAAGTTGTAACGGTATGGTAGTTCGCTAATTTCTAATTAGTTTAATCTTTATTACCGTGGATTAGATTATATTGTGTCTAATAAAATAATATTATTTTGCGGAAAATAATTGCATGTGATTTGAATAGGTAGGGACCTACATGGCGTTTTGGACGTTGAACCTATATTTTTTAGATACAAGTAAATCTTCATTTTTAAATCTACGCGATATATATTCTAATAATTCTGCTTAAATTATAAATAAAATAAACAGTTTGTCATGATTGAGCAGATTTTAATGAAACTTATCACACGGATAGTCGGTGTCATTGAAAAGAACAGGATAGGTACTTTATCCCGCGACATGTGTGCCCAGTCCCTGTTGAATTGAAATATCGTTAAAAGTAGTTCGTCGAAGAATTGGCGGTCCAAGGCTAGAGTTTCATAATCTTATCTTAGTTGTTTGTGTTCGGTTTCTAGAATAATTATCTAAAAGAATTGACATATTAAATATTAAGCATTAGGTACTTGCACACTTTATCTCCTCGAAAACTGACAAAATATTACTTACTTAATGCTACTTATCTCAGCTTACCTATTGATAAGATAATTTTGCGTAGGTACTTTAATCTTTTGCTGTTTATCAAATTCAACAATCAACATGTTATATTCTTACTAAGTAGGTATAATCAGAATATTTGGCAATTTATTCTAGTTGAAACCTACTCAATCAATAATAAACCGATATACCTTATCGATCAAATACTTACGAATAAATCCATTGATAGGAAACTTATACGTTAGGTATATCTGATTTTTCCAATCGTCAGATAATGTTATCTGACAGTTAAGGTTACCGCTTTCCTTTTCTTCATCATATGAAAGAAAAGGATGGAGCTAATATGTATCTGAAAAAGCCATGGTAGACTGGCTGCAAAATTTAGATTTGGCCTTATAATGAACGCAGGATAGTTTTCCCAGGCCGTACGATAATAATAATAATGGTAGCCTAATAAAAAGCCATGGTAGCCTAATGGTTTGACCTGCCGACTCTTAAGCAGAGGGTCGTGGGTTCGAACCCGGGCTCGCACCTCTAAGTTTTTCGGAATTTATGTGCGAAATATAATTTGTAAATTTACCATGAGCTTTTCGGTGAAGGAAAACATCATGAAGAAACCTGCCTACCGCTGCAAAGCAATTTGACGGTGTGTGCGAAGTTCCCAATCCGCACTGGGCCCGCGTGGGAACTATAGCCCAAACCCTCTCATTGTGAGTGGAGGCCTGTGCCCAGCAGTGGGACGTGTATAGGCTGTGAAACCAGCGACTAAATGAATGTGCAGGCAGTTGAATGTCATTTACCCACCTTGACGGACAACGTAAATTCGCCGGCTATTCATCGACTGAGTAGAACTGAGCGACGATGCGTTAACAGAATAACATAGCTGATCTTAATTCTCATATAAATTAATGTCATTGGAAATATCATTCTTACGGTAGTCAATAGTCGCTAATACACAAAACAGTTAATTCTTAGTAACTCAAAGTATTCGTACTAGTTATATTTATACTTCCTAATCTTAATAGTTTTGTTCCAGAAATTACATAATCTTATTGTTATTTGTTTAGTATTTAGTACCTAGTAGGTAGAAAGGATAGCGACACCTTTATAAAATAAATCTCTATCCACAACTTTACTAACGTTTTTTTTAAGAGTTTGTACCTAGTATTTTTTTAACCTTCGTTTGAAAATGGTTTTAGTAATAACATTTTTTTAGTTTGGATTAGTTCTAATCCTTATTTAGGACATTGTCATTGAATCTGCTTGTAGAAAATAAATAAACAGGTACCTACCAGGTGGTCATAACATGCATTTAAGGACGAAACATTAAATACTTGTCAAGGTTTTTTTGATCTTCAAGTATACTTATTTAAATAGTACCTACCTGAACCTAAGTTAAATTCATAGAACTTGTCACGATAGGTACTAGGTACCTACAGTATTGTAAAAACAAGATTATAGTTTCAGTAACAAAAGCGGAAGGTACCTATTAACCGAGTTCGGGTGCTCTGCGTCGACATATCTCGAGAACACTTGTTCGAATGTGGATGCAATTTATTATTAATTAGTAATTTATCTACTAATTAGCCTTTGTAACTGACTAGAAACTTCTCAAATTATGAATAATTTCTCGGCAATATGCAAGAACTGTCTTAATTTATGTATGAAAAGAGCACTCGCGATGTAGTCGAGAATGTTCTAACAAGGAAAGGTACAGTCGAGGACAGAAAGATGTATACACTTTTGGACCTTATATAATGGAACAAAGTGAAAAATTGGAAACATCTTTCTGTCCTCGACTGTACCCAACTGTCCGGCTCCGGTTTGATTTATTTTGATATATGTTAGAGAGTACTCTAAAATAACAGACATCCTATTTTTTTTTAGCTGCCCAATCTCAACCTATTGGGAGAAATTATCCTCTAAAGTACTGAAAAGTGACTAAATCTTTAACTTCTGTAGTTTTTTTCAAGCAAATTGCTAGTTAATTACTGGTTTGATTGAGACCTGATGTTTGAGAACATTAAAAAATAATGAGCACGTGTTTTGTCATATCAGCTAAACATACGAGATAAAATTGACAGGTGTTATTAATCTATCTATTCCATATTCTAACGTAAGACTTAACGCTTAAGGTTTAAAATAAAATTGTCTCGTCCTGACTTTTATTACCTTTTATTACTAAGCGACTATTGCGATATTTACTTTTTTATATCGATTTTATCAAGACGGGACACTTTTATTTCAAACCTTAATTATATCGTGTATGCATGCTAAGCCCGCAGGGGGCTTTGGTAACTTAACAAAAATTGACATAAGCTGCTGACGCGATGATCGTAAGCTTATTATTATTTGAAGGGTTGAGATCGGTCTAGTGTGCCGCTTTGACCATCGCTGATCTATTGTGGCCGCCCTTTGTTTTAGCTCACCGCAAAGGCCCGTTGCATCTAGGAATTTCTAGATGCAACGGGCAACGAGGACTTGTTTCTACCTATATTGTGGGTCCATGTCGCCCTTGGTAGATACTTCTGTTGCGCATCAGTGGTCCGCATGAGCAGAGGATGTGCATAGCTGTCTCCTGTTTCCTGACAAAACCTGCATGTCGCGAATTGTTCAGATTGCAGTGGCCAGTTAGGATTAGGTTAGGTTACGTCAATCCTACACATTTTCTTTGATTATTAGTTCCCCGAGATCGCATGAAATCACATCGAAATCGTTCGAATATCTTTGAAGCCTGCCGCCTACATGACCTATAGTGGCTTTAATGCATCACAGACAGGCTCTTAGTTAATGTTGATGCCAACTAAAGGCGCCAGCTGTTATGTAATAAATAATTATTTACCTATTAGTAATCGTTAATTATTACAAATATTTAAATTAACACGTAACAATTAATGATGCAATTGTCTACACGTAATTATCATATCTATTATACTGAATAACGGCGTAAGCCATTGTAGTTTTTTTTATATATTATTGTTACTCAAAATAAATAGCTAAATTTCGTGTTTTCGTCCCGAATTCATTAAACTTGGGTTCATTTTTGATCGTATTTTATAATTTTTAAACTCCGACGCAAAAAGAGGGGTGTTACTCGTATAAGTTTGACATGTGTATTTGTGTAGTTGTGTGTTTGTGTGTGTTCTGTCTATGGCATCGTATAGCTCCAAAACCCGTTAGGTTAGGTTATTTATCGTCGTCTACGATATAACTCGTAAGCTAAAACACTTGGACATTGACGCTTGATCCATGCAGGATGACTGCCATACGCAATGACGATGACGAACTGCTCTTGGACTTCACAATGATCGGTAAACGTAGCATCGGGATTTCTGGATGATATTTGACAGACACCTACTTAATCTACGTGCTAGATATAGGATACTCGTAATTTTCGTTCCATAAAATAATTTTAGTTAATTTTAGCTAACGAAGTCGCAGGATAAAACTGGCAGATTTTTTTTAAATTAGAAAATTATACAAGTGGTTATATGGTTATCAATGCAGTCTATTTATATATTTTAAAAAACAACAACCATTCTCAAATATAATGATGGTAAAATCAAGATTAAAATTTAAGATAGGTACCTAAGATAAAAGATTATATAATATAGCTTTGTAAGTGTTATTTGTCACGTTATCTTTTGAAACGGTTGCAACAATTTGTTGTATAGAGGTCATAAAAATTGCTTGACCATGGTCAGTGCATTGTTTTGTAGCGAAAGAATTGTATTGAAATGACGTTGTTGACATTTTTTTTTTGCTTTTCCTAAAACTTTTAGCAACAATAGTTTTGGCTTCCATAATAGAATAATAACTTCTGGACATCGGAGCCGGCTGACGTTGGACGTATGATCTCGATACAGTCATGTTAGTCTGTTAACGCATTGTCCTTCACAGACTGACTTGACTGAGACCAGTCATACATGAAAATGCAGGCAGCCAAATGACATTTACACACTTTGACGGACGTCGTAAATTCGCCGGTTATTCTTCGTCTCAGTCGATGTGTAGGGCGAAACCACCGAGGCGTTAACGGCATCACTCGTTGTCTAGTACCTAAGTAACCCTAGAGCTTAGTTTGGGACTATTTATGTGAGATTTTCCCCTGATATTTATTTGTTTTATTTATTTATAAAGTATATTAAATCTTTATTGTGTATGAAATTCAGGTTTTATAATGCAGTTACAATTGCTGAACAAAGTTTCACCAAACCCTGTCTTTTCAGACGTACAGTCGAACTCATAAGTAGCTGTACATTTTAATACCTTGTCGCAGTATTGACATACTAAATTCAAGCTATTGACACTTATAACTTATAATACGTAACTGCGACATGGTACTAAAATTTAAAGCTACTTATGAGTTTAGGTTTATTTAATTACATGACAGAAATTAATTTTTATAGTGTTATGTACTTATGTCAACTGATAAAGTAATAATAATATTAGTGTATTAATCATTATCTTGAAATTCTTTTAAAATATAAAAACATTTTTTTTTTTTTTTTTACCTGATGGGCAGTAATCACCACCGCCCATGAACACCGGCAAGAACGGGTTGTCGGTCCGTTGCCGGCCATTAAATCCACGTTTAACTAAAAGCCACGATTTTATTGCCTCTTTACATTGGTTGTGGCTACCTGTTTTGTAAACATCTGGTAATTTATTTAAAATGGCGATGCACATTATGACACAATTTTTAGATGTCAATTTTAATTTTACACAGGGCTCATATAGTTTATGCGTAATGTTGACGTACTGCTCTAGAGGACATCTCCTGGCCTTGTTCAATAATGTATATATAATACATAGTCAGGCGAATATCCCCACTCCCACGTCTCTATACGTCTAACTCCACGTGATTTGTCCTTTTAGAAAGCCTGATGACCAACGCATTCCAGTGGCCGCGATCTGATCAGATACGCTAACTGATCAACTGACCGTCAGGCGTGTTGTGTGATCCGTCGATATTCGCCGCAGGCGCATTGTGACTAATTCGATTAACTTGGACTAAGGGTACAATTAGGTCGCGGTCGGTAATGGGTTGGTTCAAGCGATAAGACAATAAGGTATGGAGAAAGCAAACATGCCACCTGTGGGGGTACACTACATAACTCCGAAGAGTCATAATTCCGAATTGATTAAAATCCCGAATTTTCATAATTTCGAATGCATTTTTTTTAATGAAGGCTTTATTTTTTGATATAGCACATAAATCAAACCTAACCTAACCAACGTATAGCAATTCAAATATGTTTTGAATTTTAAATAGCTCATCTATAACACAGATTTCGTAAAAATGAAAATTCGGACAAATGAATATGCGGAAAAAAATATTTCGGAATATTTGGGTGTTCCCCACCTGTGGCCCTAGACAAGATACATAACGCTAACGATAATGAGGTTTGAAAACTGTCAAAATGTATAGGTACAATAGAAAATATGTATAATTTTTTTTTTTAATAAAATGTCATTAATGTAACAAACAGTAGAGAAAAAATATTTTTCGAATGACGCCGCTTCAAGTAGATGCCGGGCGCCGCCTCGAGGCGGTCGATCGACTTTTGTTCGAGAGTGATCCTTCTGTACGCTAGTACTATTAGTTATTCTGTACCTGTGTGCTCTATTGCCTTCCTTACAAATAAAAATGGCTGTTCATGAAACAATCTAAAATCGTTGCCGCTTATTACTTAACCCACTACTTACCAACCAGGGGTTTGTTCTCCAATTACTTATGAATAGTGGCCGCGTTCGATTGTCGTTCGAAGCTCTTACGTATTGAAATGGTTCGTTTATATTATCATCCATCTTGAACAATACGTTCGTTACAATCACTAATATTTTAACCCGAGTACCCTATAGAAGAAGGGTAATGGTGTTCCGTTATACAAACACTTTGACTTTCGGCGGGCTTAACATGCATACAAGAGATAAAATTTGACAGGTGCTAGGGAAATGAATACATCTATTCTATTCTAACGTAAGATTTAACGCTCAAGGTTAGGTTAGGAACACAAACCCAACCCCCATGGTTCGTATATGGGAATGGGTGCTCGGAATGGAGGCAAACTTGCTTAACACTCTCCCTGCCAGCCATATATAAAGCGGATCTACTTCAGCCGGCTAAGGGGTCCGCTGGCGTATCCCAAGTTTTCTGTAACTCCACGCCAAGTTTAAAAGTAACGGCGCATGCCAAAAGAAAGGGGGTTGCGGGCGGACCCCATGGCTTCCTGATAGAAAACGTTGAATAGTGGCCTGGCGTGCTGTGCAAGGCCAGCTGGGCGGCGCCGACAGGTAGAGTGTTAAACATGGTCTATTTCACTATAACTATAGTCGATTTGGGAATCTCAACTTTACTTGAACTTTACCAAAAGAAGACTGTTGAGTTTCTTGCGGCGCTTCCTCTCAAGGGTGAATTTCAGGGCGTTTCAACCGCCGTCATTAGTGTCACCGAATATATTGACGAAATCAATGACACCTACCAGCAACTCCTGATGTAAACAGAAGCAGAACCGCGGATGTAGTTTCTATCAGCAACAGAAGTTGCTGTAGTGTCATTGATTTCGTCAATATATTTGGTGACACTAATGACGGCGGTTGAAACGCCCTGAAATTCACCCTCAACAGTGTTCTCCTCTCGGGAAGCGATGGTAGACACAGACATGTGAAAGAGCCTACAGGGCCTACTTACAGGAAAATATTTTCAATTTTTATTAATTTTCAGTTCTTGAAGCTCTTGATATTTCTCTCAAACCGTTCGGCAGTGTACCAACATTACAACGTTTAATTTACAGTCTCATCGCAAGCCGAGCGGCTCGAGGGCGTCTTTAAGTAGATCGTTGTCGTGGTCGGGCTCAGTTGGGTCGACACGAATATCATCAGTTATGACTCTCCCAATTGCGCGGTCAGGCATTATGATTGTGACCCGCACCTTAACTAAGGTTAAATAATTGATGCCCACTCCCGCGCAGACGCTAGTGATGTCGCATCTTCATGTGTGTTTCAAATTTACCCTATTATGGTCTCAAAGTGATCTGTATAATATAAAGGCGAATTCGAAAGGTGAATATTCTAAAAAAAAAATTACTAACTGTTGAGTTTCTTGCGGCGCTTCTTCTCAGCAGTGGTCTCCTCTTGGGAAGCGCTGGTAGATTTTGACGTGTAAAAGTGCCCGTGTGGCCTACTTACTGAATAAATAATATATATTTTTTTTTATCTTATCTTGAAATAAAAAAATCATGGTAAGTAATTTGAATCGTTCGAAACACGAAGAATTTTTTTAAGAAACTCAGTAGGTCCTTGGTCGTATCTTTTGGCTTCATCAACAGATCAGCTCTTTGACACCATAATAAGGTGAATTTCAAAACAGTGACACGTAGTTAAGGGCTCAATTAAAATCGTTTTTTTTTTTTTGTAACGAAAGTTAACCATATAATTGTATGCGAAATTTTCGTTACACAAAAGAAAAATAATGGTTATTTAATCGAGTCATTACCTATGTAGTACATTTAAAGCGAAATATTCAAATTCATTTATTTCACACAATATGGTCCATATTTATACTTTACATTAATCTAGTGCAATTACATATAAATTAGTTACAATTAATAAAATAAAATCTAGAATCCACTATTGCATTAGTCACTTGAAGGTGCGATTGGTAAATATCAATGTTTCATTGACAGTATCCGGTTTAATTAATACAGGTCAAGCACTACCAATTGGGTTGACTGACTAGAAGTTTTTGTGTCGAACTGCTGAAGCAATGGCCTCCCCTAATCTGCCCTGCTAAGCAAAATGGCGCTATCTCAGACAAAACTCCTGTAGCATTTGCAACCTCATTATTAACAGGGGAGGACTGAATATGCTTTGGCTATTGTTTTTGAGATACTGCTTTTTAGCTTAGGAGGGCAGTACTTTTCTTCACTCGTCCGTGTCTAGCGCGCTCGCCCTCTCGCAAACGCGTCTAGGTCATCACGCCATCTCCTTCTGTTACGACGTCCATTGCGTGGAAACCAATGCAAACCAACATGCACCAGCCGAAATTCTATGAATAAGATAAAATGCCAAATGTGACGTTCTCAATATAAAGGGACCGGGAGGAAGGCAGTTACGTTCTTCTTGTTCTTGCAACTATACGAATACTATGGTAATAGTTCTAAAAACGGCGCCGCCTGCCTCCATAAGGTCCCTTTATATTGAGAACGTCACAAATGCCTAAACTTTCCTTACACCAATTACATACTTTCCCGGCACATCACTAGAAGACGTTAGAGTGTATGAAAATTGAATTAGAGTGAGAGGTCGCGCGTGGGTAGCGCGTGCGACGGTCGACGCGCTACCACTTGAAACTATAAGGAACTCGACTCACTTGTTACTCACTTTATTCTGATTATAGTGAGATCTCAGTAGGAACTCAGTATCACTACTACTCATACTAGCATTGCAGTTATTGCAATGATGAAGCAGGAAAAGGAGAGAAGGAGAAATTCCTAGACTTTTAGGGAACACTTATAATTTCGTCTGCCTGGCTGTCTGTGTGTCACAGCAACTAACGTAGATGCTTGAAGGATGTACATTTTGATGTAAGTGTAAAAATGAGCGGTTAAAAAATTAAACGATTTTTTAGTAATTAAGAAAGAACATTTTTTACGGTTAGAACTCTAATTAAGCAACATTAATTTGAAAAAATTCTGAAGATTCAGCTTTAATTACCAGACTGAAGTCAAAAGAACGGTAAAGATTATAACAGTATATGTATGTATGTATGTATGTGACCACGTCGGATGTTACACTCCAGCTCCTAAACTACGGGACCGATTTTAATAAATGGGGTGTCATATGATACTAGCCGCCAGTCAGGGTTTAGTTTTTAAGGTTAGGTTAGTTTATTAGCAATTATAAAAAAAATATGTTTTAACGTTAATACTCTAAAACAACAGTAATTCGAAAAATGCATGTCTGAAGAAAGGTGACAAATCACTTGGCTATTATTTGTCAAACATTTTCTTTGCATCTCTTTCATTCGGTATGTCAAATAAGCGAGAACGAGACGTAAATATTACTATCTCATTCTAGCAAATGAGCTGCGTCCCTTTTGGTTGGCCCAACCGCCCGATCGTGTGGAACTGGTATTAGAGATTGAAAACACTATACAAGATATATCAATTAATATATCGATTAATTTACTTGTAGTCCTGAATTAAAAAAAAAAACAACATTATATAGGTAGGTACATATGATGGCAAAAACATAGCAAAATAACACTGTCCCGCTACCCGCTAATGATTTCTGACCAAAATAATTTTATGCATGGAAGTGTCGGCGCCGGCGCACCGCGACAGCGAATATATCGCTTTATTAACTCATGTCGTAAAGAGGTGTGAAACTGACCAGCTTGCTTGGGGGAAAGATACATGGGGTTGCGAGTGGGTTTGCTTGGATTATTTAAGAAGTATCATTTAGCTAATCCATTATTGCCTAGCGGCACCAGTGGTTAGAATTTGCGCTTCAAGGTATTATAAAGATCAAAATACATTTCAATAATCATTTGGGCCATAATGGGTCCAATGAAGGCTTCTCTTTAAAGCCGTATTTACACAAATAATCTAAACAAATAATCTAAATAATAATTTAAAAAAACCTACAATTTACACAAGAGTTCTCTTGAAGCGTTTGTGATGTTTTTTTTTACCAAACCATAAACAATTTATCTATAGGTTTTAAAAATATACGACAGCGAAGCAAGTACAATATCTAAAATAGATCACAAAAACGCATGCTTAATTTGGCATTATTTTTCAAGTTGTCAAAGTTTCTCAAGTTTATTATTTACTATCATTTGCCCGCGACTCCGTCCGCGTAGAAGTCGTTTATCGCTGCTCCCTCGGGAGCTGTAAATTTTTCTGGATAAAAAGTAGCCTATGTGCTATTCCAGACTGTAATCTATATCTGTGCCAAATTTCAGCCGTTCTGGCGTGATTGTCTTATTGAATAACAAACATCCATCCATCCATGCATCCAAACTTTCACATTTATAATATTAGTAGGAAGTAGGATTCTAACTGCCGCACTCAGAGACGTCAATTAAGTTTTAAGTTTCATTAAAGTAGCTGCTGTCACTTTCTTTGCTATATCAATAGAATAAGACGCAGCAACTTTAATGAAACTTAAAACTTAATTGACGTCTCTGAGTGCGGCAGTTAGTCCTAACTATTTAACCATTGTTTACCTCAACATCTAAATGCACACAGTAAACAAATACACGGACAAACTTCTACAATTATATTAACATCAGTGAATGTGCAATGTTTTATATAGGGAGACCGAATTAAACTTGTCTTTGAAAGACTTGTTGTAGGTTTGCATACATAATTATTATACACACGTTCATTGCCAGGCTATAGAATTTCTTCACAAAATGAACCCAATGTGGAGTTCACGGCAGTGAATATCTTAACTACTTGTAAAGCATTTGCGCATCAACCGGCTACTTCTAACTTTAAGAGGATTGTGAGGTGACGGCTTTCCATACAAACGGCGATAACGGTTTCCACCCCCTAAATGTTAACCGATTACGACCAATTTTTGATGCGGTGTCAGTCGGAACAAAAACTACTTATGTCCGTACCTTTAATTTTTTTTCAATATTATTAATAAATTTCGATTTATTCCCGTTTTATTCTTTTCATACAAAAGTAATTTCGGCCAATATCTCTTTATAACTAATCAATATTTTAAAAAACGAAACGTACGGATATAGTTTTTGTTTCGAATGACCACATATCAAAAATTGGTCAAATTCAAATTCAAATTCAAATATTTATTCAGTAAATTGGCCACATACGGGCTCTTTTACACGTCAGTAATATAGAGTGAATCTACCAGCGCTTCGGACAAGACCATCATTGCGGAGAAGAAGAATTCGAATTCGGTTAACGTTTAGGGGGTGGAAAACGTTATCGCCGTTTATATGAAAAGGCTAGATTTTGCAGTTGGTTCACAGGACAGTCCTCTTAAGGGCGCAAATTCGGTACGGCGGCTGCGCGTGCGGTGGCGGGGCGTTGTGGTTTGTGTGCGCACTAGTCGCTGAACTACTGCGAGCTTAACATGCATGAGATAACTTTGACAGCTGCTAGGGAAATGAATACATATCTATTCCATATTCTAGAGTAACGCTTAAGGTTTAAAATAGTGTCCCGTCTTGATAAAATCGCTATAAAAATGTGAAAATCGCTATAGTTACTTAGTAATAAAAGGTAATAAAAGTCAGGACGAAACTCTTTTATTGTAACCTTAAGCGTTTGTCTTAATTTAGATTATGGAATAGATGTATTGATTTCCCTAGCACTTGTCAAATTTTATCTCATGCATGCATGCTAAGCTCGCAGTATGTCAGCGACTAGTGGTGCAAGCAAACAACAACGCCCCGCTGCACGCGCCGCCGTTAGAGTTTGTGGCCTAAGCATTTTTTGTGTGGTGATTAAATCGTGGGAAAGGGAAAGAGCTCTAACGTAACTTCGAGCTTCGATTTTCAAAGTAGCCCCCCAGGACAAAAGGGCATAAATCATATACAGAGTATACTACTTAGACTTATACCCTTTTTCACTTGGAACTCAGAAGATTTACGCTCTTTAAAATGGAGCTGCAGAATTATTGTAAACAAAGCTGACACAATCAGTGCTCATTTCTTCTCCTCCCATACGTTTATGACTCCGTTAACACCCATTGTTAAGTTCTGGGCACTCAACTGAAATCCATGGGAATTTAGTAGTTGTCTGTGCATTATTAATAACCGATCGCCGACCGTGGGAGTCGACAGTCGGGCGATTACGTGAAAGCGTGCTTCGGTTGAAATCGCTTGTAAAATTACAAGGTATTTAGACAAACGGACTAGTTAACGGAGCTATTCTTGTAGTAAATGTAACGCAATACTTGTAAGTCTTACAAGGATAGGAAACCCTTAATTATTATGTTAATGAAGGGTTCGATCAAGGTAATATCACGGGATTAATAGGGTACTTACCAGACAGTAGTAGAGATTCTTTTATTTTATTTTAACCACTAAATACACTTAACTGCCGCACTCTGAGACGTCAATTAATTTTTAAGTGTCATTAAAGTTGCTGCGTCTTATTCTATTGCTATAGCAAAGAAAGTGACAGAAGCTAATTTAATGAAACTTAAAACTTTATTGACGTCTCTGAGTGCGGCTGTTAGCAGCTATTTCTTTTAACAGTTAGATGACGTCAACAGTAACAGCCTAGTCCGAACATAGGCGCTATTTATACACCTGGCTATCTCCGTCAATTATGATCGGAGCAATCAGGATATGTTACCGAACCATGCGAAATGGAAATTTTAAATCGAACAGCATATAAAACCAAATTTCGCCAAAAATGATAGGTCTTCGAATATCGTCGTCATTGTCACTACCTACCTCCAATCTTCTGCACTATAAGCAGGGGTGTGATTCTGTTAATCGTCTCACCTTCACATCGGCTGAGTCGAAGAAAACCGGCGAATTTAAGTCGTCCGTCAAGGTATGTAAATGACATTCGGCTGCCTGCGTTTTCATTTAGTCGCTTCAAACCGGCGACTAAATCAAAGTGCACGCAGTTACACACATACAAATAAATGACGGACGACGTAAGTTCGCCGGTTATTCTTTGACTCAGTAGGAGTGAAGGACGATGCGATAACAGAATAGCATACCAG
This sequence comes from Tortrix viridana, assembly GCA_963241965.1. Taxonomy (NCBI): domain Eukaryota; kingdom Metazoa; phylum Arthropoda; class Insecta; order Lepidoptera; family Tortricidae; genus Tortrix; species Tortrix viridana. Next base: position 719,169 of record OY725179.1, on the reverse strand, counting down.
TCCATGTAAGCCACTGCAAACATCTACGAAAACTTCTTGATCTCACAAAGACACATTACCTCTCACGAGAAATAATCATGACTCCACAGAAATGCTCAAAGTAACCAATTTACTTATTACAATAAATTTATTATTTATAACTTCTATACAATTTAAGTACTCAAGAAGTCATATAACACTATGAGAACCTCTTGCGAGTGTATCCACACGGTCTAAAGTGTCCCGGACAGTCCCCCGCAGAGCGTTGTCACCCTATTGAGCATTTAAGTGGGCGTTTGAATGCATCGCGAATTTTGAAAGTATCGAAATGTAACGTTAATTATTGAAGACGTAAGAAATTGTGTGAGAACTGTGAACTATTTTTGATCGAGACGTTTTATTAATATTGTTATTAATGTGAGAGTTATTTTTTTATTAACATGGAGACTGCAAACGAGCACACAGGATGGTTACCACGAAATACTAATTTTGAATGTTCGGATACTCCATCCCTTTCACTCACCAATTGTTATTAAATTGTGAGAAAGGGAAGGAGGTATCGTAACTTCTAACCGATTTGCCACCTGATGGTAAGGGCTCTGAGGCCCACGCTGACCTGCAGAATTTAAAACGAAGTAAGTGCACCATGGCCGCCATACCTTGATCTCATAGAGATTGCCAGGTGTTCAAAGTTGGAGATCAATCTAAAGTGGCCGATTTACACTTACTACGTTTTAAATTCTAGACATAAGCAATCTCAAGACTGCAAAAGCGTTGCCAAAATTATAACTAAAACTAAACTAATATTAAAAACATCTCTCCTGTTTTGAAGTTGGTTAGAAATGGACGCCTGCCTGCATAGAAATTGACATTTTCTGTCGTTCTTTTCCTCATCTTTTCTAGTTTTCTTATAATTATAACTAAACTTACTATCCTACAAAGCCTATAATAACACACTAAAACAAAACCATTTCAACCGTATTTACCCAAACCATAAAAAACCTGAACAATCATAAACTATTAATCGTGTCCCCACGACAAATCTTCCCTTTCCCCAAAATCACCCATCTCCTTTCAATCTGTCAAACAAAAACCTACTCTCTGGTTGATACTTAGGGTGGTAAAACAATTAGGTGTATGTAAAAATTACCTCCTTTTGTTTTAAAAGGGTATAAATAACAGTTTTCCGTTTCTCGAGGAATTACGGAATTATTCGACGACGAACGATAATAAGTGGTTGCCGCACCGTTTAATCGCTGGCATTTTGGAGTGGATTATTATATTATGGAAACAAGGGTTTGTTGTTATAAAGCGAGGGTTTCGTGTGGCTTGAATTACAATGATGGGGTAAAAATTTAATTTTGTCTTATACCTTGTAAAATAAGTTTGACGTGGTAATAAAACTTATTTTATAACTATATTTTAAACAACCTATTACTGTACAACTCACTGCTGGGCAAAGGCTTCCTCTCTGGATTTCCATAATTCTCTGTCAATTGAAATCTTCGGCCAATCTTTTATGAAAGCGTCCAAGTCATCCCGCCATCTCCGCCTAGGTCTGCCTCGCCGTCCTGGGGGAGGCAGACGTGCCCGGCCCAGGCCTCTATGCATCTGCTACGCCCGCTTTGGAGCACAGGGCAGTGCTCTCGAAAAAAAATTACATCAATATAAAGCATCAATGGACAGGGTATCAGCAAATTGAACCAATATATCCTTGTAAGTCCGCTCTGGGAGCCTGGCCAGCTGACAGCGATTGGAGGAAAAAAGCCACCTATTTAAGTGTTGTGGTCACAGTTTACTACATTGCCTACTCAGCTATGCACGCCTGGTACCCGACTCTAATTAACTGTAATTACTACTTAACTTGCGGGTAAATTGACAGTTTTTTTATTGCATTAAATACGATCAGGGCCCTTAGCCAAGATAACGCTAACTGGCGTTTCTATTCGTTTCGTTTTTAAACCATTCGCGTCACTGGTAGATCACGTGATACGATAAGTCAGGTGGTCTACCAATGACGCGATTGGACTAGAGACGAAACGAACAGAAACGCTACGGAGCGTGTGGCACTCGGCTATGGGCTCAGAGCGCTCAGTGCGGCTTTATCGTTATAGACTAGGTAGTTAGAAAGGGAGATCCTAGCGACAAATAATGTCGCGGACCACTTGTGTTAGCCGTCCAAGAGCTTTAAAAAGTATGTTTCGTAACTATTTGTGTATAGATTTTAATGGGAAACGCTTACAGTCAATCCATAGAAAACTGTCAATTTAGACAAGTCGGCGTGTCTGTTTTTGTAATAAGACCGTTAGTGTTTTGTTACTGCCCTGGTTTGTCAGTGCCTGTAGATAAAAAAAAATATCTGACATTCATAAATTATGCTGAATCATTTTGAAATTGATAATTTTTATCAATACATCGTTGTTAAAAATTATCAAAGTTGGCAAAATAAATCGATTATAGAGCGCGCGTGACAACATTTCGCACTGTTGTAAAAATATTGTGCAATACTTATTTACTATACTATAAGAGATAAGAGAATATCACGAAGGGAAAGAGTGGGCTCTTCTAGAAGATAAGGTGTTATGTATTAAGCCATGTGATTCTGTTAAGTCCAAAGAATCATTATGCGTGTGAATGACATTTGATGAAAGCCTTTTAAGGTCGGCCTTACACAGCCGGAACAACTTTCTGAATTCAGTTCCGGAATTAAGAAAGCACCGGAATAATTTAACTGTTAACCTCAAAAATTGTGATATTTTGGATTCTGATATTTTCAGATCGATCATATATATACAGATGAAAAAGTAACTAATTTTGACCTATCGATTCACATCCCTAGAGCAAAATCATTTTCATCCTTTCACTATAAGTAAGTTACTTGAAAAAAGTCAGACTCATGTACCGAGGGTTCCGCACAAACTTGAAGGCATGTAAATAGTTTGTAAATCACGGGAATACAATATAAATAATTCCAGTATAAACGGACACGCACTAAGTATGCACTCTCGTACTTAGTGAGTGTCAGTTTATACTGGATTTATTTTTATCTGATGTAACTACAAATTAAATGCTTTCGGATTTTTTTCCTTTACTTGTGCAAGACATTGCTTCTTGCCAAATTGCATGATTCCAAGTCAACGGGTAGTACCCTATAGGTTTTGATTCCCTTGAGATTCCCTTCAGTATGCGGCATAAACGGCCGTATCTTTTCATTGCGTCGACTTAGATGTTTGATGTTTTCACTGACCCAAGGGATTGCAGCCGTATTTAATTTTAATTTCAACAAAGGAACTTCGCATTTCCAAATTCAAATTACGACAAAACGATACACCGTCGCGCCGTCTAATTGAAAAACGTAGTAGAGTTACGGAGTTCATACGCTCATACTGTCTATTGGTTGTGGACTGCAGTACAGGTGAAAGAACTGGGTAGGTATTACAAGGGACATGCTGGGTCTGTTAAATATGCAGGGGACGCGCGGGAAGCACCACCTGATGGTTGATCGTAACGCCCTGTCAGAACAGAGAAACGATGGAGTAGGAACATCGTTTTTACAAGATTTTATTAAACATGCAATAATGTTAAGAGGATTGTGAGGTGACGGCTTTCCATACAAACGGCGATAACGTGTTCCACCCCCTAAATGTTAACCGATTTCGATCAATTTTTGATACGGTGTCAGTCGGAACAAAAACTATGTCCGTACGTTCCTTTTTTTTCAATATTATTAATACATTTCGATTTATTCCCGTTTTATGGTTTTCATACAAAAGTAATTTCGGCCTTAATCTCTTTATAACTAATCAATATTTAAAAAAACGAAACGTACGGACATAGTTTTTGTTCCGACTGAGCACATATCAAAAATTGGTCAAAATCGGAATTGTGGTGGAAAACGTTATCGCCGTTTGTATGAAAAGGCTAGATTTTGCAGTTGGTTCACAGTTCTCTTAAGGTCAAATCTTGCAACTGAATTTTAAACTACTTTCCGGTGTCCGATTGAGCTGAAATTTGGTATACCTACAATCGTAACAGTGCAATAATATGGTACCATGGAGCTGATCTGATGATGCAGTCGGAAGGTGGTCATAGGAACTCCGCGACGAAACAAGAAAGCCCCTACGTGTCGGGGCTCGTTGGAATTGTCTTGAAAAGCAGATGACTGTGCAAAAAAAAGTAGAGTTGAGAAGGAAAGCTTAACTCAAAAATGAAATTTTTGACAGAAACTTATAAACCCTAAATGACGTTCTATCACCGGTATTTATTATTATTCAGGGAGCGGCTATTCAAGGCTAAAATAACCTAGTATCACTGCGACCAGAGTTGATCTATTGTAATCGCCACAACCTACAGTTCTCCGCTATAAGTCCTGTTAATTCTAGGAATTGCAGGACTTTTTTGGCGCTGAGATACTTGATCTCCTCTGGGCACATTATGTGTTTTCCCAGTGAGCACTACGATGACGCATTATGGTTGTTTATTTATTTATTTATATTCTTTATTTATTTAGAAGCTTTGTTCAACCATGAACATGTCAGCTCCAGCTGGCCTAAATACAACAACACTTACGTAATCACACATACAAATATCACTAAATGAAAAGAAAACAAAGAAGAAAGGCTTCCAAATTTGAATACGCTTATTTAGAAAAAAGCATTATGGTTCTATCACCGGTAACCAAAACTTCAAAATTAAAGTTCCAAGAGCATCCTGGCCTTTCCTGTTCTATTGGAAAATATTATGGTGTATGTTGCAATGTAGATATTTATTACGTAGACCAGCTCATGCAGTATTCAGGACGTAATGACTGCACGCGGCGTTGCTCGTGACGTCCTGACCACCGATTCAACAACATTGCTTGAATAGCCGAACAAAAGCTTGAAGGAACAAGAAGACTACGTTATTCGCTTGCATATGTGTGTATTTTTATGGGTATCCTGTCATTTTACCAAAAAACGTTTCACAAACTGATTCATTACACAAACATATGATATGGCAAACTGTTTTTTTTTCCGGAACTGTATATAGAACCCTATATGCCGTCAATTGTTGTGAATGGCATTATGTAACTTTGTGTGAACTTTGAATACATTTTTAAAATCATTGGTGTGGCAATGACTAAGGACTTTCGCCCTTATCAAATCTTTTCAGGAATTAAGGAACGTGGACTTAGTTTGTAAACATTAATTTAGTGAATGATAGGTAGTTATGAAGCCACTATAAAACACGGTAGAAATAATATACAACTAGGTATTACACACTTGTTGAATTGAAACGATTTGCAAAGCTGTCGTGAGATACATTTTGATAAAAAAATGTTTATACGGATTAAGTAATTAGCATGTATGTATGTAAACTCTTTATTGCACAAAACAATTAACAAATATGTACGTACATAAACTTAGGATTAACATAAACAATGGCGAACTTATCCCTTGAAGGGATCTCTTCCAGTTTACCAGACCACGATCCAGGAAAATATACAAAATGTAATTAGTGTTTTATATCGCCTTGTGTCGATTCGTCAACGAAGTTTGAAGTTTCTTTACGTACAGGAAGGCGAGATCGGGATCTTGTCCTTTTACTATTTAACAGATTTTATTTTTGTATACTTACTTAATTTTTGTTATATGCATGTAAGTATACTCAGCAGGTTACAACTTGCAAGTATCAGCGGTATCAATCTACTACCCTCTGGTGGGCTACCACAGTATATTAACCACAATAGTTTTGTAATATTCGTAATATTTTATTATGTAACAAACAAATGTACACCACTAACAAAACATCACGCTGGTCTATCTGATATTCAATTTCAAACAAAAAACCGCTCGTCCAAGAATGTTAAGCCACAAAACACGAACGCACCAAAACAGTGTGACTGGCAGATCGTGAACGCACCCGTTCCGAGCTCTCAGTAGCGCATGCGCGTCAAATGTCAAAATCAACTGACAGCTAGGAGCGCGGCTATCAAGCGAAAACCTCATTCAACATAAGCGTTTCAACTCAAATATAATTACTATTACATTTAAATTTAGAACTCTATTTGAATAACGCTCATAATCGTTCTTCATTTGTTTTTGAGTTGTGCTCTTTCTTTATTTAAGTGTAGATAATAACTGACAGATGGGCAATGATTTGTGTACAGGCGATTGTAGCCTTAAGCGTGTGGGTGTTGTGTGTTATTTTGGGTGGGAGTAGCGTGAGGTGGATGTTGTGGTCAAACTGGACTAGCCTTTGGTCCGCCGAAGCGGTAGACCAGTAGGGTAACCGGGGTTTTAGGGAAATTGTGGATAAATTCTTAAATGTTATAACACATATATCGACTTTATCTTTGTTAGATTATTAGGTATGTATTTTTAATATGCGTACATATTTTTGAAGCGGCCTTAAAACCCAAAAAAAACCTACCTATAAGAGGACAGATACTAAAGCAAAACCATAAAACTCTAAGATATCTTTAATTTAAGTAGAACTATTTTTTATATTAATCGCGTGTCAAAATGTAAAACTAACCCATGACATTTTGAACCCTTTTTAGAATTCATGGTCCAAACTATTACAATAATTTGACAATTAAGTCACTCGTGATTCATCAACTACAGTTACAGCAGCATGCATTTCTTTGATATCCACTGAGACCTTATGAAATAATCACATAAATACAATAAATACTTGAAGTTTCTTTCTTTCTTTTCTTTCAATTAATCCTAATCAAATCAATTAATCAAAACTCCTATCAATTAATTCCATTATCATACTTCAATTTTGTACCCTCAATTCATCTAGATTCGAAAATAGACTTATCCCAGTAAACCCCCAAAACCTGGCCACCCGAGGTCAAGTGTCAGCCGACTGTAATAGAGATCTCGTATCTCTCGGGGCAATTTCACGCCACCTGGACAGACGGACGGACCAAATCAGTATATCTACTTAAACTGTCCAACATCAAAGAGCTTAAGTGCATTGAAATTACATATAGTCTTGCAGCCTTTTAGCTAAAAAGGCAGTGTGGTATGCCTTTCTGAAGAAAAAAGTCGTATTCCATTTAGATTTATTGCAAATATCAAATATGTGATAGCTGTTTAAAGTTGAATTTGTTTTAACTTCCCAATTATACATGCGATCTTTTATTTAAAAGGTTATTATGCTGTTTAAAATGAAATGGCTTAAGTGTATAAAGGCCCATACACTTATATAACTTTTCAGTATTAATTTTGGTATTATCTTTATGCTAGCTGCCGCATTTCTCGCCTCGTACCAAATATTACCGCTCTATGGAGGTAACAAGAACACGTATAACTTGGAGTACGTACTAACTAGCTTTGCGTCCGACTTCGTTCGCGTAGAATTTCTTAATAATAGTACCTATTTTACGCAATGGTCAATTTTTAGGGTAAACGTATGTAGCCTAATTGTCACCGACTATTCTACCGTCTCTGTCTAAAAAACGTCGATGCGTAAACTTAAATAAAGAAAGACAATCAAACAGACTTATCAGTTTTATGACAGGCCGTTTTCATACAAAAAAATATTCTTGACATATTTTTTACTTAATTACGTAAATAAAAAAAAAATATTTTATTTATCGCAGTAGTTGAGAAAAGCACTATGTCTGCCTCGGCAGAAAGTGCAATCTATGGACTCATAGAGGAACTCAACGACGTTTCGGACCTCTATATGACTCGTCCATAAATCGTGTACTTTCTACCCTCGGCAATGTACTTTTAAACAACACATGAAAATATAATACAAGCCCCAGTAGTTAGTGTTTCAAGTTTGCCCAAAGCCAAAAGAAAGGTTGATAGTGTGAGTTTATAGGTATATTATAATATATAACAATAAATAAATCTTTATTCAAAGCACTTTTTTACAATGTGTTTAACTATGTACTAAACAAAAACATAAGACACTTATAAATTACACTGAACTAGGATGCTTCTTTATCTCAGACGTAAAAGGACTTAGACTAACTTAAAACAATTACATGCAAAATGTATTTAATTATTTAGAATTTATAATGATGATATTATTTTGTCCTAGTCCTGGTCCTGAACTTCTGCACCCACCAATTTTAAGAAATTCGGTTTCACAAATATTAGGGATGCGTCATCCCACTTTGAACCTTTGACCCAAAATCTTGATCAAGCCCATAAAACCGGTCAAACTGTATTTTATTACTTTCCCAATAAAATGACAGTTACATATCACTCGATCAAAAACAAACTTCGTCGTAACTTGACACGCATTAGCCGAACAAAGCTATCTGCCATCTCGGCGAACAAGGGCCGAATGCCGAACAATACGTCACATCCACTATAAAGCTCTTATTGCATTAACAACCATATAAATATCACACTAAGGTTTGATTTAGACTAGTTGTTAAATTGTATTTGTCCCCTATTGAACACGGAAAGGAAAAGCCGAAAGCCGAAAAATAGCAAATATCGCTATAATAAGCTGATCAAATATCAAGATCTTATCTGCTAGGGTGACCAAGAGTTTCGTGTTTGGGAAACAAAAATATCACGTTAACAAGGGTGACAATGGGTTTGGGAAATAATAGGATTTTGGTGGAAGTGTCGGTTTACTTCCTTACGGTTGTGTCCGGTTCGGGGCTGGTGTTGATTTTCGTGAGATTTACGGTATTTGTGGTTTGATCCTGTTTGCGTCATTCATTGGTGTTTATTATTGTCACTTGATACAGAAAAAATACTTAAAAGTAAACAAAAACTAGGCGCCAACGCTGGCTTGCACCCATGTATTGAATGCGTAACAATTGAATATTTGTTTGTTAGAATGGTTAGAGAATAATAGTTCACGTGTATTCGCCATTAATCAGACTAAAACGTTCATTAAATAGTTATTACGGATATATCGACATCAATATAATATGTCCAATTCATATAGACAATTCAATATTATCCAATACATTATGTGAACTTTTTAATTTCATATCTATTTAAGTGGGGAAAATGAAAGTTTATACTATAGGTACATACTTAGTGCGAATTAATTCGATAGTATTTCGATAGTTTTTTAGAACAAAATAAAAAAGTTTTACTTAGAGATCGGTAACAAATACATGCCAATAATATATATTCGTGCCTTATTTTATTTAACTATATGAGAATCAGATAATTACATTTTATAACCGATTATATGATTAGGCAGTCCTGAGTTCGAATCCCGGTATGGGTAAATATTTGTGTGATGAGCGCGAGTATTTGTTCCTGAGTCATGGAAGTTTTCTAATGTATATATTTAAGTATTTATGTATTTTATATTTAAGTATTTATTTCTCTATATAAGTATGTATATCGTTGCCTGGTACCCATAGTACAAGTCTAGAGCTTAGTTTGGGACTAGGTCAATTTGTGTGAGATTGTCCCTGATATTTATTTTTTATCTTATACCAGGCTATATTACCTGAATTATCGTTATGAATAATTTCAAACACAAAATTTACCTTTTAAAATCTGTAACAAAACAACACAAAAGAAACTCATTATTGTTGAATAACCATAAATAAACTCTCATAGTTTTCAATAGAAATTGCTTCATAATAAGCTTTTGCTCAACTTAATCGATTAAAATCATCCAAAAACGTCCTTCACACGACTTGCACAAAACTGATAAGTATCAGTCAACAATAAGGCTAGTTGAGTGAAAAATAATATGTTTTTAGATAATATCAGTCGCTCCCGGCCATACAAATAATGTAGTGTCATATTACACGCTAAAAGGGCGTTTTGTGCGTTTGTAGATGTTATCCTATTGAGACTTGTCCCTAATTGTCATATATTGTTGTTACCCTAATAATTGGCAAAAGTGAATGTGATAAAAATATTTTCGAATAATAACTGAATAAAGTAATAATAATTGGGACTTTATTTTACTTTGTTTTCGTCCATCTCGATAACATTCAATAAGTTTCTACTTTGTGTTTTAATAGTGGATATAATATCTCCTATTTAATTCGGAATTCGATTTTCATAACATTTCATAATAATATAATATATATATATATATTTTATTTGTTTTCTATTTTATTTTAGTTAGTTTTTATTTATCTATGTGCCTAGTAGCCTATAAATAATCGAATTTGAATAACTCTGAAACCCCCTGAGCCTGACCGATCCTACTTCAAATATTAAACATGTATTATGAACTACTTTTCTACCAAATTACATAAAGATTGGATCAACATTGCTCAAGTTATTTTCTAACAAATATACAAACATAACTAATGAATGACTCTAAAACCTAATATTCAAGGCAATGGCACTCCAAATTTCATCGAAGAGGCAACGGATAGCGAGTGGTAATCTGGGTCTTGAAGTGATATCGAACCCCCCGTACTGGTCGAATTGACCCCAAATGGAAGGGGGTGGAGATATGGGGGCGAATTTTAAAAATAATCTATTTTTTTTTCAAAAGTCGCTAGTGTGAAAACGGCCCGCGTTTTTAATAGTATGAACTTCAAAGCAACCGCATTCCCATCCAGTTAACCTCGTCAATTTTACGTTTTACCCCCCCTCCCCATATTTCCGCCCCCGTCCACATGGGGTCCGTTCGGCCGGTTCGGGGGGTTCGATATCACTTCAAGACCCAGATTACCACTCGCTCGGTTGCCTCTCCGATGAAATTTGGAGTGCCATTGCCTTGAATATAACCTAACCTCAAAAGCTAAAACCCGGCTGGCGACTAGTATGACGCACCCTTATAATTCTTATATAGCCTATAACATTCGCACGTTTATGACGAATCATATGACACCCCATTTATTAAAATCGTTCCAATAGTTTAGGAGATAGAGTGGAACATCCGACGTGGTCACATACATATACTGTTATAGTCATTACCCTTCTTTTGACTTCAGTCAAATGATTGTGTAATGATTATAAACATTCCACTCTAGCTGAGTGGAACATCCGATTTTTAGTCCCATACATACCTACATAGACTGTTAAAAACCATTACTCTTCTATTATCTTCGCCCAGTCGGTAAAAACTCACTTCGTTCGGTGGATAAAAAACGTAACGTGTGAAATTTTGACGTTTCAGAATAACACGTAATTATACATTCTATATCCCTACTTATCTGTAGTTATTCGGTCGGTGCGCAGGAGCAAATCACAAGGAGCGTCAGCAAAGAAAGCCGGACAATACAAAGCCGTGTCACGCTCATTATACACGCCCCAATTACGGTACCGTCAGAACACACGGCGAAGCCGCCTTTTGTTGACGGTACAATTACAGTACCTACTCTAATAACTATGTAGGCACTTTTTTGTTTGATTCGGTGTTATAATGTTTAAGGTTTGTGTTGAGGATATTTTTAATAATCAAGTAGAAGGCGAAGTCATGGAGGGGTTAATTAATGTAAAGTGAAAGATATCCCATCAAAAACATAAAATGTACAAAAATGTCGAGTCGCAATGTAATGCTCCCACCGTAAAAAGTTGTGAGATCTCATGTAAAGCCAAGGCTAAATTTAGTGAATGTATTAATATGTATTAGACATCTTTACCTATTTCTTAACATCTTCGCAAAACTTTCATATTTTACAAGATTAAAATATCTTGACTGTCAGTTTCTATTACAACAAAATATTATAACAAAATGTAGTGTTCTCTTCAAAGTACGTTGCCTCATACAAAAATGCTCAAACCATTTTTTTCTCTTTTATTGCCTCTTTGCATATCAACCGAGCAATTAACCTGCCAAAGGCGGCGCAGAAATATTAATTAAGATATGGACTCTTTTATACCCAATCATAATGTTGTCATCGAGCGAGTTTACGCTAATCAACCCAAATAAGGAGTCCAGAAACATTTACAAAATACATTAACAGGCGCGGAGAAAGTCAAATCGGTATGACCAAACTTACTTATCAAAACGAATATTACTACTAGCAATAAAGTGCTAAGCTCTGTAGATTATGCGAGTAAAACGGTGACTTGCTACCTTGAATTAAACAACAAAATGGAAAGTAAAACAACACCGACATGTTACTTCTTTTATTGTTTCCTCCAATTAAGATATCAACAAACATACTCTGGAACCGGACCGATTAAAATAACTTCCAATAATGCGATGGGTTAACGCAGCAAATCGCATCAAAACAAGAAACCGGCCCGTTTCCGAATTACAATATTAATTATGGAACCAGAATGCATTAGCTACCGATTCAATTCCGATCTTTATGGAGCGGCGGGTTTCCATTGCTGATGACGATACGGAACGCACAGTATTTCAGTGTCTAATCACAGTCTATACGTTTTCAATCTACGCCGCGTATCACTTCTTAATTACCCCTCTACGGCAAAGGCAAAAGGAAGGGTTACGATTTTAGCAGGCATGTATGTTTGTATTTTGACGTCATTTGTGGTGGTAGAACCTTGTACAGGGTCCATCGGATCGCTACCACCATCTTACCCTTTCTACCCAAGCAGAAGCATCCGCGTTATTATGTTCCGGAACACAACCGGTGCAATTAAGAAAGTAGAGGCATCCCATCTTAGTTGTCAGACATGGCCACGCATTGGCAGTCTTGTGAAACCACTTACCATTTGATTTGATAGCCTGTGAGCCGGTTTGTTTTCTACATGCCAAAAAAAAAATAGTCCTATAGAAAATACTAAGTGGAGGGGCGCATCTTCGCGGATTAAGGACGCCAAGAAGCTTCTAACCTATGGAGACTGTTAAGCAAACATTGTATTGACTGGGAAAGATGACCTTGCATCACGTCACGGATCTTTAACATCAGTTTCCTTAGGCATGAGGAAATGGAAGTTATTGTTGTTTATTCCTTTCTGGAGAGAGTGATGTAATTTAGGGTCATTTTTCTAGCTTCCATCCCATGTTTCCTCAGCTATCTCCAGGCCTGGACTTAGAGGGCCAGGGCCCTTAGACACTTGGCATTTGGGGCCCCCTCCCTCATCTCGAAATCATTCCCTTTTGGTTTAGCAGGTCAGTTTGTGTTCAGGTCCCGCCACTACGGGACTGGGGCCCCTAGGGTGGCGGGCCTAGTAGACCTAGGTGGAAATCCAGCACTGGCTATCTTTATAGGTTACAATCTTCTTGAAAGACACTACAATTTTATTAAAGAGTTTAAACTTAACAATGGAAACGCGCACAGCTAATGTCCGTCGACTGTCGATCGAGCCGACGCCAGAGAAACCTTATTTACATCAGAATTAATACTATTAATATGTATTAAAGACGATACTCTAAATAACGCGGCTCTCCATTGCGGCGGCGAAGAAACGGTCCAAAAAGGTTGTTTTATCGATTAAGATTTTATGGACGCAAACAATTAAGTTAAAAAAAGTTACATGCTTGAGTTGCGAGTGTTTCTTTTGATAAAACGAGGAAAAAATGCTTTTAATTTCTGTGTAAAAAATATGATAAGCTTCGTTACCGACTTTGTTTGGGTTAATGGTGATTTTTTTTTGCAAAATTAATTGATCAAGAACAGCGTTACAGGTTTGCAGGATCTTAGGTAACCCATACAGAATCTGAATCCTTAAAATTCGGAGCTGTGAACTCTGCGAAGTCTAGGACTGATTCCAATATATTTGGCTTTATTTCAACTTACACAATGAAGATAGGTAATAATTCAATTACCAATTGTTATTACTTACTCATAATGATACTGAGTAATGATCAACATAAAAAAACGGGCCAAGTGCGAGTCGGACTCGCGTGCCGAGGGTTCCGTAAAATCGCACTTTTTTTCTGATGTGACTTTGTGTTTACGGTTTTTCCCTTTACTTGTGCTTCTAGGTCAACGGGAAGTACCATATAGGTTTTGATTCCCTTGCGAGTGTCAAAATATGCGGCATAGACGGCCGTACCTTTTGATTTCGTTGACTTAGAAGTTAGATTTTTACTCAGCTCCAAGGGAGTGCAGACTTAAGTATTTGATATTAATTTCAACTTGATACCTCCACGCGTTCCTGAGAAAAAGGGTCTTAACAGACAGACAGGCGGACAACGAAGTGATCCAATACGGGTTACTTTTTCCTTTTAAAGTACGGAACCCTAAAAAACATGATATCGCTAAAGGTTTCCTCTGAAGGATTGCCATAATTTGCCCTGCTCTTACATCTCTTCTACATATACCTTCTTAATCAAGAGGAACCTCATTTTTTTCGTCGACATTAAATTCTCCGACACTTCCAACCCATTGGAGAACCTCGAAACTCTTCCACCTGTTTCCCAACAGCAAAATATTTACGATACAGTTTGTTAACGAACTGTTAATACTTATTTCTGATTCATGCAAATCTATACGTTTGTGTCCAAATACCTGCCTAGAGAAGCCGCGGCGACCTCTTCTGCCGTAAACAAGGTATCGGCTCAAGCGATTTAATTTAAATCAGTTCAGTTTAGTTTATTTATTGCTTAGTTTAGATTGTCTGAATTGGGAATATCTTAAAAATATACCTCGATCTTTATTAAAAAATATACCATCAAATCAATCAAATTTTATTCCATTTTGATTTCAGTGATTTTATTATTTCTCCTAGTAAATATTTCGCAAGGTATGAATGATGTCTTTGGTAGAAAAAAAACCTAATAAAATCAAATGAATGTCAAAATCGAAAATAAATTATTACTCAGTTAAAAAAAAACATGAAAAGAAATCGGATAATTATTTTATTAACAGAGTTTTTATGTTTGTCAGTAAGTCTATTCCTCAGAATGGTTTTAAATGTCCATACAATACAATAAGGATATGTACAAATATCCCAATGGGGTGACAAAATACTAGTGCATGAAATAAATTAAAAACGTTTCATGCAAAATATGAGCTTCGTAGAGAAGAAGATACTTCTTAGAAATTACAAAAAAAAAACAAATAAACATCCAAAATAAGTATTTAATGATAAAGATGTAAAACCACCCGATGCGCCCGCGCAGCTGAACACTAAGATACGACATGCGTGCAAGTCGCACATTCATTACGCATGAAAAACTACAATGTTCAAAATACTAATTGTTTTTTTATTCTTTTGGAAAACGATCGCGTGAACGCTATCTTTACATGTTTCTGGAAAGGTGTGAACACATGTGTAACAATTAATGTCGAATTAATATCCTTTTATTAATATTTACATGTATGAGAGCGGAAGGCTGTTTGCTTGATTGTCTGTTCTCTCTTCACGAAACGCCGCAACCCATACCTATTTTTCAAAATATCTCCGCCCGCATTTCGTCCGTAAGAATAAAATAAAGGGCATTACGCAAACTTAACGATTTTTGAAAATCGTCAAAACGTATGAAATTGACATAAGCGTATGACGCAACTGATCGTTAACAGTCCGATAGTCCCAAGACTGTCCGAGGGCCCGCCGGTCAAAATCTACGAAGAAAGTGTAATAAATCGTTCGAGAAACTGATGAAGTGATGACTGTGTCCTAATACGATGAACGGACAGACCGAGATCGGCCGGCGCACTGTTAGTCTGTGTTGCTCTTTAGCTTACGTCAATCCCATAAATTTCCTTTAATTTCGAAAATCAAGTTAGAGTAATGCTTGGCCAAGCCCACAGCTACACACATCACACTTTTAGAATTTAAGTGACCTAATTCAAAAAAAATAGATTTTGAATTAGGTCTCTATTATCTTTATGACTCGAAGTATAAACCTTAACATTTTGTATCAGGTCACTTTAATTCTAAAGGTGCGATCGCTCTCGCTTATCACTTAACTCTACCCAGCAGCACTCGTCGATATCAATAATGGCCGATTAAAATGCCGCCAAGAAGTGATGTTTCTTCACTCCGGCGACAGCGATAGCCGGCTAACTGTTACAATAATAAGGCAATTAACCGCTAGCGTTAATGAAACCCGTGAACCACCTCACGCTTTCACTTCGAAATGTCTTGATATCTTAATAGTTTGATCAGTGAGACGGATTGAGAAAACGTTAAGATTCTGTACGATATAGGAGACCAGGTGCAGTCATCATGGAGCTTAGCCAAGATGCGTTACGCGAAAGATTTTCGAAAATTGACAAGTATGGAATTTATATAAGCTTACGTCTATCCTACACATTTTCGTTGATTTCGAAAATCGTTGAAAAATCATCAACTTACCACCCAGAGGATGTTTTTAATAAACATAAGCTTCAACCAATGGTAACCACAAGGAAAAAACTTTTAACCCACCAAGGTCACAGAAATTCACAAAATCTGTTAGTGAATAAAGATTTATTTCCGACAATAACTTACACCATACATAAATAAAACTGTACCACATTTGATTATAAATTATTGCACAATAAAGTTAAAAAAATAAAATACAAAACTATTAATCCGTTACCACATCCAGGTAGGAATTGACATCGGCAACTATAGAGAAAAAAATATTGATTTATGGTGACCGGACCAACTTAACACTACCGAGATATATTAAATTTTAAATCTTATTATTAGGAGTACAAGTATAATAATGTGTTTATAGGATGTTAATGCTAACCTTGCCGCGGCATATGACTTTATTTAAGCATTATAATGCTTTGTCGCTCCCACAGCTTTGGAACCAGAATGCGTGGCGAATGTGACATCTCAATTTAGCCTTATTGTCACTATTCAATACATCCCTGTGTGTACATGCCATTAAATAAATCACCATATTTCCGTACGCGCCCCTTTCAGCCACCCCAAATGTATTATCATGTTCTACACGTTGGATGTTATCCACAGAATCCTGCGAATAGAAACCAAGTTCAGAACTGTCTTGATGAGCATAGTGGACAAGCAATGTATGGCATATTTTGTGGTTTTCATTATAGTTCGGATGTGAGTAATGGCTACATTTCCCATGAGCAATAACGTTATGTATTGCTATTTACTTGGATGACTGGCGGTTTTGTTATTTGCGTGGATGACTTTATTGTTTGCTGTAATCGTATTAAATAAAGAGCATTCGGCCATTTTCTTGATAAAAGTAAAGCTGAAGGTAAAATTAATTGAACACTCACTTTTTTCCGCTTTCAAGAAATTAATGATGACAAGCACCTTCATAATAAGTAATTATATCTTGTTTCTAGGCAACTTTCTTTACTAAGTCGTTTGTAGATTATCTGATCTTTAACTTCTTTAAATCAAATCTTAATCCTCTACCCTAAATCTTTGATATGACGTTTCATGAATGGCATTGCCAATCTGTTGTCACCATTGAAATCAACCGCGAGCCATAAAGACCGTACTGTCACACTTAAAATAATGATTACCATGCCATGTTTTATATCGATGTCCCAAAATAATACATTATCATATCATCTATATCTTCATCTTCTTCCCTCCTGCTAGTTAGAGTTGCTATACCTTCAACTTCTTTATATGACTCATCATCATCATGATTTCTCTTAATCACCTTCGACGGTTTAATCAATATCACTATGGCACTTCTTTTGATGAGTTTTCTTTGTCAGCCCATTGCTGCATTGTGTCCCATTGCTGGACAAAGGCTCCTCTCTGGGTTTTCATAACTCGTCTATTGCAACCCCCGGCCAATCTTTTAGAAAAGCGTCTGAGTCGTTCCCCCAAGCAGCACGCAAGCTGTATAAGAGCTTATACAGCCCTTATGCAGCTAAAACTAGAGTTATAATGGCTGTATACAGCTTGCGTGCTGCTTGGGCCGCCATCTCCGGCTGGGTCTGTCTCGCCGTCTGTCCGTCCGTCTGTCTGTCGGTCCTGGGGGACCCGCCAGGTTGCCGCATCAGCCCACCTGTATAGGTGCATGCGGCACAAATGTCTGGCCCAGCCCAGACCCAAGTTAGTTGGGCGTTCGTTTGATGAGTCAAATATTACTGTAATATTTTAAAAACCTGAAAAACCAATGACGCTCCGAATTGTAATCCCATCCAAAACAAGTGCCAAAAGCCCAATATCTACGACAAACATATTGCATAGATTTATAAATGCGAAGATAACAAAATTAACTAGATAAGATTCAGAGCCTAAAATCGAGATTATTAGTGGGTAAATCTATGAGAGACAATATTCGCACCTGTAGAATGAAAGTTACCTAAAACAACATGTAAATTTTTGTTACTTCGAGTCATAGAATTATTATTATAAAGACCTACCTAAATGAAACTAAAAAATTTAGAATTCACCTAATCAATTTAATTCTAAAGGTGCGATGGTTCATTTTGTAAATTTAAATATGTGTTATTGTTTACTGACGACAAATGAATAAAGATAAACCTTTGAGATTAGTTTAATGTTTTCCAATTAAGTGGTATAGCACCCGTATTATGGTCGCCTTTATCCCGGTGGATAAGTGTGGATAAAGCGTCCGTCACTCTCGCACTCACATACTGTACCTCTACCATGAGTTGCTATCGAAAACTCGTATTACGTTCTACAGTCGATAGCGAGTAAACGTCCTTCGAATAGTTTTTGATTAAACTCGTACCATGAGTCACATAAACGTTTACTATTCTCGCTAACGTTAACTCGATAGTTCGTGTAGTTATCGTTACGTGTGCCTAATTTCTCACCAAACGAAGTTGTCTCTTTCTAACTACAATAAAAAGACAGAGTAAGGATGATATTGGGCTAAAAGATAAGTATCCATGTCATCCATTTAAAAATATAGAAATAACCCTGCTAATTTAAAAAAGTGCCCTAGAGTAAGTCACTCTCGCACTCACATACTGATCAGACAGTGACAGAATGTTTTACCACGTTTATGCGCATGATAAATACGATAATATACGTAGGCCGGCAACTTCATAGTAATTACTTTTGATAACTTGAAGTGTGAAAAAGTAACAAGGTAGGTAGTACAAATGGACTTTATTCTATTGGACAAGTTACATTTAGTTGTTAGAGTTATATGTTAAGGTACGTGCAAGTCAAACATATTAAATTAAACAAACAACATAAGCACTGTTTCCCCAATATTTTTATCTTGATATTTGCGTAGTTATGTTTGAGTGAGACATACGCAGAAACAGCTAGCATTGGACTTTCCAAATACGTCAAAATTAGGACGGCTGAATCTTTTTTATCTTAAAACAAATGTTGATAATAAGTACACAGTGATTAGTAATAAATAAATAAGAGCCATATCCAATTTTCGTGGCAAGAGCCAAAACAGTGGGTTGCTATGGGAGGCTACAGGGTCTTCACTTTTTTATTTATTTATTCTATTAAAGTTCACTTTGTTTACAATCTGTTCTTCATCAAACTGAACTGGTTGGCGAATATTTACACACTCTTATTGTATCTACTGTGCACCAGTGTACCTACATTAATTGAAACTTAAAAAATAAACTAAAACCTAATTACTTATGTCCAGTCTGCCCTCTCCGAGGAAGGTATCTGTTCGTATCAAACACATTTTAACTTTATATTTGAACTTGCTCTTGCTTGTGCAATCGCTCTCAAACTGCTGTGGTCCTTGTGGAGGGTAAGACAGCGGGTTAAATGATTGGCATAGAGAATTAGAGACATTAGAGACATTGCAAATGTCTTTGGTACTCAGAGTCACTTCCCAACAAGTGACCGGTGGCAGGTTACATAGGTAACTTCTTCAAGAAAAATAGATAATTTGTTTTATTTTTAATATAAATTTCCAGTGCTGGAAATAAGCATCTACTTCCCCAAAGAATTGCACCAGTCACTCTCTTGCCGCCGGCATTCAGATTCTCGCAACCTAAACATACTCTAAATAATATAATATTGTTCATGTTTTAATTTTTAAAGCCAAAAAGTATCTAAAAATACCCGCTACGACGTGTCAAAATATATCCAGCAAGAAATTCGTCTCGGCTTTTTGTCCTCAAATTAAACCAAGTGAAACCGCCGATGTTTTTATACCATTCGCTACACTATTGTTACTTAAAAAAGCAGCGTGTACGCAGGGGACAAAATATGAAAGATGGCGGCCAAATCATATTTCAAAACGGGTGAAATCTATTGTTAATAATGAAATAAAAATAATTCAAACGTAAGTAGGGGTTGGCACCCTTGGAACATATTTTGGAGCCATGTTGGATGACATTGTGACCGTAGCTAACGGGATAGGGTGAATTTCTGTGATTGTAGCTTGTGGAAGTAAATGGGGGTAGGCTTGGAACTGTGACATGAACAAATATACAAACAATATTTAGATTAGTTCAAACAACACTCGCTGTAGAATCTTGTCGACAACTCTGCCTGGCCCCCTCGCATGCAAGCACGAGATAAAATTTGACAGGTAGATACTAGGGAAATGAATACAACTATTCCATATTCTAACGTAAGACTTAACGCTTAAGGTTTGAAATAAAAGTGTCTTGATAAAATCGCTATAAAAATGTGAAAATCGCAATAGTCGCTTAGTAATAAAAGATAATAAAAGTCAGGACTAGACACTTTTATTTTAAACCTTAAGCGGTAAGTCTTACGTTAGTATATGGAACAGATGTGTATTCATTTCCCTAGCATCTGTCAAATTTTATGTCGTGCATACATGTTAAGCCCGCTGCGAAGCTAGCGGCCGCGTTCAGGTTCGATCCAACAAATATCAGGCACCTTTTGCACCATTGCGCGGGAAATCTTTTTGCGTGAAAATACGGGAAAAAAGAATCCCAAATATGAGACTTACCTAATAGTATAGTAATAGTATAGTAGTATAGTAATAGTATAGTAGTATAGTAATAGTATATTACAAAGATAAAGCGCGTCAAAGTTCGGGAGTGGGGGCTCGTGCCGTTACTTCTGTGTAAAAATTGTATTTACACGTGACGTCACGCGACATTTCAACTCAATATATCTCCGTAATTTTTTGGATTATGTGGATAAAGAAAAAGTACGTGTCCAATACTTTTTGATAATCTACGATCGACAAAGAAAAAAAAATGTCATCATCCCTATTATGTCAAATGTTTCTAAGGTTTACATATCTCTACCCTATTAAGAAACTGCTTGCATCTTGGGGAGACGCCGATTTCAAGATGCGTCAAAGATATTCCCTATTCGCTACTTTATACAAAAACGCACACTTTAACACAACTTTACTTAACACAACATTAACACGACGCAAACGCACACTTTAGTTAAAAAAAAAAGTTTATACGTTTTGTCTTCGCGAAAAACACGATACACTTTTACTTATAATATTACTAAATAACATTGCAGCCCATAAACACAAAAGAATAGTTGCTACGACAAATTAATATGTTTTTATAAACATCGTTGTTATTTAGAGTCCCGTCCCGCGGAGCACCCATGCTGTGACGTTTATGTTGACGACTTAATAACTTTCTGCATTTGGAATTTGCTTAGAATGCGGCATATCAATGGGGGCACGCAATGTTTTTGGGCAACATGTTAGTCACTGATGGTGTGGTTTTATCCAAGATGTTTGTAGAGCGATTCGTTTAAATATGTATGATGCAAATAATAAGCTGATGTTGTAATGCAGTATTAAATAAATGTCATATATTCAGATATAACGATCTATCGATTTGAATTTCTTAATTTGATTATCTAATCAGAATGTAATTTTAAGATCTTCACGACCGAGATCAAATATGAAAAATTTGTTTTGATGTTATGCTAAAATATAAACCAACCAACCGTTCGTTTTTTCACACAAAACTTTTTTTACTATTCTGTGGGTTGTATAGCTATGATAAAAATGTGCGCCCATTATTCCCCTAATAAAATCCAGATCTATAATAATTCAAACGGCGAAACTCCCAAAGCAATATTGTATTTCGACGCTTAACCAGATTCAATTTGGCCCATTTGTTACATAGAGCCACAATCCCCTCCGAATAATGCCGGCAAATATTTATAAATGTTTTATTTGGGTGCGCGGGAGCAGTCTACTAAAGGCTAACTAACTTAAGTTAGAAGCGGAGGCGACTCGCTGTCGCTCATGAAACCGTTTCGACAGAACTAGAGATGTTATTGTTCTTGGTGATAAAGAGAGCCGTAATGAAGCGAGCTGTCAAATATATTGTAGAACAGGACTCAGTAGGCAACCTACTAATTCCAGTAAGCAATAGAACAACGGTCTGTTTCTTGATTGATTGATACGTCAGCGAAACAACACGCGCTTGGCGAGTGCATGTAAACTTTTTTTTTACTATCTCACACAAATTGACTCACCTAGTCCCAAACTAAATCAAATCAAATTAAAACAAATTTATTTATCTTCAGGCTACTAAGCCCTTACTGGCTAAAATACATAGATTTATAAACTTAACACAAGTAATATCCTAAACTATCCTATGCTAGGCTGTACTATGCAACGTATAAACATTATATAGAGAAATACATACTTAAATACATAGAAAACATCCAAGACTCAGTAAAAAACACTTGCGCTTATCACAAAAATATTTGCCCAAACCGAAAATTGAACCCGGGACCTCTAAGTTCGTAGGCAGGGCCACTAACAACTAAGCCAACTGCGTCGTCATTTAACATCATCGTCGCGTTACGAAGAAACAGCCTGAGTCAGTCTTTGGAAGATCGCATAAAACTTATTGGCTCTTGCCCGCCGTCTCTCGTCACTTGGACCCCTAAATGAGCGGTATTGTACTCACCCCACCACTGGGGCGAATGTGGGCCGCAGCCTGTTTGCCCACATGCCTCGTAACCCGTCGGGATTCGACTATATAGGCTAATTTCATTTGAGACTCCATAGATATAGACCAGTTAGGTGATATTCTGAAACAATTCACTTTCCAATTCATTGTCAAGTTATCAACCGGCGAGCCTAAGGCTGCCGTTCCATAGAAGCAAATACGAGCGGTGCGGAGAGGAGCTGTGTAGGAATCGACATCTCCGCTTGACTGTTTCCATTGAAGCGGAGCGGAGACGAGATGTGGATTACAACCAATGTGATTGGTCGATTCCTACACAGCTCCTCTCCGCACCGCTCGTCTCCGCTTCTATGGAAAGGCAGCCTAAGTGGTCCCGACAGAGAATAATTAACATTTTAGTGTGTGTTCTAAATTCCTGGATGGATAAACAACGATCCTATAGGATAGCCTAAATGTAACAATCGGAAAAATCGGAAAATTCCGACTATTGCCGAATGTACGAGGGACATCATCTTTAACCTCATCAGCAGCCAACAATCTACGAATGAAAATGCTCTTGCATGCATGTGTGAGCGCCTAAGAACTTGTAGTTTCTCGCTTGTCGCTCAGTGCGTCCTTATCGTTACAGACAAGTTGGAAAGGGAGATCCGAGCGACAAATTGCGGACCACTTGTGCTCCTGAGCAGTCTTCGGCTCTCCCTCATTCACCAACCGCCAGCCAAGTACAACGTCGATGATAAATAAAATGAAGAAGTGGCAAATACATTTTCATTTTACATTAATTCTTACACGTGGTGTTCACACTTTGGGCTTTCCATAAACATGTTAAGATAGCGTTCACGCTAAGTTCCAAATTACAAAATTACAAAAAATCAAGTGTCAAAAAAGAGCCATCTTTTTAGACACTAATATAAATAATTTAAAGTTTAAATTTGTTTGTAATTTGGATTCTACATAGTGCGTTTTGGTTTGGTTTTTAGTGTACGCATAATGTACCACTCGCACGCATGTCATATCTTTATTATTCAGCTGCGCGCGCGCATCGCACGATATTAACATCTTTATCGCTCAATCCTTGTTTATTGTTCAACTTACTTGTGTTTTCCTTTGTAATACCGCCTTATTAAATGTTGATTAAGAGGAAAAAATACAATTTACGTTTCTGCGTGTACCTACAGTTAGCCAATAAAAATGTGAGCATTATCGTAATAAATGTGTGTTAAAATCGAGAAGGTACCTGTCATTATAAAATGTTTAGTTTCAAGTTTAGTGTAACTACTGTATACGACCTTTTTCCATCAGGTGGAATTTTACTTATTATTTCTAGCTGGTTCGAGTACTTGTTACTTGAGTGTTGGATGTTTTCTATGTATTCAGTAGGTATGTGTTTTTCTATATACGTTTGTATGTACCTATATCGTTGTCTAGTACCCATAGAACAAGCCTAGAGTTTATTTTCCTCTTTCACGACTCTTCTACCAAAAATTCTACTGTGTAATAATTGGTTACACAGTAGAATTATTATCCAGTAAGTATGCGGATTAGTAACATTAAGTGTGTGTATTTAGACTTTAGATCCCGGCTGACTGTATTTTAGAAAATTAATTTGTTCAAAAATTCAAATCCACTACAGTACTAAAATATTATTAACTAAATGTATGCTATTTTCTACCATCCATTCCATTTTTTATAAAGAGTCTCCTTTCGCCCTGATAAACACGAAACATCCTCGTATTCCTCATTCAGTGCTATGACATGCGCAGTGACATGTCACACAATACTGACATGAATGCGAGCTAATTTCTCTCGATCCACCGCTTCTATTCTATAAAATTGACAATAAAACTTAAAAGGACCAAAAACTTACAAACAAAAATCACCCCATATACCTAACAAAATAAAGTTCATTTTTGGTTCACGTTTTTGTGAATAGGGTGACAATGATTTTGACTTCCGCGCGGACTAACTTACCCACACATTAGCGGTGCGCTTGCGCCGATAACTTCATTATAAGAGGGTGCCTTGTCAATTCGAACAGTGCCAAGCTTTCAAATTTATACGTAACATTGACCCTTTATGGCATCTTTCGTATTGGATGGATTGAAGTAAATCAGTTCAAATGTGAATGATAAACATTCATGAACGAATGAATGAATGTATCGCAAGGGTTTTATGGTGATTTTTGTTGTTTGTTCTGCTAACGTGCTTGCTGTAAATAAAAATGAAATTGAATACATTACAGTTACAAAGTTGTAGGGCTTAATATTTGAGTTATGATGTAGGGGTTGGTTTGAAACGTATTTTAAAATGCTCGGAACATATTTTCGTTAAATACATTAAGTACAAGCAGATGAAATATATAGGCTACAGTTGTCACGAATCATTTTTTTTTATATTTTAGCTTATTGGCAAATACCATTTATTAAAGATATTTTAATTTGGTAGTTTTCCTTTGGTAATTGTCATTGACGCCGGGTTCAATACAAAATTCTCTTACAAAAGTGTCCTAGGGCAACCTATACAAACTTAGATCCTTGTCAGTTTTAATTTAAATCGTATTTCATAAATGCAAGGCTTGGTTTTACTCATTTGAAATAAGATCCCACTTTGAAGTCTTATTCCCTCGGTCGGTTTTTGTTCTGTGACCGGTTCTCTAGTTGAGTATTGTTGATCGAAGGTGCTTGTAGATTACCTAAATTATACGAGCGCTTTTCAAAACTTCCGCACTTACCACCCAGATGCTAAAGGTCAAGCTTAACAAATAGCTTTAAACACCCGAGTACATATTTTGATATTGTCGTCTATGTATGATAAAAATCACTTGTATATTTTTACTTTACTTGTATTTTTTGACCGGCTTAAGCCGATTCCGCGTCGATATATGGAGTTCCTTACTGTATTATAAATCAAAATAGTGTTCGCATTGGCTACTATAACACTTTTGTATAGTTGTAGTTGCATTTCTAGACTTTTGTGTCATATATTCTCAATTATACATAACTGACGGTTTATAGCTAAAGCAGGAATTTAAGGCCAGAATACAATAACATCACTGATTGAGACATCTCTTGTTTTATTTTAGTCTCTGACACAGAGTTAATGAAAACTAATGAGACCATGACCACTGTGGTTTATGGACCTTAATATTTTGTTGCGGAGACATGTTATTCGCTTCCCAGCGGGTTTCGGTAGGATGACCAGGCCTCCGAAATTTCATTAAAATTTGACACCTCGATTTTTTGCTCGGTGCATTTTGACATTCGTGGGTCCAAATGAATTAAAATACAGGCTGGAAATAAACATATCAAATAAGCGCGTGGTGAGATAGCGTTCAGTATTTTTATTTTTAGGGGCAACTTTTTTGTGAAGTATTAAAGGGCAGCAATAAAAATCCGATAACAACTCTAAGGTGACCTGCCGGCAAAAATCTAATGTTGTCTTTAAGAGCGTTTGCGCACTGCGTCCAACCCGAATCCGAGAAATGTCGGTCCAAGAGAAGTAGTACTTTACTGCTACTTCGGACCGATATTTCGCGGATCCGCATCGGAGGCAGCCGAACCGTCTTAGAGCCAGACATCCAGATACAGTCATCTCGGTGCCCAGTCGCAATTCCGGGAGTCTCCTTATTTTGTGATTCAGCGCGTATGATGATGGGTGGATGGTGGTCATTGGAACTCCTCAATGGCTTACAGTAGTTCCGGCGAGTTTGGACTCGTTTGACTCGTCTTTTTAAAGCGAGTTTATTGTCAGTTTTAGAATTGCAATCGGCAACAAAGTGTGTTTAATCAAAATTTAATTTAAAAGAAAATCCCAGCTGCTTTCGATGCCTGTGCGCCGGCGCACACTCAACATGATTATGCTAATGTGTCCACTATAAACGAGCCGCCAGCCATACACGGGAACACGAACTTAGAAAACATTTAGAGAATGTATAGGTACTAAATTAACAATTTTTATTATAATTGATTTTTTTTTAAGTTGTTTTGTTTTGCGGACTGTATTCCTATGGAATCTTAATTGTATTAAAGTATGAATTTATATAGGTATGTTTATCTCCGCCTAGTATCCATATTACAAGCCTAGAACTTAGTTTGGGACTAAGTAAATTTGTGTGAGACTGTCCCATAAAATTTATTTATGTACTTACTAGCTTTTCCCCGCGACTCCGTCCGCGTAGTAGTCATTTTTCGCTTATCCCTCGGGAACTATCAAATTTTCCAGGATGCAAAGTATTTTTAATGTTAATCCAGGTAATGAACTATCTTGTTAATGAGATAAAGTCAATGAGTCTACGTTTGTTGTCTGCTGTAGTGGAGATACAGCGATATTAAGTTATTTCAGAAAACAGGCCCGGTACAAAGTTTGTTCACAACACAAAACAACAATAATTGCCAAACTAAAATATAACGCTTCCTTTTGTTGAAAATTAAAAAAAATGTTTCGTCAACTTAATTAATTTAGCACTAAAGATACGAAATTAAATGCAATTTTGTCACGAAAGAAATACAGATAAAGGAACACAATCGTATTTATTATAATAAGTAACTGCCGCACTCAGAGACGTCAATACATTTTTAAGTTTCATTAAAGATGCTGCGTCTTATTCTATTGCTATGGCAAAGAAAGTGATAGTAGCTACTTTAATGAAACTTAAAACTTAATTGACGTCTCTGAGTGCGGCCGTTAGTGTCCTTAATTATTTACCGATATAATTACTTTGTTTTTCTTGTATTTAGTTCAAATGTCGCCACTTAACGCTCCACTTTAACAAAAACTTTCTCGTAAATGCAAATAATCGATTACAATGAGTTTAAAAGTAAGTAAAAAAGCGTTCTTTAAATTCCGATCTCACACAACATTTAATACCGTTACTGAAAACTGTGGTAGCAATTTAATGGCGGTCTTTACCGACCGTTGAATCGTTCTTTATGTTCTTTATTAAGATTGAAATTAAGATGTTCTAATGTGTTAATATACCGACAGCTTTATATCGGTATATCGGTAAGGGCGACGACCACTGCAAACGCTATGCTATACCTGTACAAAATAAATTTAAAATTTTAAAAAATCAATGCTGGTAATGTCGTATTACATGATTGATTCAAGCTCAAAGGTTGTTTAACAACTGTAAAAACTTGCCAATTTCTAGACAGTGGAAGGGAGAAAGTTAGAGTAGTGTAGCAATTAATTAATTACATATCTATTCCTGTCTCTGCCTGAAAATTGGAAAGTTCACCTTTCAACTTCACCTTCAAATCTACATTTTGTACTCAAATTTGTATTTTTGTACAAAAAAGATTAAATAAATAAATAAAGTTTCAACAGTTTGTAATTAAAACCTCCGTGCCTATCTAGATATTGCAGACGTTAATCTAAAACTACGTCATATTCAAATTTCAAAATCATCAGATTTTGTCCATCAAACACTGCAATTTACTCAACATATTAGAAAAAGAAGTTATGAAACAATAAAAAAAAAACATGAAATCATGTGTCCTTGAGCCTTGAGATATAATGCATCAACTGCATTAAATTCTCAGCTAGTAGCGACTGCGACTCACGGAACACTATTCAAACTTACTCACATACGCGAAAACAACTTGTTCTCGATAATAGTCACGAAAATAATAATAATCCGCATACAACTTACACTACAGAAACAAGTTTATTTGTCTCTGCGCATTGGCATCGAAATACATTTACGCGGTCGTTGTAACGAGTATTACAAGTACTTTACATCCTCATAGCATTAAAACCTATCTATATTGCCTATCTGGATTATCTGGAATATCATTCATATGCAGAATGAATAGTGTTGGGCATAGCATACAGCCTTGCGGTACATCTGCGTTTATCTTTAGTTATTTTTCTTCCTACTTTAGTTATTTATTCTGTAGTAATGAGTTTGATGTTAGGGTAACATCCGCCAACAACAACCTAGATGCTTGATCCATTTATAAAGTTAAACACACTTTTGCATGTAGCAAATCTTTATCAGGGTTTGTCCGTATCGATACCACCTACTTACCTGCTAACTATTCCGCAAAGCAATGGAGTCCGTTTTATGGTATTTCGGTGTGGTGATTACTATAAGGGTGGGAAAGAAACTGCTTCTGTCTTCAAGTGATTTTATTTGAAATAATACTTATAGGATAGGTGTTTACAGCATGAACGCCATGAGGCGACTCTGAACAAAAGTACCATTTTGTTTTGTCGTTTCATTCTTAATTTATTTATTTGATTTTAAAAGAATTTAGAGTAAAACTGACATACATAATGCAATAAGTTCCAAAACATTACATAGCAAACTACTTATTGCATTACAGTAGCCAGTGTAATGGATGACTCGTATAAAGCCATTCGATTTTAGTCTTTAGGATTGGCAATTGCTGAAAGGAAAGGACCAAGGTCTTTGCCTGGGAGATGTTCAGGGTTCATCCTCGTCCGGCAGTTCGCGTAGTGACACGATAGCTACCTGAGCCCCCTTGTCAAACCGATCTGCCACTCCTTCCTTGATGGTGGCAAACGACTCTGCGTCCTTGCAGCAGAACTGCTGGCTGGGTGTACTCATCGTAACGGAACGAAACTGGTTGGAATTGCTGATGGTCGTATGCCTTAGTGCCAACTTGTAGCCTATGTGTTGAATAACCTTTACAGTGTCACAAAAATGCACAGCGGGCATATCATGGTCATATTGGATAAAAGTGGATAAAATATCTGTCCCTATCTAACCAGTATGTATGTGCGAGTGTGACGGATGCTTTATCCACATCTATCACCGCGATAAAGACGACCAATATACAGGGGCTGGCCTGTATACTCCAAATTATACTCGTAGAAACTTTAATAAAACATCGATTTGTGTTATCTTGGACGTTTCCCTTACAATTAGATCCGGCATTGATACATCACGCTTAACGCCAGTTTCTCAATTTCCATACAAATGGAAGCCGGTATCGGGTTAATACCAAATATGTTAACTAATAAACTTGTTCCCATACATTATTACAGATTTAGATTTCCTGTTGATTGTATAATTACGAGTAATCATTATACTAATGATTCTGCGCGCGCATAAATATCGGGCGTCGCAATTAAATTGTTAGCTTTTTATGGTTATTTCTTGTTTTCATGTAAGCTTCTATAGCATTGCAGCAACATTGGATCATCTGATCACTATTCACGACTCTATTTGCAATAATTTAAGGATGTTTTTAGATGTTTTTAGATGTTTTTAGATGTTTTTAGATGTTTTTAGATGTTTTTAGATGTTTTTGACTTGGTTGTCCACGCATCGGCGTGTTGCCAATATTTACGGATTTCGCGAATAAATTAAGCGGATTTTCTTTTATTGCTCTCCTTATTAAAAAAAAACGTTTTATAGTTTTATAAAATAATAACATAATCATAATCACAATAATTATCGTCGTGGACCCAAGGTCACAATGGGCTCTCTTGCCAACTCTAAGGACTAAGATGGATTGCGTCTATGCTAGTCATTTCACCGACTGTATTACACACACCGGAACATAACAACACACACGCATAGCTGTTTACCGGCAGGTTATGCTAGCAATCAGAAAAAATCCTACACAAGATCCTAGAAAACTACAACGCACTAGATACTTATACTTCAAACCAAAAAGCGCATAAAATCCATTTCAAGGTGGTCCTCGAGTATGTATTTACTACATTATCCATTCTGCATTATACCTCACAAAGAACCCATGGATAATTTGTTTCTAAAACTCACCAAATCGGGATCAGCCGGCAAAACGAGCCAAAATAAATTGATTCAGGCCCGCTGCGTCGCAAAGAATAATCTGCCATGAATAAATTCCATCTTTGTGTGACGTATTCTCTATTGACATCTTATTTGACAATATAAACTTTGCCAATCTACCTTTTTCTGCCATCGATATGTCATTCCTAAACTCAAATACTCAAAGTTCTATTCGGAATGTAATAGCTTACAACTGCCATGATTAGCACGTGGTAATTCTAATAGAAAAAAACGCTTAAAGTCGTTTTGTATATTTGTGTTATTATCAAACTTATAATTCCACTATATAAATTCCAAAATTGGAGAACATACATTTAAGACTTAGTCCTCTTTTATCGCAAATAACTAACGTGACAATTCCTTACGTTGAAATACCAATCACGACTTTATATCATATATTTAAAGTCCCTATTTTTTTATCTTTTCTAAATCCCCAAATCCGTCTATCCTTAATCTGGCGGCGCTTAGTTTGAAGTTCTTTTTTCAAGGAAACATTCACTTTCGGCACATTGCCGTCACGAAACCAAAATGCATCAACGAACAGAACCCTTTATACAACTTCAGGCTTACCATCTAGGACTGAAGGGTCACATTGTAATGGCTTATCATTGATTTTGCTATGTTTTTCTTTAATATCATGTGACATCTGTCTTCGATAATTAGGAGCGAGTGGGTGGCCCGCGCCTGTGGTCTTAGTTTAGTTTAGTTATTTGCGACATTTCCATTATTCCCATAATAACCATTGTTACATTGTCATCGATGTTTTCACTTTTAAAGTAATCCTGTATTCTGATTTTGGGTAAACAGAAATCGATAGTTTTGGAAGGCTTTGAGATAAGCCGAAAGGGGTCGGCTTAAGATTTAAGACGTTGTTTGCAAATGAGCCACATTGTGTAAAGATTCAAATCCTTAAAGCAAGTTACGACTGTATCCGATACGAGTGTTTGGCGTAATTAAAAAAAAATACTCATGGGAAATCTCCTATAGCATGTGCAAAAAGAATGCTACTAAATGAAGATTACTTGTTATAGATACGCGTGATCTGCTATGTTATTCTGTTAAAACAACGTCATTCAGTTCTACTCAGTCGATGAATGTCCGGCGAATTTACAACGTCCGTCATGTCATTTACCCACTTTGACGGTCGATGTAAATTCGCCGGCTATTCATCGACTGAGTAGAACTGGTTGACGTTTGTGTTAACAGAATAACATAGCTGATCAATAATTCATTTCGAATTTACAATTTCGGAGCAAATATCTTCACTACATAGTATAAAACAAAGTCGCTACGCAACGGATTTCAATGCGGTTGTCACCGTTACATAATTTTTCACGGAAGGTTTATGTTTATAATAGTACCCGGAGCGAAGCAAGGACGGGTCGCTAGTCTACTGATATACTTAGTATTTTTGACGCGTCTGCAGTTCCTTTTATTAGCGCCAGAAAAAAAAAATTTGGTAAAATTGGAAAGTCATTCTTGAATAAAACTCTTCCTTCAATTTCACTATTTATGTATAATGAGATTATAAATATGTTTCTGTCTTTTAAATTGGGACTTCAGACTTGACCTTTGGACACAAGACATATTAAGCCACTTCACTCAGAACTATATACCTACATATACAAACAGATCAAAAACATAAGCCTGAATCACATCTATCAGCATCGATTCGCATTTATCTATAGAAAATGGCTATTTTGTAAGAAGATACGTATACGTATGCGTAAGAAAAATTTATACTTAGGTAAGCATCTTCATACGAAATGGCGGTTTTCTATGGACGAAATGCGAATCGGTGGTGATAGATGTGCTTCAGGCCTTACCCTCGTTCTTGGGCAGCCGATTAAAATCTTATCCCACACCCACAACTCAATTCATTATACCCAAACAAAAGATAGAACTTCAACACTTCACGATGACGTATCAGAAACGGTAGCGGTTCCACAAGGTATGGTAATTCTTCCCTCGTTATCTAAAACGACATATCTACTACAAAACTCATGGTTTAAATGCGACCGTTTGAGTGATAGGATAATGTTGAATTTGGTTTAGCGTTTTGGCCTTTGTGTCGATGGATTGTGATGCTTATTAGTATAAGCTATTGTTTCTTATTGTACGGCGTGTGAGATGATACGATTATTACAGGGGACGCGCCGTGGTAATGACAGGCTGGCAAAGCGGTACTCCTGAGAAAAAGAGTGCAGAAGGTACATAAGAAGAAATAAAATAAATTCAGCAAAATTTAGCATTCTGTTAATGATGATGATGATGATGGTGACGATGGTGATGATGATGACAATGATAACATAAGTACAACTACAAAAGCACAAAAAGCAGAACGAGACAGAAACAGAGAAATAACATCGCTTGAAATTTGTAAGGTTTTGAATATTACAATACCAATTACATATTATAATTTGTTATGCACTTAATGACGTTTTTCTTGTTCTAAGTTATGACTTAAAACGAAATAGGCATAAAAGACCTTGGGTAGTTCTTGTGTCACGTTGATCTGTGGGCAACAATCGCCAGATCTCCACGTCATCCGCATTAATAAGCCTCAACCGAATAATTGGGTAATTCCACATAATTGTAGCCGAATTTCAAAACGGACAACAAACACATTCATAGGAATACCATCGTAGTCACCTTAGCAACAGAGGTGGGAATTGCGTATAAGAAAAACCATTTGAGGTGGTGTTACAAAAGTTTCAATTTTCTTTAGAATGTATTTTGCTCGTTGGAAACAAAAAGGAATCAAGTGAAATAAGAATTGTTCTTTGTTAAGATCGTATAGTTTGTATTAAGATTGGTTATAGTATGGCATTGTTTCGAGAGTTAATACCTTTTAGACTGGAACTTATTGTTTGTTATATTAGTCTTTGCACCTGTTATTCGTTAGAAAGTAAATAATTTGGAAATATGAATGATCCAGTCATTGTGTAGGTCGTTATAGTAATTTTAGCTTAGGGTACAAAAGAAATACGAACCGTTGGGATAATTGTAAAGAACACTTGCTAATTTGCGTTTAATTAAGTTAATAGCATTAATATTGCTATTCTCACATTGTACAATAGGTTTCGAATGCGATAATCTGGCTGATACATTACAATTAGCGTCAGCAAAATGCTTTGAAAACTTTGTATTCGGTTATAAATACGTCGGTCGGTAATAAATAAGAATGGAAGACAGGGTTAGAAGTAGCTCGGAATTATGCAGAAAGTTAGGTTTAAGGGACCAACTTATACAAATTAATCTAGTCCCAAACTAAGCTCAAGTCTTGTACTATGTGGAGTAGGCGACGATATACATACTTATATGTATAGAGAAATGCATACTTAATAAATAGAAAACATCCATGACATGAACAAATATTCACGCTCATCACACAATTTTTTGCCCATACCGGGATTCGAACCTGGGATCGCTAGTTTCGTAGGCAGGGTCACTACCAAGTATAGGTTAACGGCGCCGTCAACTATTTGTATAGTGTTTTAATACATAAAGACGCCCGCCACTACATAATTGTGCGTACATACACAATCGGGCAACGTAAAAATGGTGGGGCGTCTCTTTGTGCATTCAAAAACGCACGGATGAGTCATTTAGAATCTAAATCACTCGTCCGTGCGTTTGAATACACAACATTTTAGATATAAGTTTAGAATTTTCTTGATGTCTTTCAGAATCAGAATCAGAATTATTTATTTGTAATTTTGTATTTGCCATGTTTATGGAATTATTGGGTCCTCGTCCTCGTTATGGGGTCATCAAATAGGGTCTACAAAGGGTTCCGCACAAGTGAACACAGAGTGTTACCATATGCACTCGGGTGACCAGGGCTTGGGAATTTTTGAGAACTAAGAATATTCCGTAAAGATTATTTTTTAGGAAAAACAAGTGTTTGCGTAATGTTTCTTTATATTTTTCTATTTATATTATGAAAATCAATACCAAGCAATTCTCAAAAATCGATTGGTGATTTTAACGAAACGAATTTATAAATCCAACTCGCACTTGTTGTTCATATATTATCACGCGTAAAAACAGTGATGTATTTATATTTACAGTCACATTAAAGGATCGACACAATATATACTCATGCAGACATTGTTTTGGACAAAGTTGTGCAGACATCGCATTGTTAATTTCATTAAGAATAATAATAATGCTAATAAGAAGTAAATATAAACCACCTGAATTAATAAGGAAAATAATTTAAATGTGACTTTTATTTTAAGAATACAATACAAAATTAATATCTTTTTCTTGTCTATACATATACCTATATATAAATAATTATTCGTATACATTATTATGTGTCAGTTTCTCGAAAAACCCTCCAACTATTGTAATAAACAGATGCAAGTAGTTTTTATCTCGAGAAACTTATTGTAGGAGTAGATATTTCCTAAAACCATGAAAGTAGTATTTTTCTCCAATTTGAAGTATGTAGGCTATGCATTGTCAGCGGGTCAGTCATACACGCAAGTCTTTTATATTATGTACTAACTTTAACCCGTGACTCCGTCTGCGTAGAAGTCATTTATCGCTATTTCGAAGAAAACCAATCAATTCCCCGGGATAAAAAGCGTCCTATATCAATCTAGAACTATCTGTGTGCCAAATATTATCCAAATCTATTTAGCCGTTTAGGGTTGATTCAAACACATAAACCCATCATCCATACACACTTTAACATTTATTAGAAGGAAGTAGGATATATTTATAGCGAGACTAGTCTCAAAAGTTTATAGAAGCCTGGACACCCTACACCGAAGGACACGTGATTTGTATTAGTGATTTTGAGACGACACGCGTTGTTAACTTTTACAAAAACAGCTGTAAAGAACTGTCACGTGAAATTCTGTAGTTAGAAAACATTCCGATAAAATGTCATAACATAAAATACGACCTATTATAAAATAAGTTTTTTTAATAATTTAAGCGACATTGTTTGAAGAATGTGTTTGAACAATTCATGAGAAAATAAGCAAAGCTAAGCCATATGTATCACGCAAAATTATAATTTTTATTTAGCCTATCATAGCCTAAGACATCCACACGTTTTTGATTAATTATATTAATAATAATAAATCCAGCCTATATACGTCCCACTGCTGGACACAGGCCTCCACTCACAATGAAAGGGTTTGGGCTATAGTTCCCACGCGGGCCCAGTGCGGATTGGGAACGCACACACCGTCAAATTGCTTTGCAGGTGTGTGCAGGTTTCCTCACGATGTTTTCCTTCGCCGAAAAGCTAATGGTAAATTTACAAATTATATTTCGCACATAAATTCCGAAAAATTTAGAGGTGCGAGCCCGGGTTCGAACCTACGACCCTCTGCTTAAGAGTCGGCAGGTCAAACCATAGGCTACCACGGTTTTTTTTTAATAACTCAATTTATTAACATCGCTCTAATAATTGAGGAGCTAGAGTGGTCTATTCCATTTTAAACTCCATCATACTGTGACCATACTGTACCATAGACTATGAAACTCTTCTTTTTTAGCAGATAAATAAAGAGATTAAGTACTTACTTTTATCACCATTTCACTTAAATCAGTGAACTATCTACTAAGCCTCAATTACATTATTAACCTCTTTACAATTTAACACCTCGTTACGGAACCCTCTAGATCACAGCCACCTGAGTCCCATTGAGACTAATAACAATTACGGAACCCCTTCCGACCCCTTGGGGGAGATACGGCTGAGATTGAAAAGAAAGTGGAGACGGGTGAGATTCTCGATTGATCTCATTTAAGATAATATATAATAATATGAATATGATTAATATGAAGGGACAATTGTACACACATTAACCTAGTCCCAAACTCTAGGCTCGTATTATGGGTACTGGGCAATGATGAACATACTTGAATAGACAAATACATAGGTACTTAAATAAAGACGAAACATCCGCATAAATACTCGCGCTCGTCGCCGGGATACGAACCCGGGACTGCTAGCTTCGTAGGTAGGGTCACTACCAACTAGGCTAACCGCGTCGTCTAGCCTTTCTTTTTAATTTTGGTAATAAAATAATGTATAATAAATATCTTGAATACTAAGCACACATGAACATGTTGCCACAATCAATGAGTTCGCCATACCAAAGAAAAGAACCGAGCTTAAATTTATCTGCCAGATAGTGTTATCTGGAGATTGATAATCAGCCCTTAATTGCATATATCCTTTCCATTAAAATTTTCATTGTTTCCATTAATTTTCAGGACATCTTAAATAATGAAGTTATCCACAAAATGCTTGTTATACCTACTACCAGAAAACCGAACTACTAGCAGAATTAATGTTTTCATTTTCTATCCACTGGGACAACCTAAAATATAAATCCATATAATAATAAAATCGAGAGAAAGACCGAGCAAGCATCCTTAATAATAGATTGTAAATAGATTTGTTTTTCAAAGAAAGCTTTTAGAGATATAAATACAACTAAACCAAATTGTCAACAGGACAACCCCTTTCATAATATTTCTAAACAAATCTTCAAACAATACTCTAAAACAAAGTGTTAGAAATAATATTTCCATAATCCCGATTAGTGTAAAGATATGGAAAACGGTAAGTTTCGGGTTTATTTAAAACCCAAGATAAAAAGGTTTGGGACAAAACAAAAGATAAAGTTCAACGTAGCGTTATACTTACGCTGCTTTTACTGTGGGTCCACAGTTAAAATATTATTGCACGGTCAAGTAAATTCAGTTGAGAAAATGTTCAAAGAAGTGTTGCTTTGAAAGAGAAAGTACTTAAGTGTTTTAACAAAGGTACCTACATCTTGAAGTTCGCTCGAGATATTGACGACGACGGTTTGCCTAGTGTGTGGTGACCCTGCCTACGAAGCTAGCGGTCCCGGGTTCGAATTCCGGTATAAGCAAATGTTTGTGTGATGAGCGTGAGTATTTGTTTTTGAACATGAGTGTATGTTTATCGTTGTCTAGTCTAGTACCCATAGTACAAGTCTAGATCAATTTGTGTGAGATTGTCCCCTGATATTTATTTAGTTATTTAAATTCATATTTTTTTTGTTTCTTTCTTCTTCACTTTTTCAATAACCTTAATCAATGTTTTTATCTAAATAGACCTAACTCGCAAAAGAAATTTAAGCAAATCACCGGCATACATTTACGTTAATTTTAAGGACCGCTAGATTGTCAAATTTGGTAACATCTTTACAACCCCAACGTCTTTGCCCGTAGTACCTGTACCCATCGCTAATTGGGCTCGGTCCGGACTCGAACCACCCACCCTTGAGTGTCAATTATGTCGTCAACTGTCATCGGCATCGACGCGGATTCGGATTGAGTTGAGTGAAATGGAGCTGTTTTTTTAGTGAAGATATTTGGCAGTTTTGGGACGGGAGAATGAATTCTTGGTGTTAAGAAAATATGCAATCAGTTTAATGGAAAAACGACACTTGAAAGCAAATGTTGAAACACGTAACATTCTAAGACTGTACACTTATTTAAATGATTTTATGTAGATTTGATGAAATGAAAAGCACATTATGTTGATGAAGGTTGAGATCAAATGATGGGTGGTTTGTTCCTGACAATTATTCATGAAAAAGTGATTTTCCATTGACTTAATAATGTCTCAAGAAAGTAGAAATGTATGCTTTTGCGATCTCTCTAAACAGCATATTTGAAATTGGTTATAAATTCGTGTTTAATAATAAATAAGTAAGACTTATTCTATTGTTAGCTTTACCTTCAACAAACTTAAGTTACCTACTTGTTACATTAATAACCTATTTTTTTTCTTGATTTGTAATACAACAAATATTTTATAATTTCTGCTCACAGAGCAGAATACCTCCAAAGAATACCTCCCCGTTTTCAAAATGGCGGCATCTCAGATCTTTAGTATTAATCGCAGTCTCGCCTGGAATGTGCGACGTGACAAGTCGTGTGCGATATTCTCTCGACGACATTTTGTCGCTTGCTAATGGTTCGGCAATCGCTTCGATGAAACTATGGTATTAAGTATTTCCGGATTAAAAAAAAGTTTACTTGGGAGGGCGGTGTGCCACCTGGGTAAGTTTGGAAAATACAGGATGAGTAATGAGGATGAGGATGAGGATAAAGTGCACATATTAAAATGGGGGACATTAAATAAAATTTTAACGATTATAAAAATATTTTTTTTTGTGTACATGTGGTACACAGTTGCGAAATATTTATTTTCAAGAATTATGAAAAATAAAAATTAAAAAAATAACATTTTTTTTTTTTTTCTATGTCCTTCATTTTAATATGTGCACTTTATAAAGACTCACCCTGTATATTTGGAGCTGATTAAGAGAGAGAGAGAGTTTTATATGGTAGGCTCTAGGATCTAATTTACATTACTTTTTTTTTTTACATTATATTCTCGTAGTCATTCTGACATGTTTTCCTGCAAAACTACGCAGATATTTAATATTATTTTTACAGTTTTATATAATGCTAGAATAAGTAGTGACATTGTTATATTTTTATTAAAAAATGACTAACTGTTTAGTTGAGTTTCTTGCGGCGCTTCTTCTCAGCAGTGGTCTCCTCTTGGGAAGCGCTGGTAGATTGACGTGTAAAAGTGCCCGTGCGGCCTACTTACTGAATAAATATCTTTTATCTTTTTTATCTTTTACATTGATGGTATAGACATTTGCAATCCGATGAAAGAACTGAGATGAAATGCCTCTACCGGCCATTTTATCCTCTTCGCCGAATAACGAGAAATTCTAACCGCCTGTTTCACAATCATCAAGTAAATCATATCTGTCAAATAAATATAGCCCTTTCCCTTTCTTACACTTGAAAATAGGCAAGGAAAGGGCCATCTTTAACTGACAGATGAATTTACTTGTCTATTGTGAAACAGGCCCTAAATGAAATAACATCATTAATAAAGCAAAAAAAACGATTGACGACGCGGTTAGCCTAGTTGGTAGTGACCCTGCCTACGAAGCTAGCGGTCCCGGGTTCGAATCCCGGTATGGGCAATTGGGCAAAGATGTGTGATGAGCGCGAGTATCTGTTCCTGAGTCTTGGATGTTTTCTATATATGTATTTCTCTATATAAGTATGACGTATATCGTAGCCTGGTACAGTTCGCCATCAAATATATCTGTACATATCAGAGTGGTCAAAAATATCTGAACATGCACTCTAACACCTTGACAATAGAGTCGTCTTCAGATATTTGTGAGCACCTTGTTTGCTGCAATATATATGATGGCGACTGTACAAGCCTAGCTTAGTTTGGGACTAGGTCAATTTGTGTGAGATTGTCTCATGATGTTTGTTGTTTATTATTTTAGGACCAAAAGCTACTTGAACAATGTTTAGCCAGTGAGCCTGGACGATGTGGATACACGGGGATAAAACATCTGTCACTCTCTGACCAGCATGTAAGTGCAAAAGTGACAGGTGCTTATTTAAATTTATCCACTGCGATAAGGCAACCATAATACGACCATAATACGACTTGATAAATATGTATCTCCTGTGGAAATTGAACTAACGACCTCCAAAGCATACCAAGGATATTACAACAGTGCTGACGCGTGACTTCAAAGATTTCCAATTTTAGAAACAAATCAAAATTCTTCACAACTCATTTTTCAAAACTACATACTGTTTAAACTACCTTCTTAACAAATAACGCATCTCACACAACTCTTATTGGAATTGCGTTCATACGTCCAGCTGGGGAAAGATGAGTTTGATTTGACAATGAAATGGCGCTTGGTGCATTTCTAAATCATTCGTGCGCATGAGTCGATACGATAACAGTAAATGAACGCGCGTTTGAATGAGGCTAATTGGCTGAATGTGAAGGTAACGAATTTCAGAAGCGGGTTGCTTTTGAGGTGTTTTTTATGACATGGACAAAGGAAACGAGCATAATGTTAAGCAGAATCTGAGACCCATAGACATTGGCAATCTCAAGACTACATTCCCAAGACTGCAGTCCTATTAAACCGATCCGATGTCAGAAATGACAGTCTTCTATTCTGACCTGCTAAGCTAAAATGCGATATCTCAGACAAAACTGCTGTAACAAATGCTACCTCATGTCTAACAGGAGAGGGCTGAATCTGCTTTGGCTATTTAATTTGATATATCGTCTTTTAGCTTAGGACGGCAGTATTATCTGACGTATCTTGAGACGGGCATCTCAGACGAGATGCAGTTTATTAATACGGCGCTAAGACTGCTAGTGCTTTACTAACCTCAGGGTAGCAAAATATGGAATCTATGCTAGTCAGTTTACCGGTGGCCCGGAACACAACAATGCGAACACTTGCTTGGCAGTTAGGTGAAAGGTTATGACGGTGGTATAGCAATCCAGACAGATCCTGCACCAGATCCTTCCACTAAGGAAGTGGAGCATCTATGATATTAAGAACTAGCTTTTGCCCGTGAATTCGTCCGCGTAGAACTCGTTTATCGCTGCTCTCTCGGGAACTGTCTAATTTTCCGAGATGAAAATTATCCTATGTCCTTCCGCGTGATTAAAACTATCTCCTTCAAACTTTATCGATATCAATTCAGCAGTTTAGCCGTGAAAGCGTCACAAACAACCTGCCCTACTGGATGTATTGAAGTATACCTCCAGCGGGCTTAGCATGCATGCACGAGATAAACTTTGACAGGTGCTAGAGAAATGAATACATCTATTCCATATTCTAACGTAAACCTTAACGCTTAATATTTAAAATTAAAGTGTCCCTTAATAAAATCGATATAAAAATGTGAAAATCGCTATAGTCGCTTAGTAATAAAAGGCAGGACGGGACACTTTTATTTTAAACCTTAAGTGTTAAGTCTTACGTAAGAACATGGGTTAGACGTATTCAGTTCCCTAGCACCTGTAAAATTTTATCTCGTGCATGCATGTTAAGCCCGCTGGAAGAATAGACGTCTGCCCCGCCCCTGCGCACGCGCCGGCTGCAATTTGCGGCCTCTTTCGCCAAGCGTCTGGAGTGTAAGCCTAACGTGCTAAGGAAAGGCTCCAAAAATTTCGTGAATGATAATTAGTGACATAAGTTAGCTAATTGCTGGGATCTCGTTAGCACGTCGGCGCGCGCCGGTGGTCCCTTCAAAGGGAACGTGAATGACAAATGGGACGAAAATATTAACACGTTGTCTTGTTAGAGACGGTGTGCCAGCTGTAAATTACGGCAATATTTATATTTAGCCTTAATAAGTGTAATTTTGTGGGATAAATCTTTAGAAAGAAGAAAGCAGAAGAAAAAGCCGAGCGACACCCAGCTAATTTCATACCTAACATATATGATAAAAATAATCCAGCCGATATACGTCCCACTGCTGGGCACAGGCCTCCACTTACAATGGGGGTTTGGGCTATAGTTCCCACGCGGGCCCAGTGCGGATTGGGAACTTCGCACACACCGTCAAATTGTGTGCAGGTTTCCTCACGATGTTTTCCTTCACCGAAAAGCTCATGGTAAATTTACAAATTCCGATAAACTTAGAGGTGCGAGCCCGGGTTCGAACCCACGACCCTCTGCTTAAGAGTCGGCACATATATGATATTGTAACGTAATTCGGTGTAATTTCTCCGGGCTAATTATACTCCGGGAAATTACGCCGATAATAAGCCACCCTTGCATTAATTAAAAACAGTAATTTTTATCATTAAAGTTGTAGAGTAGACAAGGGAGTTCTATCTCGCGAAAAGTACTTTTTACTATTTTATCAATTTTACTTTTTTTTTCGAGGCACTCATCAACTCATTGACAAGTGACATTTAGACACCAGATGTCACTAACCATTTAGCGAAAATTGTGTTTGGTAGAAAAGCTAAAAAATGCCACCCAGAGTTCAAGAGGGTAGTTTAGATAACGTTGCAGTAGAACCGCTATCAGCCGTTTGGTAAGTGTTGCTTTTTTATGCCAGATTTTTAGAGATCCTTAGTCATAACGTGACGGAGAATAACTATTAAATAAATAAAAGGCCAATTCATTTGGCTATTTGACTG
Source organism: Tortrix viridana (assembly GCA_963241965.1). Classification (NCBI taxonomy): domain Eukaryota; kingdom Metazoa; phylum Arthropoda; class Insecta; order Lepidoptera; family Tortricidae; genus Tortrix; species Tortrix viridana. The sequence continues at coordinate 676,821 of OY725179.1, read as the reverse complement.
ACTGGTCAAATCAGCAACTTTCATTGAAACGTCAAAACGCTCCGGTAGTATGAAAATAGTAAAATGTGACGTCACAATGTTCAGTGTTCCTTTATAAAGTTTTTGTTGAATTAAAAATCGTTTAAAATGAAAATAAACGATAGCTAAGTTTTTCCGTGTTATTTTCGAAAGCTTGATTTAGTGGTAGACATACATATAAATAATTATCTCCACGGAGAAAAAAATATTTTACAATATTACCAGATCGTACCTATTGTAGTTATGATTCTGGTGTAGGAAACCAGATTTCAGCTATGGTTAACAGATTTTTTTTATGACAACAAGTCATATATTTTGTTTCCTACGATACTAGGTAAATGGTAATAGTACTAGAAATGATGTTGTAAAGAAGTAGAATTTTCTATTAATGTGTAAAAAACGTATAGTTGTCACATATAATACAATAAAATCGAGTAGAATTTACAATATTCTGTTAAAGGAAACTAGATTTTTTTCTCCGTGTTGACATTAGTCAAATAGCCAATTAATAGTTAAGTGTATAATTAACCATACAAACAGCGAAGGCGAATAAAGCTCCGTTGTGCGACGAAAAGTATCATTAATTGTATGGCAAATTTTTGTCGCACAGCGGAAAGTTTCATATATTTAATTGCGTGACTTTTTGAACTCCACCAAAAAACCTCCGACAAAATGATCGGCTTGTCATGACGTAAATCTCAGTTCATCCTGGTCCTTTAATATTTTTTATGTTAAGTGTACGGAACTCTACCGGGAGTAAAATTCCACTAGCACTTGGCTTTTTTCAGCAGGGTGTGGGTGGCGCTGGCGCAGTTTTTTGGCGCTCCAAGATGGCGCCAAACGCCAATATTTATCCTTATCCTTTAATTGGTGTTTTGCCCCGAATTGATGGGTGCCCTAATAGACTGCGTTTAACCTTTTTTAAAAATGTTGTTCCACTTTTGCCTCACGATTTGAACCCTGATATACTCCGGAGTCTGGGTTAGAAGCGCAAAAAAAATACGGCTTAATTCATTAAATTTTGACCTAACACCTTGATATAGTAAAATTTGCCTATTACACCTAAAACTATTATTTTACAAGGTAGAATATGGAATTGAGTCTAGAGTCAAATTTTGCATTATTTATTCCGTTGGCCCTGCGTAACCCAAAAAGTGCAATAGGTATATATTTTTGGAATTCGAAATTTATTTTTATTTTCTTATTTGCTTTTAAAAGGGATTGAAATAAAGTTGTATAAGTGGAAGATATTTATCTCGATCGTAACTCGATTGGGATTTGCGTAAGATAGTAGCCGCATCGCCTTCGGATGGTTATCTTGTGTTAAAAAATAACCACCTTTAACTGCCTGAGGCGAAGCTTAAAAATAGGGCGTTTGGATAATTATACAGGGTGATTGGTTAATAAGCAAATTCGTTATAAGGGGTTATATTTGAGCTTTGAGACAAAACTTACAATTTTAAACAAACGCGAAGATGTGTAGATCTGTTCTGTTCTGTTCTGTTCTGGTGACACCTCCAGCCAGCAATTCTGCTGCAAGGACCCGTACACGCTGACCGCGGCGAGGAGGAGATGTTAGATTAGGCTAGCGGGGAAAAGCACGCGCGTCCCACCCAGTCCGGTAAGAGTAGCGAAGAGCCGGCAGAGCGTGAGAACCTTAACCCGCACCGACCAGCCACTAGTACTAGACCGATCAGGGCACGCGAGCCTCGTCGCCTTTGCTGCACCAACCATCGCCGCCCGCCGCAGGCAGCAGCGCACCTGCCCGAGACACCGGAGAGTCAAGTAGATAGGATAGGAGTGTAGGGTTTGCAGTTTGACAGGAGAGACGGAAGGTGGAGCCAACCCGAATTCAAGCATCGTTAAGTCAGCATTAGGGAGATAGATACTATACTTTGGTGTAATATATATTAAAGGTATGGACTGCTTAAAATCATATAGTATAATATATGCATAATAACCTACACAGCTCCCACGCAGCCCGTGTGCTGCTTGGGCTTCTACTCTGCTCCCTCAATATCCTCGGGCTCCGACTCTGTGTCGGTTTCAGGTTGTTTATATATCTTCTCCGCTTCTTTTTTGAGCCGCATTCTGTTATAACAAACGCGAAGATGTGTAGATGTATTTTTATTGTTCTTGTTAAAGAATAACTTTAACAGATTTATAGATGCAGACTTCCAAAAACCTTGAAAATCCTTATTCCTTACCAGATATAAAGAAAAGAAAGTGTGTTTTTTTTTTACATCTTCTCTTCAACGCTTCTACCCATTTAATTGAAATTTGGTGCAGAGATAGACGAACATATTAAATTAAACTAGAAAATATAGGACAATGGAAAAGTAAAGAAACTGATGAATTACTTTTGCGTGAACTAAGTAAACGCTACTATCATAATCCATGCAAAGATAGGTATAGAGCAAGAAAAACGTTGAAATTAACTAAAATAAGTTCAATGAAAAATATATTTACAAATCCCTAAAGAGAATATACGCTAACACAAAACGGTGTCGTGATATCAATACCACGCTTAGCTTTTTACCGGCGGCGCTTTCGGCACTCAAAAGCTTTGAACTCGCCGATTTGAAAGCTCCACTAGCCACGCCTCGCTGCTTCGCCCTAATCCCTCTCGGGTGGCCTGCCCATGCTTCGCCGGCCGTACTAAAATAACAAAACACAACTAAATCACTTCAGCTTTGCCTGTACACACGTGTACGTAAGCGTATATGAATAGATAAACATTCAAAGCACCGAGACATGTGTGCGTCAATTTACTTCTGAATTATTGTTGGGTCCTCACCACTACCTACACACAAACATGATAAGTACAAGCGATTTACTTGAGCAAGCGTGCTTGAATGTTTTGATCGCCAAATCAAACGTTCGGCGTTATTGTTCAATTTGTTTTTAATTTCATGCGTTTTGGAAAGAATAGTAAAAAGGTTTTTGGTTGCTTAAGTGAACATGCTGTATAGTTGCCAAATTCTTTGACCACTTTTAGGCTTTATAGTTTTATAAATAGAGTCGTAAAGTGATAAAGGACTTGACTATGACTACACAGGGGGTGCAAATCCTTGTATCTGATAAGGCGGTACGTTTGTTACGAAATATTTTTTTCTTAACTACTTGATATTTTACGTTCAAATATAAATATAATCGCAACATTGAGTGTATTTTTCTTTAAACAGTCTTTAAAATTAAGAACATAAAATTACTAACTTCAAAATTCAATTGAATGAATTGCAGTCATTTCTATTTTGTACTTAAATGAAGAAATAATAAAGTTTGAATTGTTCATCATCATTTCTATTTAAAAACAAATCTTTAGATTTTTGTATTGGAGATATACTTAAATACAGAATGTATAAAAGTCTCAGTTTACTTTTTTTCCGTTAAATAAATGTGAACGTGTAAAAGTTCGCACATCGTCTCACACAACATCCCCCCATTGATTAGCCGGAAGCCTACAACTAAATAATAACGCTAAACACCGGTCCCCTATTATAATAAATATTTAGCAACATTAGCAGCCATTTTGTTAAAGCTGCGCGTACGCAACCTACTTATCTGATACAATCACATTGGCGCCACTGTCAAACAACAAATGTCAAAATCGTATGAAACAGAGTTAGTTCCAAATTTCGCCACTGGCGTATTTATGTATGTAATGTATGTATGTAAACTCTTTATTGCACAAATAATAGATTTACAATTAATATTAATAAAATAAAATGTACAAAGGCGAGCTTATGTCTGTTTTAAAGAATAACGCATGTTTGCTATACTGATTTGTTGACAATGATTGATACGTGTTGATTGACTTTAAATAGAAGTTTTACTTTTAACTTGTATTGTCCTTGTAATCTTTGGTGTAAACATGAAATTTTGTAATTATGACGTTATTTTACAGAAAGGCAAAAAATTGTGATATGAGAGCCAGTATAAGTGCTAAAACATATTTTAACAAAAATAATATTGTTTTATAATAACGTAGATGTTTAGTTTAATTAAATATTAAAATAATCATTATAAGTACTTAGAACAAATATATTTAACAGACAATATGTTATTAATTCTGTTTGTTGTAATATGTATGTAAATCATTTATTATATGTATACAGCATAGATTTAGAAATATATAAAGGCGATATCACTAGAAAAAACTTACAGTAATACGGTTTCATGTCGACAACATAAACTTAATAATTTTACACGAATCCCAAAGGTTCCCAAACAAACGCACCCAGATGTCCTTTTAGATAATAGTGTTAACGCCGCCGTTTACCACAAAAACCGACAAACAAACAACGTGATAAATGACAATATTTTATTGCGTTCGCCCTCAATACATGACGCTCATGTCTTCATTTTGGCATCATCATAAAAGTCCATTCAATTCCAAAAAGTCACATCCTGTATGTAACATTATCGACTAACGACATTTTTGTTTCCATCCCTAGACCAATAAAAACACAAGTTAAATTGAACTTTAATTCAAAGGAACAAAATATACATTTCTTTGATTTTAGGTTACGCTAGGGGTGTACCAAATCACATTGAGCCAACGCAATCGTTCGTAGCAAATTGTCGATGTTGGTGGAATCATTAGGGTTGCCTTTGTCCCGCGGGCCGCTGCGTGTGCGCCTTTCACAGCCACTGGAGTGTGCACGTCCGTTTGTGTGAATCGCGAACGTAAGTTTATTCACACATTCGAGAACGTGAATTCGTACTTGATTTACCGCGACTGCTTTTGTTGGGGATTTGTGTTGAATGTAATGATAACATGCGTTTGGTGCCTAGTTTAGCGAGAGGGAACGGTGTTAATGCTTAATGCGGATGTTCCGATGGTGTGGTGTAACTAGAATGGATAAGATTAGGAATTAATATGGCAAAGGAAGCTTGAAAGTAGCACCAATTACAGAAAAGTTGAGGAGCAATAGATTGGCGTGGTATGGACCTGTAATGAGGAGGGCGGAAGGACACAACAAAAAGAGTAATGAGCTGATCGAAAAACGTGTGGATAGATTGTGTGAAGAATGATATGTGTATAAAAGGTGTGAGTACTGAGTTCACAGCTTATAGAGAAGAGTGAAAGAAAATGACATGTTGTGCCAACCCTACCTAGTGTAGGACAAGGGCATGATAATGATGATATGTCATTTAATTCTTAGAATACTGACGTAATCATCAAATACACTTTTTAAGATTTAACTTATGCGGTGTGGTAGGTGAAGAAGGGAAATTAAATTTAAATAGTACTTTAGTTCCACTATTTCGATGTTCTATATGTGTAAGCCCATTCAAGCAACCACTGACTAACGTATCTCCACCGCAAACCTTTGTTATATTGAAAAGAAACTTAAAACTTCTCCTGCGCAGGCAAATCCACCGTACATTTCTTTATTTACACACAACAGACCGTACAAAATTACCACATTGCATTTTTTCTCCGCTATGATGGTTTTACGTCTTTGTAAAGAATCACAGAGCCTACTGATAGTTATATGGCTACTATAAAACAGTAAATTCGTTGTTTTCGAGCGACGAGACCCCATACCTCGCGCTACGGTGGTTTACGACAGCTTTTGAATCGACAAGGATAGTTGTCTTTACAAATTCATGATCACAAGGCCCTTTATGGCTATTTTACTCCTGTAATTAAAAAAGGTACATCTTTATATGCCTCCTATGGCAAACCCAACCTTGTCTTGAACAGTACGAGGTTGTAACTTCTGTGGCGCTCGAGTTGGAGATACGTTTTGGGTTTAAAAAGCATTGAAATAAAACGATCATGGACGTTAAACACTATTGAAACGCGGTTTGGATTCGATTCTTTAAAAGGTAATGAACGATGCTTAGTGGTTTGGGATTACAAAGAACTTCGTTGAAAGAAACAATGAAGTTTTTGTGGTCAGTGTAAATTGTGAAAAGATCATTATTAGCGTAACGTCACAGTAATTTGATTTCATGGATGATTTTGAATGTGCAGAGAAATGTGTAGCACAGCAGGCTTTAGTTAGTCTGCGGTTGGAATTTGGTCTGCTGAATGAACAATGAGAACTGTGATGGTTTGGCTGTAGAAGATTCGGACATCTTTGCAGACAATATATTTTTAATGGTTAAGAGGATTGTGATCCAACTGCAAAATCTTGGCCTTTTCATACAAACGGCGATAACGTTTTCCACTTCCTAAATGTTACCGGATTTCGATCAATTTTTGATATGTCGTCAGTCGGAACAAAAAATATGTCCATACGTTTCGTTTTTTAAAATATTGATTAGTTATAAAGATTATGGCTGAAATTACTTTTGTATGAAAACAATAAAACGGGAATAAATCGAAATTTATTAATAATATTGTAAAAAAACGAAACGTACGGATATAGTTTTTGTTCCGACTGACACCGTATCAAAAATTGGTCGAAATCCGGTAACATTTCGGGGGTGGAAAACGTTATCGCCGTTTGTATGGAAATCCTCCTCAAAAAGTCACCTAACAATCCTCTTAAGCACGCGTAGAAATCGTCTATCGCTATTCCCTTAGGAACTATCAAATATCCAGGATAACAAGTATCCTATGTGTCAATCCATGATAAGGACATCTGTGTGCTAAATTTCATCCAAATCTGTCCAGCCGTTTAAGCATGATTGAAACAAAAACATCCTAACATCCATAAAAACTTTCATACATAAAATTAAAAAACATACACGAATATGCTCAAAAATTTAAGTGCAATCAAATTTTGAACCCAACCGTTTTAACAGCGAAGTAACTTTCTTAATGCTGTTTATTTTATGTGTCTCTATTCCCTCTTTAGAAACGTAAGGATAATGTTACACTTAAGTTTTTCAATTAAATTACTTAAATAAAATTGAAAGCTTTCCCTGTTCTCCATAACGGAACGCTCGGGAAAGTTTGAAACTTAAACGCTTTCTCATATATTTAACCGGCTTTTAAATCCAGCACGTGACAGCTCATAAATTAGTTTAAAACAGAAAAACAATATTGTCTACCGGTCAAAGCAAAAAACAACAAAATGATCTTTTGAAATCAGCGATGACAAACCATTGTGACAAGGTATTGTGTGTTTGGTGCCTCATTATCTAATCAACAGAGCAGCAGGGTCCGGCCTCAGAGGAATACATATCTATACCCTGTTTTGAAAGCGCTTCTGAATTTGTTGTGTATAGAAATTAAAAAGTATTTGGGAAATTCACAACTAGGAAGGTTTACGTGTAGTTTGTCGTGTTCTGTACCCTAAGCACGACGGGTAAGGCGCGGTTCACACGGCATTGCACTGCACGTTTTGCTCTTACAAATCTTAATCGGTTGCTGTTCGATAATTTTACTATGGAAAATACGTGTTGGGCAATGCCGTGTGAACCCAGCCTAACGCTTCTGCGTAAACTATTGGGTTTAGACCGTGCTCGATTAACGCAACCATACTATACGCAGACCTCTTCAATTTGTTTCGAGCTACGGTACCGATGTAAGACGAACCACTGCATAGAGGCATTCCATCTTAGGCCTCAGAGTTGTCTTGTCAACGCATTTAGTCCTTTAATTGTAAGAAATCGTCTGACATATATTTTATAGGCCAAGTAGCGACACGCCCCGCGTATGTAGCTTTTGAGATTAGCTCGAATAAAGGCAAACTCAGCGTGATGATGATAATGCCACATACGCTGCGGCAAGCTGCAAGCTGTAGAGCTAATCCAAGATAAGATCCAAGGACGCAACAGGAGAAAGCATTTGTTATTTCGAGGAACACACTGTGGATGAGGAGTTAAAGTTAACTTTACTTTGGTGTGTAATGTGACTAGGAAATATTCATTTCGTTGCAAAAACTTCCCGGGACTGAAAACCCTGAAAACCCTGAAAACTCTAGTTGTTCCAAATCGGTTAGCGCCACAGATGTGCCGTCTGACACTTTTGTTAGCCAATTTGTAGAATCTGGCTATTGGCTCCATCATAGAATTTTCGGCCTTTCTTTGGCCAAAACCCGAAGGTTTTATACGGGACCGCCACTTGTTTCTATCTTCCACAAGCTTCCCCTATTAACCTGCTTGATTTTAAGAAGGTCAAGTTTTGCTATGAGGCACTAGATCTACTAAAACTGTATAATACTTAGTTGCTAAGTGTCTTTGAAGTATCTTTGAAGTCTACGTCCAAAAAAAATCATTTAGCTTTATAATGGTTAGCCATAACATTACCATTCCTTCATCGAGCCATAATCGCCTTACGGCCAAGATTTATTAGACCGAACCATCAAAGTCAACAGCATTGTACGACGGGTCACTTACCAACACTCTAATTCTTTTGTCGTCAACACGCATCTACCAAACACCCACACAAATAACCAAAAACGTCGTATATCTACTGAAAAATATATGGAAAAATAACTTGTAAACTAAAGATGGAAGGTGTACGTTAGATTAAAAGTTTGGTAGAGTCGGTATTCTTTCAACTAAAAGGATAAATAGAGATGTAAAAGCCACACGGGGTAGCAAAGCGGCCGACGCAAAAAACTCACAACAGCGTAAAGTTTTGGACACAAAGAGACATCGGGAAATAAATTATTTCATCTGTTCATTCCTTTTACTATAATATTAGCAAATGTTTCTATTCGGGACCGGCCACGCCCTTTAAAAATCCAACAAGAAAAAAACAATCGGTTAACAAACCAAATTGAACTTTAAGCTAGTCTCTGAGAGTGACTTTTAGCGTCGTCTTTTCGTTATGGACAGTGGGTCGCGGCACGTCACAAAGTCGACAAAGTCACCATTTCTTTTATAGCATTTTTTTCTAGTCCAACATATATTTTGACTGTGATGTTTTTATTATTTTTGTCCGTGAGCTCGGGTAACTGTCGGCGGATTTTTTTTTAAAGTCGGCACGGCGTGTCTAAACGCACGCGTTCGCGGAATTAAATAGCCGACAAAGTGGTAATTATCTATTAGTATTAGTTTCGAGTGCGGCTTCCGACAGTTGTAAAGTAATCAGTGATATATTGCTACTGGACGTTTCGGACAATGATTTGGCTTAATGCGTTTGTTTTGTGACTACGACTGTTTGAACAAAATTTTGCGGCAACTCTGCTTATTTGCTTTAAGGACATGGGTTTTCCCAAATTCTACCATCACTGAATTTTGGGTTTCCCACATGCATTGTTACGGGGAAATTAGATAGGTAGTTTTTATAATGTTTTGTGTCAATATTTTTTATGATTACACTAATTATTAATAAATTGTTTGTATACATTCATATTTTCCTTTTTGGGACGGAAAACGCTTTTTATTTGTTTTTATTTATTTATTTATTAATGGTTTGTTATTCATGGTTAGTTGAAACAGTTGTTGAAATTCGATATTAATAAGATATTACAATAAGTAACATAATAAGTAATATAGTTAAGCTAATTGCACAACTAATTTTAGTTAAATAATAATAAAATAAGGAGGCTACGTTCACATACATTAGCACTTTATAGCGAGTATAATTTTTAAAACCAACTTAATATTACTTACCAAAATACTAAATGAGAACCGACTTAACCAAAGGCAGATTGTTTTAAAATTTATATCAGGTAAAATTGCTTTTACTAAAATTAAGAACTCGAGTTGTAAAGTTTAATCGGAAAAACAATCATTTAATGTACCTATTACGAATTACTTAAATGAAATATGAAACTAAAACTATTGCAAATTAAGAAAATTAAAACAAACATTCTTCTCTGTGCAAAAATTGCACTTAGCTTAAAAAATAAAAAATATAAAAGACTAATAGGTATAAAGTAATAAGAAATAAGTGATATTTTTATTTAACCTTGGAACATTCGGTCTTTTGTCGCAAAGCCAGCAGCAAAGCGCCCAAAATAAATGCATGTTTAAACATCAATCTTGCCAAAAAAAACTGTAGGTTCAATAGACCTCTGCGAAACAAAGCACAGTGGGCTTACAGTTGCAACCATCTCAGCTGATACAATTTCTAAAACGCCAGTACATCTGTCAAATGACAAAAGCGTCGCGCACACTCCCAAAACAAATGAGCATCAAGCGGCTTTCCTCGAAAACGCGTGTAATGAACAATACTCCGGAAACTGGCCAGCAACTGACATTAGAACGACAATTCATGCTGCCTGTTGACGACGGCAGCACTGTCTAAGGATTTTTAGAAAATTCGTTTGTTAGATTTTTAGTTCATATTTTGGCCGCATGCACCGTTATTTTGGTTGTGTTATAAGGTAGTCAGGCCCCGACTGAGTTGCATAATGTCGGCCTTTAATGTTGTTGCTGGCAGGGGGCAAATAAATCAAGTAAAAGGTGTAATTGGGGATGAAGTTTTAGGAAATGTTGTGTTTTGTTTTGATAATGATATCTGGAAGGTTTAATTTGTATTGGTGTTGTTCGTGAGTTTAATTTTTTGTTTTTATTTATCACGCGCTTTCTGATTTATGGAATGAGTAATTAACCGCAGCAATATTAACGCTTTTTATATGTTGGGGCAGTATTACCTCATCATAACATGAGATTTAAATAAATAAATGTACTTTCGAATTAGATTCAAGAAGATAGCGATGTCTGTGATTTTTTTAAACATCGCTTTGTCTGATATCCATACAAAAACACCGAACTCATATTAAAATTATATCTTATACATCACTTCAAATCCAACAATAAAACTAGGAATATATTAGGGTTTTTCTGTTGCAAAATACCTATTGTAAACCTCTTTTATTGCAGATAAAATACTGAATACTGAAAAAAAAGTGTCTGTCAAAAGATATTTTTCTGAGACAAGCTTTGGTTGGCACAATCAGCTGCTTATTGAGATCAATCTAACAAATCCAAGCTGAATTGGTCTATATATATCTTATATATGGTCTACTTTTAAGTACAGCAGAGATCCTGTGGCCACGTTTCGACTGTTTCGACTTCATCATCAGAACAGGTTCAGCTCTAGGCATCATCAATTCAATACATAGTACATATAAAATGAAGTCGCCCTTCGCGTCTGTCTGTCCCTATGTATGCTTAGATCTTTAAAACTACGCCACGGATTTTGATGCGGTTTTCAGCATCAGTTAGATAATTCTTCACGGAAGTTTATGTATATAATAGAACCTGGAGCAAAGCGAGGGTGGGTCCCTATAGGCTATATTTTAACTTACGTAACCGAAGCGATGCGAGGGCGGGTCGCAAGTTATATAGTTCGCATTTTCATCGGGTTTAAGCCCATTTAAATTCCAACGATAACTAAAGCAAATTTTTAACTAAACATACAAATAGATACTGACAGAGAAATAAACAACGTGAAATTAAATAAAAATTGTACATAATAATGATGACGCAGTTAACCAAGTTAGAAATTGGTTGATACGTTGGGTTTGAATCCCGTCAGGGCTAATATTTGAGTGATTTTTTTTTTCATGACGAGCGCGAGTTTTTGTTTCTGAGTCCTGCATTTTTTTAGTTTGTATATGTATACGTATTTATTTCTCTATGTCGGAATGTTTATCGTTGTTTAGTTAGTCGCATTCGATCGTCGCAGGACAAGCCTAGAGCTTAATTTGGGACTATATCAATTTGTGTGAAATTGTACCCTAATATTTATTTATAATGTTCAAACAGGCAAACTCCTGAGAACTTAAATACAATCGTATTGTTACACATATTAATTTATCATGTAAATGACAATGAATCGATCTAACGCATTTCTAAAACGTTATTAACTCTAAACAAGTTTCTCTTTGAATAACAAATACTAAATACGCTTTACAAATGGTCGAATGTATAAAAGTTACACGCATTTCCCTCCCGTCGCTTCCATCAAATAACAAACAAAAATCATTAATCTTCAACATTTTCACAGCAATCATCCATTGAGAACAACAAAGAAACTTTATTTTCACAGTAATCATGCCAAGAACAATTGGAACAGTAGACTCAGTAGTCAGCCATAAATGGTACCCAGAACAAAAAGAGCGTATGTCTTTTACAGTACATACACATTTACGTCTTTTGATTGTAAACGGGAGCTCGCACAATGGTCCGCAACGCGCGCTTCTGGACCAAATTAAAAATAAAGAAAACAATATGGTGGCGTGAAATCGCGAAATTCGAAGACACCCAAGTAGCGATTATTTAGTAGCGTGACTAAATCGGGAATGTTTTAGTTCGTTACGGTATGAATGGGAGCAAAAAGAGCCAAGTGTGTGTTCTACGGCGTCATAATAATTTGGATTTTATCCCTTGCAACATCCCTTTCATGTTCAAATAGAAAGATTTTTAAACCAAAACATTGGTGCTTAACTAACACTTTACGAGTATAAAGCTTTACACATTTTCTAATTAAAGTTATTTAAGTTCGCAACAATTAAATCGATAAAAACCCCCGACAAAATCGGGACTCCTACTTTCACAGCTTTACTTAAGCATTACATTACTCTTAAATGGCTCAACCGATTTTCGTAAAAGCAAGCTAAGAACACTCTCGATTAGGTTAGTGAGAAAGAAAAACTAAATCAAAATTGGTCTATCCGTTTGGGAGCTACAATACCACTGACAGATACACAGATACACCCCTCTTTTTGCGTCGGGGGTTAATAAGAAAAAGTTTATAATCATGTGAACTAGCGCCATCTACCATAGAATCAATGAAACTATATTCAACAAAAGTGTCGTGTGACAAAAACACGGACAGCTATAAATCTCGATCATTCGCGACGGATCATAAAGCCGGCACCGAGCCGCCGCTTCTGTGCGTTTGCGCAGGGGGCTCGGGAGTGCACACACCAAGTCAAAATTAGCGTTTTAATTTAGGTACTACATTTTAGGGTTTTATACATCGGATTCAGTTGGTTTAGAAAGATTATGGTTAATTAGTCAGATATCATACTTAAATAAGTTTAAAATCGGTTTGTAAAAAAAAAACCTAAAAAGGAGCCTAAAAAGGAGCTATCAAAAATACAAACGCTTTTTGATCAGATTATACACCTTTTAACTTATTATAAGAAAACAAAAAAAAAAGATAAGTTTATTGTTTAGCATATCTGTAAATTACTGTAAATTAGGTACTGGTGTTCATAGGCGGTGGTGATTACTTCCCATAAGGTAGCTTACATGGTCGTTTGTTTTCTTTTTAAAATAAAGAAAACTTGACCTGACTTGACTTGACTTTTCCGTTTCTATCTAAAAAAAAATATTCAGAATGACCAGTGATTGACCTAGATCTCATCTTCTCGTAAATGATGATGAGGTCTAGGACGGTCCAATTAATAATAAATAAATAGTAATAAATATCAGGGACAATCTCACACAAATTGACCTAGTCCCAAACTAAGCTCTAGGCTTGTATTATGGGTACTAGGCAACGATATACGTACTTATATAATTAAGTAATTAGTGGGATCTTGGCCGTATTTTTCAAGTCTCACAATATAGGACATTTTGTCGTCATGGCCAAACAGATGTCGCTGTCAATTTGCGATTGTCGTTGACAGCTGATGTTTGTATTGTCTTATTATTAATGCCGTTCCAGTTTTTGTGGAGATCAAACAGTTTTTGTTCCCTAAGCTCTATTGTGTAACTAGTTTTCTTATTAGTCTAAGTATTTGTTGGAAATCTTGAAATTTGGCTTTTATTTTTGCGAGTTTTTATTTTACATATTTTAACCCCCGACGCAAAAAAGAGGGGCGGTATAAGTTTAACGTGTATCTGTGTATCTGTGTGGTTGTGTTCTGTTTATCTGTCTGTGGCACCGAAGACCGTAGTTCTCACACAAATGAATCCCTTTCAACTCTCCTGATCCTTTTTATTCCTCTCCTTCGTTTCCTCTTTGTAAATATTATTATTTCGCGATATGGTTCCTGCCTTTAGTTTAAAAAATACACACGATCATTAATGCACTCAAAATACCTCAAGAAGCTAATAAAGAAATAAATTGATGACATACTGAAGACGAATTACCAATAGACTACTTAATCAAGAATCAAAACATAAGACACTTGCAAATCCCGTAGATTGCCATACCCTCCGGACACTACAGAGGAAAAAAAACAGATGAATCGCTTTGAATTTGTTGACTTGATCGAGACTGTTCAGCTAAATTTGGTGAAATTCCGTTGGGCTATTTAAGAGTAACGAGCTCTGAAAGTAGTATCCAATTTTATCGAGGGTTTTATCTATTTGATTCGTTATTCAGTGATTAGTTGCAAGTTAATTACCAAACCAACCAGTATCGGCATTTAAATAGCACAAAATATGTCACGATTATTTTCGCATGAATTATCCGTATTTTTGAAAGCCCTCACTCGAAAGCTAGTGATTGACTTGATATATGTATTAAAGTGTTTCGTACGCAGAAAATCGATGATTACCGGTTTTTTTAAAAGCATATTTTAAATATAAATAAACTTACGACATAATTAGAAGTTGTAATTATGGCGAGAATATTATTATTATATGCACTTTCAGCGTTTTTATTACTGTTTACCAAAAACTTTTACTATGGAAACGAATAAATGAAACGTTTAGACGGTTCTTTGTCTATGATATGTGAGGTATGTTCCGTCAATACGTTTTGATTGATTTGACAGATGTCAAAACAAATTTCTAATTATAAGAATTGAAAACGAATGGAGTGGACCACACGTTATAAAATGTTCTATTGCTCGTATTTCAAAAATACGGTATCACCGTTTTTGCTAACTTTCAAGTGAATTTTTCGAGTGCTAAATACTCAAAAATTGCCCCCCTTATCGGATGACGGAGCCGGAAGGTCATAGTAGGATCGCCGCGGTCTGTAAGTAGAGCCACCCAGTTTAGAATCGTTAGATTTGTTTTAGCAGAATTTAAATTATAAATGTCTTGGCATAACAAGTGTTTTTGTGGACATAGAACCTAACCGAAAACGATATCAAGTTTGAAGGTAATAATAAATATACGAGTACATACCTACCTATATAAGAATGAGGTGGATTGATTTAAAACACTACCCAGTAATATTACACTGATATCCTGTCATTTTACCAAACAACGTTTCACAAACTGATTAATTTCACAAACAAATCATTTGGCAAACCGCTTTTTTTCCGAAACTGTAAATATTTCAGGATTTATTTCAGGATCATCATCGTATAGAACCCTATAGGTTAGGTTAGGTTAGTTTTATAAATATTCAGAAATATTAAGTTTCGGAAAAAAAAAGCAGTTGATGAAATGATGCGCAAATAAAGTACAGTCGGTAAGAAAAGCTTGTACCAAAAATGAAATTTTTGACAGAAACTTATTTACACCCAATACGAAAAGGTTAGAGGTAAAAATTGACGAGGTTTTGTTCTTAATTAGTGAATAAAAATTCAAATTAAATACCTAATTTACGTTGACTATACTCTCTCTTAATAATTAAACCATCCAAAACAATTATATTTTAAAAAACTGTCACTTGTTTTCGCTTTGCCTTCCATTTAAAGCGGCTCCAAGGGTGACCAAAAGTTCCGTATTTTACGGGTAGTCCCGTATTCCAGGCAATAATTTTTCCTTGCCCCTTAGTTTGGCGAAACCAATACGGGACAGTATATTTTCCCGTACTTTTACGATTCAATGGCATTTAATGATAACGCCGCGCGATCGGGAATTCGATCGAATGAAGAGTGTGTGTGTTGATTTTGATTTTTTGAATATACGAGTGTTAAGACAAGTATCATCATTATCTACTACTGCTACTGTACTAGTCCACTGCTGGAATATATACAAGTATGTTGATTTTTAATTGAAAAAAACGGCCTGTCCCGTATTTTAACTTGGAGTCCCGTATTTTCAATGCAGTTGGCCCGAAAAACCGGAAATCAAATCTGGTCACCCCAGGCTCCACACCCCAATCAACCAAGGCCGTATATCAGCTGCTTTAATGAGCGCCGCGTGTGACCGTGCCCTTATTTGTAAAAGAGATTTGTGACCATGCGACACGAAAATGTGTGAATCTACACGCATTTTGCAGTCGTTAATATCAATTTCAAATCAAAGTGGACTTTATTTATATTTAGTTAAGAATAGTGTATTATTTAGCGAGGTGTTTTAGTAGGTTGGTAAGTTGTTAGAAGCTATCGGCTCGCGTATTAATTTTATTGCGAACTTCACACTTCGATTAGTGCGTGAATAAGTTGCATAAAGATGTTGTAGGTGCGTTTTTATGACCCAATCATCTATTTTGTACAAGTATACAGCCTAACTACTAGCTTTTATTTAGCGTCGCTTATCAGAATATCTGAGCCAAATCTTACAAGTTAGGTACTTTTAAAACAGTTTTGAATAAAGAAATCGGCTGAAAATTAGATACCCACTAACGACCCGCCTGACTTCGCCGCTCGGGTCAGAGATCATCATACAGAAGAACTTACAGGGCTGGCACCTTTCTAAGCATTATAGCCTAGCAAAGAAGTCGAGCCAGCAGTGGTGACAGCTGGAACTAAAATATTTTCAAATGGCAACCAGCACCAGAGGGCTTATTGCCTAACGCACTCGCGATCGCGATCGACTTGAAAGTGGAACAATTGTTTTCATTTTGTAGGCAGACTTGCCTTCAACTGTCAAAAAAGAAAGCGATCGCGATCGCGATCGCGAGTGCGTTAGGTAATAAGCCCTCAGGTTAGAGTAAACCTTGGATCATGTTGCCAATTTCATTCCGAACAGCGTCCTCATTTTTTGGTTCCACTTTTTTGTCAGGCTATATCTATTTGTAGGTATTATAACTAGCAAATCTAAACGTATAGCCATAAGTTTCAAAACATTGTATTGGTCTCTGCCAAATAACACAAAAACAAAAATCAAGGTCTCTTCTTGTGAAGTTTAGGTGTGTAACGTAACACACACATGCACTAATCGGCACACATTCTACGTAACGAACGTGATTGAGTAAGCAGCATTTATAATACTTGAATAATATCTCACCACACATAAAAATAACCTACATTTTTAAACCTCAGTCAACACCCATTGTTTCCGAACTAATCTATTAGCCTCCATTCAAAAGCATTTACACTTGAAAGAATGCAATTAGTAAATATCCAATACTTATTATGATTCCATGCAAGTTAATACTTAAAAGTCGCACCAAACAATGCGTCGGCCTGATACTAATACCCAAAACAACCTAAGTGCTGCAAAGAACTCCATGCACATACGCCTTGCTTCCAAATTAAAAAAAACACGTAACGTGTTCTCTATTTGACCAGAAACAAAACACTACCTAACCGTTGAGTAGCCATTGACATTCAAATCAGTAGCCGCGCTCATTTATTTTGAATTCCGAACGACTTGCGAGACAAAAGAGAAACAATGTGCCAGTTGGAGCAACAGTAAATCTCTGCAACAGTGGCGCCACGAGTCGCGAGAGCATCTGTCAAAATCAGACGCCATTTTGTCCTGGACAACGGGCATTGTTGGAATTTTTAGTAATTACACTGTTTATAGTAGCATGGTGAGCTGAATGCGCAAGCGCGGACGACTGTACAGTCGAGAGCACAGCGGACTTTTAATATTTTTCACATCATCTGGAGCAAAATCATAAGACAGGACCTATCCTGTCCTGAAGATACAAGAATAGACATTAAATTGCCTGCAATCGAATATCTATTCTTGTATCTACCATAACACCTGCCAATCCGTCAAGAACCGTGCGCAAACACATTCTTATTTAATTTTCAAGTGTCAAAGACAGGCACCGTGCAGGGGCCAGAAAGATAAAAAAAGACGTAAACAAGTAAACGGGCCGCCTGATGAAATGTTGATTCCGTCCTCTTTACCAAGGACGTATAGTCAGCTGCAGAGAAAAGTAACCCCCCCTGCTAAGTAAATTGTTGAGGTGGTTACTTTTCTCTGCAGCTGACAGTACAAGTTACTACTGGAGACAGCATGAGAGAGATAATTTAGGGAAAGTTCCGTAGTTAGTGTCTTTCGATTGGAATGACAATGAATAGACAATAACCATACTACAATTTTAAGACTAAATAAGAACTCGAACCCAGAAATAATCAGGTAAATTTCAATTTGTCAAAAATGATCTTGCATCAACAAAATTGTGATGCATTTCCTTCTCGACTGTACATTCCTGTGCACGCAACAAGCTTTTCTCCGAGTTTGTTTTCAAATTAAAACGTTTTGCTCACTAACTACCCAGTAGAAGAGACCAAAAGAGCCAGTTTGTGACTTCTGAAACCATATTACGTGAGTTTAGTGACGCCATTAGAATGGGTCTCTACTGTTTGTCATAAATGCGTATGCCATAATGTATCATATGCCATAATCATCATTTGACATAAATGCTTTTTTTAAACCGTGTTATTTTCAGAATTGTTATAAAATAAACCTAACCTAACATAGGGTTCCACACAATGATCTTTAAAGTAATCTTGAAATGTTAAAGGTTTTAGAAAAAAAAATCCTCATCCCCATTAGAATAATATGTCGCGTAGGCAGTCTAACTAAAACTAGTTGGTAACTTTGTAACCCAAAACACTTAACGATTGTTATAAAATATTCGATATCAGGCTCATCATAGTTAAGAGTTATGCTCTTGTCGGTGGAGTAATTTCCATTCTGTTCTATTCCAAGCCTTATCTTTTACACTCTGATACGGCACGACGCCTACTTTTTCTTTCAATTAGTCTAGATAAGCTGGTCTTGGTCTCCCTCTGTTCCTTCTTGAGACGCATAGACGCAATGCTACAACTGCAAATGCATTGCCAAACAACGATGCGGTTAGCTTAGTTTGTAATGACCATGCCTACGAAGCTAGTGAACCCGAGTTCTAATCCCGGTATAGGCAAATATACATATGTGTGATGATCGCAATTTTTCCTGAGCCCTGGTTGTTGGTTGTTATTTAAGTGTACTTCTCTCTATAATTATGTTTATGTAATTAGGCTTAGTACATACCCATATTACAAGCCTAGAGCTTATATAGTTGGGGAGTTTTGGTAACGATTCTCCGCGTAGATGTCGTTTAACACTTATACCTCGGGAATTATCAAATTATCCGGGATAAAAATTATCCTATCCCTAAATCCTCTCAGTGGTTTTGGCGTAACTGAAACACCATCATCCAAACACCCACACAAACTTTCACATTTTTAATGTTACTTGTAGGGATCCTGTACCAACTTTTTTACGGTTAGTATTTTAAAGGCTTCTAAAATAATGGATTCAAGATTAAACTCGGGGCTTCAAATGAAAAGAAGCCAGTTGCCAATATTGAATTTGCATTAATGTAAAACCATAGGAAATAATGCCGTTAAAGGATTACCGCAAACGGTATAAGTTTTAACACCTGTCACGGAGACGTGATGTGGGTTGCGAGAATTAAGTTCTCAGAGAAATAAAACTTTAATTCAGGTTTTAACGCGATTCGACAATAATATTTATACAAAGACCGTTGATTGTTGGTAGCTATACCTGGTGTAGCAGCATAATACAGACGCTTAGACAAGAAGTTAGTTTGAAAAAAGTTGGGCTACCTAGGCCGAACCTGGCTGATTGTATACGATCACTGACGTAATTTCTATGTACGTTTCATTTATGCAATGAACTTTATTTCATTTTCATTTTTCATTAAAAAAAGCCGGCCAAGTGCGAGTCGAACTCGCGCACCGAGGGTTCCGCACAACCTTGTAGGCATGTAAATAGTTCGTAAATCACGGGAATACAATATAAACAAAGTCCAGTATAAACTGATACGCAATAAGTATTCACTTTCGTACTTAGTGAGTGTCAGTTTATACTGAGGTAACTACAAATTAACGGTTTTCGGATTTTTTCCTTTAATTGCTTCTTGCCAAATTTCATGATTCTAAATCAACGGGAAGTACCCTATACCCTATAGGTTTTGATTCCCGTGAGATTCCCTTCAATATGCGGTATAAACGGCCGTATCTTTTGATTGCGTTGACTTAGATGTTCGATATTTTCACTGATCCAAAGGATTGAAGACAAGTATTTGATATGAATTTCAACTTGATACCTCCACGCATTCCAGAGAAAAAGTGTCTTGACAGACACACAGACAGACAGACAGTCGAACAAAGTGATCCTATAAGGGTTCCGTTTTTTTCATTTGAGGTACGGAACCCTAAAAACATCTAAATACGACATTATAAGGTACCAGCGGCACTAGACACGCTAATTATAAATGTTTGAAAACTGAAGAAATGCTCGTATATAAGATTGACGTAAGGTGCCAATGTATCGCGTCGGTCGCTTATATCAACTCCATACATTTTGTCAGTTTTCGAACATCGTAATACTCGTACCTCTACATCATCATCATCATCATCATCTTGTCTAGGACCGGAGCCTGTGCCTACTTTGTTTTTACGATAAGACTATGGATTGAAAATCATGGTCCTTCGACCGACAGTTTAGTCTTTACAAATGTAGAAGTTGTCCACCGTCAGATCAACTTTTTTAAATATTTTTTTTTGTCTTCTCTCGTGGCTACATTATGTGGTTAGCCTAGTTGGTAGTGACGCTGCCTACGAAGCTAGCGGTCCCGGGCTCGAATCCCTGTATGGGCAAATATTTGTGTGATGAGCGCGAGTATTTGTTCCTGAGTCATGGATGTTTATCGTTCTCTGGTACCAATAGTACAAGCCTAGAGCTTAGTTTGGGTCTAGGTCAATTTGTGAGAGATTGATATTTATTTATTTATTTAGTTATGGCTTTTGACGAAGAGACCTCGTCGTGTTGTTCTTCTAGTCATTACATTTAGTGTAACGTATTTGACCTTACATTTGTAATGTTTTAATTTGTGCTAGTTCTAATAATTAATATTTGTTACTTTATTACCTTGTAATGTAACTTACTTTTAAGTATTATTGTATTTTATATTTGAAAAAATGACCTTCTGCTGGAGTTTCTTGCGGCGCTTCTTCTCCGTAATGATGGTCTTGTCCGAATCGCTGGTAGATTCACTCTATATTACTGACGTGTAAAAGAGCCCGTATGTGGCCAATTTACTGAATAAATATTTGACTTTGACTTTGACTTTACCGGTGACACAATTTTTTTAAACTTTGTTGAATAGACGTATACTAAAGTTACTGGCTTTATACAGTTTTTTAGTACAGTTTTTATCTTATCTCAAACTCTCCAATTCTAAATTAATTCACCTCCAAAAAAACAGCATAAAAACTTTTCCAAAACAGAGGGATAATATTGATAAACACGATAACAGTAGCACGGCGATCCATCACAGGCCTTGTCGGAAATATTTGTGCCTAAATACCGGGTACTTCCTTCTAATCAGCACTTGGTATCTCTGGTGTTATTATACCACATACGAATTGGCAAACGAAGTCTACGTCGAATTGAATTCATCTGTCAGGAACGCTCAGCACTTCGTGCTTTCCTTGTTTCTCGTTTTTCACGCACGACTCCTAATATTTTGTATTGTAATACTTTAGATAATAAATTAGGTACATTCAAGATCACAAATATGTGTACATTTTAGTACACTGTCTATTTAATGTCATGTTTAAACTGCCATATATTAATGTCACAGTGATTAAAATGACAAGGTACTAAACGTGTACACATATATGACCTTGACTGTACATATGAAATATATCAGGGATGCAGTCTATTTAAGTTCAAGTGAATTAAAAAGGGTACATGAGTCTAGTACCTACACTTACTCTGTTTATGAGATATGCCCTTTTTTATTACGACCTAAGTTGACTTGTATCCGTTTTCGCTAGAACCACAAAACTCTTATTTAATCTGTGGTACAGATTTTACGCCCTTCTACCAATACAGTACCTGGTCGCGAATCTGCAACCAACCCACTACGCCACGTCGCTTTCGAAGTCACCTCTCACGTTGGAAATAATAACACTACGGGTGTTCCTTGGTATGTGCTTGGTGTATTGGTGAAATGGATAGGCTGTTGTAACAATGTTAATAGGATTCCATTCAACACATTCTTGCAGCCAAAATATATGTCTAAAATTGTACGTAGTACTCTATTATTCTGTGGTAGGTACCTAATAAGTCTTTAAATGTCATGTTTTCTAAATTATTTCTTTTCTTCGTTCGACAAGTTCACTATATAAGTATTTGGCTGAAATGTGACAGTCCAAGATTCGATTTTGAGTATCACGTTACAAAACTGCTTCCCTGATTTAAATGACACATTTCCACCAGAGATGTGCTAAGCTGTGTAGCTAAGGATGTGTTGATATCCACCAATTACGATCGTTTATTTTCATCGCATAGCTTAGCTTAGCGCTGGTGGAAACGGGGAAGACAAGCTATGCTATGTAAATAAACGATCCTAATTATAAAAAAAAAACAATATCAAGGGACATCTTACACAAATTGACCTAGTCCCAAACTAAGCTCTAGCCTTGTACTATGGGTACTAGGCAACGATAAACATATAATAGAGAAACACATACTTAAATACATAGAAAATGTCCACCAAATACTCGCGCTCATCACACAAATATTTTACCGGGATTCGAACCCGGGACCGCTTGCTTCATAGGCAGGGTCACTCATCTAGGTTAACCGTGTGGTCAAATTGGTGGATATCATACATCCATAGCTACGCAGCTTAGCACATCCCTGGTGGAAAAGCAGCCTCGCTCGGTTCTCCTCGCTCATCATTTATCATCATCATTTCAGCCGAAAGACGTCCACTGCTGGACATAGGCCTCCCCCAAGGTTTGCCACAAGGACCGGTCGTGCACCGCTTGCATCCATCGGCTTTTGTTGGAGGTCTGCCCACGCTGCGTCTTCCGGTACGCGGACGAGACTCGAGAACTCTTCGGTCCCAACGGCCATCGGTTCTGCGAGCGATGTGCCCCGCCCACTGCCACTAAAGTCTAGCAATTCTTAGGGCTATATCCTGGGCTCCTCACTCACTGATGTATACTCGTAAAGTTCGAATCTGAATTGTTACATTACAACTATTACAAGCTAATGCTCTGGTGAGGAAGCACCTATACGTGCAGAAAGATTGTACGTTTTAAAAACTTTGAAATTGCGACCTGTAACTTCTTGGTGTTGCTTATCACACAAAACATATGTTAGGCGTCCTATAGACGACAGGTTTTGCGTCAGTCAATTCAATCAGTCATAACTGATGGTGCATGACGCAAAAATCAAACTATCTGGATAATGATCCTGCATACATTAGTCATCGCATTAGACGGTGGTTATTCGTCAGTCACAGCAGTGACTGTGGCAAAACTGACAGCAAAACCTTCCGTCTGATGGATGCCTTACATCAGGACACAGTTAATATGGCGCGTGGATTAAGCAATAATAGACACTCGATCAACGATGTTAAGGGCTTCGATGCGCGCCATATTAATTGTGTCGTGCTGTAGGGCCTGTAGGTAGGTACTCTTCTCACAAACATCTTCCATTTATTAATGTTAGTGTTTGGATTCACACTTTTCCCCGGAAATATGTGACAGAGTAAATCTGTGACATTTTTTATTACTTTTGCTCCAAAAAAAATAATTTCGGTAGAGGTACTTTTACTTGCGGTAAAGATAAAAGCTAAATGCTTTAATTAAAAAAAAAACACAAATTTTTTCACCCTACGACGTCACGTCAAGTGCCATCTATCGTTTTTTGTCACAAACATCTTTCTAAAACCAAAGATCGCATCAAACCTGCCACCCGAATCAAATTCGACCATCTGTAAAATATAATAAGGTCGCAAATTCAAGGATATTTTGAATATATGTCTTTTTGTAGCGTGAACAAGATGGCCGCCGTCACTTCTGCTCCGCTGCGCACGCGCTCCTTGACAAGGATCTACCGACTAATCGATCTACACGTTTATTACATTTTGGAAGGTTTTGATTAGTTTTTTGTGAATATGACGTTTCGAAGTTGTGAGTTACGAACAAGGTGTTTTTATGACGGGCCCAGGTTTCTTGGTTTTCGTGTGAAATTTACCTGGTGTAGGAATACTTATAGCATAGTTTATTTTCGACGAAATCGTTACGTCATCATTCAGGGTCAAGGACTTGTCTATTTTACCCGACTGTCCAAGAAGGGAAGTAATGTCTATACTATTAAAAAAAAATAACATTAAACAAGTATTAACATATATAATATCAAAACAAACAATCTGTCTTTTTTAATCAGACTTAATAATTTAAATTCTATTGATCACAACGTCGAATTTCTCAAACACGTGATGATCATCTTTCCGGTACAAGCACCGTGGATTTAAAAAGGTTTAGAAATGGCTACGCACCTCTCTGGTATGTAATCTATACTTAAAACATCGCCTTCTCTATCAGCTCTGTTATTCTGTTAACACATCGTCGTTCAGTTCTACTCAGTCGATGAATAGCCGGCGAATTTACGTCGTCCGTCAAGGTGGGTAATGACATTCAACTGCCTGCACATTCATTTAGTCGCTGGTTTGACAGCTGGTCGTCTGTGAAACCAGCGACTAAATTAATGTGCAGGCAGTTGAATGTCATTTACCCACCTTGACGGACGACGTAAATTCGCCGGCTATTCATCGATTGAGTAGAATTGAACGACGATGTGTTAACAGAATAACATAGCTGAAACCCCAACACAAAAGTTACCAAAAATATCCAAAATTCCGAGAACATTACATTTTGCGTTTTTACCATCGACATAACGCAGGTCGTCCATTAAACCGCGGTATTTACGCGTCCTCCATGTTTGATTGATAATAAAAAGCCGAGCAATCGAACGAAAACAAAAATCAACTCGGGATCAAACGCGGTGCTATCAAAGGCGCTGGGATGTAAACAGTGTAATAGGGCTGCCTCACTCGAGATCGAGCTTAGGGCCGTATTTATAAACGAACTTGGCAGAGATGCTCGTCTCAAGACACGTCAGGGCCCTTAGCCAAGATGCATTACGCTAACTAGCGTTTCTATTCGTTTCGTTTTTAAACCAATCGCGTCACGTAGTTCACGTGATACGAAGAGTCACGTGATCTACCAGTGACGCGATTGGTTTAAAAGCGAAACGAATAGAAACGCTAGTTAGCCTATTGCATCTTGGCTAAGGGCCCAGAAACGTCACTTTTCTACGAGTTGATTCAATGTTTACTTTGACGTATCTTGAGACAGACCTCACAGTCAATATCAGTTTAATAATACGGTCCTTAAATACTAACAGATAAAAAATTTCTGGTGCTAGGGAAATTAATATGTACTTATATTCCATATTATAAGGTCAGACTTAACACTTAAGGTTTAAAATAAGTGTCTCCAGACTTTTATTGCCTACCTTTTATTACTAAGCGATTTTACCCGGTATTGTTAGAGTAATGAAATAAATCGTTCAAATCTATTAAGAGCCTGTGCACTCCTAGCGTTTTTGACCGGAGGTGTAAGGGCTAAAAACGCTAGTGTGTGATGGATGTTAACCTCGCTGGAGGTTGAATTACTTCATGGATCTATTGCATCTCTTTCTCCAGAAAGGAAGGAAGATATTCTGTTTCTATCTCGTGTCCCTTTTCATAATTCGGAAGGACTTCTAAGCGGACGGAATCACGGGCAAAAACTTGTAAATTATTTAATTTAAAAAAATTCTCAACGAGCATTTGCTGCTGTCTGTACTTCTTTTTTTCACAATCATCATATTGCTACTTTGATTACATCATCAGATCAGCTTTAAACACCATAATATGGAAATCGACAACAAAAATTTTGACCTTAACTTTTTAATGTGCTCGCCTTTAGCAATCTTTGGTCATACACAAGTTTTCGAGAAGGTTGGCAGCAATGGCAGCCCTGTCGACGCCCGCGCAGCTTCCTCAACTTACACCTGCTTAATGTGAACGAGCTTCCGGTCGCTATTTATTGTTGTTCCTTTAATGTATTTAATTCTAGTTTTGCGGATATTTGGTAACCTTTGGATTACAAATTACATCATCCCTATTTTTGTACTAACCGACTAAGGCGAAGAAAATTATAAAATAAAAATACAGTGTACACTCCATTTAACGTCACTCGATTTAACGACCAACACTCTAAAACGTCGAAATTACTTGACTCTGGTTGGTTTACCTTGTTGTCCATACAATGATACCCTCTATGTAGCATCACACCCACTCTAAATAACGACCACAAAATGTCCTTATTAAGCAATAAACAGTACCTACTTTCTAAGTTGCCGAAATTAACAAGAACTGCAGCTGTGTACGTTATTTTGTTGATTTATTGTCTAGCCCATATTTACCTCGACTTTCGGCATCAAACGTACCGAATATTCTGAGAAATTCGTTATTTTGTTTATTGTGATTACCTTGCACGTGTTTACCTCGGCTGCTATACCTGCCGCAAACAAAATTGGCACACCGGGCCATAAAACGTTAGAGCGAGACAGTGCACAGACTGTCGTTAGGTTATTTAAAATAGTAAAATAATATTGATTTTTCTTGTCTCCATTTAACGTCCACTCTCAATAACGTCGAAAAATGCTCAGTCCCTTCAGTGACGTTATATAGAGTTTACACTTAATAAATAAATAAATATGAGGGGACAATTGACCAAGTCCTAAACTAAGCTCTAGGCTTGTACAACGTAAATTAAAATTAAAATCGCCCAAAAAATACGGATAATATAAGCATTTGAAAACTACGAATTAGACAGAGAGATCCGACATGAACTGTGACGTCAGTGTGCACTACGGCCATATAAACTCCATTTTTGCTCTGTTTTGCTAGAAACAGATAGAAATAAATCTTTCCGAGGAAGTTTTCGTTACGCAGCAACTAAATGCTGGAATAATATTCCACCGCCTTTAAGGAACCTGCAAAGTATAAATGCCTTTAGGAATAAGCTGAAGATCTTTCTGCAGGGGCACCAAGTGATTCAGGAAACGTTAGTGCATGATACGAGCGCTATATAACTGTCATAAATGTTTCTTTTGTGTCTATTGGTATTCTTTCTTTATTTATTTACATACCTATTATATAGATTCAATGTGCAGTACGGCACTCTATTGTGAGCTTAAAAATAGTACATACCTATGGTCTATGTCCCATCTGCCTGCTTTGCCGTGTATATTCATTAGTAATTTGTTGTATCCACCTCTTGTTATATCCACCAATGGAAGCATGTGAGTGTTTTGCATTGGATTGCATTTCACTTCGCCTTAATTTGTAGTTGTTTTTCTATATAAAATCATTAATAATATTACGTACATTTTCTACAAATAATATATGTAAATTCTGTAGGAGAAGTAAATTAAAATGACAGTTTCTGTCTCGCACGCTGCATGTGTTAAAATATTTTCCGGGGTTTGCAAATCAACATCAAGCCGGGATCTTGTACTTGTACTTATACATATAGGCAAACCAACTTACCGTAGCATAACCACGTAGTTTTTAATTCTTTCGATTCATACACTGAATTTATTACCTAGGTTAATTTCTTGTTCGACCTTATATTCAGGTAACTCACTAAATTAGGTATTGTTATGTTAGTATAATCTACTGTAATATGTATTGTTAACTATTTTTTCTGTGTATTTTTGCACCAAAACATTAGATAAGATAGGTTATGATCAAGTGGTGACGTCTGTTTTTGCTTGTTTTTTCTTGCTTAGGGAGGCTAAGGGACTCTTGCCCATACTACCAAATAAGGCGGGGCATGAAAGATAGCGTGTGATTTTTAATTTTTTAATTTTTTTATGTTCGTTTCCCTTTCTTATTGTTTCGTTTTCCTCCTTCTTGTTTTGTAATTTATGTTTTATGTATCTGTCAAAATTATGTGTGTGTAACCTTCCGTGGTTTCACCTGATGGTTCCAACGGAAGACCAGCGCCGACTTTAATGCCGGCATTACGCTGAGTTGGGACCATTTCGTGACTACATTCTTACTGTGTGTATTTTTTTGTCCTTTGCTAATATTGGTCACGAATAAATGTTTTTCTTTCTTTCTTTCTTTCTTTCTTTCTTTCTTAATTCTTCTTGATTTTAAATCTTGCTAATTTTTATAGTTATTCGAAAAATATTTTTTCTCTACTGTTTGAATGACTTTTTATTAAAGCAAATAAAAATATTCATGTATATTCCCTATTGATAGATATTGATTCTCAATCAAGAGTATGTCCCATACTTAGGTATGAGTAGGGGGACTAGAATTATGTTTATAGATGTTTTTCAGAAACTGACATATTTTCCACGACAAAGATCAGCCTGGTTACAGCCGTCAAAAAAACTGGTTTTTGCTACGGTATAAAATAACATCAAAAGTAAAAATGATCATACTAATGAAATGACTAAGCCAAGTTTCGTTCACACTTAACGCACTTTACAATGTAAACTCCATTTCGAAAAATAAAGTGATCCACGTTGAAACGAAACTATTATATTAATCATCGGGATCTATTATCGATTTCCCGTAAATCTGTCAGTTGGCCGAAATCGGCGATCTGTCTCGGCCGAATTCGGCGATGATGAATATCCGGCGGGCGGCGATCAAAGGCGCGGATGCGCGCGCGCCGCTGTAGTTATGTTTGTTTGTGCAAACGCAGCTCGTAAACACTGTTGGAATAATAATTGTGCTGATTTTGTAGCAAATTTTTACGTGGTTTTTTTATTTATTTACAAAGTAAGTCTCCGGGTGATTCCCTTTTTCCATGCAACTACGTTTTTTTTTTTTATTAAATACAATTTGAGCTACACGAAACGTTCACAAAATTGGTAGTTCCATGGAATAAATGGGAATCACTCCGTTCTGCAGGCTCAGCCGGCTGAGCAAGAATGAAGAAAGTATTATTTCTGTCTTGTACGTCAGTGCCTCCCTTTCTCCTACTTCGGTGAGGAAGAAACTAATTTACCCTTTTGTTACTTATTTGACTCTTATTCGAGAGTTGGTAGTGAAGCTTAGGAAGCTAGCGATTTCAGTTCGGTGCCCGGTCAGGTCAAACATTTGCGTTATAATACGAGCATTTGTTCTTGGGTCTTGGTAATCTTTTATATTCAAATATGTATTTATATTCATATCTAGCCAAGAACGTTCATCGTCTAGTGCTAATAGTAAAGGCCTAAGCCTTCGGTTGGAGTTAGTTCGGATTTTAAACATTGTTTCAATGGTCATTAAACATCTGTTCAGCCTCTTGAAAGTCAATAAAATAAATGAACAATTTCACCCCAAATTGACCCCCATATTCCTTCATATCTTAATCGATAACGACTCAAATTAAATGCTGTCACATCAATTATAAGCAACATTCCTCATAATTCTGTATATAAATATTTTAAAACCGCTATCTATGTCCGTCTGTTACGCTTATCAAAACGCGTTCCATTTCCAAAAGAAGTTATTTTAAATGTTATTAAAACCAACTTAACTTTTCTATTTAAAAACTTGAACTTGCTCTTATGGTCCTTAGTATAAGGTTTAGTATTTATTTTATGAAGTGTTTGGACTTTGGTTCCATAGTTGCGTATGAAATGAGGGATCGATCATAGCAGTTGATGATTATCAGTATGACGAATAGATGTCGCTTTCTGTTATTCATTATACGAAATTCGCCGAATGTTTGATAAATAATATTAAATTAAGTTTAAAAATAAATCGTGGGAAAATTGTCAAATGATAATTTCTTATTTTTGCGAAGAGCCTAGGCCTAGGCTTGGGTCTTCCCCGAGGATCTCCACGACGGCCGGTTTTGTGCTACTCACATCCATCGGCTTCCCGCGACCTTCACCAGATTTTTCGGTCCGCCTTGTGGGAGGCCTACCAACGTTTCGCTTTGTTTTTTAATTATCATGTTATTGTTAATGTTATGGTGTGTTTTATTCCGTTGTCAGTACCTAAAGGCAACGGACTAATGCTGGTATCGATATAAGGATGGGTTAAAGACCTTGATAGCTTCTAGCTAAACTGATCCAAATAATATACATCCCACAAGTGAATCAAGTTCGCAGTCCATGAGTTACCGCCGCAAATATTAAAATAAACAAACAGTTCGTAAACATTCCGAAACCACTTCAAAGTAAAGTGTGGTCTGCCGGCGGACGCGAGGCACAAACGACAGCGGAGTTCATTTTGACTTATTTTGTATAGCTTAGCTTGGGACTAGGTCAGTTTGTGTGAAATTGTCGCTAGATATTTATTTAATTCCGGTTGTACACACTCGTTCCGAGATAGGCCGAAAGCGAGTGTGTACAATGTTTACATACTGCTTTGGTCTCATCTCGCTCTTTCACGTTTCGTCGTGTTTCCGTTCGCAGTCGGTCTTTTTCTGCGAGGCTCTCGGCGAGAGGCTCTCGTCGAGCGTGTAGGTACAGCCGGCATAAGGTCTTGTGTTCCTACCCAAAAACAAAACGCGGATAGATTTAATATCATCATCATAACATCTGAAAGACGTCCACTGGATATAAGCTTTCCCAATGATCTAATCGAGACGTTTTGTGTCCAGGAATGCTTGATGACCTTAGTAGAATTTCTCAACGATTGGATCATAATCGTAACAGAATAAGGAGAAGATAAAAATCATGTCAAATTTCTATGTGTATCCACTCCTCTGAAAGCCGCCTCCTCCGCCACTCTACGCTCGAATTTTTTTATTATGTATACCTGAGACAACCAATACAGTAACGTAAATCTAGCTCCGACAAACAGGTCAATCGTAGAATCCAACTCGGCTGAGCAGCGTTCAGTAAGATACGCAGCATCTTCTAGTCCAAGTTACCGCAGTGCTCCAGTCAAAAGACTTTGTCTTTGACGTTGCCAGTGATAAATTAAGGTAAGGGAAACATTTCAAACATCAGGATAAATCTGACCAGATTTTTTTTGTAAAGAAGGCAGTAGACTAAATTACTCGACCTTCACATAGACTTGGCCTTCATCATCAATCATTATGTGCCGCATGTCTTATCTTGGCCACTGTCCTGTAACCATACGTCTTAATATTTTGAAAATGAGTGTCATCATCTCATGCCCCGGCCCACTCCTGCGCAGAACCAGAGTTTGTGTACACAACACCGCTCATTGGCGCATATGTAACACAGCCCAACGTTGGCCTATGCGCCAATGTTAGGTTTTCAGGAATACCGGCTTTCAAGGTAAGCGGTAGATTTATTATTCAACATTTACCTACTGTTAGGTAGTAAAGTAAAGAGGGGCAGAGACTGACTCACTCACATCTGAGGCAATAAACTGTACCTATATAGTATTTTTAAGTCAAAGTGACGCTGCACTGTTGCGTCAACTGTACAGTCAGCTGCAGAGAAATGTAACCACCTCAATACAATTTATTTAGCAGGGGGGGTTACTTTTCTCTGCAGCTGACTGTTCATAAAATTAAGTAATGGGTCGCGCGGTCGGTGAAGAAAATTTAAGGATGTTATGTTGAAATTGCAACCCTATCTTCATAACCTGGCTTTTTTAGATGGATTGGATGGGCAATGTGCTCGGAAAATCTCAAGATCTTAAATGTTTCAAGAACGCGTAGAAATAAAATGGAATGCCTCTAGAAATAACAATAAGAAGAATAAACTTAATAATAATGATTTCGTTAATTATAATAGCTTGTGTTTATACAGGGTAATTTTTTATTCAGTGCACAAATTTTGGGGGTTAAATCAGTATGTCATACTGACCAACTTTCACTATGGGACCATCCCAGAAATCGCGAAAAAAAAATCTACCCTCCCATACAAAACATTGTCAGCGACTAGCCAAAATGTATGGGAGGGTCAATTTTTTTTTCGCGATTTCGGGGTTGGTCCCATAGTGAAAGTTGGTCAGTATGACTTACTGAATTAACCCCCAAAACTTGTGCACAGAATAAAAAAATTCCCAGTAGTACAGTCAAGCTTATAAACATAGATACGTCCAAATCCTCAAAAATATGTAACCACGACTTTATGTCGCCGTAATAAGGTCGTGGTAACATATTTTTGACACTCTGAACGTATCTATATTTAAAACCTTGACTGTACTAAAATTTTCACCAGTGCCTGGACTAGGATGAGCCTGTTCTTCAGGCATTGATAAGTCCACACCGGTACGGGACACAGACACTACTCTGCAGCAAACCTAGTTAATGGTATAAAACGGTGGTAGCGACATCGACACAATCTGCACAAGGTCCCACAAACAGTATGATTGAAAAAAATCTGCCAAAGCTTCTTGCGGCAGTTCTTCTCTACAATGATGATCTGGTCAAGAGCGCTGGTAGATTCACTCCATATTAATTACCATATGTGACGTTCTCAATATAAAGGGACCTTATGGAGGCAGGTGGTTACGCTGTTTTTAGAAGTTACCATAGTATTCGTATATTTACAAGAACAAGAAGAGCGTAACTGTCTTCCTCCATAACGTCCCTTTATACTGAGAACGTCACATATTACCGACCTGGAAACGAGCCCTGATATAGCCAATTTAGTGCATAAATTATTTGATTTTAAATGTTAACTTGAGTACAGCGATTGAAGGAATATTGTAAAACAAACTTTGTTACATTTTGGAAATACTTTGGATATACTTATCCGCCAAAAATTTCAGCTACGATGTTTTGTGTATATTTCTGAGGATTATCCGCCAATGTTGGCCGACATAGTGGCCGATTAATTGGCCAACATGTTGGCGTGTTGGTGGTTTTGTTTAACAGTCGCGTAAACATCGGCTACTTCAAAGTATTCTCTATGAGTAGGATCAACCATTCTTAATCCTTGACTTATGATTAGTGAGAGTAATATTTACAGTCACACATAAACTAGTTTAAAAAAAGTGGGGAAAATGGAGGAGAACGTGAAACATTTAAATGTTTTCAGGATTAATATTTAAAAAACCGGTTGTAGTGTCATTGAACCCTAGCACAATTCAAGAGGTAAATGTTTAACATTTAAAAAAAATGTTTTTTATAAAACTAGAAGATTGGTTTTCTCTATACAAAGCGATATATATTTTACAAAGAGTTATTTTATTGAACGGGGTTTTACAAGCTAGTTTACAAAATAAAACTCCTGCGGCCCTAGAAAACCTAAATACTAACGATAACGATGTTCGAAAACTGTCAAAATGTATAGTATTGACGGCGTGAGCTGCCCATCTATCGCGTCGGCCGCTAATGTCAATTCCATACATTTTTCTGACGTAACGTAAACGGTAACGTTAACCGAATGCAACTTGTCTAACCCAACTGTTCTCACCTTCAAAATTGAAAACGACCAAGACGTCTCAACCGCCGCACACGCAAACCCTTTGATCTTTAAAATCAAGCGTTATTTACCCACTAGTACTTACTTATTTTACCAAATTAAAACAAATGAAAACATTCCACGTTAAAGCATATATACAACTTTAACATCGACGAGTAAGTTCTAAATTAGGTTAGCAAAGTATTTTAAAAATTTACTTCATTAGGCATTTGAACGTTAAGTTTAAAATTAACCCGATTATGCCAAGCTCAATTTGGATCGTAAAGGTTGACTATAAGATTCGTTTTGTATTGGGGATTGTGGTATTACTTAGGATAAAATGGGACTTCAAAACGTGAGGAGAAGCAGATAGTAAACAAACAAAACTCGTACCACATGCGGAGTCAATAAACTGTTTAAAAAAATGACAAATATAAAAAGTCTACTGATCACAACACGAGCTTGTCTTTTTAAAGCTTTTTATTAGTTTGGCTGCTATACTGGGTGTTTTTTATTCGTCTAAAAAATTTTTGGGGTTAAATCAATAAGTCATACTGACAACTTTCACTATAGGACCAACCCCAAAATCGCGAAAAAAAAATTGACCATCCCATACATTTTGGCTAGTCAGCTGACAAAGTTTTGTATGGGTGGGTCAAATTTTTTTTCGCGTTTTCAGGGTTGGTCTCATTGTGAAAGTTGGTCAGTATGACTTACTGATTTAACCCCCAACATTTTTTAGACGAATAAAAAAACACCCAGTATATTAAATAGCACTATATCCAAAATCTTACTAGCTTTAACTTTAACCTCCTTAGGCCCACCATACAATGAAATTTGCCAATGGAATATGAACCTATTCTAAATAGAATAGAGTCTATTTTCTAATTTAATTGTCAGTCATAAAAACAAAAGAAATTCTACTCTATCTCCTTTGCAATGGATCTCTATTCCAATGGCCGTGTTATGTACATCCTATTGTACAAGGGGCCTTAGGAGGTTAAAAAAATCCGGTCAAGGTAGTCGGACTGGTGCACCGAGGGTTCCGTATTTGATCAACTTTTCAAGGTCAACACTAACAGGTTCAATCAAATGCTTAGAAATTGCTTTAATTATTTCATGTATTTTTACTTTAGATGATGCAGGCAACGGGCAAGCAAGTTTCAACTGTGCCGAATTTCAGGTTGATAGCTTATTGTTTAGTAATTAGTTGCTGAAAAAACCTGAGACATTCGGTCAGACACTGCACACCTGCCATTTTGGTACGGAACCCTGAAACAAATGACGATGAAATTATGTCTATAGGAGATGATCTTATGATGCAATCGAATGGTATGAAAAATTTATTTGAATACGTTTCTGTGTGGACTTGATTATATTGTATTCTCGTGATTTACGAACTATTTACATACCTACAAGTTTGTGCGGAACCCTCGGTGCGCGAGTCCGACTCGCACTTCACCGGCTTTTTTTTATTACGAGTATCAATTGCCAAATTAAGTTAAATAAAAGTTTTTAATAAATAGAACAGTATACAAAATACTTTTATAAAAAAAAACTTAATTTACGAGAGAGTGATACTATCCCGGTCCACCTGGTCTATTTTCTGGCCTGCAATCGGCTTGAGGTTACTCCACCACTAATAATGTTCTATGGCATTAAACCATTAAGCATGACCTCAACACTCCCAAACTCGTAGATTAGTGGGCCCGATTTCCTCTCAAACCCATTCAGCAACCCTCAAATTCCATATAAAACTGACTCCTAATGGAGCCCAGAGCCCTGATCGTGTGATACAATGAGCGCTGCGTGTGCGCCGCCTAATTGCCGTAATTGCATTAAGCAGGATGGTGCATACATCAATTGTGGGTAACTGTACCCGGCCACCGGGGTGGAAGGAAATGATATAAGAATGAGATGACCATCTTTTGGTATGTTTTTATCTTGCAGAATAACGCTGGAGGAGCTAAAATGTGACGTTCTCAATATAAAGGGACCTTATGGAGGAAGGCAGTTACGCTCTTCTTGTTCTTGTAAGTCTTGTAACTATACGAATACTATGGTAACAGTTCTAAAAACGGCGTAACCGCCTGCCTCCATAAGGTCCCTTTATATTGAGAACGTCACAAATATAAATGAAAATATATCTGGGAACAATCCTCAAAAACCTATGATGCTACTCCGAAACTAAGCTCTAAAATTGTACTATGGGTAATCGACAAATATACATACATACAGAAATATAAATACTGATGGATGTACAAAGAAAACATTAAAAACTCTAGAACATATACCTACTCGCGCTCATCACACAAATATTGCCCCTGCAGAGATTCGAATCCAGGATTACTAGCTTCGTAGGCAAGCCAACCCTACCAACCAACTTCGACGACGCGGTTAGCCTAGTTGGTAGTGACCCTGCCTACGAAGCTAGCGGTCCCGGGTTCGAATCCCGGTATGAACAAATATTTGTGTGATGAGCGCGAGTATTTGTTCCTGAGTCATGGATGTTTTCTATGTATTTAAGTATGTATTTATCTATATAAGTATGTTTATCGTTGTCTAGTACCCATAGTACAAGCCTAGAGCTTAGATTGGGACTAGGTCAATTTGTGTGAGATTGTCCCCTGATATTTAATTTATTTTATAAAAAAAAAAAAAAAAAAAAAACCTACGAACCAGGCTAACTTATTCGTAGTTCCCAACAGTGAAAAGTACAGCCCTAGCATGACTGAAGCACAGACGATTCATACATACAGTATATCAGGGCAAGGTTCTTTCAACTTAATTCCCAAGGCTAAATACCCTTATAGAGAAATCTGACTCCAATTAAACAACACTACTTGGCAACTTTACAATACGCCAACATCAAATATTAACAATTAGATCCAATTCCCAGCGAAATCGTCGATTATTAATAAACTCAACAATGAAGTAAACATCCAAACACCCCGCATCCTCTATTGACACAGTGTTGCCAGGAATTAGTTAATTCCAACAGAAATGTTGCCATTAAAAGATTTTGAATGGGGGTGCGTTCACAAGGCCCTTTATTTTACTTAAATGTGAATTGTTGTTTTGTTGTGACCATTTTATTCATAGTTTTGATTATTGATCGATGTAGTTTTCTTAAGCCTGATTTAGCTGAATAGGTGTAGTTTTATAGGAAAACAATGTTTTTTTCACCTCACCTGCTCAGAAAAACTTCTTTATCGCTCAAAATCTGGGTGCAAAAGTCCACTTTACCAACTAGCGTGGAAAGTAATGCTGCTGTAGCTGTGCTGCGTGGAGTGCCGCACTAAGCGAATGGCAACGAATGCGAGTGAGGGCCTGCGCAAACCGGCGGAGCGCAGCGCAGATCACTTTAAATTTATCAATGTATATTCTTCCCTATTTTAATTACAATAAGGTATAAATTTGAATGCTCTGAGACCGACCTCGGAGCATCACGGGGGATTTCTACTCTGCGGCTGCGGCTCTAAATTTATACCTTATTGTAATTAAAATAGAAAAGAATATACATTGATAAATTTAAAGTGATCTGCGCTGCGCTCCGCCGGTTTGCGCAGGCCCTGATGCGACGTTCGGGGAAATACTTTTCTAGCACCTAGTTTTCCTCGCTTCATTGTGATGAACAATTGTGTGTTCTACTCGGCAGCTAGTTTATTTGCGTCTCTTGCTATTAAATCCCTCGTTTGCTCTGGATTTAATACCAGTACTCGTGCCAAACAAATACTTTTCAGACTTGCTGCATAACAAATAACCTATAACATTTTTGAACATTTCATACGATGTGAACTTCGTATGGGATGTTAACACTCCCTGAACATCACGCACCTAACCCTAATCAATTATAATGAATGACTTAACACAATAAATGAAATAATCCAGTAAACTCATACTTTACTGCACTATGCGGGAAAGACAGATAAATACAAATTGTGTTCCCTCCCTCCAATTGACATTCTATTAAATTATTTGTATTACTCATGATTTTATTATATTAAATGATGCATCTACGTTTGACTGTAGTATTACAATTCCGTCACAAAATGTTCACCCTACTATACATATATAACCTATATCTATACCATATATCTATATACCCTTTTCTATCGCATGGAGAAGGCAAACGAGAACAATCAATCAAACAATTCTAACTCATGTATTGCCTCATAATAAGCATATATAGTTACAGTTACAATTATGAGCTAACACAAATAAAATAATAATAAATTAACTAAACACGGGCTACCTGATGGTAACCCAAGTAACACACAAGCTGTATAGAGCTTATACAGCCCTTAAAATGCTGAAACTAGAGATAATGGCTGTATAAGCTCTTATACAGCTTTTGTGCTGCTTGGTAAGTGAGCTATGAGGCCCATATAGATATTTAGGGCCGTATTAATGAACTCTCAAGACATGTCAGAAGCGTCAGTTTTCTATGACTCAGAGACGGGCATCTCGGTCCAGCGGGCTTAACATGCATGAACTGAATGCTAGGGAAATGAATACATTTCATATACTATTCCATACTATTCCATATTCTAACGTAAGACTTAACGCTTAACGCGATTTTCACATTTTTATAGCGATGGTATCAAGACGGGAAACTTTAATTTTAAACCTTAAGCGTTAATTCTTACGTTAGAATATGGGATAGATGTATTCATTTCCCTAGCACCTGTCAAATTTTATCTCGTGCATGCATGCTAGGGGGCCAGATCAGTTTATTAAACGGCCCTTCGACATCAAGAGACTGCAAATGCCTCTATTCTTAGTCATTTTACTTGTTGTCTTAGTCTACACCCACACCAGAATACAATAATAAGAATATTATTGACGACGCGATTAGCCTAGTTGGTAGTGACCCTGCCTACGAAGCTAGCGGTCCTGGGTTCGAATACCGGTATGGGCAAATATTTGTGTGATTGTTCCTGAGTCATGGATGTTTTCTATGTATTTAAGTATATATTTCTCTATATAAGTATGTTCATCGTTGTCTAGCCTAGTACCCATAGTACAAGCCTAGAGCTTAGTTTAGGACTAGTTCAATTTGTGTGAGATTGTCCTCTGATATTTATTTATGAGATATGCTTAACGGCAGGTTAAAGAGAATGGTGGTAGCGATCCAGACTGACCCTCCACATGGTACCTACCACTACTGCAACCTTGGCATAGCTACGTGTTCGACGACCTTTACGACCTTTTCTGTAGAAAAGACTGAAGATGCACAAACACGTCACTCAGCGCATAATATGGCTTTAGAAGACACATAAATATGAGGCAGTTTTAGTAAGGAAAAGCTCCAAAAAAATGGTAGAGTCGCCTTAGCGTCCTAACCGTGAATGCTCTCCATCAGAGAGATCTTAAGCCTGGTCCAGCCAGTAAGACGAAAGCTGATCAACAAACCCATTGTCCAGCTATTACCGCCGAGGTTAAACTCAAAGCATACGGGTACATTCCGGGCAATTGCCGTCCAC
This sequence comes from Tortrix viridana, assembly GCA_963241965.1. NCBI lineage: Eukaryota > Metazoa > Arthropoda > Insecta > Lepidoptera > Tortricidae > Tortrix > Tortrix viridana. The sequence continues at coordinate 638,155 of OY725179.1, read as the reverse complement.
AACACAGGGAAAAAACGCCGCAATTACCAAATAAATATTCTTAAATACATACCCTTGTTGGAAATTGAAGAGAGTTGGATTTGCTTTGGCTGTAAACTTGTACATATGTTTTTTGGTTTGAGAGATAAGTAGTTAGTAAGCGCATAACGCTCCTTTGTGCAGCAATTGGGCAGCATTCAAAATATTAGTGCTTTGTATGGACGACATTGTTGGCATGAGAAACGGCCGATTGACTAGTTGTTGACGCTTGTCTGGATTATCAACGGATGTACGATGGAGTAACTGAGTGACAGACTTACAGAACCGACCCAATGTCATGCTATTGGCATTCAAAGAAGTACTTAATTAATCAGACAACAAGTTCAATTGTACTCTAAAATGCTTTATTCGGAGGTTTCGCCAATTAAGCGTAAAAATTGGCTTAGCCTAGTTGGTAGTGACTCAGCCTACGAAGCAAATATTTGTAATGTATTTGTTCCTGCGTCTTAGATGTTTTCTATGTCATCCTCCTAGCGCTTTTTCCCGTTCTTTATCGGGGTACGCTTGACCATAATCCAAATTCGGCCAGTCTGGTTATTACACTGTCATCTGACCTCCGTAACCCTTGTGACAGGGGAACCAAACCAATTGAAACATGGTTACACATTTTGCCACCTAAATGTGCAGGTTTCCTCACGATGTTTTCCCTTACAGTATGAGCGTCGGTTACCGTGCGTGACTTAGTAAAACTCATTGGTACATGGCGACCGCTTGGGGATTCGAACTCGGCACCTCACAAACACGAGTCGACACCGTCTAGCCACTAGGCCAGGATATTTTCTATGTATCTAAAGTATTATTTCTAAATATTCTGTCTATCGTTTTCTAGTAACTATAGTTCAAGCCTAGAGTAAGCTCTAGGGTTTGGGACTAAAAACTAAGGTTTGGGACTAGGTCAATTTGTGTGAAATTGTCCCTTAATATTTCCTTTAATCGTCGTGTTTATGGTTCCGTACCAGAAGGATGCCTGACGGGACCCTACTACTAAGCCTACGCGGTCTGTCTGTCATACTTAAAAGAGCTGTATCTTTTGAACCGTAAAAGATAACCCGTTGTATAGCAGTATATGTGATATAACGGTGGAATTCCTAACAAATAATGAAAAAATTAAAAAGTAAAATAATAAAGGGAGTCCCCGTACAAACCACTTTTTTTTCAACGTTTTTTGTATTTGTTCTATCGTAAAAACGGTAATACATACAATGGTAAAATTTGGTATGGTTATAGAACAAACCCTATAGAAAAATAACAAATACCAAATGTGTTCGGAACCCTCAGTACGCGAGTCCTGAAACATGATACAATAACAATTTACGGTTTTAAATTTCCAACTTTACGCGTAATCAAAACTGTCACTAGATCTAATTTTCCAAAGCGGTTTTAAAAATGGTTAATATTGATTTATAAGTCACTGCGTGATTGTTATTAATTGATGACATAAAGCAGATCGCCCTTTGCTCCGCGACACCATAAACAACTTAGAACTGACCGAGCTATTGAATTAAAGGGTTATATTTATCTGAGGGTCACACAAGAATACATACAAACGAAGATAAGTAAATATTTTATAAGAAAATGTCAAAAAAAAAAAAAAAATATTCGATTGAAATTTGGACATACGCCACACCATTACGCCAGGGTATGCCCACGCGCCGCGTGTCGCCACGCGTTGGTTTCATACATTTAGTCGTCACGCGGGGCGCGAGCAATACAGGGTGTTTAGGGATAAAGTGCACAAACAAATAAGGATGAAACTACATGTGATTTTGTCACGAAAAAAAAAATTAATAAAAAAAAAAAAATTTGCATAGGGTTTACAATAAGTAGAAAAAAAAACAGAAAGGTAATTTAATTTATTTTGCCTTTTTTCCGTGATAAAATCACATGTAGTTTCACCCTTATTCGTTTGTGCACTTTATCCCTGGACACCCTGTATAGTCAGTCCTATACTGAATGTATGAAACCGATTTGCGTGGCGACACGCGGCGTGGGCATAGTATCAACGCGGCACTACGGGTCGGCCACGACTTTGAGCGGCAGCGGCAGCGGTAGCGGCGAGCGAATTCTCGTTTCATTGCTTGTTCGAGACGCTCACCGCACAATGGTTAATTGGGATTACTCGCAATGGAACACGGTCTTGTAAGTGTTTGTGTGCCGTAATAATAAACTATCTAGGTTGAGATGCCCGTATCAAGACGCGTCAAATATGACAGTTTAGAGTAGGTACGTGGGAAATCGAGCGTCGTTGTTCGGGTCGAAACCGAATGTTCATGGAATTTCTATACAAAAACCAAAAAAATACAAAAAGACAAAAAAAACGATCCATAGCTGGGGTTCGAACCCGCAGTCTTCGCGTATAGTAGGCCAGCGCTCTAACCAACATTATATTAAGACGGCGGCAGCCGCCCCGAAATTGCAAACCATATTGCGCGGGAAATCTTTTTGCGTGAAAATACGGGGAAAACGAATTTTCCCAGATATGAGACCTGGCTAGATCGAAGTTTCGCCCCCGTAAACCCCCGTGTCGCAATTCTCATTGAAATCGTTAGAGCCGTTTTCGAGAACAAATATTTCTCATTTAATAATAATAATAAATATCAGGGGACAATCTCACACCAATTGACCTAGTCCCAAACTAAGCTCTAGGCTTGTACTATGGGTACTAGATAACGATAAACATACTTATATAGAGAAATACATACTTAAATATATAGAAAACATCCATAGTATAAGATTTGACGTTTAATTTGTTGTTTCTTGAATCGAGCATCTCAGAGATCTATTAATTAATACGGCCCTTACTTATCCCATAAACTGTGGAACACAATTCATTCTTATTTTAATCCTCAAACTTGGAAGCCATTGACCACCCTACTCCCTGGACTAGTGATGATTTATTTACCCACAACCCACAAGCCGCGGCGCGGGCGCAAGCGGTCGGCGTCACTATTATAATGGCGCATGCGGGCTGGCCAGTGCGCAGGCGCTCAACATTTTACTTAATCCACTATAATATCCATTGGGTAACATTGGCTTAACGGAGGTATTTGAAAATGGTGAATTGATATAAAGTTATTTGCCAGAGAACAGACATTTCCCGCAAAATCGGCATGCTGAATTGGAATGACTATAAAAAATAACACCTGAAATCATCCTAGGTCAGTCAAACTAAAGTCGGCTGTTGGTTTAGCTAAATATTGCTTTAAAACTATCTGTCAACGTATTGATATAATGGACTAGAACTTATTGCAGGATTCATAAACACTATCATCATCATCTCGAGCATCTATTCATCCAATATTAGACATATGCCTCCCTACTTTCCTCCAGTGATTTCTAGATCGAGTCTCTTCCACATCATGTTACGACAAAGTCGTCGGATTAGCTGGTTTTAGGTCAACCAGGTCTTTGGTTGCCTGTTCTAGGGCTTCATCCGTCATTTTCCAGCTCCAACGGTCGTCCGACCTTCCTAAGAAATGTCCTGACCACTGCCACTTGTGACGGGAAGACTCCGTCTTTTGGCGCATTCCTTCATTCCGGATACGTCTCATATATATAAATAAATAGAAAAGGACAGAGCTAAAATTTATCTGACAGACAGTGTTATCTGGAGATTGAAAAATCGGCCCTAAAACCAATTAACAAACTTAACCTATGCAGTGGCGCTAACTACAGAACTATCCATATCCTCCCCAACCCCAAGGTTGCGGATCCCTGGCGCTCTAGACTCTCTCGAGACCCGGGTGCTAATCACTTTGTTCTAAAATCATTCAATTACCAAACCGACGACCCTTGCTTAATTAACTGTATGCATAGATGCACTTTCATTTGGACTTTAAGTAGATAAGTAGCTTTATAGAGCATAAAGCTAACTACTAACAGGCCTGTCATGTCAGTTCATCGTATAACATTTACTATAAGTTTCTCGTACGATTTTGTACATTTTCCGCATAGATTTTGGCTGGCAAAACGCCGGTGGACTGTTTAGTCTGTGTTGCCCTTTAGATAAGTGGGTTTATTTTGACGAAGAAATACACTGAGTAGCCGTTTACCTGGGGTCAATACTTGGTTCTACCTTTTGCCTACTTTTTACTCGTATATTGTATACCGGAGTAGTTAAAGTAGTTGGTAGTTTGTGTCCCTACACAAGAAGCAAGGGTGAAATTGTGTGATGAGCATGTGTATTTTATGATAGTGTCATTAGATTATATTGACGTCTTGTATGTATCTACAACTAGAGTTTAGTTTGGGACGTCAAAACGTGTAAGATTGTAACCTAATGTTTATTTATCTATTCATCTACTTTTAACAAATATATTTTCGCTCATCACACAAATATTTAACCTTAACGGATATCGACGCTAGCTTCGTAGGCAGGTCTCTACCAACAAGGCTAACCGCGTCGTCAAATTGATGATGTGTTGGAACATTCTAGAGTTCTGTTCTGAAAACAGAGTTATCAATTACCCTCAAGGGTTATTAAGTATTCAAATTATGTCAACAGCAGTGTCTTTCGATTGACACGATGACAGTATTGAAAAAGAGTCTACTAACTATCACTTCACGAGTGACTCAAGGAATTATGTACCTCAATTCGGACCAATAAAGGTTATTGAAGTATTATCTTTTCATAGCAGACTGGACAAAGGAGCAATTACTAGAGTTAACCTCGCTGGGGTCACAATCTAATTTAATCACCGGCTGCGGAGTCACCCGCCCACGGCCACTTACTGTTATGAGTAAATAATGTCACTTTTGAGACCGAGGGAGGAAAAGGGAATTGTTGCACGCGGTTTTAAGACGGTAAGTGGAGTGTTGGTGTTATTATTTTAAATGACACAGAGACGGGGTTTTATGCAAATTCCACTGTATGATATAGAGGTTTGTTTAAAGAATGACTGAGTGTTGAGTATTTAGCGGCGCTTCTTCAAAAGTGCTCCCCTCTTGGGAAGCGTTCGTATATTTTTGACGTGTGACAGTACCCGTGCGGCGTAAGTTTGTACGGAATAAACATCTTTAATTTTTTTATTATATAGAAAGGTCAACTCAGATAACTACAATTCTCTTTCAATTTAATAGTCTTTGTGAAAGCAGAGTTAAGTTAAATTAGTTTTATAAAAATTAATTTAGCTACATTAAGATTATAGAAGTACATTAAGTATATTAAATTTGATAATGTTTGTTGTGGTATTTATAAGGTACCTTTGTTAATATTTTCTATTCTCTGTAAATACTTTTTTAATGGAAAGGTAGGAAATTTAATAGGTACATTTAAAGTACTAGTACTTGTATAATCTTAAGGGAAGTAAATACTTATTTACCTCCCCTTACGCACTTTCGATTTTAATCCGCACCAGTCCACCAAAAAAATGACCAAAAAAAAACAACAGTTTTTCGGTCCATTTCTTTCCGACCAGTGCGATAAAGTCCTAATTACCGTCGCAAAATATCGTATTACCAATTGTTGCTCCCAAAATATTTGAGAACGTAACCTAATACATGTAAGCGACTAAATTGCTCTAAACAATGATATTATTTTGTTTGTATGTTCGTCCGTGCGTTAAGGCGCCTAGACAACAGACGAGAAAAAAATATATCTGGCTTTTGTGCGTAAACGTTTGCCGATTTGGATTGTGCAAGTGAGCTGTACTTTAATGTTGGCAGGTGTGAGTCATGCAGAATGAAAATAGGGGAGTAATGAGGCACTTTACGGCTTCTCTTAGGCCCTGTTCGGTACCAATAAGACGCCGGTTCAATACAAAATTCTCTAGAAAAGTGTCATAGAGCAACCTATACAAACAGATACTTGTATAGAATCATTGTCAAACTAAAACATTTTAATTTAAATCGTATCTCATTAACGCAATGCTTTAATTTTGCTTAAATAAAATAAGATCCCATTTTGAAGTGAGGTCTTATTCGCTCGCGCGTTTTTTACTCTGTGACCGGTTTTAGTTGAGTATTTGGTCGAAAGACTGGACATACTCGTATATATATACCTATTGTTTACTTATCTTAGTTAAAAAGAACGGTGTTTAGCGCGAGATGGACCATAAAGCTCGTTTCGGCGGCGCTTCCTCGAAGCGGCCTTTGTTTATGACGACTCTATCTTGCGCAAACGCAGGTGTCATGTAAGGCGGAGTACACACAAGTTTGCATAGAAGAAAAGTACATAAAAAATGGCATGAAGGCGCCAGCATACAGGCCACTAGTAGTTGGTTATCAACCCCATAGACATTTGGAATCTATGTAACCGCCCTAGCTTCAAACGCGAGACCAGTGCTGCCTTCTTTGCCAACATTATGCTGAGCTGTGACCATTTAGTGAAAATATGCCTCTTATTTTTTGTTTCCATTTCTGTTTTTCACAAATAAATTCTTCTTTCTTAATTTTGTTACAAAAGCAATATAAAGACCGGAATCTTAAACGGTGAAGAAAAATTTTTTTGGATTCAATAATAGATTGATTCAATTTAGACGGGCAATAACTGCGTAAATCTAGAAATGAGTAGAGAAATTAGGGGAATATAGCCGGGAGATACCTTTTCTCAGCCATGAACAACTGAAGACGTGAGTGGATGAAGGGGGTGTGTATTCAAGACGTTGCGAGTTAAATTGTGACTTAAAACCTTCACTTAAGCCTTAAAAATGTAGATCGAATCAAATTGACATACCTCCTTCACCCACCTCTTCAACTGTCTACTGTATTAGGTATGAATGTTGAGACTGTATTTTTTTAACGTGAACGACGATAACTTTACGTCTATGCCTAATCTTATATTATAATTATAATTAAAACCCTAGACGAGATGGACTCGAAGTAACATTTTTCACGCTGTGGTTAGCCTGCACGGATGATGAAGCTAATGTTCTAATTTCTAAACCAATCGATCGGTGCGCGCCCTAGCCGCGCTTCCCGCCCTTTGATCGTGCGTCGGCGCACACAAACAGCGCTGAGAGATCCACTGAAATCGAGATACCTGGGCCTTTATCAAACACCGCTTCACATCTGTACGGCGAGCTAAACTTGTATATTATCGGCGGTCTCTTTCGTTATTGACTGGGTAGAGGGGGACAACCGAGCCACCAACAAGTTCAAGTTCTCCGCGACATTTTCCTTGTATATCCCTTTCTAGCTAGTTTGTAACGCTAGAGACGCACTGAGCGACAAGCAAGAAAATATAAAATGTCGCCGATCGATCTGGCTATGTTCGGCATAGAAATAACCTTAAATGTGACAAATTAAAAAAGTCGGGTACCAAACTTCTTATGATTTTAAAACAGCATAAAAAAATGAATTTTATAATACTACTCTGTCAAGAAAGTACCGGGAAAAGATCAATAATACACAAACTGTTTGTTAATCATCCAAATTTATTTTATCACCTTCAAAGTATGCTCCTTCAGAAACGATACACTTACGCCAACGAATAATCCAATCATCAAAACATTTTTTAAACGCTGTTTCCGGAATTGAATTCAGTTCTCGGCGCGAATTCTCCTTTATGTCTTCTACCGATTGAAAACGGGTGCCACGAAGTGGTAATTTGAGTTTAGGAAAAAGAAAGAAGTCGGCAGGAGCCATATCTGGTGAATATGGTGGTTGCTCGATGGTATTTGTTGAGTGTTTGGTCAAAAATTCTTTCACAATGATGGCCTTGTGCGAAGGCGCATTATCGTGGTGCAAAATCCAAGAATTTTCATTCCACAAATCTGGCCTTTTTCGTCGAATTTGCTCTCTTAAATGCCGCATAACGCTCAAATAATATTCTTTATTTACCGTTTGACCTTCCGGCAAGAATTCCGAGTGCACAACACCGCGATAGTCAAAGAAAACAGTCAACATGACTTTGACTTTTGATCGACTTTGGCGTGGTTTCTTCGGTTTCGGTTCAGTTGGAAGGCGCCACTCCGAAGCTTGTTGACTAGTTTGCATGTCAAACTCGTAAACCCACGTCTCGTCACCAGTAACAATGCGTTTCATGAATGTTGGGTCGGAATTGACTCGTTCTAGCATGTCCTCAGCGACTCTCATGCGATTGAGTTTTTGGAGAAAATTCAGGTCTTTTGGGACTAGCCGAGCGGTAACATGTTTCATACCCAAATGATTAGTTAAAATAGTACGGATCGACTCGTGAGATACAGAAAGTTCGGCGGCTATCTCTCTCAAAGTTGAATGAGGATTTTCAGTCACTATTTCCTTCACTTTTGCGATGTTAACTTCAGTTGCAGACGTTGATGGCCTACCAGAGCGAGGCAAATCTTCCATCACATCTCGACCGCTTTTGAACGCTTTGTACCACTCATAAACACGTGTTTTTGATAAAGTCGAATCACCGTAAGCCTTCTGTAACATTTTCAGTGACTCCGAACACGAAATTCCATTGGCGATGCAAAATTTAAGACAAACTCTTTGTTCAATGTTTTTGTCCATTATGAAATTCGCAATACACACTAGATATGATATAACTAAAAACAGCACTGTATTTAATATAAATAACAGATGCAACTCAAACTCCGCGCCAAAATAGAAAACAGTTGTGCCAATCTAACAACAACAAAAAAAACAAAAATTTGAATTTGGAACCATAAACAAATCATCCATTCCCGATACTTTGTTGACTGAAGGTATGTTCACTGTGATAAACATTGCCAAATGAAGAGTCGATTTTGTGAACGAGACCCACTGGAACTCATACAGAGTTTTGTAATTGTAATTTTCTTCAGAGGAATAACTTTTGTAATTCCAGTTTTCCAATCCATATTTCCGTCTATCAAACAAACGGAACGGAACTAAATGGAACATCGGAACTTACTCTGTATGTTTAATAAACACGGTTAATGAAAGCGAATGAACTAGAGTGGTAAACATTGTATAATGTTAGTAAATCTCGGGTTGAGTAGTTTGATATCCCGTCCCGCCGTCACCTCGCTCTGACAGCTCTGACACTACTAAACGATATCAAAATCAAATAAAAAAAGTCTTTATTATTTATTATCATTTAGCAACTTTGTAGAATTACAGTTGTTGAGGCCTAAAGGCTTACAAAGGCCTGTGTTGGGATGCCTCGCTCTTCTAGCAATCAACAAAAATGATTAGCTTAAGTAAATTTATATTATATCTATGTGTGTTGGGTGTGATATTCTAGACAGCCACGATACACTAGATATTTTCCATGACTCTGAGCCCAAATTAATTGCATCAGCTAGTCGATATTTGGAAACTCTTGTCACCACAAGCTCAGTGCAGAATATTGGCTATTTTTCATGTTAAATTAAAGACAGCTCTATATGCCTGATATTGTTCTTATTTTAAGCTATAACTGTTGTAATTTTACGATTATATTTCATAATTATAGTTCTACATTTATCTCTTGCAACATTGTGTTACCGATTAACATGTTTTGACTAGACTGTAAGTGTTAATTGTACAAAATAAATAGATATGGCTAGCTTATTAGTTTCTGGCAAAAAAACACATTTTTGGGACAACCTTTTGCTGCCGGGTTATTTTTGCACAGTCATCATCTGCTCATCAAGACAAACCCGACGAGCCCAAACACGGCGGGGCTATCTTGTTTCGTCGCGGAGTTCCTATGACCACCGACTGCATCATCAGACCAGCTCCATGGTACCATATTATTGCATTGGCACCAAAGTTACGTATATTTAAAATCAGTTTATCCGTTTGGGAGCTACGATGCCACAAACAGATACATACACACGTTAAACTAACACCCCTCTGTTTTGCGTCGGGAGTTAAATAAAAACCGGGCAAGTGCGAGTCGGACTCGCGCACTGAGGGTTCCGTACACATTTGGCTGGTTTTTAATATTTGTTGTTATTCTATAGGGTTTGTTCTATAATCATACCAAATTTGACGCTTGTATGTTTTACCGTTTCTACGATACAACAAAAATAAAAATACGTTGAAAAAACGTGTCTCGTATGGGGACCCCTTTATTTTTTTTTTGTTAGCAAATCCGCCGTAATAACACATATTCTGAAAAAAAAATCAACCCGCTATCCATTACGGTTCAAAAGATACAGCTCTTTATAGTTAGGACAGACAGACGGACGGACGGACGGACAGCGTAGGCTTAATAGGGTCCCGTTGGACGCACTTCGGGTACGGAACCCTAAAAACAACAATCGTCAAATAAATGACACTCGTGTGCCATTTATAATAATTTCGCCGCAAACACTAAATTGTACGCACCTCAATATTGTACAATTAAAATAAACATATTTTCTTGTTGCCGAGTGTTGCAAAATGTTGCAATACATTGGAAAAGTCGGCAACTGTAACACATTAGTAGCCCATTAACACCCGCTTAAACTAATTGAGTGTGTGAAAATCTTTATCTTTACACAATGTAAATACCGTCGCAAACGAAAGACATTGTTTAACCTATATTATAACTGCTACTGTATTTAAAACATTCTTTTTGTACATGTTTTTTAACCCGACTGATAAAAGTCAAAAGTAGGGTCATGATTTTAACAGTCTATGTATGTATCTCTTTCACTCTAGCTCCTATTTGACCTATTTCAATAATGAGGTGTCATTATGATTAGTTAAGAACGTGCGAGTGTCAAACTTTTTAAGACATGTAAAATACAAACGAGCTCGCAGCCATGCCGCTCGATGGTAAATTGGCTCTAACCCTGCTGGACATCTGCAGACTGCAATTAACAGTCAACCCTGAGGATAGAATGCCTCTATGCTAGTAATTTCTCCGGCTGTCTTAACCTCCACACCGTGCACAAGGTCCTACCATCCGTTTCCGCATTAAATAAATAAATAAATATCTGGGACAATCTCACACAAATTGACCTAGTCCCAAACTAAGCTCTAAACATTAAACATTTGAATTACACAACATTATTAAACATTTGAAATAGCCCAAAACGTGAATTTAGGTGTAGAGATTTAAAGTTTAAAGCCCGGAGTCGTCTCTATAATGATCCATTATCCAGAAAAAAGAGTTCCCAAAGGAATAGCTATAAATGACTTTTACGCAGACGGAGTCACCTGTAAAAGCTAGTTACGTAGGTAATGTATTCATTACGAGAGATTCTCAGGTGTCCCGTTTTTAAATTAAATGATTTTAGAACACAATATCGACGGGTCTCTGACTCAACCTCGTATATGAAAATTTATGAAATTGGAATATTTACTTTAGGACGTGTAGGTACCTAAAGTTCGGATTTCGTAAAATTTCATATAGGTACGCGGTTGAGTCAGATACCCGTCGATATGACGCACCACAATAAATCCAACTGCTTATTTATACGATCAATTTAAAATTTCAATACGTCAGTTTTTTAGTTTCTGTCGAGGAATTAAGTTCTTACGTCAACAATACGAATTCTATCCTAAATGGTCGTCCATTATTGGCCATTTTTATGAACAAATCAAACTTAAATATTTCATAATATCAACGATACAATACCTTTTCAACATGTCACCAATGTGTCACACATACCAAAAACCTTAAGCGTCCTGCATTTCGAAGAGACTTACGACAGTTTACTTTCGCGTCCTAAAACATCAATGAATGTATGACCAACGCCGTATTATATTTTTTTGCTAAAAGTTTTACTAAAATTCATAATCATACATTAATCCTATTGAAGCTCTGTGCCGTGGACAAACATCCTGCGTCCATGAATCGCAAATAAACATCCTTTGAATAAACTAAATGTGTACAAACACACGACAAAAGCTCGAAAATAGGACGCCCTATAAATATACCCAATTGTCCCCATTCCGTCTGTCCAAATCCTTTATTTTTTTCAATGAGATTATCCCGCACAATGCTGTTGAAAGGATTGAATCCAAATTCCACAATCTCACATTTAATTCGGTCGCCACAAAAGCGGAGAAATGTCCTGTAATTGCTTCCACAAAAGCCAAAACCGATTTCGTACAAAAACAAACTAGCAAAGCCATATTTAGGGCTATTTCCTGAAATCCAATTTCACGCCGCCATATTTAAACAGAGATTAACAGGTCGTTTTGGCGGGAAGCGTGTTCGAAAACCAAATGCGCGTCGTAAACCGCAACGGGTTAATCCATCCCGTAATCCCAACATATGTAACAAGCGTTGCGTTTTGACGTAGATTTACAATTATTTACAAGAAATACTCCTACACCAGCTTGTGTCGCCTCACTATAAGCCGCGGATTAGCGCGCGTCTTGTTTATGGTGCGCTGTCTCCCGCCTAATTGTCTGTGGTCGGGAAAAAGCGCGAGAACGTGAAAACAAAATGGACGATTGATTTATTCGGGGTTGCGATCGGTTGCTTTCCTCGATGTTTCTAGTTCTATCGCAAGCTGTTTTGTGTCGAATGAGATATAGGTGGGTTTAGCCGGATTATGTTGGTGTCGTGTTTCGATGTGTTTTTGTTGGCAGCGTTTTGGAGTTGGTTTAATTTTTGTCGTGAGTCGCGGACGAGGGACATATGGTGATGGTAAAGCTCGGATTTAATGTGCAGTCTGAACTGTATGTATAATAAATGTTTGGACGCACTCGCCGTTTCAACAAGGCTAATGGTTCAATATTTACAATGTGTTAAAGTTTTTATTACGGCTTTTCAGTTTTAATCAAAGTTTTCTTTGGCAATGACCAAGAACTTTGATAAATTTAGCTACATGACTTCTGCTGGCTCAGCATATATGCACGAGATAAAATTTTACATTTGCTAGGGAAATTAATACATCTATTCCATATTCTAACGTGATACTTAACGCTTAAGGTATAAAATAAAAGTGTCCCGTCTTGATAATATCGCTATAAAAATGTGAAAGACGCTATAGTCGCTTAGTAATAAAAGGTAATAAATGTCAGGACGAGACACTTTTATTTTAAACCTTAAGCGTTAAACTTTACGTTAGAATATGGAGTAGATTGTATTTCCCTAGCACCTGTCAAATTTTATCTCGTACGAGATGCACGTTACGCCCGCAGAATGGAAAAAATTATAATATTTCATACAAATAACATGCAAATTTTGGACGGATAAAACATGAAAACTGTTTGTTTTGACTTGTCATACCTTGTGACTCGTCAAACGTGTTGTATTAAAACAAACTGTCACTTATACAATAATTTACCCCATAACATAAAATATCCTTTTGCTAAAAAAATGTACAATAATAATAAGATAGGAACCGGTTTACCTACATTCCTGCTAAACTTATAAAGACTCCGGTATAGTAAGTACAGTCAGCATCAAATAAATAGATAGGAGCAGCGAAAGTGGCCAAATATATCGCAACATGCATATCTTTATAACATATCTTTATAGGAATAAGAATGTGTTGCGATATATTTGGCCATTTTGACTACTCGTATCTATTTGATGCTGATGATCTGTAGCAATCAAATAAACATGTGACACATGTGTGTGTGTGTGTGTACTTTATGAAGAAAGAAACGCTATGTTATCGATTCCCGTCAATAAAAATTATAAGGCCTCAAATAAAACCGAAAACGGACTTGACTTGAAGAACCTCGTCACAAAAGTCAATAAAAATATTAATATTATATATTGTGTTCCTTGTAACTTGGCATTATTTCAGAATGATAAAGCGGTAGGTAGCTCAGCAAATAAAGCCTGTTACATCGCAAACTATTTATAACTTCTCAGTTATACTTAAACGCGACATTCAACGCCATCTATCGCTTCATTGGGTAAACCGAAGACCTTAAAGTGTACGAAAAAAGATCGATTCTTTCGTACACTCCGTTCTTAAAAGCTTAACCGGAAGCGGAAGTTAAAGGGATATATCCGACGGTGTAAACCAACACCATCGGATATTATCCTCTAATTTTCTTTTGATTTTTTAAACGTACGTAGTTATTAGAATATTATTTACTGACTTGAATATAAGATGAAATTAATTGTTTCGTGTTTGATGGAGACGGGTAAGGCCTATGTCCCACGGTGGACGTGTTTCGGCTCACATGATGATGATAAAGTATTTCTTGTCCAGTTGCACAAATGTCCAGTAAATTAAATGTCTCCTTAATTCGCATGTCACTTTCTACTTTGACGAATAAGAAAGTAACAGGTGTCCTAAAAGGATATTCAGTGCTAATTAACGTATGCTTTGCTTACCTATATTATGAAGTCACGACAAATTCTGTATGTAAGTATTGTAAAGTAAAATTATTACTCTTACATACAGAGATAGGTACTTATACTGTGTGAATCTTTATAAGGTGCCCATGTGAAAATGAGGGAAATTAAATTGAATTTTATCGATGTAAAAATGTTATTTTTTATAAACATGTAGTTTTTTTATATACAGTTCTTTGCAAAATATACGAGTCATAAAAAATAAAAAATAACATTTTTTTCGTCGATAAAATTTAATTTAATTTCCTTCATTGTAATAATTATGTGCAGAGTCCACATATTAGGACTCATACGTATAAAAAATACACACAGTATAAAAAATATTGAAATTCAGTTCTCAAGATATTTAAATAAGCCCCATTATTTTATGAGGTTATAATATATCTGCTCTATCACAAACTGTACCTATCACCATGTCTAGTAAAGACATTAATTGCTCAGCTGGACCTAGTCTCCCTCACGGGCCACGACTTTAAGTGACGGCGGCGGCGAGCGAATTAAAAAAAAAAAACAACTTTTCAATTCGTCAACGTGTGAACCGGCAAAAAAATTGCCGCGCGCTCATCGGCTAGTGAGGGAGAGGTACCTACCTAATGTACTATGCCTACCGCTTTGGCTGAGCTGGCAAAACCTGCGTCCAAGTTAGAAATATATAACATATTAATAATGCTTTGACTTGATAACTAGGAAAACTTTGGCTCGCCGGTTGATAATTCGTCGACGAATCGAAAAGGGAGAAAGAGAAACACCTACCTGTCATTTCCGCCTTAAAATTTCTAAGATCCTGTAAAATACCAGGGAGAATAAATATAAAGGTTCAAAGGACTCATCAACTAAATACAACTAAATCAAATAGGAAGTAAGAAACCTTTGCCGAAATAAAAAAAAATAGCTGACCTTGCCTTACCAGTCTGCATTCGAATCAGGTCAATCGCCTTGAACTTGACAACAAAACACAAGTGTCTAAATATTTGTAGCCAATTATACTTTATTACATATTAATTAGGACGTAATTACGAGTAAATCGTTTGTTTATTTTTAATTATACAATTTTAGTGAAATGATAATCTACCTTAGTATAAAGAGGTATTATAGCAATGTTAAGTTGAAAAATTTTATACAAACGATTTTTGTCTTGTGACAATTTTTACTGTAACTATTTTAAAGTAAAGGATATACTTCCAACAAATAATTCTGCCCTGCTAAGCAAAACAGCGCTATCTCAGACAAAACTCTTGTAGCAATTGCAACCTCTTTAGTGACAGGAAGGACTGAATCTGCTTTGGTTATTGAATTTGAGATATCGCCTTTTAGCTTATAGGAGGGCAGATTTATTATCATAATTTGTTACAAACAATCTAAAAACCGTGCAGTAAACAGACTTTCATTACATAAACAATTCCAGTAAAATGTAAAATAAAAAAATTAATTGATGGCTTGAAAAAAACTGGTCTTGACTATTTCGCGAAAATATTTATTTGGCGAAAACCCTTTAATTCATTATACCGTTTCACATACGTAAAACTTTAGGCCTAAATCATCCGTTTCAAACCCAATAGGAATCAAATTAAAACAACAACATAAGCAAGCTTGGAAACGTTTATTGCGCCAAACTTAAATACGATAAAGCTTAATTAAATATATCTTACTTTAATAATAAATAGCGAAATCCATACTGTACACGTTCTATCACAGTTAACAAGTCCCTTTTAACTTCCAGATATCATCAGCTATGTTTCAATAATTCCGGATCTGGATTTTCTGGAGAACTGCTAGGCATCAGTCCATGTATTCTTCTGTATAACTGATGATATGGGCTTGGAGGGGGAGGTGGAAGCCTTAGCAGAGGACTCGGTAGACCATATCGTCCATAAACTGAGAGTAGAGGAGGGTACAATCCAACTAAAGAAGCGTAAGGATTCCCGAACATAGGATGCAGCATCGCTCCTCGCTTGAAAGCTGCTAATCTAGACCTCGATGCTGCTGTAGAACGCCTTCTCAGTTTACCAGTCGTTCCTCCAATGAAGACATCATCCGAAGAAGGATCCAACATCCAATAATTCCCTTTTCCTGGATCATCGTAGTGTCGCGGCACTTTCACAAAACATTTATTCAAGCTTAAATTGTGTCGTATCGAATTCTGCCATCCTTGCTTATTTTCCTTATAATAGGGAAAGTTCTTCATTATATATTCGTAGATTCCGTTCAAGGTCAGTCGTTTCTCGGGGCTGCTCCGTATCGCCATCATTATTAAAGCGTTGTAGCTGTACGCTGGCTTTTCGTTTTTTTTCGAAATTGCTGGTGGTGGTGTCTCTGTTCCAGTGACGTCTAATTCAGTGTCTGAGGGCGAAGGGGACCGGGAGGATGCCTCTGGCAGCAGATCCCGGATCGCGAAACTGTGTGGAGGCGTCATGGTGCGGCATGGCGCGCCGCTAGAATCAGACTAAGCTTGAGATCGCTCCGCTCTCAAGCCCCGCCTTTTGGAACGCCCAACGTTGAACCCCTCCCTCTTCCAACCCATGAATGCTCGATAATTTACCAAGTTGTATCTACCGATGCTTCGGACTTTGGATTGGGTGCGGATTGTGGCGGTTTTGGCTTGATTTTGATAGGTGTTAAATTTGTTTGACTTTAATTTGTAATGCGTTCCATGCCACGATGTAGTATCTTCATATGAAATTGTTTTTTGGTACTGGATGTGTGGAAGGGTTGTTTCTATCAGTCACGGGGTGTAAACACCTTTTTTGTAATTTTTCACGCGCTCTTATTTAACTGGTTTGCCTTAATGAATGGTGTATGGTTAAACGCAATTATTCATTGTGTTTTTAAATATGGCAGATGCGTGAACAATTTGATAGTGTGAAATTGACAAATTGGTTGTGATGACTTTTTTATTGATATATTTAGGCTTTTGACTTATGGATAAACCCATTTGTGATTTTGTTGAATGGTTATTTTTGTAATTCTTATTAGAACACTGTTTACCTACTGTTTTCGTTGATAAAGTCATGACGTAATGTTATAAACTCCGTGTTATATATAAATTGTTTATACCCGATAATTATAGAATTGTAGTCGAGAAGATATCATAGCGCTGTAACCCTTAGAATGTTTTTGGGTCGGATAGTAGCCAATTTTGATTTTATTTATCTAATATAAGATTTGGTATCAGCCCATTTGTTCTGTATGTTAATTATTGCTTCTACATATATATTATGTTTTTCTGAACGTGTAATAACATTGGTAAGGTAGTTTTTTTTATTTAAAAGAAGGTAGATGGGCTGGCGGGACCTGGTGGTACAGTCGAGGACAGAAATATGGATACACATTTGGACCTTATTACAATGGAACAAGGTGAAAATGTGTAAACACCTTTCTGTCCTCGACTGTACTTACCACCTGGCCACCTGGCCACGACTTTGAGCGGTGGCGGCGGCGGCGAGCGAATTCTCTCTTCATTGCTCGGTCAAGACGCTCACCGCGCAGCGGTTAGTTGACGTTACACGCAATGTATTAGAAAATTCGCTCGGTCGCGCAAATTCGTGGCCAGGCTCTAAAGGTGGATTTAGACGGCGCGTGATAGCGTGAGCCGAGCAACGCTCGTGTTTCAATCTCGTCTAAACGGCTGCACGGATTTAGATAAAATTTAACACACAAATAGTCCTAATCCTGAAGTATTTGTGTGCCAAATTTTATCCAAATCCGTTCAGCCGTTTAGACGAAATTGAAACATGAGCCTGGTTCGACTCGCATTATCACGCGTCGTCTAAATCCACCTTTAGAAAAAAAGCGTAGGGGGGACATCCTGTAAGTGGCTTTGTGTTCTCTATTTACGTGGACTCTACTCATTGTCTTTTCTTGAAAAGAAAACTCTTTAGGCGCGTGACTAAATGTCGCTCTACTGAATGTGTAGGTAATAGAACTATGTTATATTTTACTTTCAGTCCCTTTCAAAACTACTTTTAGAATGACCAATATTTTGCACACATGTTTTACTTAATCGGAGTCAAAATTGGGATTGGAATAAAATTGTATCTAATTATAAATAAGCATATTATATGACATATTTTCGTATTATCTTCGTTATTCAAGGGAAAGTATGGCAATAACTGTTTTTTTTAATACACAAACGAAGTATGTATACGAAAAATACTCAACAAAAACAAATGGCGGAAAAGAGGGGTTTTGCCCAGCAGTGGGATACTAAGACAGACTAAAAAAGAAGTATAAATACCACAACGGCAAGCAGTAAAATCAACACAGGGTGTCCTGTTTGCCATCAGAGGCAGTCCTGAAGTTCGTTCGTTATTTTGGCAACGCGGGCGCCGCCCCCGCTGCCACGCCCACTTCTATCTAACTATATATAGGCCTGTATCGGACTAAGTTTATAAATATATGTGCTCCTTAGGACTTCAGGTAGGACTAGACAAGCTGCATTAGGTATAACGCGAATAGAAATCAAAAATGAAATACGTGCGTAGCTTGGCAAAAAATAATTAGACGTGGAGACAAGTGGAACTAAAATAGTTTCATGTGGCAACAACTATATGTGACGTTCTCAGACCTTATGGAGGCAGGCGGTTGCGCCGTTTTTAGAACTGTTACCATAGTATTCGTATAGTAACAAGAACAAGAAGAGCGTAACTGCCTTCCTCCATAAGGTCCCTTTATACTGAGAACGTCACATTAACCCCTCGTATGCGGGAGGTGGAAAAATACCAAGTTCTAGTCTGTCCAGATTACGATATAGTCCAAAAAATACAAAAATATATCAAATTTTTGAGCATGGATGTGGCATACGAGGGGTTAAGAAGCAGTGATTAGGTAAAAAATAAGAGTAAAACAAGTTTTTTTACAAGCTATAGGTACTTACAAATACACACATACTTACACTTGGACCAAAAAAAAAAACAATATAATACCTACGTAGTGTATATGAAGGACCATTACACACAGGATAGGATCTTTTGTGCTTTACTCATCAGGGCCGAAACGTATTAGACCAGGGGCCCTGGCCAAGATGCATTACGCTAAGAGCCGTTACGCACTGTCGACTGGTCGCCGGCGACTCAGTCGACAGTGCGTAATGGTCGCGGCATCTGGCCAGTCGAATGTGTGTCGCCCGTACACAGCAACTGGCTAAGTCGCTCGGGCGACGGCGACCAAGTGCGTAAACACCTATATAAACTATAGAAAGTCACAGTCGCCGGCGACTCGTTCGTCGACTAGTCGACAGTGTGTAACGGCTTACTTAACGATTATCGAAATCAAAGAAAATGTATAGGACTGACGCAAGTAACGCAATTTTGCAGTAATAGAGCTAAAAAAATTAATCTAAACGTATGTCACCAAGACAAGCTTATAGAGCACGTAGAAAGCGTAAAGTTTTTGGGTATAAGTATCGACCAAAATCTGTCATGGAAAGGTCATGTCGATACAATATGTAAAAAACTGCATAAATTTGTATTCGCCCTTAAAACAATAAAAAACACCAATTCTGTAGAGACTGCCATTACTGCTTATCACGCATATGTGTGTTCTGTTATTAGGTATGGGATTGTAATATGGGGAAATTCACCAGATATTGACAGAGTATTCATAGCTCAAAAAAGATGCTTGCGAGCAATCTGGGGCTTAAGAAATACTCAATCTTGCCGACCACTCTTCTTAAACCTCAAATTGATGACGGTAGCCAGCATATATATTTACGAAATATGTAAATTTGTAAGATATAATCAATCACTATTCGAACTAAGAGATAACAGAAAAAAAAGAAACTTAACTCATTTACCTCTATCTATGCCTCGTCCTAGGCTACAACTGTATCGGCAAAATTGTCACTACATGGCTTCGTTAGTATATAACTCGATTCCACCAGAAATAAGTAGTTTACCTTTAAGTCATTTTTGTAAGACATTGCGATTGTGGTTGACTGAGCAATGCTATTACTCGACCAAAGAGTTTTTACAAAAGAGTTCATGTAGGTTTAATAGATACTAATTTAAGTCTGACATACTATAAATTGTTTGACATAATATCTATATAATTACCTGTTTCACTTATATGACGCTTACCTATTTCCATAATTTGACTATTTATTTAGATGAAAGTATTATAATAATTTTATAAACAATACAAAAATTTGCACGCCGGAATCCCGGTAGAATATGTTCCTGATATTATGAATGTACGTATCCACCTGTTAAACCATATTCAGCAAATAAATAATCATTTCATTTCATTTCATTTCAACGATCATTCGCGTCAGCCGCTTATGTCAATTCTATACATTATGGCAGTTTTCGAAAATCTAGAGCCTCTGTCTCTTTCCAGCTCTATTCCGTATCACTTGTCTGTGTCATTTGTAGACACCGCATGTCATATCAGTATCTACTTACCTATTTCTTCGTCCCCACTGAGAGCATTCGCGTGTAATGAGCATTCGGCGTCGAATATTCGAGTGGTGTGGACGTTGAGCCGAGCGTACAAAGCTTACAAATTATTGAAATTATTGCTCGTTTACAAATGCTCGGGTAACAATGCTCTCAGTGAGGACGCTCCTTTACAATATCATTGACTATTGTTAAACTTTAAAAAATCCAAAATAGAACTTCAAACACTAAAGCTAGCATTATCCTCGCCGCAACTAACGACGCTGTATATACGTACACAAGGTGATGTTAGAACAGGGCGAAGGGGGTGGGGGAGGGGTAGACCGCGGCGCGTGTTTACTGACGATTGAGCCAATTGATGGTGGAAGCTGGGGGGTGCATGAGTTTGAGAGGTTTCAGGACAGTCCTGTAAATTAAAGTACGTTTCAGTTTTTTGGGTTCCGTACCAAAATGGTGAACCCTTATTGTGTGACTTCGTCTGTCTGTCCGTCCGTCCGTCTGTATGTCACAGCAGTTTTTCTCAGCAAAAGACGATATCAACTTGAAATTTGGCATAGTTGTATAACTTGCTGGCCCACATCTGTTTTTAGTAAAAAAAGAACCAGTCAAATGCGAGTCGGACTCGCGCACTGAGTGTTCCGTATTTAAGTCCGTACTTCAAAATGTACACTTTTATGTACTTTCATTGTATGCAATAAGGCCCATTTTGACATGCCAAAATTTTAATACAGATCTTTTTTTAGATTTTTCGGTTCATAAACTTCGGAGATAAGGGGAATGGTAATTTTTTGAATTTTTTTTTGTTGTCAATCAAAAAGTATTTCACGGAAAATTATAAAAAAAATAGGTTAAATAATTTTACGGGAAAAATAAGATAAAGTGTACAAAATTTACAGTTTTTGAGAAATAACTAAAAAACTTTGTGTTAAATTTAGGCAAGTCAAAGTAGAGCTTATTGCATAAGAATTAAAGTACATAAAAAGGTATATTTTTAAATACGGAAACCTCGGTGCGCGAGTCCGACTCGCATTTGACCGGTTTTTTTACTAAATTTGTAGTCATTATTTTAGCTGTCAACGCTCAACAAAATACATAACTTGATATTTACTTAAATTATGAAGAAAAATTGATCCGACAATATTTGTGAGGTGTGTATTTAACATAAACGGCCGTTATCAGTTGATAATAATCGATAGAGAGCGAATTACTCTGGCAAATAATCCATTTATTTCACGTCATCAATATTGTAGAATACGATATGGGTACATAATTTTCAACTTTATCGATAAAACAACTGCAACACAACAACATTGAAAACAATTAAAAATCCCCAAAAGCCTTGTGCGAAACCCACTTTCGAAACCTCATATCCTTTATTATAAAGGTCTTATTAAAATACTCGTATGCTACTTCCATAGCAGACTCGAAAGCAGGACCCGTATTATGGTTGCGTTTATCGCTGTGGATAAAATGTAGATAAAGCAGCCGTCACTCTCACACTTACATACGTGTCGGAAAGTGAAGGTTACATCCGCGTTTATCCACAATAAACCCGACCATATAGCTCTCAGCATGATTCCTTGTCACCCTAGCCGCCCGCGCCGTGTTGCGCCGCGCCGCGCAAATATTTGACAACCGCCAGCACTATGCTGACACAGTCCCATTATACCTCTTCCTTACATATACAACCTTATTTATCCCCGAGGAGGGTTTAGAATGCCGTGGGTTTAGACGCTTAGATGAGCCCTTTTTAGTTATGCTGGTATACTGTAGTAATGACATGTCATGCATGTCACGTCACGTTTACAGGCTGTCATAGAGGCATTAAATAATAAAAGACCGTATTAAACTGATCTTCGCTGATGCCTGTCTTAAGAAAAGTCAGAAATTAGACATTTCGATGACTTGACGTTTACTTTAACATGTCTTGAGACGGACATCTTAGCCACGATTAGTTTATTGACAATAAATAAATTAATTAATTAATGTCAAGGGTCAATTTGACCTACCACAAACTATCTTATACAATATCTAGCTTATACAATGGGTACCAGGCAAAGATCCTACTTACTCCTACTTACATAGAGACACTTATACAGAGAAAGTATTATATATTTATATACTTACATAGAGAAATTTATACCTACTTAAATATATAGAAAACCTCCGTGACTCGGGCACAAATCGCGCTCATCATGCAAATATTTGCCCATATCGGGACTTGAACTACCACTAGGCTAAACACAACCGCTCCAACCAATTGACTCAAGTCGAACCTCAATCTAGTTAAATTCTAAACATCTTAGAGAGTATCGATACCCACATCACCACCCCTCCCTCGATTGCCTCATATTAATAACTCCACAAATTTGCTAACGATCTCCAAAAACGCCGCGTTCCGTCCGGAATCACGTTCACACCGCAAACTGAAGCAAAAAAGCGGAACAACATCGCTCGTTACTGTTTCAAAATACTAAGTAAATAAATAAATACGACTGCGGCGCGTGCTTTTGGCAGATTTGAGCAATTAGCGCAGTTGCGTAGGGACCACAGAAGGACGGACCCACGATCGACGGATAGCTTGGTGGAAAAAATACACAGATTTAGCGGCGCGTGATAGCGCGAGCCGAGCCAGGCTCGTGTTTCAATATTCTCTAAACGGCTAGACGGATTAAGATAAAATTTAGCACATATCCGTGTACTGAATTTTATCTAATCCTTTCAGCCCACTTTTTGCGCCGGGGGTTAAAAAGAGCTTGACGTGATGACAGGGATGTGACAACCACCACATTAAGTACGGATTTTCGGATAAAAATTGAACCATGTTGCCTATTTATTTCTCAACAGCGCCCTTTTTTTTCAAGTTATAATGTGGCTCTGAAAACTTTATTTAAATGGTTAAAAATTTAACGTCAGGTTAGAGTGAAATACGAGTAATGTTTAGACACGTCATAATCCCACTTTTTTCTTGAACCAAATTATTTTCGAAATCATATTGCTTTTATACGACCGATGCCTTTAGCCCCCAAGTAACGTATTAAACCGAGAATTTAGTTATTCATTTAATTATTTTTGTATCCGGCTAGTTATTGTTTGTAATGGTAACTAACCGGATATAGCTGGATACCGCTACCAAAGTACCATTACTTTCTACTATCGGTTCTAATGAGGATAAAATACCGGAGAATACCGGTACTCAGTAATATCTACTTACAAAAGTGTTTGTGAGGGGGAGCAGAGGATACGTGAGCACCAAGCACGTGCACACGCGTGCTGGAACCTTTATAAGGAATCGGTATGTGTTCGTTTAATACCGGTATATTTTCTTAACCGGTATTCTGGAACCGAAATGAAGAGAACATCCGGGTAAATACCGGTATGAACCGGTATTTTTGGAACCGGTTTCAAGCCCGGCCCACTGTGCCTGTCTCCGGTGTGACGGTAACTCGTTACACAAGTAGCTTGCTCTTATTTTTGTAAAAACTGTGCGAAGGAAACTTTCATCCACGGCTTTGTATTGAACTCTACGTCTTTCATTTATAGCTAAGTATTTTTTATGAAGCAGCTTTTACGAGACGGTTTTTGAGTGTTTTCATGCCGTTACATAAAAAAAATGTTTGTTAAAGGTTTCTTCATGTATTTAACCTGTCAAGAGCCGGGAACAAACTCTAAACACGCCCTATATTTACCGGTGACACGAAGGGTCAATAAGTACTTAATATAATAAGAATAGTATATAATAATAATTAATGATAATATAACCGTTTTACAAAACAATAAAACGGGTATTTTAAGCCGAAGGAAAGCGCAGCATTTAATGTGAAAGAGGTGTCTATACTCGCCTTTATATGCCTCTACTTACGTGTGTACCATGCTTTATTTCACCTGTCATGTGTCTATGATAACCGTTTATGGTCACCTAGCTAGGCGGGAATCCATCTTCGTCATTGTAGTCTTCACCAGGAAGAAATTCCTATAATGCTGCGCTTTCCTTCGGCTTAAAATACCCGTTTTATTGTTTTGTAAAACGGTTATATTTGAAGCCTACTGGAAAGCGCAGCATTTAATGTGGAAGACGTGTCTGTTATCTGCTGGTGACATATAAACAAAACACACAATGTTGATATAATAACATCATAACCAATCATGGAGGTTATAAAATATATCAGAATCGGAATAATGTAAAATATGTAAATTACCAAAATATTCATTTAGATAAAATATAATTTAGGCAAAATTATTAAACACATTTACCATCTAGTCGTGTTCAATATACCTAACTAAAGGGAAATATACCCTCAGATAATAATTCACCTAATTCTTAAGGGACCAATTAAAACCTCAAAATGATTATTGTTAAAATTCAAATCCAAGAAAAGGAATTTAACAAATCATCACAGTCATTATGTTTCTGCGCTTTATTTATTTTTCGGCAATAATATGTTTTGAAATTATTTAGTAGTAAATATTTTCTAAAGGTTTATTTTGTAATCATGCTAAGGAAGGCACTGCGCGAGCTTCTGGGATTGGAATTTAGAGTATGCCTACCCCGCATAACACAGGTCTTACCCATCTTTCAATTGTACTATGTACTAGCGGGCTTAGCTATACCCTTAATAGTAACTTATTAAACTCTTGAATCTTATTTTCCTTAATCCTTTGTTATTCTATCCCTGATCATCAAAAACACAATTAACTAAGTTCACAAGTCAACCTTGTGAGGATATTTCCTGATAGTTGACTGACGATAACGACTGTTAACTATCTATCTGTCTTTGAGTCAAAATAGGCTGGTTACTATGAAGCAGTAAATCCAATACTTCATAATCATCCCTTTAATTCATGCTTCAAACTAAATTGAGAAAAAGAGATGAAGATAACAATAAGTTTGTGCTTCAGAATTGGCCCCGGGCCACAGAATTATTGAATCTCTGTGATTCTTGAAATTCAGTCTACTTATACTTATTATCCTCAAGCCATACAGTTTTCGTTCTGCAGCTAATAGTAAAAAGTAACAGCTCAATATAACATATCAAGCAGTGCCATTTAGCTGATTACTACCTAAGGGTCCTATATAGGGGAATTTGAAGGAGTTGAACTTGGAATCAGCTATAGCCTTTAGTTAGTCTATCTCACTAAAAAGTTGTTAGAAGATATTGCCTCGTTTTGCTCACGGTATGCTGCGATTGCAGACTATTGTGCACCAATATTGTGCCACAGTATAATCCTGATAGTCTTTCAGGTGAGTGTGGGTGTGGGCAAACTTCTGGCTAACTCTTCTGCTTGAGATACTTTAGGGTTTGAACTGGTCTCTGTACACCCTGAAAAAGCATCTATTTAGTGGGGCTTCAAAAGATCTGTTTGCTCCCTTATCTAAGGTTACTATCTTTTGCCTACGCCTCCAAATTTCCAAATTTTAATGTACCTCTGGTGAGGGGAAACTTGGTACTTATAGTACGAACAGATGGTAGGACGGGTTTGGAGATCCGCTCTCCAGAACCTTGCGTCCAAACTGGGACTATTAGAAGATATGTGCCCAGCGCCCTGTATAGAATATTCTATCACACGGGATTGGAAATCTGTTCTCCTGTAGTAGTCTGGAACTACTAGGCGATTCACGGGATTGGAGATCCGTTCTCCAGTACCTAGAGTCCGGTCCGCCCGAACTACTAGGATATGTGATATATGTGCCCAGTGCCCTGTATAGAATGATCTATTACTCGAGACTGGAGATCCGCTCTCCAGTGTGTTTGAGTTGTTGGTATTACTAGGAAGTAAGTACCGAGTGTTCTTTATGGAACATTGAGGCACGGTGGAGAAAATATCCACTTGATACGGTAGTTTCAGGCTCAACTGAAGGGTATCTGTAAATTCTGTGTAGTAATCCTCCACATCAACTATAATGTATTTGGTTACTACAGCAGAGCAGATCGAGGTAAATACGTCTATTTCTGACTTTCCTCAACAGCTGAACACCTCCGTGGTGAGCTTGGTTGTCAGATCAGATGCCAATCGGATAACAGCCTGCCCCGAGACAAGCAATCTGCAATGGCATTGTATCTACTCAGAAGAGCTGGCACAAATTATATTGAACTGATCAGTCAGATCCAATAGTTGAAAGGTCAATCAGTAGCCATATTAAGAAAGTACCACTGACTAAAAAAGTCAGATAAGGCGACTCCAGAATCACAAACAGATAATCCTGGTCTAACAAGGTCTATAAGAATTAAAAGTGCTCTTGAGCATTTAGAATTATAAAAACAAAATCTTTGTGTCTAAAATAATGCTCATTGAAGGTACAAGTGTCATGTCTTTAAAAATTAGGAACAAGTTATAATATGTATGAATGTAGATCGTGCAAAAGCCATGACTGTAATGTGTAATACATATTTTTTTTTTTTTTTATTATTTATTTTTTTATTATTTATTTAAAAAAAAAAAATATATTATATTATGAATTATTTATGAATCCAAAAATTATCATATCAGCCAAAAGCACATCCACTGATGGACATAGGCCTTCCTCAAAGATCACCACTGTTGGGTCCTGTGCTACTCCTAAAGTGATGAAATTGAGTAAACATTTAAAAAATAATGGACTTTGTTTGACACCTAATAAATTCTTTCCTCATGGATAAGAACCGATTTTTGGTAGTTGACTTGCCACTTTATGCTTTCCAGCAACTCCAAGGCCGCCGAGGCCTGCTGAGTCCGTATGGAGTGGTCCTGATGGACCAACAGGAATCCATCTAGGTAAACTAGCATGCGTCTTCCTCTCTTGTCTAGCTAGGATTTTTGCAATCCAGTAAGAACTGCCTGTGAAAAGGCAGGGGGCAAAAGGGTAATGAAGACAACTGAGGTACTTCTCCCTTGTTAATGAGGTGGAGGAATAGCCATTGGAACTGGCAAATTGGGTAATTCTAAATTCCTGGTCTGAAATCTAAAGTTTTATTAGCCAACCTTAAGGCTTCTTAAATTCTGGTACTGCAAGGATATAAGGTGAACATTCTTTGTGCCAACATAATTGTTGAAAACCTACAGATTAAAAATGGGTCCCGAGACCCTGTCTTTCTTTGCAGCAACAAAAACTTTAACAGAAAGCTGCTTAATACATTAAAAACAAAAAAATCTTTAAAAACCATTTAAAGATCAGAGAACTTAAATTCGTTTTATTACCTGAACAAAAGGTTCTGTAAAAAGCTATTAGCTTATTATATAGCTTCCAAAAAAGAAACTGATTATTAATTACATAATAAAGCTGTTGGCACCCGATATATTCAACTTTCCTAGAATAGAACAGAACTAGGCATTTACCTTTAAAGAGTAGCGTCCCACTTCCCTTGAGTAAAAGGTAGCAATATTACTTTTCCTTACTAAAATCCATATATGACTTATTGGAATAAATGATTTTATCATATTTCGGACTCACATCCATAACTTATTAATAACTATAATAACTATACTATAAAAATGGCAAGAAATGTTCATATTTTCTAAAGACTGTGAGCTGATACCAGGCCTGTAGACCACCCTGAGTTGAAATGAAATATTTCAATTTCACTTTTTGAAAGTAACTCTCTTTGCCACAAAAATTTAAATAAAGTCAACTCTTACTACTTTATGATTAAGGCGATGAGCCAAAGAGCATAGACAATATTTTATTGATAAGAACATTTGGGTTTATATCCTCCGGAGATTTGACTACCCAATTGACTACTGCTTGCAGGCCAGAGATCCGCTCTCCTCCTGAGCAGGGTCCTCTGTTATAACTGGGCTTGGGAGAAAGCCGCCGTGACCGTCTCTTTGCCCATGGAATAATCCTTAGCTGAGTAAACACATTCACCGCCGCTTAATCTCCAAATATATGTAATTTTGACACGACAGTGTGTCACCGGCGACGAATGTGTTAAAGTACATCAGACCGTCATTACGTTTTCAATCAATCAATCAATTCGTTATTTGCAATAAATACGGTACAACAGCTCTCAAACATACCAATTCAATAAAACCTGCTGTAGCAAGCTGAGAACATACTACGGGGAATTTAACTCACGTTCGGTGGGCAAAAGTCAGTGTTCCGCACATTACGAGAAAGAGGGTTGTCTCTGTTCGATCTAAAATTTGATCATCAGGCAAGATTGCAATTATACCACTGCTCATCGCAGCAAATCATGCAAAACATGTCAAAAGACCCACCTGAGCTCATGAGGGCGTCAATCCGTAGATCTTCGCCTTTACCTCGTTTATTTGGGGGCCGCGAGGAAGTACATTCATCCTCTGAGGACGAGAAATTGGAATAGCTAGCTGGAACTCGACGATCGACGAAGCCGACTTAGCACGTGGACTTTGCGCCGCGTTGTCTTCTGACTTCATCGTTACACGTCACTATCGCGACACCCACTTATACTTATTTAGTAAAAGAATTCTCTTTTAATTTTACTGGAAAACACTTAAAAACAAAGTTTTAATTCTTAATCGTGCATAATGGCGGCGAGTCAAAACACACAATGACGAAGATGGATTCCCGCCTAGCTAGGTGACCATAAACGGTTATCATAGACACATGACAGGTGAAATAAAGCATGGTACACACGTAAGTAGAGGCATATAAAGGCGAGTATAGACACCTCTTTCACATTAAATGCTGCGCTTTCCAGTAGGCTTCAAATAATTAAATTTGACACCGCTGCAAGCGAAACGCTTGAGCGAAGTTTAAGCGATTTTGACCCAGTCCCAAACTAAGCTCTAGGCTTGTACTATGAGTACTAAACAACGATAAGCATAAAAAATAAAGAAAATAAAATACTTAAAGAAGTATAGGAAAGAATTCTTACAGGAAACACGGGTTACTTTAGTCCCTGGGGGTAACATTGTCCGCCGCTATATTTCAATCTTTTCTTTGTATATTTTACAATTTTATGTAACAATAACTTTCTTTAGAATACGTAGTGAAAGTCTGTTTAATCTATTTTGATAAATATAAAAAAACCAAATTGTTTTATTGGGTGGGCAATATTACCCCCCAGAGCTAAATTAACCCGTGTTATTGTAACGTATAGATGTACATATTATTATTAAAAACAAAAGAGTCGAAACAAATACTCTCGCTCTTCACACCAATATTTTCCCTTGCCTTGAATCGAGCCCGGCACCGCAAGATTGATATTTATTAATCCTTCACACAGACATCCTAAATTAATTCATTATTTACTTGTACGTAGGGCGTACTTAAAGCTGTAGCGCTTGTAAGTAGCTCCTTAAAAATAATATTATTTTAAAGCAAATTATAACATGAAATAACGTTTTTATGGGAACCCCAATGAAATCATAGAGGAAACCTGTTAAAACGAAAAATGATTTTTCAGCCACAGATATCTAAATACAAGTGATACATGATTATTTACGAGAAGCCATAGACAAGGGGTCAACAAGACAAATAAGGAGAAGCCAAAGCAATGAACGAATAAACATCATTTGGCCAGAGACAAACGGAATGTTTTTGTAGACTAATGATTAAATATACACTATACGCTATTACTGGCCTACTATATCCTACGATATTTTATGCCATCTTGCTTCGATATCTTAACTATATTGACGTTATTGTAGCTCTTATTAATTTAATAGTAAAGCCTACAATATGGTTACGAAGAAGCAAGATAGGCTTGAACAGTCGTTTAATTTTTATTAAATTTAAGATTAAAAAATAACTACTCGTCATTTACATTGACATATCTTGAGACAGGCCTCTCAGGGCCGTATTAATAAACTGATCTTGTGTGAGACGCCCTTCACAAGATGCGTCAAAAATGACAGTTTTCTATGGATTGACGTTTACTTTGACGTGTCTTGAGACGGGGATCACAGTTGGGATGAGTTTATTAATACGGCCCTCAGCCCACCAGGTGTTATTAATACGTATTTAAGATAAAAATATATTTATTCAGTAAGTAGGCCGCACAGTTTAAAATAGACTGCCTTCATGCTAGTCATTGCATTGGGACCTAAAATCACAGCCTCTCAAATTCATTCAACCTTCACCTAAGAAACGTCATATTTTCTGACCAGTGAACTTTAACTACGAAAACTCCAAGCGGCTCCCTCCCAACTCTCCTTGAACCCTCATTCAGCCGTGAATCGGACAAATATTTGGCTCTTTATTAAAACGCGTCGTGTTAGACGCCCGCGGCGAGGGGCGAAGGTATAATGCTCACGCGCAGCATGCGTATACGATAATTATTATACACTAGCTGTGAAAACAAAATGAGATAAAAAATTACATATGTTGTGCCGCCGACTAGATATTGTTATAGATGTTTTTTATGTATTTAAGTACCTATGTATTTCTCTATATAAGTATGTTTATCGTTGTCTAGTATAGTCTAACCAGTGGCGTAAGGGTAAAGGGCCTATAACTAAGCTAATTACTTAATCTTTTGTAAAAGCTAACGTAATAGTTTGCACTATGGTTCAATGTCAAATAAAGTCTTATACGAGTACAACTCAAGAATTTATGACCATTTTAAACAAAAAATGCTATTGTTAAAAGTTTTATGGCTCTTACTGCCGCACTCAGAGAGGTCAATTAAGGCCGGCCTTACACAATATGAATTTTAAGAATCTGAATTCATATTATTTATTCAGAAAGCACGGAATTGCATACAATTTAACTATCATCCACACACAATCTGATTTTTTCAGATTATTAATTTCTCAAATTGATCTAACAGAACGCACCTCTTTCTATACATTATCTATGGAGGAGCACACACACTCTGGATTCAGATTATGAATTCAGATTCTTAAAATTCATACTGTGTAAGGCCGGCCTAATTTTTAAGTTTCATTAAAGTTGCTTCGTCTTATTCTATTGCTATAGCAAAGAAAGTGACAGCAGCTACTTGAATGAAACTTAAAACTTAATTGACGTCTCTGAGTGCGGCCGTTAGTCTTACGCCCGCGGTTAGACTATATCCATAGTACAAGCCTAGAGCTTAGTTCGGGACATGGTCAATTTGAGTGCGATTGTCCCCTGATATTTATTTATTTATAATGAGGTTAGCCTAGTTCGTAGTGGCTCTGCCTATGAAGCTAGCGGGTTCGATAGTGTGGACAAATATTTGCGTGAAGAGTGCGAGTAATTTGTTCCCGAATCTTGGATGTTTTTTTTGTGTATTTAAGTATATATTACTCTTTATAAGTATGTCAAACCCAGGGCCAAGTACCCATATACTCGTTATCTTTTCTTACTGGATAAATGAAACAGATTAGTTCGAAAAATTATTTAATTGACATTACTATAAGTACCTAAAAAACTGCAACCTGCTAGTATATTAACCTCGTCTCCGCTTGTCTTCATGATCTACTTACCAATTCAGTTATAGTAGTTCTCAGTACCAATATTACTTACTTACGGATTATTTCACTTGCTTTGCTTATCTTAAAGTTTCGCAGAATGAAAACTTGAGTGCCAGATCGTTCCAACCAACGTCTTGAACAAACACGAAACCGAATTCAGCAAATCTCAAGTAGCAGTCTCATCTTAAGGAGCTTCCCGGCTAATGTTGTTGAAACATTGATTAATATTGTCGCCATGTTGGATTGCCACTCAGCCGCTCAAGCACCTCCCCCCACCGGATCTTCCGGTTTCAAACTCCTTTCACACCGCCATTGTTCCTGCCAAGTGCCTCGAGGGCGCTTCCGAAAATTTAAAAAAAAACTAAACAATGAAAAATATTTTCAGCCATAGACAATAGGAAACTTGTGAACGCTCAATTGAGCAACTGTGTTAAATGTTATGTTGGTTATTTTATTGTTAACAAATGTGGGGAGTTATAAGAATTGCACGATTCTATTGTTGGAGCCGCATGAGTCGTTGTGTAATCAACAAATTAATTCAATCGATCACTCAAAAGTTCGGAACTGAAAAACGCCTTTTGTTTTTCGCGCCACCTGGATTTTCTTTTTAAATCGTCAACACTTCACAACTGTGTTTTTCTACCCGAAACCCCATGGGATTTAAACAGAAGTATTATTTGGAAGTACTCTGATTGCACGTACCGAAGTTTTTACATTGAAAGGCGCCATTGGAAAGCTATTAGCATAGCATTGTTCATTTTAAATTCATTTCTTTGTCGACAGCAGCTGACGCTCGAGCATGCTCTCGATTTCTTTCATTGCAACTGGCAAAGGCGAGCCTACAAATAATGCCACAAATAATAACAATGACATTACAGTATACAATAACGTGACATGTTTGAAGATTTACCAGAAACACGCCTCATTTGAAATGTATTTTTATTGAAATGTGTCAGCTATTTAGTAGGTGTGTAGTGTAAAACGTTTTTTTAGAGGTGATTCAAAAACTCAAGGCCAAGAATCTTTTGGCTTGTTGCTATAACATGTGTAGGTTGGTAATCAAAATAATTTTTATTATAATCAAGTGATGACAGCAACTTAACGCATCCTCTCTCAAAAGAGTTTATTAATTTTGTTCTACTTTAAATGGCTCGGACGACAAAAAATCCTATATAAATAACACGTGGTTGTATTTATTTGCAATATTTCATGTTATCGAACAAAATAAATAGTCTTTTGATCATAGACGGTATTTTTTTCAGCCGCATCTGTCGTTGCCTCGTGTCCGTTCTGCCAGTTTTTTGCCCCGCTCCTTTCCCGCCAAGTCGATCGGCTTTGCCACCGGGGGGTCCGAATTGTACGCGACACTACACTAACGATTGCTCGGTTTTGTTATTTTCGCCCTTTGATTGTCCGATTGTGACGGATTTGCGAAAAGGCCATTTGAGAAAGAGGATTAGAGAAAGCGTGCGGACCGTAGGTTGGTGTGAATGTGAAAAACGTTTCGGGTTATGAGATTTTAGGACAATTTGGACAGCTTAGTTGGAATGAGATTTAACGTAATCTGCCACAATCGTATGTTAGTTTTTTAGTTGGTTCTTACATAGTAATATACCTATGTATGGAAGAAAACTGCAATTGTTGTTCAAATAAAGAACGTCGTCATAAAATCCCTAAGGTTATCAGTGGGTCTAACTAAACAAGTTGCATTCTACGATAGCTATAGAATTCAGAAAACTATTACAATGTAAGGAATTGAATTAATTAAGCGCTCGACGTGACCGTTCGGCAGCTGACGTCAATCCTACATGTTCGATAATGATAACGTTCGCCGAATGCATTTTGTCTAGGCCCACAGGTAGTTATAACTCTGACAGTGATGTTAAGTAGACTTTCGCCTTTATTCCATGGCATTTTGAATTTAAGTAAATAACTTACTCGTACCATTAATGTACTGTTGACTGTGATCGTAGTTTCCTTAGTTTACCTTTCACTAATGCTTAAATTGTGTCCTCACGTGAGAAGCAAAGCCCTCTACTTTCCCAGGACATCTTGCATGTTACCAAACAAGTCCCTAGAGGTACACAATGACGAATCATCTGCCTACATTCTGTATCCGATTTAATTAAGTCATTCGCGACACGTGAGCTTGAATGGCCGCCTTTATGATCGTATTGTTGGCAAGCAGTGGGAGGCTGGTTTCCGAACGCACCTGTCAACGATGTTGCCAGTGAAAGAAATCGACTTTAAATTTCGAACGCAAGGTCTATAATGGCGCGTAGGTGTTTTAAAGGAGCGTGGGTCTTTTATACAGTAACGAATGTCTCAATATGGCGCGACGACGTGTTAAGAATTGTCGGTTTGTGACAATGGTGATAATTGATCGTTCAGACTCCAGATGTCGGCGCACCCTTTATATGTGATACGAATTTATTTCGCTTGTTTGGTATCTATGTAGGTTAACAGTAAATCTTTGGACGTTTTTATTAGCTGCCATTTTATTTTATGAAGGTGCGTTTTTGCGGATGTTTATTGACCCACATACGACTTTGAAGACGGCCATCCGGGTGTCACTTGTTACGACTCTGGACGCCAGATGAATGGACGAATGAATGATCTTTATTGCATAAGTTATGTATGTCTAGGTTACATTTTGCAAATGAAATTGTGTATATTTATATTATACCAAACCGTACCTATTATCGTAACAACACACAACAGGTACGCTACTTTGTTATTGTTGCTTTGTTTTACAGCTCATTTCTGTATAACATTTGGTCAGTGAGATGCTGCTGAAATCTTTCGCATTACGACGCTATTATCATCATCAACAAGTCGTGCTTTGGTGTGCGTAAGAATCGCCACTAATATCGGTCCAGTGCCATCCAGCCATTACTGGCATCTTCACCTTCAACTTCACCAGGTCATCGTTCCACCTTATGGGGGACCCACACTGCATCCTGCCAGGACGCATTCACTATTCTAGAACTCTATCGCCCCATTGACCAGACATTCTATGGCGGATTATAGAACTGCTACCATGGAATTGAGCGAGTCACGGAATTCGATGAGATTGCTATACCTGAATCTACAATTCACTTCAACAGTACACTTATGCTTGTGATAATAAAACTTGCTTTGTTTTAATTAAAAAAACAGTAAACGCAAGTGGAAGCTTAGGTTAGTTATCATCAACCGACGGTTGATCCTTGAGCATGCCCAAACATGCCACTAAGTAACAATTGCTCAATAATAGCATGCTTCGCTACCATAAGAGCGACAGACTTGACAGTTAAACGACAGTTTTTTGGGAAACCTCATTTTGACGTCGGACGATGTCTATGGCGTCTATGTAATGCATCATAAACAACAGAAGGTAACGGTAGCAAGCGGACAGACAGTCTGATGGATTGTTTTGGGTCTCCTTTACAAGCATTCACAATTGGTCAGGTTACTTAGCATTGAGCCGCTTTGTTAGTTCAGAATTCTTGGCTCTAGACGGTTTTTGTTTAACTTGTGTTTAAGGTCGGCGTACCTACTGGTAGCTGTGTAAGTGACTCTTGCAATGCAAAGGGGGTTAACGTTTAGTGCAAATGCTTAACTTTAATGTTATCTCTAGTAAGTCCATAATTATTATAATATTTAACTGCCGCACTCAGAGACGTCAATGAATTTTTTAATTGCATTAAAGTTGCTACATCTTATTCTATTGCTATAGCAAAGAAAGTGGCAGCAGAAACTTTAATCAAACTTAAAAGTTAATTGACGTCTCTGAGTGCGGCCGTAAGTGACCTTTAAGGAAGTAATCCAATTAAATTTTTAAGTCAATAGGTATCAAATCAATATGGTCAATACTTTGACATAGTACCATAGTAGCTAGGAATCAAATTGGTTGACATTACAAACAAAATATGTTTACTTACAATATTGTGAAATAGGAAATGAATACCAAAACCATTAAAGATACTTTATTGGTAAAAAACATTTTTCAAACCATACTATCTTTATCCGGGTCCATAATACCTGTTTTAAGCCCTCTTTCCCATCGCATTGTATTTTCAACCAAAGCATTTATTTATTTGTTTATCACTCTATTTATACAAGTTACTCTCTAAAATCCGGACACACGCGCACTCGTCATTATCAAAACATTACCGGACCGCGGGGCGCCAATTATTCTGCTAGCAACCCTTCGCGTGATTATTTCACTAGCAACACTGGGACGCTGCTGGCAACAATTTGCTTGTTAAATCTAACTGCCGTAAATCCAAATTCAAACACGTTCTATTTAAAACTTTACTGCCTCGTGTTTTACGTTGAAAATTGATGTGTTTGGTTTTATAAACATGTTTTTTGTTGTTTTGTCTTAGTTTTGGACGCGTGGCGGCACGCGGCGTGATGAACGGGATTGTTATTCTGTAATTATGCTAACGAGAGTTTTTTGGATGAGTTAATCCTGTAATATTCAAGTATTTACTTCAGGCCGTGATAATAAAACACTGCGAAACGCACCATTAGAATTTCAATCTTGGCTAATTAAGTTACAAGTTTCATAGTCTTATTCCTGAATAAAGTATTATTTTAATTATTGTAAAAAGGGACTTTTTCGAATAAGACATTCAATTCTTTCGCGTTGGTAAACGTACACCTATATGCTACTTATTGAAATGTTCAAGATGTCTTACACCAAAAATACGGCAAACCTAACTTTTAACAGTTTGTCTAAAAAATCGGAATTATTTCATAATATGTTAAGTTTGGTAATACCTTCGTTCGAAATATCTACCTACCTACAGTACTACAGGGTACCTACCAGGGGTTTATATAAACCCTGTATGTAACCTGTAGGTTTATATAAACCCTATAAGGGAAAAACATTATTGAACAACAGTTGTTAGTAATTTATTTGTTTGATTACCGATAACTTGCTTTTAAATGAAGGCACTCACCACGCTGTTAACCAAGCTCCAATCTAAAAAACAATGAAAGCAAAACTAATTCGCCATATGCGACAACTTTGTTTGAACCCAACGACACCGCCTGTCCGCGCCTCAATCACAGACGGGTGCGTTCGGTTGATTTCGGAAATCAGGCGAGCGAGTGAGCAATATCAATGAGCGTCCAAAAACAATAACACCGTTCCCACAACCTCGCCCCAGGCCGCCTCTAAATCGCCCTTTGCTTTATTCCTTTTACTTTTAATTGTTTTTGAACGAGAGGTTGGCAGTTAGGCCCTCGGGCGTCACCACGTTTGTAAACGATACCGTTCGAAAAAAAACATCAAACTATAACTTATCTGTGGTTGCTTTTTTAGGCTATTGTTTGACGTTATTTTTGGCGGTAAAATAACATCACGGATTAAAAATTCTATCTGTTTGCTTTATAATATAATTAACAAAATAAGTTACAATGCTGCTGATGCAATATATCAACGACGTGTAATGGTAGCGTTAGTTGCACATAATGACCACGAACGTGCAATTATTTATTGATTACAGTTCTAGCTACGTAGACTAGATCAATATGAATTGTAAAAACGAACAATGGCCGCCGTTAGCTTACCAATTAGGCGGGAATTTTTAATAGCTCTTAAAACTATCCCACAATCGAATTTCAAACTTCGAGTGCCCTTTTCCCACAATTGTAAGAAATGAGAATAATTTACTTACAAAGAGTAAACGAATGATTTGGTGTTTAATCGGTAGTGAACGGGAAACAGGGAGCGATTCTGGATTAAGAATATTTGTAACGCCACCTTTATGTTTGCTCTGCGAGTTGCTAATTGCTTGCTTGTCCATTGTGTTATGTGCACTGAGTTTTGGAGTATATCGTTTTGCTAATGCGCCTGAGAATCTGCGAAGGAACTTGAGATTTGATGGAATAAATGATCGAGGGTGCCATGGCCATTAACCATATTATTAAAGTTGTGAGAATCGACTTGGCCATCGACAGACAGACAGGCAGACGGGCCACCTGACCTGATGGGAAGTGGTCACCGCCGGTTTCTAACAAATTTAATGATACCCTTTTTAAAAAGCCCCATATTGTAGCGCATTGAGAAAATCTCAGTAGGAAATTTTCCAATTTCTTATTAGTACCTACGCGCCAGAAATGTTTAGTGTTTCTTTAGTTCTCTGCGTTAAAGAAAAAGAATATTCGCCAAATCCCGTAGATGTATCGCCGGGATTAGACAGTAGTATGCCTTCGGTGCAGGTGTCCCACCCTAGCCCCGGCTAGCTGTGGGATGAGCAAAGGCATTTTTGCAATGATTTAGAAATTGTTAGAAATAAAACGACGGACGGAGGACGCGATGCATGCTACTGGATATGAACACGCCTATAGGTATCCTCTAGCACAAGTTCTACATGTTTTGGAAGCAAAGTATGATTGCCAAAGTAAGTGTGGTGAAAGGGAATTCAAAATCCTTTAACCAGAGACATGAAAAGTTTACATTACACCATTCTAAATACCCCTTGGATAACAATACTTTACCACCGTTGAGACTTGTCTCGAGTCATGCCCCTTTCATAAATACTGATAAAACAAAAACGCACTCAAAAAGCTGGCAACACGTGTTCAATTAGCCACTTCTGCCGTTTAGAGCGATTCAGCACGCGTTGGACCGCACTCCCCCGCGGCAGGGGCGAGCGCGGGGGGCGGCCGCTCCGAAACGTGCGATTGAGCTGATACAGCGTTCAGTGTTGCCAGCACGTGCTGAATTAAAATTGTCTATGTATGATACTTGAGTTGATCGATTGTCGTTGACAGGTGAATTACGCTAAGCGGTAGCACTTGTGTATTGCGTGAACGCGTGTTATACACGCCATAAGGTGGAGATACTATGGACGATAAAGAACTGTCGTGAATTTAGTTGCCATTAGTAGGGATAGAGACAGGGTCCATCAACGAATCGACCTTTTAACTTCGCCCTTCCTTTGTTAGAGATACACACAAAAAAAGAGTATGTTTAAGTCAATTTTAAAACAGTGTCAACAATAGTTGTCATATTAAACATTAACTGAACCCGATGTCAAATAAAGTTCGTAAAGGGACAAACAGTAACATGAAAAAACAAGGTTCTAAAAGAAATAAGAAAATTGTATTATTATCAAGTCCAATATAACATAATCATAAAATTGTGTAACGTTGTTTAACCGACTTTAATTCTTTCGATTAGTTAATCATTAATGTAATGTTAAGCTTACGCGGAGGGCACAATTGTTTTTTCTTGCCAAGGAATAGCAAATAGGCGGGAATTGCCCACGATGGAAAGTGTAATAGAATAGTTGTATGCCACCGCCTTTAAGCAATAGCAACACAAATGGCACTAGGTACTTAGCTTTATTAATTAACGGAGCAATTTTAAGTTAGTCTGACATACTCGCAATACTTATTAAAAATAAGGTTTTATATTAAATATAATTATATCCTCAAATATATTAACTCCTATTCAATAGGCATTGCAGATTTTTCTGAGAAAATTCGTGAAAGAAAAGTAACTTTTACATGAAACGTATCCCGTTTGGCCACAAAAATTAAAATTAAGGCTCTAACTACAAAATCTCTTTTACAAAACAATGATTGCAAAACTGGTTTTTAACGCCATCTCATGGCGAGTAGCGGTACTAATACATTGGACAAAATCGTTGTAGAATCTCCAAATGATAAAAATACATTATAAAGGAACTTAGTAACTGTTCTTACATAATTTAATTAATTATTATTACGTGATTGGTATGTCTTAATGAAGTTAATTAAAATGGTAAGAAATGGTTATCAAATAAACTTTACTGTAGACTGAAAGTGTTTAAACGTTATTAGGTTTTTTTTCTGGATAGACTATAACGGTGTTATTATGAAAAACTTATTAGACACGTCTTAGCAAGTCTATAATGACAGTTTTCTATGAGTTGACATTTACTAAACTTTAAAAGTATTCAACGTTTGTGTTTTTGTAATAACTACAACACCGTAAATGACTTAGGTACCTCAATTTGAATAAATAATAATAAATGTCATAATAAGGTTGAGGTTCCTTTACTAAATTAGTAAGCAATTATATCATGACAATGAAATATATGTTGAATAACAACAATGT
This sequence comes from Tortrix viridana, assembly GCA_963241965.1. Classification (NCBI taxonomy): domain Eukaryota; kingdom Metazoa; phylum Arthropoda; class Insecta; order Lepidoptera; family Tortricidae; genus Tortrix; species Tortrix viridana. The sequence continues at coordinate 598,122 of OY725179.1, read as the reverse complement.
GAAATACTTATAACAGAAATAATTTATTTAACTCTTCACGTGTTTCCACATATAAAAGTTCACCACATATAAGTAAACATACAATTTCCCCAAAGGACGTAAGAAGATATCCGCTCTCGAATGTCAATTAGGCGCCATCAAATATTTGCTGGCCCTCTGTCGGTCGTAATTCGCAACTTGACAATACACCAATATACGCAGACCTTTTCTTACACTACATGCACTTACACTCACAGATCTATCTAAACTGGCAATTGTATCCAGTCAACGCAGACCCGTCTCCAAGTTTGTTATACTACAAACTGGAGTTCAATAAATTCTGGTGTTGTTTAGTTTTGATATCACCAGTATAGAAAGAGCGCAGTTGTCGTGTAGTGTATAGGGAATCAGAGATATGTTTAAATTGGTGTGTCTTTAGAACTTGAGACGCCATTTTTGTTGTGCCTAACGAGGGTCGGCTTGCTTGTTTGTCCGATTGTGACATTTGGGAGAAAATATTGCTGAAATAAAGTTGGGTTTTGTGTGACGAGTGTCGGTTGACAGTATTAGGTAGATTAAGTACCTGTGGGATTATATTAGGGGTCCGTAAGAGTTATTGAAGTAGTTAAAGAGTATCTACGAGGTTTGTGGTTGACTTGGTCTGATTCAAGAGCACAGGCCCGGATCTAAGGAGGAGGGGGCGAACCAGGGTAAACCAGGTAGCCCCGGATGTCAAATTTAAACTGGGTGTTTTTTTATTCGTCTACAAAATTTTGGGGGTTAAATCAGTAAGTCATACTAATCAACTTTCACTATGGGACCAACCCCGAAATCGCGAAAAAAAAAATTGATCATCCCATACATTTTGGCTAGTCAGCTGACGATGTTTTGTATGGGAGGGTCAAATTTTTTTTCGCGATTTCGGGGTTGGTCCCATAGTGAAAGTTGGTCAGTATGACTTACTGATTTAAGCCCCAAAATTTTGTAGACGAATAAAAAAACACCCAGTATAAGAAAAAAGCTCGTTTCACAAATTATTAAAATTAACTCAAACGCCAGAGCTAGACGAGAATTGACGCTACTATAAGATTATAGCCTACCGCCAGATAGTCCCTCTTTCTATTGGTGAAAACCGTAGGAGAACCTGTACAGTAATTTTTGAGATTAGCTCGGACCATTCCCGTACAAGCACTTACAACAGGACATTAATTTATAATATGCAGTGATGTAGTGATGTATACGTAGTGATGAAGTTGCCGTGTGTGTGTATGTGTAAATTCCATATAATATTTTGAAAAAATTCTGAAGTCTTTAACCTTTGCAAGATGCAGCTTGTCTAGCCCAGCCCTACTTTGCGGTAAGTGCGACTTCTTTGCCGCTCGATAAGTAATCTCCAAGAAGTTGGTAATGTCCATTGCAATAAAGTAGGACACTACAAACAAATCAATTAGTTATTTATTATGCAAGTTTACAAAGTTATTTGGCGCGAGAGTCAGTATTGATTCCCGAGTAAAATTTAACTACGAGCGCAGCGAGTGGTTCAAAAATAGAATTCTGAGCGTAACGGGGATTCAAGGCCTCGAGACCCAAATAACTTTGCTGCCGTTAATTTTTCACCTCACCGTAGCGAGGAAAACACTTGGTGTTGGAAAACAATTACACGAGCGCCACATCAGACGTGGCCGTGCTCGCGCAGCGCCCTCTTCGTGCACGGCACCACCATTACTTTCCACGCTAGCGGTTAAAGTGGACTTTTGCACGCAGATTTTGTGAGCCAAAGAAGGCTTTTTCGAGCTGGTGAGGTGAAAACTGCATTACAAACCTATGCCTATTTAAAGTCATCATACTGGCCACCAAGACATCAAATAATATCCATCAAACTGACAACTGTCAACGTGTAAACAACTCAATTTTATATACCCTCACCATAAACGGAAAAACACTTAACTTTTTAGGGGCAGAATTACTTTATCTAGTCGAAAAATATTGATTCGCGCGGCCGCCATTTTGATTTAATTTGAACCATGAATGTGCATAAACTATGGGAACATCGCGAGTACATGAACGTCAATGGCATGATGTTGACAAGCGAGCTGATCTCCACTCTCCAGAACTCCTTGACCTTGCTGCAAGTGGAGAACCATTTTGCACACATTCAGTACTGGGGGCAGCTATACGCTATTGAAGCGGACTATCATATTGCTGTTGGTACGTAAATTACATGAGGTCAGGGCAGACCCCCTGACCGCACTGGCGGACGTCCGAAGATGCCGTCCGAATAACCGTGCACACTACTCAGCCGCGTCCGTCAGCCGCTGTTGACGGACGCGTCCGATGATTTATTCTCAGCTATAGGGTTTGGTTTGGAGTATATCTACTGGCAACATTAAATATCTAATTTTATGCAGTCGGCAGCTTAACATGGTAGTTGCAGATATCATGAACGCATTGTGTAGTTGGTCAAAAAAAATGACATGGTGACACTACTTGGAACTATAATATTTTCAAGTAGCAACTACGACTTCTTAGGCTCACAAATCACAGCTATTTTCAACCAAGGTACTCGAAAATTTGGCTCAAAGTAAATATGAACAAGAACATAAAATATACAGTATAAAGATAAACTTCAATAAAAGCCCTGAACCGTTATACATATATAAGGGTCTGTAATTATGTCGAGATTAGGTTGACTGACTTCTGGAATACTTTGTCTTCTTGGGTTTTTTGTACAGTCAAGGTTATAAACATAGACGTCTAAAGCCTCAAAAATTTGTAACCACGATCTTAGGTTGCCGTAATAAGGTCGTGGTTACATATTTTTGACACTCTTAACGTATCTATATTTATAACCTTGACTGTACAGATACAATAGAACTATAGCTTGGCAGACAATAACTTGGTAACAGGTGGGGCCACAATATTCTTAAATGGCAACGCCACATTTATTTAGCAGAAATATTTTGGTAAATACTTGGATAATGTTGCCAATTTCACTCCAAATAGCGTAACTATGTTGCTATAAAACCAATTTCAGGTATCACCGACGACGCTATATTCAATCGCAAGTACTTCTACTCCACCGACTTCAAGTTCTGGGGGCTCCTGCCCAAGGCGAAGCGTCGGTACAAAATGCTGTCTCTGCTGACCAACTTCCCCTTTCGAGGGGATCCGACCCTCAAGATCAAGATCCTGGACGAGTCGTTGGATGAGAACAATCCTGATCGATGCCAGGTCTATTATCTTTTTATCAGTGTCAGCCATTTTGGTATTTCCGTACATTTAGTATGAAACTGTGCGAAACTACTTACTGTACGAAACCGACGTCCGAGAGGTAACGTTTGCCCGCCACGAAGAACTCGTTAACGTTATTCTCATGGGAAATATGAAGTTTTTTCTGGATAGAAAGTAAATAGTACTGGATACGGATTATGTAGATGATTTCTTCAAAATCCGTTCAGCCCTCGCGACGTCTCACCCCACTCACTACTTTGTTATTATAAGCTTTTTGTTAACGGGTTCCCTAGCTGTCTCCTCCCCCCCCCTCCATACAAACGTCCAACATATATTCCTGTATACTCCGGTTATATACAAATTTGAACACAAATTGATTCATTAACGTATTGGACCAGGGACAAAACTGCGTTCATGAATCATATTATTATGCGATTCATGGGGCAGGGAACCTGTTAACTTCACATGTTAACTAGGTAGCGAGTTGGCCAGTCCGTGTGGGTCAAATCTTGCAAATAAATTTTGATCTCGTTATTGATGTAATGGGTTGAAATTTAGAATACATAATGTTAACCCGACGACGATGCAATATTATGGTGTCTGAGAGCTGATCTGACGTTGGATCGAGTCTCAAGGTGGGAATAGGATCTCGGCTGTAGGTACATAACGCAGACACACCTGCCCTTATTAAACGTGGAGTAGTGAAGCCATGCTTTGTCCTTATCTGTCGAATTCAAAATCAAATGTCACAATGACAGAATATAAGGACACGACAAGGCATGGCATAACGCCGGTAGTACACCTCCACCGCGAAATCGATGCAGCGAAACCGCTGATGTTCCGCCACCGTTTGTCCGTTATATGACGGGCGAAACCGCTGACCGAATGTGAGCGGCGTCGCCGATATTCCGCGAGAAAGAGATAGAAGCATGGTCAATTTAACGCGGTAGAACAGGCAGTTTCGCTAATGTTTCACCCCAAATATAAAGACCAAACGGTGGCAGAACGTTAGCGGTTTCGCTGCATCGATTTCACGGCGGAGGTGTGCTACCGGTCTCAAGAACTACTCCACGGTTACTCCACGTTTACAAATAAGAGCAACTGAGTTTGGATTCGTAGGTTTTATCTCGAGCAGATAAATACAATCGGCATCAATTTTAGTGGATTGAAAACACTAAGAACAATAGATATAGGATAGAAGAAAGTAGGCTAGTGAGTATAGTATGAAGTAGGATAGTAGTAGGTAGTAGGAAACGGACTAATAAATTTTAAAGTATTTTGTTCTATTCACAGGTAATAAAGGAAGAGAGTAGATTGGCGGGAACTATAGCCAACATCTGTGATGAAGCTGAAGTTTGCGCGCGAGGGCAAATCATTAAACAGCCAGACGGGTCCATAGTTATAAACCCCAACTTCTACGGCCTATCTTCTCTCGAGGCCAAGCAACTAAAGTCCTATTTACACATTCGCCCATCTCAACACCGTTGGAATTCTAACCTCCTAACTAGACAAGATTATAACTACAGCATGGATTTCCTGGACTCCATAGACAATGATATTCCCAACGGTTGCTGGAATTTGAGTTTGGAACAGTCTGGCAGTGTTGCCTACGTAAAAAGCCTGTACTGGCCAGGCATGACATATTTTCACAAAGTTCGGACATCTGACTGCGGTTTTCTGTATATTGGCAACGGCCGAAAGAATTTAGACGTTCCGTTTTTGCTTTGAATTCTTTTATTCTTTGTTTCTGTAAATGAGGAATTGGTTTCAGTTTTATAATCTTATGTTAAAGTTTAATTATAGATTATTTTTATAAATGCTGCTTGTTACTTTTGGCAAATGACAAAAAGAGTTGGGATAAATAGAATGAGGGCGCTGTTCGGGTGATGCTGGCACAACACAACATCTCCACTCCGAACTCGTCCAAACCAGGGCAAAATTTTAGGGACTACAAACCGGTCCATTACACGACCACCCAACACTCGTACTCTGAGCTTACCTCCGAACCTCGGCAAAACCCAACAAAATCTCAAATTGTATGTCATGGACGAAGTAAGGTAATCTGTGGTCATGGCAGATGGAAAAGCGACTTAGACCATTTATATCAGGACGGGCCTTACCCAGACTTTCCCCTCTGCCGAGGTAAAAGATCAAAATGATCTTGCACATTTATAAATATTTTATTTGCGTGATTTCAAGTTAGTGTCACAGAATAAGTACTTGCTTAGAAAACTTTATTTATGGAATTCATAGAGTACACGAACCAGTACTACAAAATCAAAAACTCTGTAGGTATTGCGAATAGTAAATTTTATGCCAGAGTGAAACATTCGTGTTACAAACAGTAGATAAAAATAATTCTTGAGTAACTATAAAAATGACCAGGGTATAAGCCATTAAATAATTGTTTTATCTCTTTCTAGCAAAACAGAATTTAACATGGAGTTTATATGGCCGTAGTGCACGCTGTCGTCACGGTTTATGTCGGATCTCTCTGTCTAATTAGTAGGTTTTAAATACCTATGTTATCCGTATTTTTTGGCCAATTTTAATTTCAGTTTTTGACATCTTACGGAATTTTCATATTTTGTTAAGAAATACGACAAAAAAAATTCATGCTTATTTCCTATTTACCGTAGCACGACAAAATGTACAGCCCTCCCCGTAGATATAATAAGAACAATTACAATTTTGTCGGATTGTAACGTTTATTAGATAATGATATTGTCAATGGTGACTTGAAATTAAGGACTACTATAACTTCAACAAAATGACTACGATTTAGATATAAGTGGGCTTAAACAAATTGAAATGGAGTGCCTGCTGTACTTATTCTGTGCTATGAATATTCTACAACTTCTGTGATTGATCGAGCAATTTGAATTTGACATTCCTTTCATACGGCAACACTAACGATTTCTCAATCTCGAAAAAAAAAACCTAATTTTACTGTCGGCTTCGACTTGGCGCTCATTTGTAACCGGCTTTTCCACTTTAATTTTAATTTAACTCATCAAACTCTCGTGAATTTACTCCAAATTTATTCGTGAGTAGTGTCAATATGTCTACTAACGCCGAGGACACAAATATGGCGGAGTGCGACGATGAAAAAGTCGTGACTATGATGGACGTTCTTCAAGAACAAGAAGAATTTGAAGAAGACGCTAATGCTGTCCTTGGAGCGTCTGATGCCAAAAACTGCACATACAGTGAGGTAAATTATAGTATATTAGTAAAATGAACCTTTAGACGTGTTTTTTTAACTCTGATGACGCTAGTTTTGATCTTTTTACGCGTCCACAACTCAATGTTCACAGCAGCACAAAGAAAGTGTCGTAGTTGTTACTTGTTACATTAAAATATTACTGGTTTAATGATTTATTCTGTGTTAATGGTGTATAACACTAGTGTATTTCACAATTTTTAACATGACGTATTATGTACTTACAACCTTAGAAATTTTAAGATTGCACCTAAACGATTTTCATTATGACCCTATCTCACATTTATACCATACCTACACGCGAGATTTACATTCTATTGATTGAAAAACCAATATTTACTATAGGTGTCGGCACGAGAGCGGAGGTGAATTGATTGATGAATGATTACATTTATTACACACATAGCTACATACAACAAAAGAAGGGAATGAAATGAATGAAAGATGTCAATACAAGAAATGATGTTGTGTGCGTGACCTGGTGTCGATACCTATACTTGTAGGTTCCTTCATTTTGAGTTTTAAGTTGTTTATTAACAATAATACATTGTGTCTGAAATATAGAACTTATAAATTATGTTATAATGTTATAGTCTTTCAAACTTACTTTAATTGGTTTTGCAATTAACAATTGAGTAGAAGTTGCATGCATGTTTTAAAATAGAGTGAAAACATCCAAATTTTTGTTTAAGTTGGATCTTACAAGCCCAAGTAGCACATAAGCTGTATAAGAGCTTATAGAGCCGTTATAACTAGTTTCAGCATTTTAAGGGCTGTATAAGCTCTTATACAGCTTGAGTGCCACTTGGGAGGTTCATACCTTGTAGAGCCCAATGTGCATCAGAATTTACACATATTATGGTCAAATAGTACAGTAGGTCTTAAAAGTCTTTAGGGTTTTGGTAAAGTCGGTTAGGCTAGCATTAAGGACAATCTCCTCCAACCGGACGGCAGGGCAATGGATTTTATAATCTTTAAATGAAATTAAACTATCTATACAGTAATTAAAGTCTATATTACAAAGTTGCGCACAGCCTCTTGAGAGCGGGCAGATTCCGCATCACACTGTTAAGAGGGCTTGGTTATATAGACTTTAATTACTGTTTAGTCAGTTTTATTTCATTCAAAGTTTGTAAAATCTGTTGCCATACCGTCCGGTTGGTGGAGGTCGTCCCTTAGAGCACAGTATATGCGTGTGTCTAGCTAGGTACAGGTTATGGTGAGCTAGTTTTTCACAACTCGACAACATAGCGCCTATATTGCGTGTTTTAAAAGCTAATGCACTATATATTTCTTAATTGCAATGCAAGTAGAAACAAAACTTTTGTTGTATTCACTGTAGGTTATCTCTTGAAATCCTGTTATCCCCTGCTGGATTATAGATAGAAATGTGCCATTCTCGAGATTTCTCAGAAGTTCATGGGAATTCTTGGGATTCTCCATACATAAGACACTTCATTCTCGAGAATGGGGCATCTCCAGGTAATATTTCCAAGTTTTTATACTTAATAGTCCAATATTATAGTAATATAAATTGTCAAAATCAATGACACCTACCAGCAACTTCTGATGTAAACAGAAGCAGAACCAGGAGTGTAGTTTCTATTAACATCAGAGGTTGCTGTAGTGTCATTGATTTTGTCAATATATTGAAGACACTAATGACGGCAGTTGTAATTTGGACCTTATGCAGATATGCCAGATTGTTTTAACCCCTGTGTTTGCATGTGTGAGTAAATGTAGGTACTGTACTGTACGCGTCGTACGTGTGGACACGTATTTTTTATTTTTTCCTTTAAATTACGGAGATATATTGAGTTGCATGACGTCACGTCTTGGTACAATTTTTACACAGAAGTGACGTCACGAGCCCCACACTCTCGAACTTTGACGCGCTTTATCTCTGTAATTTTTTGATTAAGTGACAAAAGAAAAAATTTGTGTCCAATATTTTTTGATAATGTAACCGACAGACTAAATAGAATTTCGTTTTCTTTACCCAGTCATCATCCCTTTTCACATCAATCCCACACTAGCACTGAGAAAAAGGGTTAGGTTATCTCTGCCAATATTCAAGCCACAAGGATTTGGTTACCTGGGATTACAATTAGATTTGTCACATCATAATGTGCAGTAGTCTCAACAGGTAGTGCTAATTTACCTAAACTTTACATATGTTCATTCATGCGCGAGTGAGATGTGAAGACATAATTGATACAAATATGTATCAAAACAAAAATACCTATTACAACATACTCTCACATTAATTATTGTTAAACACTCTTTAATTGGCTTCTCCTCTTTCAATTGAAGACAAGAGTTTTCCCAGAAACTGGAACCTTCTTTATTTTGTTTCAGGGCTACATCAAACGACAAGCCATCTATGCTTGTCTAACTTGCTGCAGTGATGCCAAACAAGACCCCACAAAGCGAGCAGGCGTCTGCCTCGCCTGCAGCCTTACATGCCACGAAAACCACGACCTGGTGGAACTCTACACCAAGAGAAACTTCCGGTGTGACTGTGGCAACCCTAAATTCAACAACCCTTGCCAATACACACAGAACAAACCCAATCTCAATAATGAAAATAGCTACAACCAGAATTTCAGCGGACTCTACTGCATCTGCCACCGACCTTACCCTGACCCTGAAGGAATCGAAGAAGAGATGATCCAATGCATAGTTTGTGAGGACTGGCTCCACGCATCACACTTGGAAGCCACTGTACCTTCAAGTGAATTATATGCAGAAATGGTTTGCAAATCTTGCATGGAAAAAAATGAATTCTTACACAATTACAGTATATATGCAGTGAATGGTGATGTTGATGTTTGTATGAATGAATCTGACAGTTCTCTAATTTGCAATGGAGATAGTAAAGTGAATGGAGTGGATGAGGTGGAAAAGGGTGATAGTAAAGGTTCAGAAGTTAGAGAGTTGAATGAAGTCAAAGCTAAGGGAGATATAAAAGCTGGCGAGATGGAAGAAAAGTTAGAGGATAATGTTATTCACACTGAAAAAACAAATGGCGGTCTTACAAATAATGATGACAATAAGGAACATAAGGCTGAAGAACAAACTGAACCAAAGATCTCTGAATCTGAGAACAATGACAATACAAAAGAAATGGAAACTGAGACTCCGCTTAATAACACAAGTGAACTTTCTGGAAAAAAGGATTTAAGTGAAGAACAAAACTCTACCATCGCTACTGAATCAAAAAATCTAGAAGATTCTTCAGAGGTTTTACCTGAAAGTATGGAGGTATCAACTGCACCTGCAACTGCAGCTAATAATTCAACTGATGCTGTTGTAGAAAATATTTCAAATTCAACAAACAATGCAGAAGAGTCTACTAAAATTGCAGAAAATATTGCAGATGTACCGGAGAGTTCAAAAGAGACAAATAATGTTGATGCAGAGGTAAAATATAATGCTGAAGAATCAAAAGTTGCTGATAATGCTGCGGATGTAACAGAGATTGCTCAAGAGCCAAATGCAGAAAATATGGCAGAGGTAACTGATAAACCTGAAGAATCAACCAAAGTTTCTGACAATGTTGCAAATGTAACAGAGAATGCTCAAGAGCCAAATGCAGAAAATATGGAAGAGGTAACAGATAAACCTGAAGAATCAACCAAAGTTTCTGACAATGTTGCAAATGTAACAGAGAATTCTCAAGAGCCAAATGCAGAAAATATGGCAGAGCTAACAGATAAACCTGAGGAATCAACCAAAGTTTCTGACAATGTTACAAATGTAACAGAGAATGTTGAGGAATTGACAAACATTGATGCAGGATTTGCGACTGATATTCCTAAAGACTCTGCTGAGGGTGATGCCATAAATATTACTAATGTTAGTACAGAAGAAAAACCAGACGAGAATATGATAGATAACCCACAGTTATCTCCTACTGTTGAAGCTACTGTAGAGACATCAGAAAGTAATACAAAAACAGATGAAGCAGAAACAAAAACAAATGATATAAAAACAGAAAACAATGAGAATGATTTAAAATTAGAGGACAAACAAAATCAAAATTATTCCTCAAATCAGGATGTTAATATGGAACAGAATTCAAACGTAACAGAAAATAATTCCTCTTTAGTAGAAGATCAAACAGTTGAGAACAAGCGAAAATATTCAATAGAAGAAACTGATGATGATGTTTCAGTCAAAAGGCCAAAATTAGGGGAAAAGTGTGTTAGGCCGAAAAGTAAAGGAAAGGTTTTTAAAGGCGCTAGTTTCTGGCCTTCGCATTTTCGCCAGAAACTATGCACTTGCAATGAATGTATTACCATGTATAAAGACTTGTCCGTCTTGTTCCTGATAGACCTGGAGGATACAGTCACAGCTTATGAAGCTTTAGGAAAAGAGATGACAGATGGTACTGCCTCCACACAATATGAACAAGGTCTAGAAGCATTGTCATCTCTCGGAAGAATCCAGCAAATCAATGCATTAACAGAATACAACAAAATGCGTGACAAGTTGCTTGATTTCTTAAAAAGCTTTAAAGATAGAAAAGAAGTAGTTAAAGAAGAAGATATCAAAGCTTTCTTTGCTGGCATGAAGCCTAAAAGAGAGCCTGATGGCGTGTATTTCTGCCGATAATTTTAATTTTATTTAATAAGTGACTCCTTTTTTATTTGAGTGAAGTCAGCATTCCCTAGACCTATCTCTCCTGAATACCCATATTTTTTATCTGAATACTTAATAAAATGATTCAGTTTTAAGCAGCTTGTTGTTTTTGTCAACCTCTAGGATTGCCACAGGATTGACCAACATTACAAAAGACCAAGATTCTGCTAAAATTAAAGGATAAATGGACGTAGTTTAGGGAAAATGATCCAACCCACAAAGCAAATGTATTTAATTTGAATTCTATTGCTGTCAATATTATGTCAAGTTCTACAAGTGTGAAATGGTTGAATTAGATCCTTTTTTTACTACGTCCACATTAGGTAGGCTTCTTATACTTTGACATAGCTTGGTTGACACGGAATTGCACTGCACGTTCTTTATATAGGTACAGTAGCAACCAAATACGGTGAGATTTGGATGAAAAAACGTGCCGTGCAATGTCCTGTGACGGCGGAGGGGTAAGGACTCGCTGGAACCCTGCCTTTAGTGATCGTAGTTCATAGCTTCAATGTTTTATTATACGTATAGCTTGGTAAGTTTGACATCTATGTGGACCTAAAATGTTCTTGATGATTGCTTCATGTGGTCACACATTAAGCAGCAAATTTAGAGGGTAAAATCGGATCACGTTGCCAATTTCAATCCAAACAGCGCACTCTCATTTTTCCAACCCGAATGAAAAGTAGTATACGTCGTAAAAAAATAGTAGCCTCTATTCCATATTGTATTAGCCTTAGGCCGGAGCCCCACTGCTGCGCACGGTCGAGCTACACACGTGGGTACAAAAACGCTTTGTATGAAAATGTAGGTAGATACTTGCACAGTAGTGCACGCGCACGATGCGCACGAAATGACGTCACTGATACACGCGTGGTCTGTTCCGAAGTGCCTGCCGCGCACACGCTAGCGCGCGTGGCAAGCGAAGCCCCTCTGCGACCCACGCTGTCCACGCTACGGACGAATACGGACGAGTCATCTTCGGAAGAACTATCTAATAATGATAATGCAAATTCCATTTTAGTGCAGCGAATACAGCAATATACGTGTCGCTTCTACAGAACGTTTCTGACTAGTGAGCGAGCGTGCCCGTGAGTTGCAGTGGTAAGATGGCATCAAGTGCGTCGCACCCCCCGCCCCGCACGCGTGCATGTGCGTGGCCCGCAGGGGGAATGAGGACGCACGCAGCTGACCAATGTACCCACGTGGCCCACACGTTTTACGTGTGCGTACATTGGTTGTTGTGGAAATGTTGACACACGCAGCCAGACCAATGGACCCACGTGCGCGACGTGTATAGCGTGTCCGTGCGTAGCGTGCGCAGCAGTGGGGCACATATTCACACAATAAGAGCTGTAAAAAATTCCATATTTGGGTAGCATTCTTATTTGGGTGAATTTCAGGGCGTTTCAACCGCCGTCATTAGTGTCACCAAATATATTGACGAAATCAATGACATCTACCAGCACCTCTTAATGTAAACAGAAGCAGCACCGGGGATGTAGTTTCTATCAGCATCAGAAGTCGCTGTAGTGTCATTGATTTCGTCAATATATTTGGTGACACTAATGACGGCGGTTGAAACGCCCTGAAATTCACCCTTTAACGGGGCCTTGGTAAGGGTTAACTTAGATGCAACGACGAGCGTTAACGGGAAGAGCAGTTAAGTCAATTTATGGCAACAACACGCAAGCCGAGGGAAGCGTGCATGCCGCGGAAGCTCCAAGTGTAACTAAGGCCATAAAAAATATCCATAGTTAACCCACATTAGTGACAAGCGCAGAGGTGTGATTCTGTCGTCTCACCTTCACATCGACTGAGACAAAGAATAACCGGCGAATTTATGTCATCCCCCAAGGTGTGTAAATGACATTTGGCTGCCTGCATTTTCATTTAGTCAGTGGTTTCACCTATGAAACCGGCGACTAACGGCCGCACTCAGAGACGTCAATTAACTTTTAAGATTCATTAAAGTTGCTGTTGTCACTTTCTTTGCTATAGCAATAAAATAAGACGCAGCAACTTTAATGAAACTTGAAAACTAATTGACGTCTCTTGAGTGCGGCAGTAAGTGCAATTTACGCATAAATGTCGGACGATGCGCTAATAGAATAACACGGCTGATCCAGGATTCAGTTTGAGGGTCACAGGCTCCCAAAATACAGTTTGAAATACTTGATATTTAACATACTTACAAAAGTAGCGCATCTGCCATTCCAAAGCCTATCGCGGACTGCGGTAAAAATTCGTGCGGTTTTTTTTAATTAATTCCGCATTTAACCTCCTGGATCCTGGAGGTATCGATTTTGCCGCCACTGATATTTTCTCCAAAAAATTAACTATCCCTTTCCATTTGGCTGTAGATTTTTTTTAATGTTATGACCTCAAGGGAGTCCCAGGAGGTTAAATTCTGTAGATTGCTACAGATTCGGTGCGGATTTAAAAACGCACCGCAAGTCGCCGCACCGCAGCGCGCGCTAGGCCCAATGTTGAATGGTAATCAAAAATTGGCGATACAACTTGGTCGGTTGAAGGTAACGAGACTAATAAGGGTGGTAATTAAAACAGCCATATGTTGTTAAGCGTGTATGTGGGATCACGCGTACAGGATGTCGTAGTGGCCGGGCCGGTACAGCAGCTGCACGCGCGGCGCCGCGCCCTCGGGGAAGTCGTGCGCGATCACCTGCGCAGGCGCACAACGTTAGCCCAAGCCTGCCTAACGTTCAAGAACATTAACAAGCTAGCGATTCCTAGGGGGAAAATGTCCCGCGACACGTGTCGCCAGCGACGTGGGGCGAAGTGGCGCAATGTTGACGGATTTAGCGCGACATAGCCGGCAACATTGTTTTCGCTGCCGACACGTGCCGCCAGATATGTGTCGGGCGAAGTCGCTCGCTTCGCCTGACATGTCACCGACATTTGTCCCCTAGTGAATCCTTGGCTTTAAGGGCAAGTTCAGATTCAAGGAGTAGAGTTTTGAATGTCACTAATAACTTATAAGTGATCGAGAAAATCATTAAAAATCGGCCATTTTGGTGAGACCTAGACTAGACATATAAGATTTAGATTTTTTTTTATTCAAATTCATAAAGTTGCTAAAATGCACATAGCGAAATTGGCAATCTCACCGACGACGAAATTCAATAATCAACCCCCAGGCCGCGAGTTTGTCGCGCGTAAAGGCGTGCAAGTACAGTCAAGGTTATAAACATAGATACGTCCAAATCCTCAAAAATATGTAACCACGATCTTTTGTCGCCGTAATAACGTCGTGGTTACATATTTTTGACACTCTGAACGTATCTATATTTATAACCTTGACTCTACAACATGCACGAAATATACTCGTATAATACCTAGAACAAGTACAGAACGTTATTTATCTTATGATTAGCATGTTTTTGTGTGCTGGAGAAAAACCTCCCGGTTATTGATTCGTCCCTGTCCAGAGCACGCTCCCTTCAATCCCTTGCAAACCTTTTGCAAACACTCCTAAGCCCCCCTTTTTTTTGGGTCAACCCCTGCTACGATGTCCATTGCATAAATATCAACCGGTAGTATTTTTAGCACATCTGTTACCGCAAACACGTACAGCCCAGTCACTAGATTATTTCACAAATTAGTATTATACTAATTAAAATTACGTTTTATGCTCATTATGTCAGCCAAAAGAGGATCGCCAAAATTATCGATCTCGAGCCGAACTCTCGCAACCTTAACAATTACTTCCTTCCTTCATCAGTCCTTCTGGAGGGCCAAAATACGTTGCCTAAGAACGAATACCCTATGGATCTTTAAATAATTATTTCCTAGAATACGCACATACTGAAGTCGAAACCCGCTTCCAGCGGGCCTAATATGGTCACGTTTATCGCGTGACAAAACGTGGATAAAGCATCCGTCACTTTCTGACACGTATATAAGCGCGAGAGTGACGGATGCTTTATCCACGCTTTGTCACGCGATAAACACGGCCATATTAGGCCCGCAGGTGTATAAAACGAACCGGTAAAGGCCAAAAGTGGGGAATCCACAAACAAATTGATAAAGGAGAAATGTAAGAACCACTCGAGCTAGAAAACTACCTCCAAAATGGGAGCATACTCCTGATAAAGCTCTAAAAAGCTCGGTAACTGAGTTTCGTTTACTGATCGACGAACCAGCAGATTCACGCTAAACGAGGTTACATACAGACGACAAAGTCTTTACGATATCGCTCCTCCAATGCTCCATAGCAACTGCGTAGAATCCAAACATCTAAAGATCACAAGAGATAAAACTACTGCCATAGAACCATAACAAGCCGCCATAGGAAAGACCAGAAAATTGTAATGACAATTTTTGAATGTACATTCACCACCCCACTAAGTATCGCTTCAGTTTCTAGCTTCACAATTTGCCTGCGATAATATAGGACGTATGTAAAACAAAGAACTGTTTTCTTCTCAGATGAAAGAGCTTTTTTACAAATTAACAAAAGCCTGAGGGGACGATCTTGTTGAAAAGTCTGTACAGAGAGATATTATGGGGTTGGTTAATGCATGTCAATCGACGGCAAGACCGACCTTGGATGCATTTTCCTCTCTGGAGCTGCCGGCGGCTCCCTGACTTGTAGTCGGGACATCTCGGAGATCCTGCAAGATGTAGTCCCATTAAGTTATGTGGGACACATGTTGCCTAGAAACCACAGTACGAGCCTAGAACTTAGTTTGGAACTAGGTCAATTTGTGTGAGATTGTCCCCTGATTTTTTATTTATGTGCCTGTGGCAAACCGCAGTTTCCACAGTCTAATCATTGTAACGCCATACAATACCAGAAGTATCAATGAAGAATGGAGGATGGATGGAGAAATAATGTGGAGAGAAAGAATGAGGGATTGATTGTAGTGGCCAGCCAAATATCCCGACCTGAATCCGATTGAGAAACTCTGGAAGAAACGACGGGTGCGAAGATCCTGCCTGCCTGATCCAAAAGTTATGGGTGACATTGTCAATAAGGAATGGGATAACACTCCGCGATTGGTCAGAAAGATAGCACGAATACTTACGCAACGAAAAAATAATCGCATGAAATTCTTACCCTGTTCTTTATACCCGACAGCCCGAAAATGAGGGTATAATTTTGATTCAATTATTTTTGACCTACATGGCAAGTTGTTTGTGCACCAGTGATAACTTAAATAAGATGTCCGTCACAAAACGCTTTGGAAATGAGTTGACATTTACTCTGATGTGCATCTCAAACAAGATCGATTAGGAGCCGTTGAAAACGTTGAGGACTCAGATGGAATGCTTCTTTGCTAACAATTTACTGGAACATCAGGCCTCAGAGGCCTATGATCAGACCATAGACGCAGAGCGAGATTGGTTTTCAGCGCCCTTTGATCGACCACCACATACCTAAGTAAATTTTTCGTATAAAATTGTTCTTCGCTTCGGCATTCTGGCGCGCTTTGCCACCTAGCGCCTAGAGCAACCGTTCCTCTCGCTCTACCCTAGGGCCGGCACTGCCTCAGAGCCTTACCATGAGGTGGCCTGTGTGGTCGTTTGCCTTCTCCACGCTATAAAAAAAATCAATGATGACGTCACCTGGCTGCCTTCCCCGCGATCCATATATTTGACGCGCACGCCGGCGCCGAGCGCGGCGCTGAGGGCGATGATGTGGATGTGATCTGACTCCTTGTACATAGGTTCCACCTCCTGCCAATGAACAGAACAATCAGCCCTCTATTTACAGTACAACAAAGTGGACTGTCAAAAAACTATTTTTTTTTATAATTTATTATATTGCTATTAGAGTCAGCAATGCCAAGAGCACAGCCACCTTTCATCAAATACACTTTTTAAATCATGTTTACAGGCGTAGTTTTATTTTCAGGATACCAAAACCTTATTTACAACAAGAAAATGCAAAATGCTATTGCAAGAAATACCTTTTTTACTAAAAATATATCCAAAAATATTTCGCCCAAATGAACTAAACTTCTTACTTGTCTACAAAACTCGGTAACGGTCCTTGGTCCCTCAATGAAGTTCTGGTAAAAGTCCTGCTGCGTCTGCAACTGCCCGGATGTGACAAGACGCAGGTATACCACAATATAGTCCGAGTAGCCTTGCTTGTTGAACTTGTCATGGAGTTCAGCCCGTGCCTCTTCCAGGGCTTCAACGGAGCCCCCGGCCTGTTCCCCCACTCGTTGGACCACTTCCATAAACTGGAAAGTATTATAAAAGTGGACAAATTATATTTTGTGTACAAATCCAGGTTTGTGCAGATAAAATGGCTTATGATTATATTTTTCTGAATCCTGATGTTGCAGTTTACATGCAGGTAGGTTTTTTCAAGTTTTATTAATACTTGAAATAAAATAAAAAATATTCTTAAGTTGGGTTTGCAGTACCTAACTGCACTAACTGTAAAGGAGCGTCCTCACTGAGAGCATTCACGTGTAATGAGTATTCGGCGTCGAATAGTCGAGTAGTGTGGATGTATATGTTGAGCCGAGCATACAAAGCTTACAAATTATTTGAATTATTGCTCCTTTACAAATTCTCAGGTAAGAATGCTCTCAGTGAGGATGCTCCTTAAAGGGCAAAAAATAATACAAATGAAAATTCAAAACTGCTCCTGAAAACCATGGGACTGCCAACCCCATTCCTTAGCTACTACAATTTATTAATTAGGCTTTAGGAATAGGTATACAGCGGTAGCCTAGCCTCATAAGTAAATAAATAAAATTAATATCAGGGAACAATGTCACACAAATTGACAAACAAAGCTCTAAACTGGTACTAGTTCAAATTTCGAGATTGTCTCCTGATATTTATTTTATGTTAACTCTGATCTCATTAGTTCACAGCACCAACAGTTTTTCCAGTAATTTTAATATGCAAATACCGAAAATTCTTAATTTTTTAAATTCAGACAAAAATAAAGGAAAACAATACTCTGTTCACTGATAATTATTTCAAAATTAACATAATTAGTTCACAATAGAGCAGTTACAACATTTTTGTTTGTGTAAAAGATATATGGAATCCAATTATCTTGAGTTCAATTATTATTATACCTATTAAACAACATATTCTTGTTGTGCTTCAAACAGTGCTTGAATTCAAACAACATTTCCCAAAGTATTTGCTTACAGACCCCAACAACATGTTAATCATGACTAAAGTCTTAATTAAAATATGAATTATGAAACCAAACAGAAGCATATCTTATCTGTAAACTATTATGAAACAGTCTTGATTACAATCAACAAACACTTTACACTTTTTCTAAAGGTTTATTAAGGAGTTTGCGATTTTACATATACTTAGCTTTTGTCCATGAAGAATAAATGTCATTGTTGACCTTACACAATTTACAACAAAATAATTCTAAGCCAAAATTACTGATATCCACAAAGCTATAACAATGCTGATATTTTAACTTCCAAACAACACGTCCAAAAAATCATGAACAGCGGACCTCGGAACAAAGAAAAACAAAAACATAACAAAAAAAACCTAACCTAAAAAGTTCACTTACCGTTTCGTAAAAGTCTTCCACTGTGAACTGTGAGAACCCTAACGCGACAAGTATATCCTTGGATTTCTTAGCTAGCTCGTGGAATTTCTCATATTCCGCCTTGTCGGTCAGAAGATGCTCTAAATACGCGTAAGAGAATGCCCGGAAGAAACAATTACCGTCCGGTCGCGTTCTCCGCACATATTTGTACTTAGCTGCTAAGTCTTTTATTTTTAAAAGGTACACGGGATCCTCATTGTATTCTTTTTCTAACGACGACAGGGGCTCGAGCTCCCCGACAAGAGGAATACTCTCTGAAATCTGCAAAATAAACATACCATTTTGTTTTGTAACACCTAATTACAAATAAATTAAAGAATATAGCAATTCAACTCTAGTATTTAGGTAAAGTTTACCTCTTTTTCTATCTCCCGTTGTTGTTTCATAATCAGCTCATCTTGATTAATTGAATTATCTGGTAAATTACCGGTACAGCCGCTACTGCTCGACGCATCGTCCGCCATTTTCAAATAAAATTGACAAGTGACGACAAATGACAATCGAAGAAAGTAATCGTGACGATGCGTTCAGGATATGGTTAATGTGACAGCGTTCATAAACTCTTCTTCTTCTTAAATTTATGAGCAAGGCTTGTCGGTGGAGCAATTTCCATGGCTCTCTTTCTAGAGCCTTTTCTTTTAGGGCCTGATACGACTTGATGTCTACTTTTTCTTTTATCTGATCCATGAATAAGAGTAAATAAAATTAATAAAGTAAAGTAAATAAAGAATATATGTGACTTTATGTTAAGACCGCATTACAGCTAACCTCTCGCTACGCATTTCTACCGTGGTAGGGTGTATAGCATGGCAAAGAAAAGCATAGTGATTTCGTGAAAATTGGATCATGTTACCAACTTCATTCTAAGCAGCGTTCACGTTTTCCAAACTATTTTTTGCCAAGTTATAGCAATAAAACCACATAACCGCTTAGAACACATACACTACGGTAAAAAAAACAGTCTAATCCATCATTGCTTGCATAATTACATTAATTACGCCTGCTTAATATTTTTTTTTTAATTACAAAATAGTGTGAATGATATTCACCCGTCGTAAACCCCAGCTATATACTTATGCCCTTACTAATAAACGTTGAGTAACCGCTGAGTAGTTTTACCATGCTTTGTCCTTATCTGTCAGTGTGACATTTGAATTCGACAGATAAGGACAAAGCATGGTACAACTACTCAGCGGTTACTCAACGTTTATTAGTAAGGGCACTAGTAAGAAAGACAAATTAAAGACAATGTAAAGTAAGGGCCGCACTCAGAGACGTCAATTAAATTGAATGTTTGTCAAAGTGACGTGTTGTCTTATTCTATAGCTATAGCGAAGAAAGTGACAGCAGCAGCAACTTTAATTAAACTTGAAAATCAATTGATGTCTCCGACCGCGTGCTTATGATTTATTTCTTACAAAATAAAGCTTCAACCACACTTAATCTAATCAGCAAACATGTCTTCAATTTTCTTTTGTACTTCTTTTTCTGTCTCCGAATTGAGTTTTTCAGGTAACAGCTTAACGGATTCGAGGTCCGCTGGTTCTCCGTCAAGTGTGGCTTGTCCTTGAGCCTGAAAAAATGTAAAATTAATTTTTAGGTTAATCACTCGCGCCAAAACACAATGAAACACCCGATTGGTAGCTACAGCTAGGCAAAAAAGTCTGGGAGAAATTAGGCGTTGTTCGCAGTGAAGTTGGCAATATGATCCAATTTTAACCCGAAACCCGCTGCTTCTTATTACGTTGGTGTCACTTGTAGTTTTACCAGTTTCTCCTGTTATCCATCACATTCAACATGTTTTAGCCAAGCTATAAATAGGTGTACCCAAACATTTTCTGTTCGTGACCGATGTCTACTCTGAAATCGGCAAAATACACCTCAGGCAAGATGTGAAAGCAATAAAATAAAAAAGGTGCATAAAATGCGCGCTTTCATTGCTTCAGTGCGTTGGCTCTCGTTGATTGTGTCTCTGGGTATCTCGCAAGTGTGCAGCCGGAAATAATTTTACTAGGACGCAGTTATGTGTTAGAATGAGATTCAACAATATCTTTCTCTCTATTATAATACCGATTTCGATGACGGCGAACCTATAAATTAAGGATTTCTCCTATAATGAGCTCTGATATGGCTCGCCAGACCGAACTTGATATTGAACATTCTTTGGCATGCCTGGCAGTAGGGCTGGCCGGCCGACAGTTGGAAGGCCTTAGGTTTATCCCTGCGGAATTGGCGTTTTACGTCAAAGGTTGTGAGGCGGCGTTCCTCAAACGATTTGACGCTTTTATAGACAGTAGTTCGCCAAGGTGATTTTTTTGCGGCAAGCTCCTCCGAAAATGCAGGATCGATAGCGCAAGCGTCCGGTGTCGTGTGTACCTTGAGCAGCTGCGTGTCGAGCTGCAGCACGGCGCGCTCGGCGCGGTAGTTGTCGGCCACCAGCTGCGCCCAGCGCCGGCGCAGCGCGCGCAGCCGGGCGCCGCTCGCCGTCTGCGAGCGCTTGCGCTCCCAGTTCACGCCCGCTATCTGCTTCCTGACAAGTTATACCTTACAAATAAATTCATTCACCTAGGCTTGTACTATGGGTACTATAGGTAGACAACGCTAACCACACTTTTATAGAGAAACTAGCTTTTACCTGTGACTCTGTTCACGTAGAAGCCATTTATCGCCATTTCCTCAGAAAGTCTAAAATTTTCCAGGATAATTACCCGTCTCTGAACTATAAATCATCTGGTAGATTCACTCTATATTACCGACGTGTAAAAAAGCCCGTATGTGGCCAAGTTACTGAATAAATATTTTGATTTTGATTTTGATATGTAGTATGTACCAAATTTCATGTCAATCGGTTGAGGGATTGCACCGTAAAGAAGAAACAAACACACTAACATTTATAACATTAGGAAGGTAAAATCCTTATGGATTATCCTCAAGAGTTATAAATTAATATCTCAAATACTGACCCAGTCCCAAATTAAGCTCTAGGCTCGTACAGACAGAGTCAAATAGGAGCAAAAAAATAGCCAAATATATCGCATTCCTATAGTAATAAAGATATGTTGCGATATATTTAGCCACTTTCACTGCTCCTATTTGATGCTCACTGTACTATGGATAAAGAAATAAATATTTAAATACATAGAAAATACTCAAGACTCAGAAAAAAATAGTCGTGCTCATCACACAAAAATTTGCCCTGACTGGGAATCAAACCGGAGACCAGTAGTTTCATAGAATGAGTCACTACAAACTCAAGCAACCGTGTCATAAAATATTCGTAATTACCTCAAATTAGTATGCACATTCTGTGCACTGCCCACAAGCGCCTGCAACGTAGCCAAGTACGCTCGCCACGCCTCAGTCCCGTAATGCAACTGGAGCTGCAAGTTGAGCACGCGCGTGGCTTGGTGGGACAGCTGTGCGTGCGAGTTGTCCACGGACTCGGCCCAGGCAGTCGGCTCGCCGAGGCGGCCGGCTGGCGGCGGAGGCAGCTCATATCTGTGAACCAAGATATCTGTATAAACTTTTATTTATTTGCAGTTCCAAAGCAAAGTGTACACAGACAAGCAATTCAATTCTGGCCCTTTAGGACGTCGAGTTAAGCACCTACGTACACGCACGCAAGTGGTGCAGCGTCGGTCGACTGATTCATGATTATCAGTGTTAGCAGAGGCGGCGTAAAGCGTGGGCGGCGTTACCAACCGCGGTCCGAGGGTCCTCATGCCTCGAAGGATTATACATTACTTAAAAATCCCATTCATTTTATGTAATCTCCTTTTTGCTGTCCAGAGAGCCTCGCGAAATGTACCTTGCCCACATCAAATTTAGACTTGTGCCGCCACTGACTGTCGGCTCACAGGCATGTGGCACGTAGATATGAGTTGCGCAGTACAAACAATACAAATAACAAATACAAACCACACAGTCTGTTTATACTGTATCCAAATGTTTCTTTAACAAAACAAACCAACAATAACAAACAAATGTGGAACAAATTACCCTCTGACATTGTGAACTCTAAAAGTGTCAGGGATTTACTGAACTCAAACCAATTCCAATAAAAGACCGTAAGCAGACCAAAAATCCATAGATCTCACAGATTTTTGGACATACATGTGTTTGGACCAACAACTATATCTCCAAGCAAGATCTTTAGTGACAAATGAATGGAAAGAGAGGATAAGGATATGGTTACATTGGTTACCATCATACCACCTGCAGGTGATCAGATGGAAAGTAGGCTGTGTCAACTTGTATTGTATTGTGAACATTTGAAACCTTATGTCCCTGAGGAGGACATCATCATCATACATTTAACTTTACCTGTTCGTTAGTATGTTTAGTTCAAATTGTGCAACTACATTTTTAACACGCTAAAGCTTTTGTCTGAAATATTAATTGGGTATTGATAGACTAACCTTTTCATTGACAAAGGCTCCATAGGTAATCTCTGCTGTACTCGTTCCATCTCCCTCTGCAGTGCTGCAGTTTCAAATGCCGTGCTTGGCTCTGGACCCGCATTTTCTAGGTAATTTTTAGTCGGTCGATAGCGCCGGCATTCTTCTTCCACCATAGACAGTGCCTTAAAATAATCTCAGTATTAGCACGCCTTGGAAAAAGTCAAAAAGTTATGATCACATTTTGGTATTAACAGAGTTGAAAATATTCATTAGCAAAACTACACTAGCTTAAGTTACACATTAAAAACGTTTTAATGGTTCAATAAGGGAGCGACCAGTAGCCTAAATATGAGAAAACAAACCACAAACCTTTAATCAAACAATCTCATGAGATATTGGAAGTCTATAGGTTAAGGTTCATTCTTACCGCTTCTCGGACTCCTGGGTCATCGTAACCCTGGTCAATATATGGTAAAGCATCTACTACCACTTCTCCAGCCATTTTACTATTATTTTACGGTATATATATAGCAATTATATTCGATTAAAAATATTTAGTTCATAGATTTGTTATGACAATTCATTTATACCACAGAACAGATGTAAAGGGTATGTCTAACTAAACTAAAGATTTGATTGGTTTACACACCACATACTTTTTTTTAAACCTGATCTGGATTCAGATTTTTTTTAGCCAAGCCCCTATTCTTAAAATACATACAAGTTCCATCTCTATTATTACAAATCGAATAATGAGCACGCTGGGCCGACGTGTTCTGGGAACCTAGTTATAGCAAGCAACACTATATTGACGTTTGTTAACTAATTTTTGTTGTCAATTTTGTGTTTATTTGTCCTTATTATCCCGGTTACCCTAAAATTCAATTTCCCAGTAATTCCCTTTTTTGTTAATATTTCACAGGACTTAAAATGAGTTTACAAGATACAATAGTGAATCCCGAACTAAATAATGTAGATCTAAGTAAAGTGCGTAAAAACGTTTTAAAATTACAACTTTGTTTTCGTGTTTTTATCATAACATAACTCATTCTTAATTTAACAACTTCTAGATAGCAGGGCTACAACAAAAGAGGACGTTGGCTTTCGTTAACCATTTTCTTGTTACAACGGTGCAGTTCCTGAATAAATTTACAAGAGATTGTGAAGAGAAGTTGATGCACTTTGAACGGAAATTAGAAAAAGTTAATGCATCCATGGTGTTATTGGAGTCCAAGGTAATTTTCGTGAGATTACCTATCGATAAAGTTTAAAAGGAATTGTTTAACCATAAAATATTAAATTACATGTTCGGATGTATTGGGCCTGACATAACCAGTCATAAAACCTATATCTGACCATAATATAAATAGGCATTAATTGAGTTTACTTCTTGAGGTAATTATTTAGAGATTGCTGTTGCCTTCCTTAAGATATTACTATGAAAACATGTATAATACAATCTAGTGAGAACCAAAACATATTGAACCAGAAACAGAAATTTTAGCTGTATTTTAGTGAAGCTGTCCCAAGTATGTGTGTTAAGCTGTTGGTTTTCCACAGATTAATAAATAAATTATCTATTTTACAGCTATCATCAATACCAGAAATTAACATTCCACAAGCTGAATCTCCAAAAGTATCTGCTATAGATATTAAAGATGTAAAAACAGAACCAGAACATGTTGAACCAGAGACAGACACTGAAAAAGAAGAAAACCCAATTCCAAATGAACCTAGTGAAGAAAAAGAAGTTAGCCCAGAATATATGAGATTTGTGAAGATGGTACAAGTGGGTGTGCCTTTACAAGCTGTTAAATTAAAAATGATGCTAGAAGGTTTGGATTCTACAAGGTTAGATAAAATGCTAAACAAGTAGTTAATAAAATAGTATATTTTATATAAGACAAATATGTAAATAAAGTACATTTTATACTGTTATTGTCTGCATTGCTGCCATCATACTGTAATTAATTAGTTTCCTTGTTCACTAAATTGCTGATAATTCACCACTCACCCTACCTTGCTTACTGAAATTTAAAAATATAAAAAATGTTTATTTTGTACGAGTAAGTCCCATTCAACTTCCAGTATATTACTGAAATTATTTCGGGACCAGCATTTTGATTATTTGGATACTAAATTATTGTATTCAGAATACCTAGACACCAGAGATCTAAACTCAGGAGCAACATAGCTGAGAAAATACCTGAGAGGGTATCAAGTATGATAATGTGCTGTTAATAAAAAAACCTCATAGTAACTAGACCCCTAGATATTTTGATTATTGTTATTAATATTTTATATTAGACAGGCAGTTAACACTGATAATATGTCAAAACTTAAATTTTGCTTTTGCAAACATATTTATATACATATGCCTTCTTATTAGCTTGCAACAAAAAAAAATACAGAATCATCATGAAAATTTTAAAGAAAAGAACAGAACTAACATAATGTATCATAGGGATGATGACTATTTTTTTTCTTTGTCGATTAGGTACATTATCAAAAAGTATTGGACACATATTTTTTCTTTTTACACATAATCAAAAAATTATGTAGATATATTGAGTTGAAATGTCGCATGACGTCAAGTCTTGGTCCAATTTTTACATAGAAGTGATGTCACGAGCCCCCACTCCCGAAGTTCGTCGCGCTTTATCTTTGTAATTTTTTGTTTGATTGACAATAGAAAAAAAAAATGTGACAGACTAAATAGAATTTCGTATACTTTACCCAGTCATCATCCTATGTACTAAAGCCCTTCAGATATTCATATTTGTAGGGCTATTCACCTATGTATAATATGAATCTTCAGATATGAATTACAATCAGGAGCACATAGATAATTGGAAAAAGTGTAATTTTGGTCATATTAAAATAATTTGTTTATGTGCAACTTGTTAACGCTTTAATAGTTCTAAGAGAGATCATGTTAACAATATATTTTACTGAAATAAAGATTATTTGGATAATTGTTTGTTTCTTGCTTTTCCTTTAGTAAATTGATATTACAATCTTACTGCAAATGAGAAAAAGTTAATAACCAAGTAAATAGAGCAAACAAAGCCTGACAAAAGATATGTTCGAGATAGTCATTTAGAGCAGGGACCGGACAACCCTTTCATCGGGAAAAGCCTTTCAAAGGGCTTCCCTTTGATATAGCTAGCCCCTTGATTTGCTCACCCATTCCAATTGGCAACCCATACGATTGACTTTCCCTTATCGAATGAAGAACCCAACGATAAGGGTAGCCCTTTGAAATAGGTAACTGGTAACTGATTCATCTTGATGTCCCTAAGAAAGGGTTTCCCTAACGATTTAAGCGCTTATTATAAAGCTTTCCCTTTTGTACGAGCCAATCACAAACGTGTGCCACAGGAAATCGAACCGTATTAGATCTTTTGCCGCTCCGCGCGGTAACTTCAAACGATACGCCGTCGGTAACGTATACTAATAAGGGTTTTATAAGGGTATTGGGTTAGCGCTTAGTTGAATGGGCTGTTTACTTGCTTCGAAAGGGACGCAAGGTAACGTGTGTTTTATGAAGTCTACAAAAGGTCTAAAATTGCGTATACACTAGTAACCTTTTTTAAAGGGTTTAGTAAGGGTATTGGTTAGCGCTTAATAGAATGGGCTATCGTTTGGAAATAGCGCTTTAAAAGCACATTTAAAGGGTTTTGACGGGCAGAGGGTTTGGTAAGTAAATCCTTACGAAAAACCCATTGAAAGGGATAGCGGGCCGGTCCCTGATTTAGAGATGTGGTGACCGGCCCGCTATCCCTTTCAAAGGGTTTCGTATGGGTTTTTCGTAAGGCTTAACTTACCAAACCCTCTGTCCGTCAAAAGCTTTTAAATTGCTATTTCTAAACGATAACCCATTCTATTAGTTTCTAACACAAACCCTTTAAAATCCTTACCTCCTAACCCTTACAAAATCTTAAATCTTTTGTAGACTTCATAAAACACACGTTACCTTGCATCCTGTTTGAAGCAAGTAAACAAAATCCCATTCAACTAAGCGCTAACTCAATATCTTTACCCTTATTAAGCGCTAACCCGACACCCTTGCCCTTAAACAAACAGTATACACTTTACCGACGGCGTATCGTTTGAAGGTTTATAATAAGCGCAAAAATTGTTAGGGAAACCCTTTCATAGGGATATCAAGGCGAATCAGTTACCAATTTCAAAGGGTCCTTCCTTATCATACTCATTTATTAATAATATCAAAATATTACATGTCAAAAAATATTGTTATTATAATTATTATTTATATTATTGTTATTATTATCGTTCTTCTTCATTTGATAAGGGAGTGTTAATTATATGGGTTGTCAATTGGAATGGGTGAGCAAATCCACTGGGCTAGCTATTTCAAGGGGGAAGTCCTTTGAAAGACTTTTCCTAGGGAAACGGTGGTCCAGTCTCTGGGTGGGGTGGTCATGGAATGGAAGTAGTTTAGCAAGTTACCTAGAACAAAAGTACGTGACAAGATTTGGTAGGTAGGTGATACCCATGATAGAAAATAAAATATTTTTAAACCTACTTATCCCATTGTTTCCCATTTGGCATTGATCATTTCTCAAATTTTTAACTGATTTTATTGGGCTATTCTTACTTGTCCATGCCTTTTTGTTCACACAACTGGGTTTTTGACTAGGACCAAAAATCCCACCAGTACAGCGTGAATAAGAGTATGGAACTATGGTCATGTGGAAATAGTCCATTTTATTTTGGATTAAATTGGTGTCGAAATAGAAATAACAGCCCTCGGAAGAGGTTATATTGTATCTATTAGTAACATAACTGGTCATTTGTGTAAGGACCAGTGATCGGAATAGGTAGAGTTTTACCTAAACTCTCACTCAAGCATGAATGAAGAAGCGTCAAGTTTGGGTAAATATACTCTACCTGTTCCGATCACTGGTAAGGACACAAAATGACCAATATCTTAAAACCCCTTCTAGACGGTCGGGTGGTTGGGCCAACCGAGAAGGACGCAGCTATCTGTCAGAATGAGATAGTAATATTTACATCTCGTTCCTACAAATAGCTGCATCCCTCTCGGTTGGCCCAACCACCCGACCGTCTAGAAGGGGTTTAAGTTTTGATCAAAAATAAAAAGCCAATTTAGTTAATCTTATTTATTATCACACCTAGAACTGAATCATTTGTCCCTTCCTCTTCTTGTCTCCTCCGAGCTCGAAGTGCTTGCAGCGCTTCAGCGCGACCTGTGAGCGCACCTTGCAGTCAGCGCATTCCAGACGGAGTACGATTTTCTTTGTGGTTTTCGCCTGAAACACAAAACGTAAGTCAATGTTCAAATCATAATTTTGCCTAGGACGGTTTTAGACGGCAACCTTTGGTTTCTTTAGCGTTTTAGAATATGAAATGAGCGATTAATAGTTAGAGAATGTGATGTGGATGTGGAAACAAAATATACGCGATGCACTGCACTATTTCGTTTCAAATTGGATGTCCCAACTATTTAAAATCGCGAATTAAGACAAGAGGTTAATAGATTACTCGTTTATTACTTCAGGACAATAGTTGTATGTGCTGATGAAATGAGACAATTCAGTGCGGCATTTTGAGGTTATGTTGTTTACCTTTTTCTTGAAGATGGGCTTGGACTGACCACCGTAACCTTGCTGTTTACGGTCGTAACGCCTTCTGCCCTGAGCGGCGTGCCTTTCCTTGGACTTCTTGTACTGAGAGACCTTGTGGGTCTTGTGAACCTTGCATTTTTTGCAGTACGTCCTGCGCTGTTTAGGTACGTTCACCTGAAATTAACAAGGGTCCATGTTGAAATACCACTGCTGTACCACGAACCATCACACAAAGAACACAGTCCAACATGTTTCTAAACATTTTATTTCACGAAAGGCTAGATTAAATACGATGAAATTTAGAAAATCACGAACCATTTTAGCGTTTGACTTTGCACGATCCAAAGAAACGTCAAAAAGAGATAATGTTGCCGTGTTTTTGATAACTGCACAGTTAGGGTTTCAAGATTTAAAAAAAGTAGTTGGATTCACTCATTTTAATGAAAAGATTTTTTTTATAATTAGACCTTAAAAACATGTATATAAAATCTGAACAGCAATAATTTGATTGGACGTATAATAGTAATTGTAAATAACTAACATTTTCAATATTTCAAAAGCATATTATACTGAATGCACCCAACAAACTTAAAAAAAGTTACTGTATGGCGCCAAAACTGACATTTCTGCCAGATGATTTGTCCGTCGCGTCGAGGTCAAACAAAATTATTTTCTAAATCTCGTACGAAGAATCAAATAAATTGAAATCCCAATAAGCAGTACTTCAATTATGAAGTTCGCGATTCCGGAAATCTCGTGGCACAACAGGGATCCCGTGTTAAGTGTGGACTTCCAACCAAAGACAGAAACTAGTGGACCATTACGCTTAGCTACTGGAGGGACGGATTCTCATGTTTTAGTGAGTTTTATGGTTTATTCAATACTATTCATGTTATATCCATGGACAATAAGGTATTATTTCGTCTTAATTGATGACTGCTGTTTATTTGATTTATGATTTTTCTTAGATTTGGTACCTTTCATTGTCGGAACAAGGGTCTGTTAACTTGGAAGTCGCGGCTGACCTTACCAGGCATCAAAAGGCGGTGAATGTTGTCAGATGGTCTCCGAACGGCCAATACTTGGCTTCGGGAGACGACGAGTCCATTATCTTCGTGTGGCAGCAGAAAACTGAGAAGGACCCAGTGCCAAGTGACCCAAATGAGGAGCAGGATAAAGAAACTTGGGTCATTTATAAGGTAAGATGTACAGTCACCACACGGGATTGTTAAGCCACCATAGAACCCTGTCATAATGACAACGTCAAGTCACTCAAAAGAAATTACGTCAAAATTTTCCGTCGACTTTCTGTGAGAGGGTTCTATAGCGGCTCAACAATCCCGTGTGGTGACTGTACATCTGGATTGAATAGTTGCAATAACTCAACTAAAAGAGACTCTCCATGAGATTATCTTCCACAGAATAAATTTATTGTATACAAAAAAAAATCAAGAAAATTTGTACTACTATCTCCATATAAGTATACCAACCAGATGTAAAATCAGAGGTTGACTTGTAACTTTCTTTATCACTAGAAACCTTGCACTTTAAAGGTTACATACATTGCAAGATGACCTAACTAGTCCTTTAATTTTTTTACTATTCAGACCCTACGAGGCCATTTAGAAGACATTCTGGACATCAGCTGGTCCCCTAACTCAACGCAGCTCATCTCAGGTTCCGTTGACAACAAACTAATACTGTGGGATGTGCCTCGTGGCAAATACAGCGCCATACTTACGGACCACAAGGGGTTCGTGCAGGGTGTGGCATGGGACCCGAGGGGGCAGCTGATTGCTTCGGCTAGCTCTGATAGGTGAGTTTTGTTTGCCTTTTGTACTCTTGCATTTTGTGTTGTTTTTTTTTATTATACCTCACAGCCCCAATTGATGGTTAGTTCTTGATTGTTTGAATATTTGTAGTAGGCATAAATACACAAACGAAGAACAAAATATGTAGTCACATTCTTTTATTATGACTGCATTGCTATTAGTCTACTAGTTAGTAGAATATTTTTAGCAATAAGATATTTATTTAGCACTATTAGAACAAAAAAAATAACAAACAAACAAGTTAAATAAAAGTTGTAAAATCTGTCCAGAAAAAAGAAACAATTTTTACTAAACTGAAACAATTTTAAATAGGTATCTAAAACATAACCTTGGTAAGCTGTATGTTGTGTGAGGATGAACTAGTCTTGGCTCAAATGATGATTAGCAACCAACTTGAAATTGCAGTTGAAAATATTTAGAATCTCTACCAACAACACCTTTCTTACAAAATTTTACTAACATTCTACGTAATCCACAGGGTATTCCGTACATTCGACATCAGCACCAAGAAAGTGACGTCTCGCTGCAGCAAGGCCGTGCTCCCGTTCCCTCCCACACACCCGCTGCACAAAGTTTCGGTCCGTCTATTTCATGATGACACCCTGCAGACTTACTTCCGGCGCCTGCACTTCAGCCCCGACGGGATGCTGGTGGCCGTCCCCGCGGGCCGGGTGGAGGCGGAAAAGGGCGAGATGAAGCCGATCAACGCTGTCTATATTTTTACGAGATATAATTTGAAAGTGTGAGTAATTTATAGATGTTTATACTGCCATCTATTTGGAATTACCTATACAGGGTGTCCCAATATCAGTAACCCACAGTGACACCGGAGGTAGACCAGCCTAAGACGGACCGAACCAGCCTAACATGACCTCAGTAAAAGTCGCATGGTTTTCGAGATTTGCCATGTGCATGGTTTTAAAGTTTGTACTGGAAAAGAACTTTAAACTGGCAAATCTTGAAAACCATGCGATTGTTACTAAGATCATGTTAGGCTGGTTCGGTGTGGGGACAATGCATAACGCATTTCCACTCAGTAAAAAAAAAAAGTAAAAAAAAAAAAGAAGGAAAAAAAAAGTGTGGTTCGGTCCATCTTAGGCTGGTCTACCTCCGGTGTCAATGTGGGTTACTGATATTGGGGCACCCTGTATAGGAATCCGATTGGATACTCTCAATGACAACCTTGGAGACTGTCTAGCTGGGAGATAAGATTGGCAGCAATGTAAGACAGTTTGGTTGTATAAATGAGTATTCCCCCAGGCCGGCCTGCGTGCTGCCGTGCGGCGAGCCGGCGCTGGCGGTGCGCTGGGCGCCGGGCCGGTACGAGCGGCGCGGCGCCGGGCCGGAGCCCGCGCTGGCGCTGCCGGCGCGCATGCTGCTGGCCGTGGCCACGCGCCGCTCCGTCATGCTCTACGACACGCAGCAGAAGACGCCGCTCGCCGTCATATCCAACATACACTACACCAGGTCAGACAGACTGCGAGATCCCAAAACAAAGGTTAATGTTGGATTTCACCAACCAACGGACGATTATAGTGTGAATAGCTGTCAAGATGTTGAAACTAATAGTCAATTAAACCTTTATAATGCAGAGAGAATATATTTCCCACCATATTCTTTTTGTGAAAAACAATAAAAAAATAAAAAAATTGTCCCCTGGTTGCTTATGGGTTAAGGGTTAACTTTTAACATTGTACGGTGAAATTGATACTTAAAGTTGTTTCATCACCAAAATAATTTAAGATATTACTTTTGTTAAGTTTATAAATGTAACATGTTTTAGGTGAGGTATGGGCGTTGTAGCCTGAACAGATTAATTTAACAGTCTATATCTGTATATGATCAAAAATCAGATGTTCCACGTTCCACTCTAGCTCCCAGACTAACTGATTTTAATAAGCTTCATGACGTCAGACGTCAAAATCTAAAATTTTGGAACTGTTGTTTTAATTTAATCATTCCTAGATGTACCTATAAATAAAAAATATGTGACGTCACACCAGAGGAGGTAGGGTGGCCACCTGTACCTGTAGGACGTAATTTATGGATTTATGGATGACCCCTTTTTATCGCGGAAAATTTAGTTTGTTGTTGGTGTACCTTATTTAATTAATAAATAAATAAATAGTAGTTTCCAGGAAACGCGACAAACATCTCCGCAGACGGAGTCGCGGGCTAAAGCTAGTCGTCTATAAGGCTAACATTGAATCTCCTTGCAGATTGACGGATCTGTCGTGGTCCAGCGACGGGCGCGCGCTGGTGGCGTCCAGCACGGACGGGTTCTGCTCGGTGGTGTCCTTCGGCGAGGACGAGCTCGGGCAGCCCGCGGCGGAGCCCGACACAGGGCCGGCAGGTAACGTTTATTCACGCGCAGAACATTCATTGAAATTCACATGGACAAAAGTTGTAATTTTTTTTTTCCATTGCTAGTCCTTAGTAAAATTACAGCTTAAAAAAATACCGGGTAAGAGCACGTCAGGCCATGCTCAGGGTTCCGTTGCCATAAAAATTTGCTAATTTTCTGTACAAAGTTATCACAAGTTCTGTTATCTTAGCCGATCTTCTGTAACTCAAGAACCAAAAAAGTCTACCTAGTCGTGATAGATTTCCTATACTTTTAGGGCGCCCGCACATTGAGCCCTTAGTGGCCGCCACTGAAACGCGACCACTAGTGCAATAGTGGTTCGGCTGAGCTACTAGACGCAGCCACCAATCGCGGCCATCTGTGGCTGAGTGGCTGTTATATGCACTTTTATTGAAGATATTTTCCAGATTTTTTGTTCGAGTTCAATATTTCCTAAACGGTCCCCTTAATCTAAAAATTGGTAATGACATACACATAATGATTTTTCAAGAGCATTCCAATGATACCTTACTTATTGTAATAAGGTAAAAAAATATTTTTACCTTTGCTTTACACGTATGGGAGGTAGTAGAGGAAAGAAAGATGTTTACACTTTTGGACCTTATTACAATGGAACAAGGTGAAAAAGTGTATACGTGTTTCTGTCCTCGATTGTACCCTAAAATATCTTTCTTACAAAATGTATTACTGATCTTGGTGCACGATAAAAATTGCTATAAGTGTACAAAATTTCAAATTTGTGACACTTAGTTTCTGAGAAAAAGTAAGTGTGGCATACAGACAGACGAACGGACACGGCAAAACTATAAGGGTTCCTAGTTTGACTACGGCCCCCTTTATACAGATCCTGAATGTATTAATATGTCAATTAGATTAATGACACTCGTAAAAAACTACCATGCGCTCCCTTTACTAAACTATAATTTGTGATTAATTAATGTAGCTATTTACTGAATTTACCATAACTTATCGACAAAGACTTTCAAATTTTGTACTGAAAAAAAAAATGCATTGTATACGAGTGAGTTCTGGCAAACTCTGTGTTGCTATACAACTAACAGTTATATAATATTTACAGAAGCAATGGAAGTTGACGCAGAAGCTGAATCAAAGCCCAAAGATAAACCAGAGGAAGCTCCAATCCCAAAATCAGCCCCCAAAATAGACGCGTACATGAAATTCAAAGCTCCAGAAAAATCCCCGCAAAAGAAGAAACGCAAATCGGAACCTGAACAAAAAACACCAGTGAAGATAGACTTGCTTGTAGAAACCGCCATGCAGTCGTGGTCTGATAACTCTAATACCGAAATTATAAAAATACAGGACCGTAAGTCAGAGAAAGATGAAGTCATGATTATTGAAGAAAGCGAAGACATCAAACTTGTCTACGATGAAACTGATGGGAACAAATCAAGTGACAGTGTCGTGAAAACTCCAGATAATACTGAAGCTGATTCTACAAGCAAAACGTCACCTAAAACTGCTAAAGTGACACCTAGCACAACTAAAGTGACACCTGGCACTACTAAACTGTCACCTAGCACTACTAATGTGTCTCCTAAAGCGAGTATTAGTTCGTTCCTAAAGCAAGCAAAGGTGACAGACATGAAAGAGCCAGTGGAAGTAAAGTCGGCCCCGAGTCCTAAGGCGCCGAGACGTGTCAGCTTTGTGACACTATCCAGCCCTAAAAACTCTAAAAAGAAGTTATGAGTAAAACCTGACCTGAAACTGACCTCAAGTATTACAGAATATACAAATCCAGAAAATTCCATTTATGAGTAAGGTTCAAAAAGTCGGGCATTTTTTTTTTAGCCTGCGTTAGTTTCCCACACACGCAATTAAATTTTCTATTAAACTTTCCGTTGTACGACGAAAATTAGCCAAAGGTTTGTATGGTTAACCATGCTTAAATATTTGCTAATTGGGTCCAACTTTTTTAACCTTACCCTTAATTCTCCAAGATGACAATACTTTTAAATCTAAAAATGATCATAGTTACAATTAGTTTCAAATTGTATTTAAGGATATCTATTTTTATAGTCTGATAAATAAATATTGTATTTGATATTATTTTCTTCAGTAATAACAGTATATGAATCAGGAAAATAATATCAGATAACATTGTATTTCATGTTAAGGATGTTACAATTTATCTTTTAATTGTGACATGTCAGTGACAATAATCATTCTATTTTATGACATTTATAAGTAAAATAAAACACGAGTAAAAGTAAACATTTTAATAAATATTTACAATGCAAATCACATTTGAAATAAAAGAGAGTATATTACAAAATAATATTTACTTAAAAATAAAACACCGTTCTTACCAAACCCGCGCGCACTCGAATCGGGTTCCTAAACATTAATTCAAAACAAATCATTTCAAGTATTCTAATCATCAGTTAATGTGACTTAGAAATATGACGTCACGTTAAATCTAATTTGATGTCAAGTATTTATGCGCGTATTACACTCGTTAGGATAGTGTAACACCCGCATTGGTGAAATGAAACGTACCGTCCATTTCAATCCTCATAGTTGGCAACGCTTCTCCAATCATGAGATTACAAATATCTATGAACTCCGTGGCATAATTTGCCTTATCTGTGCCTTAAAAAGGGCATAAGTATTCTTACGTCATATTTCTCTTTGACCAACAAATTCTTAACCCGAGTTTTGAATTAGATTTGAAAATCCACCAGGTATCGTCGAATTTAGGGGTGGTCTAATATAGTTGAATCACTTACGGCCGCACTCAGAGACGTCAATTAAGTTTTAAGTTTCATTAAAGTAGCTGCTGTCACTTTCTTTGCTATAGCAATAGAATAAGACGCAGCTACTTTAATGGAACTTAAAAATTAATTGACGTCTCTGAGTGCGGCAGTTAGAAGCATTGTTGCATGCAGTGGTGCCAACACTGCCAACACAAGTACCAACAATATTGACACGCACGTCTAAGTCCTAAGCGATACAACATTATGGTCAATGACTGAGAGTTATGTATATTGCTTTTGATGGCCCTAGCCTACAGCTATGAGACTCCTAGGTTAATAATTCTCTAGCTAAAGACGTGAAATTTACCCCATTTTAAGGCTCGAACTGGATACTAGCCTGCCCATTTATACATTGAAACTACATAATATCATAAACATAGTTAGCAAGTGAATTTTGAGACAACAGACGATTGCTTAGATGCGTAACACTAGAGTAAGTTGCAAATAAAGTAGTCGTAAAATGAATTTATTACATTTAATTGTAACATAATATGTATGTACGTACGTACCTTCCCTCTGTAGTAGCACCATAAAGACGAAAATAAACTTGAGCATTATTAACTTACTTTATCCCGAAAATCGGGCTGTTCCCGAGGGAACTGCGATAAATTATTTCTACGCGCACGGAGTCGCGGTGAAAACACGGTCGAATAAAATTTCAATTTATTTTTTCAAGTAAATGCTCAGATTTATTTGGGCCCTAAAATACACCCCTAGTCTCGCTGGTTCTCGTGATGACATTTGTTCATATATAAGTTTTGATCTAACAGTTAAATGCACTATAAAGATGCGTTCCCACTAACCTTACAACTATAAATCTGTTTGCTTTATCTAAATATAATATTATCTTTCAAAATTGCTATCTTTTTCAACGGATAATCCATCCATTAGCGTTTAAATCTAAAAATTGCTAATAGCGTGGGAACGCATCTTTTGTTGTAGTTATATTCACCAATTTATTTATTAATTTATGAACCACATAATTAATAATACATTTTTCACATCTTCTCAATAATAAGTCTTTGAAAATGCTATTGAATTTCAATGTTTCAATCTTGTTTCATTCCGTCAACATTACCATTCGGGGTAAGCATACAAATAAACAAATCAATTACGCTAACGTAAAAAAAAAGTTTCAACTGCGTATAAATAAACTCCATACATTACCTGATCGAAACCAGTGACAGCCAATTTCTTAAGCCTGACCAGCGATGGACCTCTTATCTCTTCCGATCCCTAATTAGTCCTAAATTTGTCGTTTTAGAGCCAAAACATGAAAAAAACATTCCGACAATGCAAAAGTCCAGAGCCGTTATAAAAAAGTAACACTTTCGCGACCGAACACTCGCCTCGAGTGTCTCGAGAGGCGAGTCGCATGTTAGCACTGTAGTATCGACGCTTGTAAGGTTACCCTGACCCTTAAGTTACCCTTTATTAAGGGGATTTGTGAAGCAAAATATTTTCATCCAAAAGTAACGTTTTCACTCCCTAAATCAAGTCTTGATCTTCACGATTTTTTCATATATTGAAGTTTTAGTGACATGTGGTCGACATGTATTGTTAATTAATCACATCTAGGATAAGAATTATCCGTACGTGTTACACGTGTTCTAGGTTAGGTTAGGTTCTAGTTTTGTTAATCTTGTATATATACTTCTGCTTTATTGTAATTGTTGCGTATGCAACATTAATTTTATATACCTACATAATTGATTAAATCTTATTTCCGATAATTTATTATTATCCCTACTACTTAATTTACCAACGGTTTTGACTTGAAATTTTGGCAAATCACTCCTCTTACCACCTCCGATCTACCTGTACGCGAACTTTGGCACTATTTCAACCAGTAATTAAATACAGTACATTCATATTGAATTTTATTTCACGAGCAAGCTAGGAAATCCTCTCTTCAGCAGTCTGGGTTCCGGCAGCTACAGTAATTAAACTAGATTGTAACTGACTGGCAAAGTGGTTCCTTTCTCATCCAGCGATATGGCAATATCTCTTCCGGTTGTACGTTTTGCTTTACAAGAAAATATTTCTTAGAAAGGAACAATTAAAAAAAAAACGGAAGCTAACCTAATTGTTCATAATAACTACAACATATTCAAAAATCTTGGAACTCCGACTTGACTTTAGTATTGAAATTTGTATGGACATTTTTTGACAGCTATGCGATTTCAGTATCACCTCATCCTTCTCAAGATACAGGAAAATTACTTTCTAGCAACTCGGCAACCAATACTTCGCCAACGATCTTTTTGAGAGAAAAGCACGGCTCAAAACCGTACTTAAATAATAAAATTACTCGGTTTCAGGAAAGCGTGTAACTATAATGTCCTAAATTGTACTTAGCAAGTAAGTTTGACTAATGGATCAAGTTTAGTAAAAAATAATACTCCCATTTCCTAACGAAGGTCGAAATAATCTTCTAAAAACATAATTAATTGGTTCAGCCGTTATTATTCGTTTTAACTGTCAGCATTAATTTATTGTAAATTTTAATAGCCCTGGACTTTAACTTTGAGTTTACACTTGAGAGCATAAAAATGGGTTACCGTTAGTATAAACGTAATTGCACCGCGGTCAGTTTAAATTGTTCCGAGCTAAATAATAGAAGGTAGTGTTTATATGAATGTTGTTTGTCGTTTAGGTTGAGCATTCGACTGGCGTAATTATCGGTATAGTCTCGCAAATTCTCGCAGCAAACGCGTCATTTCCTTGCATTTCTCTGCCCTGAAACAATTGAAATACAGTTAGTAATCTGCTTATAATTAAAAGTACCTGGGAGACAGCGTCATCGCCCGGGTCGAAACTACACAAAAACAAAAAAAAAAAACAATAACTGACAATATATATATCCAGTATTAAAAAACTTCCGACAAAATGATCAGAGCTCATAACTTTTAAACGGATTAACAGATTTTCATCAAACCAAGCTAAGAACACTCGATTAAGTCACCTCTCTAATGAAAAAACTAAATCAAAATCGGTCCATCCGTTTCGGAGCTACAATGCCACAGACAGATACACACGTCAAACTTATAACATCCCTCTTTTTTGCGTCGGGGGTTAAAAACAAGGGGACACCCTTTATGAACATAAGAGAATAAGAAAAGTAAGGAAAAACCGTTTATCTACGCACATATCAAAAGTCCTCTATAATGCGTTCAGAATCCGTTGGCTATGACCAGCATTACAACAATCAATTTTACTATGATAATTTTCTTATCTGTAGCAGTAACATAATGTTCTTATAACGATATAATATTTGATAAAGTTATGAGTTTCAAATTTCGAACATCTTTGAAAAACAAAACAATTTTATTTTACCTCAATTCTAATATAATTCGAGATGACATT
This sequence comes from Tortrix viridana, assembly GCA_963241965.1. Taxonomy (NCBI): domain Eukaryota; kingdom Metazoa; phylum Arthropoda; class Insecta; order Lepidoptera; family Tortricidae; genus Tortrix; species Tortrix viridana. The sequence continues at coordinate 559,123 of OY725179.1, read as the reverse complement.
TAATTCGAAATGAAATGTCAATTGCATACAATTTTGACTCGTGTTTTAATGCCTCTCATTATGCACCAGTCACATAATAGTAGTTTATGTGACTGGTGCATAATGAGAGGCATTAAAGTACAAGTGTGTGTTTATGAAACGAGCCGACAGGCGAGTTTCATAATAGCATCACACGAGTGTTTTAATGCCTAATTATCAGTGATCGGAATAGGTAGAGTATATTTACCTAAACTTGATGCATGTTCATTCAATAATGTGTTCCCATCTCACTCACGCATGAATGAACAAGCGTCAAGTTTAGGTAAATATACTCTACCTATTCCGATCACTGCTAATTATGTACAGTTACATACACTATTTTATCTACATACATATTATAAGCTCTCTATGATGTGTTCAGGAACCGCATGTTACGACCGGCATAGCCGGCATTGATCAATTTATTAGAACGTCAAAAAATGGCTGCGGCCGTAGTTTTTTTTTAATTCAGAGACAATCTAGAGTCGGCCTCTACTATCGTATCGTTCGATATCAAATTATCAAGTAACATACGAGATTTGTCAAAATTGAGTATTGAGTATGATATTAGAATTGAGGTCAAATAAAATTGTTTTGTTTTTCAAAGATGTTCGAAATTTGAAACTCATAACTTTATCAAATTTTATATCGTTATAAGAAAATTATGTTACTACTACAGATAAGAAAATTATCATAGTAAAATTGATTGTTGGTAATGCTGGTCATTGCCAACGGATTCTGAACGCATTATAGAGGACTTATGATGTGTGTGTAGATAAAGTAGTTGTGTCGGCGACCGACCTGAGCGCGTACTGGTGGAACTGCCAGCACTGCTGCGGCGTGGGCGCGGCGGCGCGGTGGGCGGGCAGGCGCGCCAGCGCGGGCGCCAGCCAGTCCTGCGCGTGCGCGCGCTGCCAGCGGGCCAGCTCCACCAGCACCTCGGCCACCTCGCCCAGCATGTGCGCGTGCAGGTGCAGCACGCTGGACTCGAGCAGCGCGTACGTGATGTCCGACCCGTACGTCTGCAGCGTCGCGTTCGCCAGGGCTAAGGGAGGGGTCAAACATTATCGTTGCATCTCTTTCATCCGGTATGACAAATCGGACAAATGCAAGAGCGATGTTTGGCGAATACTGCCAAGTGTAGGGCCACCGTTAGATATGTGTGCACCAGGGACCGGTTTACGGCCCTTATTTTTTCCTCGTAATAAAGAACATGCATGTTTTTTTGCTTTATTAAAAAGTCATTCATGTAACAAACAGTAAAAAAATAGTACATTTCGATGCTAATGCGAAAAGTATGTACGTATGTTCACGAGTACCGAGATATCGAGACTCGGGACGAGTGAATAATGACATTTCCGCACGTGTATCGAACGACGTTTTTTAACACAGTTGCGAAAATATAAATCAATTTCAAACGATATACAGCTGCGAAAAGTACCACTTTTTGAGCAACTGTGTTAAAAAATATGTTTTAACACAGTTGCTCAAAAAGTGGTACTTTTCGTAGCTGTATATCGTGCGGAAAGTTGGTTTTCGCGAACTAGTGCTTTTTACTTTTCCAATTTTTTTAAATTTATACGTATTCCAATACATGACTACTTAATGATGAGTGTTAATATTGGTTTCCTTTAAACATCGTAATCAACATAAAAACCTACTGTTAATGTAAGAATACGAAAAATATACATATTTCATATTTTATTACTTACCTCTTCATCATTATAACACGTTTATTTTTTAATATTGAATATTGAAAAACCCTTCATAATAAGTTGTCTGAATGGAACGGAATAGCTGCCGAAACGCCTGTCAAAATTTTTGACATTATGAAGAGGCGTTTTTTCTTACTGCAAAAATGTGTTAAATTTCCAAAGGCAACATTCGATATTGTTTTAATAAATAAACGATACACAAATAATCGTAAATAACAATACTTAGGTAATATAAGTACAATGTTTTATATTTACAATTGTTTATGTTTATGTATAGAACATGCATTTGAAAAAAAAACTTTCATTGAAATGGGTTCAATAATAATAACAAAATCCATTCTAGTCGAATAAAAGCTGAAAAAAACACCTCTTCATAATGTCAAAAATGTTCACTGAGAAAGATCGAACTTACAACGAATTTGTTTACCAATCTTAAGTTTTCAAAAAGTTGCTTATAAAATGAGTGAATCAGTGTTTGAAATTGATTTATTTTTTCGCAACTGTGTTAAAAAAACGTCGTTCGATACACGTGCGGAAATGTCATTCTTCACTCGTCCCGAGTCTTGCCACTTGCCTACGGCTCGCGGCAAGATATCTCGGTACTCGTGAAGTATGACATACTTTCCGCACTAGCATCGAAATGTACTATTTCATCACACTTGCTCGTAAATAGTGTCCTAATACGGTCGAAAAATCGACCGTAAATCCAAAACAAAACCCGCGGGCCTTTTTTTACCATTACGCCCTATCGTGCGTAATAGCTTTTTATTTAAATATAATACGTGAACTCAAACTATCATAATACGTCAGGACCTCAATTCTTGTGAGATCGTCCTCTGATATTGATTGTAGTTCGACCTGTTTACATGAAACTGTTTCCCAAATGATAAGTATAGCGTGTGGTACCTTTGACCTCGGGCGTTGTCTTGGCGTGCGTGGCCTTGAGCGCGAGCTCGTGCAGGAACTTCATGACGGAGCAGTTGGCCTCGCGGTGGTCGAGCGCGGCGGCCAGCGCGCCGCACTGCAGCACGGCGGGCAGCGCGCCCGACGACAGGAACTCGCACGGGATGCGCTGCAGGAACCTGCAACCACCACAATTATCTCACAATACGGAACATGCATTCATTTTTTTTTGCTTTATTAAAAAGTCATTCATGTAACAAACAGTAGAGAAAAATTATTTTTCACTTCTCATGCTCTATAAGTTCGTCTTGTTGCGTAGGCGGCATAAAGTCGCTTCTTATGCTCGCATAAAGTAAAATCTTCGTCGAAGACCTAGGCAATCGGTCCAACAGCCACACGAACAACTTTGACTTCATAGAATAACCTCTTATTTTATTTCGTTTCGTTAGTATTCTAAGACCTAGGCAAGGATACCAACAGCCAAAGTACACAATAAAGCTTCATGAAATAAACTTATAATTTTTATTTCGTCGCATTTATTATTATTACTATTTTTTTTATCATGTTGCTGTTTCATTTCCTCGCAATCGAAGTGAAAAGTAGAGTGTACAACTCGTCCATAAAACCCATTTAACACTCGACTTCATATCCATCCTCCAAACGTCTCGCGTAATATGGTGCGTTTTATGCACTTGTTGTACAATCTACTATTTCTAATAATTTTAAAAATAATCAAGATTAAAGATTTGTTTCTATCTCTTTCAAGCAACACAAAATTTAACATGTTGATATGGCCGTAGTGCCCGCTGACGTCACAGTACATGTCGGATCTCTGTCTAAATAGTAGTTTTAAATGCTTATATTATACGTATTTTTTGGCCGATTTAAATTTTAATTTCACTTTTTGCCATCCTTTTACGGTATTTTCATATTTTGTTAAGAAATGCAATAAAACATTTTCATGCATATTCCCAATTGAGGCGGTCGTGGATTCTTCGGGAAGCCCTGACTTCCATTCCTGATTTACAAATGCATTTGGGACTTCATTTTTTTTAAATAATACATCTAAATTACTAGCATAATATGCTCAAGTTACAAAAAAATCGGTTCAGTAGTTTAGATAAAAATAAATAAAAACCGATTTTTTTTATTTACTCGAAAACCTGTGGCATATTAGGATCAATTTTTGGTGAAATAGCATCTTATGCTTGGGAAAATAAATCAGCAAAACGACAATAAATTTGGCGCCGGGGGCCGATCCCCCATACTTACACGGTTAAACCCTTTCATAAACAAACCTCAAACGGTTATTATTTAAATATTAACGTCCAAACTTGACATATAAATAATATTGTCATTTAATGTATTTTGTGTTGACTTTCATTGTTGTTATATGTTGTTATTCCTGATTTCTTTACTGATTACGTATTTATACCATGATGTTATGACGACCCTTAATGGAGATATACTTATAAGATGACATTAACATGGAGGTTAAATAATTCAAATTTTATATTTTTGTATTTTCATAATTAATGTGTAATTTCTACTTCTGACGATCTCAATATAATAACTTGTAATTTGACATGAAGTGCAATTTATACTGTAATTTATATTGAGTAATAAAATCTGAATCTGAATCAAAAATCGTCATTTTTATCACTGACTGACCTGTAGATCAAAACTCTAACCCAGTTCCAGATGACCTAGAAAGTTCAAATTTGGCATCCATATAGGTAGTTGGGTGAATACAAAGGAACACCCAATAGAAGAGAAATATCTGTTACGTAGTAACTCGTTATTCTTTGGCGACCGCGAACCGGAAGACGAAGTGTCGGCAGGCCATTCACAAGGAGGACCGACGATCTGATAAAGATCGCGGGAAACCGCTGGATGACAGCAGCAGAGGACCGATCGTTATGGAAAACCTTGGGGAAGGCCTTTGTCCAGCAGTGGACGTCTTGCGGCTGATAATGATGATGATGATGGTGAACTGTTTATTTAATCTGTGACAAGGCCGTACCTAATTTACTAGTTTTGTAAAAACCTTACCGAATACACAACCGGAACAGATCGTCCACCGTGTCCGGGTTGTCCCGCAGCCCGTTGTCCTGCTGCAGCAGCACGAAGGCGCGCGGCATCAGCGCCTTCAGCAGCTCGATGAGGTCCGCCACGCACTCCGGCTCGTTGGCCAGCTCGTCCACCAGGATGCTGGCCAGGTACAGCAGGCAGCTGTGCGCGTGCGCGCTGTAGATGTCGGCCATCGTGCGAGCGAGGTGGGGCAAGAGGGGCGCGGAGCGTCGCGAGGTGCAGCGCAGGGCGAAGCGGAGCGCGCGACATGAACGCTCCATTATACGACTGTCGTGCTGGTATCTAGGAGAAAAAAAAGTTATCACTTGTTTCTATATATAATAGAATCCATAATTTAGTTCAGTATTGTTATAGGAATGTATGACCCATCAAAAATAATGTCGGAAGAAGAAGGAAAATATACCTTCAATTGAATGACATTTTGTTTTTATTTTATTTTATACCAAAAAAAATTGTAAAAAGTTGCTCCACAAAAACTGACTTCCGTGTGGATGCACCATTTGAATAACTTTTTAATGTCCGCCATCGAAAATGTCAGCTTATACAAAGTTAAGATAAATAAATATCAATTAATTAGAATATAAATTACAATAAGGAAAAGAATACGGTACAGGTACCTCCTAAGTCACGACTGAATCCTGTGGCAGAATTGCACCTACACCGTAACCAAACGCACCTGTATAAAATATACGTGATCATGACATCCCTGAGGACCGGCCAGGCGTCTCCCAAAGCCGGAACACACGCATCAGCACTGCGCGGAGACAGGTCTCTAAACAGAGCGGCCAAAGGATCCAGTGATAGGCGAGACTCTGCGTCATTACTGACTTACTATTCTTTACATAAAATTCAAACGCTAAGCCACGATTATAACCCTATGACAGAGCTGCCCTTAAACAGTAGTCATCATGCACTTCCAAAGCACGGCTGAATCCTGTATCAGAAATGCTCCTACACCGTAAACAAACGCATCAGTATAAACTATAGCGACCCTAGCCTTTTTTTCGTTTTTATTCATAAGAGTGAAAATATAGCCTTTGTCGACCCTGAAAGTCCATTCTAAATATTGGTGAAAAAAAAATTGAAATCGGATGAGTAGTTTCGCAGATTACCTCCTACATCCAAACTTTCATATTACTCAAACTCAATACATTTATTTGACAGACACACTGCAACACAACAGACAACCAACTATATTAAAAAACTATAGTAGTAGATAGTGCAGATACCTGATCATGACATCTCTGAGTACAGGCCAGGTGTCTCCCAAAGCTGGTACACACGCGTCAGCATTGCGCGGGGACAGGTCTCTGAACAGAGCTGCCAACAAGTCCAGAGCTGGGCAAGGATCAGGTGCGTCGCCGCCGTCTGGAGTCTTCTTATCTAGGAGTTCCTTTAGGTCTGTGAGTTGGATAGAGGCTGCTTCGCGCATAGCTACTGTTAACTGCAATGAAGAAATAAAAGAGTGGTAACAAATGAGAATTTTCATTCCCATTTGTGACTAACTATTGGGGACAAATGGGAATTATTACTTGTCCAGTTGTCCCCAGTGGTAATAACTGGGTTTTTTCCCTCTCGTCCCCACTGGGGATTACAGGCCCCACTCACAAATGGGAATAGAGCAATTTTTGAACAGTTTGTTGTGGGTTTAATGTTTAATCTTAAAAAGAAGATGCGGCACCAGGTCGGGCGGCAGCGACGGCCGTGCGCCGGCGCAGGCAGGGGAGGTACCTGGTCGGGCGGCAGCGCGGCGAGCGCGGCGGCGAGCGCGCGCACGAGCGCGGCGGCGGCGCCGGGCGGCAGCGCGGGCCGGTCCCCGCGGCGCGCGGCGCGCAGCAGGGCTCCGGAGTGCGAGGCGGCCTGCTTGCTGCACGCCTTGCAGATGCTCTGCGGACAAGCCACTCATTGAGGGACACCCGCTCCACTATTAGCCCCTAGTATTTCTCTCATTTCACTTCTCCCCTCACATACAATCTGGCCTCATTTCAATGTTAAAAATAAATCTAAATAACCTAATGCGGTTACCGCTAGATACGAACCTGTAACGCAGTAGCAGCGGCATGGGCCAACTTCGGCTCGTGAAGCGCCGTCACGAGCGTCTGCAAACAGGTCTCCAGGCAGGTCGGGTGCTTCTCAATCCATTCACAAAGTTCTCCGAGTAGCAGAATACAAGTCTTTCGAACAGCCGGATGGGCACCTTCCGGCATGGATAGTATAGCTTCTACTACTTTTGGAACGTATTCATATTCGTCTCTGAAAACAATAATTTTTAAATTATTCATTTAGTTTAAGTCACAAGTATTGCTAGTGAATAGAGCCAATTTGCTTGATGAAAGTTTAGGCAAATAATTTAGATTATGCCGCGTGAGTGAGGAAAAAAAAGTGTGGGCAAGAAAAACGTATTTCTATCTCACTTACGATTGAATGGCATTAAGAAGAGGCCATTTTTCCATCCATCTGTACAGATGTACAGTCCGGATGCTGCAGACGGCAACATCCGTACTTCTACAAAGATTGGGTTTTCAAAGCTTGTTTTTTTTCACTTGTTTAAATTAAAAATCTGTCGCATGTGCTCTTTACCAGCGGAAGTAGTAACTAACAGAGACGGCTATAATTTAGCCGTGAGTTATTAGTCGCTCCGTAATCCCCCTGCAAGTACAGCCCGCGCACGAGCGAGCGCCGGCGGGCGGGGCCCTGTATAAGAGTGCGGGGTGCGGGGGGATAGACAATGTATGTAATTTTGACACACATTTATTTATTTATTTAGTATTTATTTATTAGAATCGTATACATTGTGTAGCATTACAGTATCTCTGACTGGCACGGGGCACAGCCACATGTTGCACTGAGCTAGAAAATTGAAGACATTGTTACCATACTAACAGATAAATAAAGCACGTGACTCACGGCAGTATATTCTTGGCGACGGCCTGCATGACGAACAGCGCCGCCTCCGTGTGCTCCCAGGCCAGGTCGGCCTGCAGCGCCGCGAACATCTGCCGGAACACCGCGCTCGAGCCCACGATGAAAACAACGTCTTTTATCAGCTCCATTACTTTCACCCGGAAATCCTGGAAGAGAAAACATGTAACGGCAAATATTATATTTGTTTCTGAATCTTGGATGTTTTCTATTCAGGTTGAGTCTTGATAAAGTGCACATGTTCAAATGAGGGTTATTATAAATAAAATTTAATTGACAAAAATAATGTTATTTTTTATGACTGTTGAAAAAAAAATTCGAACTGTTTACCACACATGAAAGTAAATAAAAAAAAAACATTTTTTTCGTCGATACTATTTAATTTAATGTCCCCCATTTGAATAATGTGCACTTTATCAAGACTCACCCTGTTTAATTAAGTATGTATTACACTAATTTTAAAATGCGAATGTTTATGTTTGTGTTCATATGTTTGTTACTTCTGCTACCCTTACTTTCAAAGCTGATTATTCGTAAACGCCCCAATAAATTTTCATCAAACCTAGCTAAAGGACATCCCAGTTAGACTAGCTTTTGGTTGAAAATAACTGCGTCCAAATCGGTCTATCCGTTTGAGAACTATGATGCCACAGACCGACACAGACAAATTTAAACCCCTTATCACTTGGGGTTTGGTCACCCTATGTTTTATTTCATTTGTCAAATTTTTTGTCCTTTTGTTAGATGTGTGAATAAAGATTTTTCTTCCTTTTTTGTCCCTCCTTTTGCGTCAATACAAAATACAAACATAATGACACTCACAAAGAAGTCATCCCCTTCATCCGGTAACTGCGCTACGTCTGGTTCGCATTGGCAGTGCCGAGCCAGAGCCTCTATCAGCCTCTCGATGTGGGGCTTGAAGGCATCCGTTAAAGGCTGGTAATCTCTGCGGTAAACATCCTCGGACAAACGGTACCAGAGATTAAAGGTTATTTCTGCCACCTGAAATTTTACAAAGTTAAGATTTCATTATTTTATTTGAGGATAGTTGATAATAACAAAAGGTTTCCTTTTAATTATCTTTACTAATAACTAGACAAAAATTTATAGTTAGCAATGGCACATTGCAAATATACCAGAATTTAAAAATGCCAAATTTCCATAAGAATACTTGAATACCAAAATGTAACATTAAAATTACAGTAGAGTCTTAACATGTAGGTACCTAGTCAATTTTCTGGTTAATTTATAAAAAATAAATAAATATCAAGGGACAATCTCACACAAATTTTCCTTGTCCCAAACTAAGCTCTAAACTTGTACTATGGATACTAGGCAATCATAAACATACTTGTGATTTAATAACAAAATAAAAAACTATAATTTACGCTAATTAACATTAGGACAGTTAGGATAATTTAAATGTCATTATCTGTGTATTGATATTTATCATTAGAAAATATTAGTCATTAAGCAAATTCTCATTACATTTTATCTTTTGTTCATTACTTTTACTACTTATCTGCTCGTCATAATTAAAAAGTAATTAAATAATGTTAAAAAAGGAACCTTGTGCCTGTTTTGAGCCTTTCAGGAGTAAAAAAATCATATTCGTCTATTTGAAATCTTTCCTCAAATAGATGATGGTTTCAAAGAGATAGTTGTTTGGTTTTTAATATATTAATTCACTAACTTTTCCCCGCAACTCCATCTGTGCAGAATTTGTTTATCATTATTCCCTCAGGAACTGCTTTATTTATCTAAATAACCTAAGTAACCACTGTAGTACAGGTTCAAAACTATCTGTGGACTAAATTTCATATGTATATCTGAATCTTGAATACAGCACAAACAAACCACCCACTTTTGTATTCATATTACTAAGGAATTAAGTAAGTACATAATATCCTGTTGTATATACCACATACCTCATAGTCATGGTGGCCAACACACACAAGCACCAACTCTAGTGACCTCATGGCAAAATGTGTCTGTCCTAATGCCGTGGCTCCTATTATCTTCTCCAAAAATGTTTCCCCCAGCTCGGTAAATATTCGTGCAAAGTTTGCTGCCTTCTCTTCTTCCTCGTGAGCCACCGCTATGTGGTAACATTCCTCCAAAGCGGATATATTATCAAATAATAGCCTCTCTATCTCTTCACTATTATTATTTTCTTCTAAACTGTGCAGAAGAGAGCATAAACAATCTGACGCAGCATCATGCAATTTATTAAGACTACTGTGATCTCTTAACACTTGCAAACAGTATGCAATAACAGCATTTTGCGGTACCTCCTGTATATTGACAGCCTTAACCTGTATCCAGGATGTAAGACATTCAATTATTTTTAGCGCTATTCCATTGTTTTGAGAACTCGTTATTCTTTCTTTTAAGAACATTGTCACTATGTCTGTGTGTGACCTTAATTCTGTTCTTATATCTTCCCGTCTATTTTCACCAAGTTTTAAATTAGATGAGTCTATTTCTTGTGGTAGAACTGTCAATATTTCTAGTAAGGCTCTGTCATTTTTGTTTGAGAAAGATGTTATTAGGTCACTAGTACAGTTTTGCCAGGTAGGCATTTGCAAAGCTAAGTCGGCTAAGGCTAAACACAATTGAGTTAGTATTGCTTGACTAGTTTCAGACATGGCACTCCTAAGATGAGCTACCAGAGAGTCCCTGAGAGATATTCTTGCTTCCTCAGGCAATTCAGACAGGTTATGTTGCACTTTTGACCTCATAGTCTGAGCAGCAAAATAACACGAGTGAACATCTTTCTTCTGTTGCAACAGCTCGTCGGCAATCTTCCATGAATGTATCTGAAATATTTACATTAATTACTACTTGAAACTTTTAGTTGTCGTAACTGACATACTGACACTACGTAATAACTTATCATAAATTATATTTAATGGGGAAGCTGTAACTCTATTGTTTATAGATAGTTGCTTACCGATTTTTGAACCTCTCCTAGCCATTTCGAAGCCTTTTCTTTTTCACTAACATTGGGGTTATCATACAAGGCGTTTATGGCCTGGTAAATTGTGTCCATTGACGGCGTATCCATGATGTATTCACAACCGATTCTTAAAATTCCTCGACACCACACTTTTAAACACTAAAAATAAGGTAAATCACATACTTTTATATGTAGATATCGACAAAATATCGAAGAAAAGTAATCAAACAAATATGCGACTAAATGCTCGAATGAAGTCGAACGAACGATCCGTCCATTCCATATACACGAAATGTTGCAAGCTGAAAATTTGACGTAACTATTCTAATTTTGACTTCCAAAATGTTACCTGATGAAGAAAAATATCAAAAGCATATGATCAAAATGTCAACGAAATAAAATGTTTTTTTATTTATTTAGCAGCTCAATTGAATTACCAGTTATACTCCTAAAATTTTCTTGCTATAGTAAGTTTTATTCTATTGCTATAGCAAAGAAAGTGCCAGCAGCAACTTTAATCAAACTTAAAACTTAATTGACGTCTCTGAGTGCGGCCGTTAATGTCAGATTAACGGACGATTAAAGTGTTAACAGATGTCAAAATGTATAAATTAATAACCGATATTCAACATCGTATGGTGAAATTGGTACTAAGGGTGGGTATGCTTTTTGTATGCGAATGTTATAATGATTTAAAACAGCTTTAAAGCCGTATTTAATAGATTGTCTTTATTTTAATCGTGGCTCAAGTGGTCAATGCTCCAATTCTTCATATAAAATGTTTTTTTAAATCAGTTGCTCAAAATATCTTCTCGCACGACTTCATCTCGATTAGATAGCGATCCAAACAAAACCGAGATTTAAAAACCAAGTTCGGGGTCATTCATTCATTCCATTCCTTACGCTCACCGACAAATCAATTCATTCAAGTGTCAATTTGATAAAAAAAATACATACCTACATGTACTTATTCATTCTTTGCTTGCTACTGCAACATACTTAAATACGCCAATGTTTCCCACGGCCTCTTTAATTATTCGTGGTTTTTCTGCATTTAGTACGCGAACGGCACGGACGCTGCACACTTCTCCGCTAACCATGGCTCCTATTAAGGTTGTGTGGGTATTTACTTAGTTTTAATTATGTAATTTGAGTTTGTAAAACACCTTTTAATTTTGTAGGTTGGTGATGCTATTCCGCAAGCGGAATTATTCGAGGATTCGCCGGCAAATAAAGTGAATATTTGCGAGCTGGCTAAGGGAAAGAAGGTGGTTTTATTTGCGGTTCCTGGCGCCTTCACTCCCGGTTGTTCGAAATCACATTTGCCGAGCTATCTGCAAAATGCTGAAAAGATGAAGAGCGAAGGGATTGCCGAGATCGTGTGTGTCTCCGTGAACGATCCATACGTCATGGGGGCATGGGCTATTCAGCACAACGCGAAAGGAAAGGTAACACACCTTTTATAAATTATTAAAGGTTAAACTTCGATTTTGAATTAGATAGTGTATATACCTATGATGAAACATCACAAAGAAAATAAATATTTCTAATTGGATGAATATATTTTTAAATATAATGCAGTTATCAGTGTTTAAAACTTTTTCTTACAATAGTGTTATGAGGTTTTTTTTATTATAATTTTAATGGGATACATAACATTATTTTCAAATTTCATTTTTATTTATTTTCTTTCATAAACATATTTGATAAGATGCTTAATTCTAAGTTACATCACAACCCTGCTAAGCATATAGCAAAAGGTTTTAAATATAAAAAAAATTCTTAATAAAATTACAACAATGGAACAAAAAAAAGAAATACACGCTTGTCTCATCCCGTCTTAATGTTATGTTATGGGACCAAATTATAGCCATACCTGGTTTTTATTTGGATGGTTAGAATGAAAGATGCCAAACTGAGTTACTACAATAGAAATGCCTTAACTTTAAAATCTATGATCTACGAGTTTGTGTGTTTGAAGAATCTGCTGTTTAGAGATGATTTTATTATTCTTGGCATTATTTCTATTTTGGAAAGAATAATTATTTTGCTTACTGAATTAAAAAGTGACTTGTCATCATAACCTCATGCTGCCCAAGAAAAAAAACGCGAGATCAGCTTAACGCCCAGTGTACAATGTATAAGCCAAAACATTTTTATGTTCAAACTGCCAAATTCCAAATGTTTATGTACAGTGTATTGTACACTGGGTGTTTAGTTCAAATTTTTTTGGCTAAAGTCTGGGAGTTTATGCTAAGTGTCACTTTGTACAATGTGATGTACATAGGGCGGCATGAGGATAAAGTGATCTGTCTCTATAACCATCCAAGGAGTTATAATAATAGTATAGCAAACAACATAAGTAAACACATAACTATGTTGCAAATAACATATTTAAATTTTACATAAGTCTCAGTGCATAAACATTTCAAAATTGACCAAGGGTTATCATTTTATCACAGAATAGATAACACACAGCTACTTAAATGTCCCACGGCTGTATTTTATCATAATAGGCATAAGTATACACTTGAGCGCAAGTGGAATATCACCTGATTAAATAAATAATTAAACTTGGTATCTTACTATGTGAACTGTAGACCTCGCGATAAACTTAACTTTGCCATTGGATAACTGTTACCCCCCATACATAGACATAGGTTGCGGTCAGTTTGCCTACACCGCAAGTAAGTTTGCAATTACAAAAACCCCCCTATCTCAGCCATTTTGAAAATTTTCTATAAATTGAATTGATTAAAAAAATTCCATTTAATTATCGAACCTGCTCAGAAATGTTCATAAGAATCGGTTGAGAAATGCGACCTGTAGAGGTGAACTACCGGACATACAAAAGCATTTTTGCCCGAGCTGAAACGAAGACGCTTCGCTCGCTCAGTCAATTATAAATTATAAATGCGAAAGTTGGGATGGATATTTGTTACTCTATCACGCCAGAACGGCTGAACGGATCTGGATGAAATTTAGCACAGAGATAGATTATAGTCTGGAATAGCACAGACTATTTTTTATGCCGTAAAAACTGTTTTGTATATTTTCCTTATAATAGGTATTACACTTCTTACGGAATTATAATTTCCTCCTATAACGCAGCTAAGTTCTATGTATGACAGTGTTTGTTTCTTGGTCTTTTTCTGAAAAACAGCAGGTAAATCTATTAAAATAAGGTCATTTTCCTTATATGTTATGATGGCTTGTATTTTCCTAAAAAGAAAAGTGCTTCATGTACTAAAACCAACCAACAATTTTTCCATTGAGTTACGAAAATTAACTATAATTTCATACTATATAAATGGTGGTAGCAAGTGCAACCATATTACTGACGGGTAAGGATTGCACCTGCTTCGGTTATTGAATTTGAGATACCGCCTGTTAGCGTATGAGAGCGTATAAATTTATGACTAATTTTCGTAACTCAATGGATAAGTTACTATTTCTTAATTTTAGTCCTTAACTATGTACAACGTTTAAAAAAAATGCCCAGGCACTAAATTACGTACGGCTACTTCTGAGTTCGACCATTCATAGCTGGGTTACATAGAAACTGTTGAAGAATTATCGATTCTGTGTCAAGAAAAACGTCGAAGTTTTTAAATATTAAAGCTATACTAACAAGTCTTGGTACTTGCGGAATCAATACTTCGTACGGCCTTCGCGACACGCGACTATTCCCTCATTAAGATGCATGTGAATACTTTCCAATCCCACGGCCATTATCATTGTAATTGTTCACTTCAACTGCGTGTATTTTAGTTCATTTTAATTACCTAACCTTGATTGTTTATGTTCCTTGATTGTCAAATATGGTAGTATGGGCGAAAATGTTGGATTCTTATTGTTTACTTGCAGTTTAATTGGGTATCCCCTTAGTTTCTATAAAATCAACAGCTATAATTACACTTTCTCTAAATTCATTTGCTATATTCAATCACATGCTATACATTCAAATTCTAAAAAGTTAATTTCTATAATCTTCACTTACTTTCTATTGCCCTTACTAATAAACGTTGAGTAACCGCTGAGTAGTTATACCATGCTTTGTCCTTATCTGTCGAATTCAAATGTCACAATGACAGATAAGGACAAAGCATGGTATAACTACTCAGCGGTTACTCAACGTTTATTAGTAAGGGCATAAAAGTTTTAGATGCTCTAAAATTATTTGTTATACTTTCAAATTCTATAACATTAATTTGCTCTAATAATTATTAACCATAACCTTTAAATGACATAAAATTTATTTGCTTACACCTTCGAAATCTCTAATCATCACTAGCTATAACCGAACTCGGGGGCGCAGCCCCCGCCACAAAAAACCAAACATACCAACATTACTTTTAGGTTATATAGGTTCTTTAGTTTTCATTTGTCCTTCAGAGCAGATAATAGGAACCCCGCGAAGCGGGGATCCGTCGACTCTTTAGAACACCTAACTGAGTTTATAGGATATAAATATTATAAAACACAATTATATAGATTTTAAATGTCATGTATGATGAATATTACACATTTTAAAATTATAGTAACTTCATGTTATAGAAAATGGCTATTATACTCGTAGCAAAGAATGATTATAGTAAGTGATTTTATAGGAAATTAATTTATAGCAGTGGACGTCTTGCGGCTGATGATGATGATGATGATCAAATTTTATGTCGCTTGATTTTATAGGAAACATGGCAGACCTGTTTAAATGGCCTACAGTTTTTCATAGTTCCATAGACATCCGATAAGCATGCTTACCTACCTACACTTACTAATATAATAACATGTGTAAGTAGCTCGGTCTGCTTGTTACACTTTCACGGCTCAACTGCTGAACCGATTTCGAGGAAAGGTATGGAGATAGTTTTAGCTCCAGGAAAGGACGGGATACTTTTTATTCCGAAAATTTAATGGTTGCCAAGGTTGCGATAAACGACTTCTACGCGGACGAAGTCGCGGGCAAAAGCTAGTAAGTAATATTGTTATTCCAAAAAGTATGTGAACATGTATTTTGAATCACCGTTAACCGTTGTAGGCTGGGAACATACATGTAAATCCAATGGCAGTCCCATGTTATGGTGTGTAAGAGCTGATCTGATGCTGAAGTCGGCGTCTACAGGATCCCGCCGAGTTCGGACTCGTAGTTTTGTTTCCTTAAGCAGATGACTGTTCAAAAAAAGTACAGTCTGCAACAAAAGCTTGTCTAAAAATTTTTTTTAAGAGATATTAGAATCACCGCGCAAGTGGAACCGCGGACAAAGCTAGTTTCTTTATTAAGCGAGAAACATTTATTTGTACTCACGCTCTCTAAAATTCTAACGATTTCGATGAAATGTACAATATGTGGGTCGAAAAATCGATCTAGCTAGATCTTTCTGGGAAAGTTAGTTTTCCCCGTATTTTCACGCAAAAAGATTGCCCGCGCAATATGGTTCGTAATTTCGATGCGGCCGCAAGACTGCGGGTTCGAACCCCAGCTATGGACCGTTTTTTTTGTTTTCTTTTTGTTCTTGTTTGGGTAAGTCTTTTGATGTTGTTTTTTTTTAGTTTTTGTATAGAAAACGATGAAAATTCGGTTTCAACCCGAGCGACGACACGCTCGGTCTCCCAGGTACTTATGTAAACAAAAAACGTACCTGTTACCACTTACCACCGAGGTCAACGCAAGTCATCAAATTAATTCAGTCTCGGAGATTGTTTTGATTATATTTAGAATGGAAGAACTTGTTGGGTTCAATCACAGTTGATTTTCGATCGACTACTTTCGTATCGATTTTATTGATCGTTTATAATGATAATGATAAGATTGATAAGGTACTTATCGATCGATAATATTATTGTGATTGGGCACTTTTGAGACGATTATTATCATCAAGATGACCTTAGGGCCTGTTTCACAATCGACAAGTAAATTTATCTGTCAGTTAAAGACAGCCATCTCCTTGTCTAATTTCACTTCTCCTATTCTAAAAAAAAGCTTTTCAAACCCGTTTAGAGGGAGTAAAATTCGTTTTTGCTCCCTCTTAATATATATTTTTTAGTTTTTCATTTCTACCCTGCCGACAGGGAGCAAAATCGATTTTGCTCTCTAATGTCAAGTTCCTCATTTAGTAAAACCACAAATATAAAAAAAACTAAGAAAACCAGAGACACCGAACACTATAAATTTATAACTTTTTGTTTATTTTATGTAATTATTTGTTTGACCAGTATAGTTTTCCTTAATTAATTGTATCAATCATACATTTAATAATAATAATAAATAATCATACTTTAATTAAGGAAAACTATACTGGTCTTTTACTTACTTATTGGATGAATAGTTTTTCTCATAGGAGAAGTGAAACGAAGAATGTATTACACGGTAGCAAAATTATTTCTATCTCGGGCGTGGCAGTTTGAATCCCGCGCTACGCTCGGGATCCTATTCTAGAACCCGTCGCTTCCTTCGGGATTCAACACGCTAACCCTCGATGAAATATTACATTTTGCTCCCTTGTAATACAATCTACTATTAATAAATGAAGTGTTTCAATACAGAGATGACATTTAAAATTTATTTTATTTAAGTAGTTAGCTACGAGGAAAAAATCCCATTTCATAACCTCATTAGCGACGAAGAAACATTTCTTCCTCTTGTAAAACCGAATAAAGTCACGGTTTTCTATGGGGAAAATAAATTCCCATTTGATAACCGGGTTAGCTACGGAGAATTATTTTTCGTAGTAGAAAACCAGTTATCTAACTTGGTTATCTACGAGTAACAAGGGTATACCCTAAAGATCTGAAATTTGATCGTACCGTAACGCAGAAGAATTTTGATTTTGGTCTTTAGACATTTGAGTTAGACTCGTTGCCTCGGAATATTAATACTTATAATATATATAACGAGCCACATCAAACACGGAACCTTCGGTGCGCGAGTCCGACTCGCACTTGACCGGTTTTTAATTTCGCAAAAAGGTATCTGCAGCATTTTACATTTTTGTGGTCACAAATCTAACCTAACCTATGTAATACCTAAGCCTATGTAACTTATATAAGTTTAAACTTAAATACGTACAAGGTGGGCCAAAAGAAATCACCCTATTGGAAGATGCTCTCATTTTTGCAAATGGTCGCCAATGTCAAATCTGTTTTGACATTTGTGGACTTGACAGATGCAAAATACAAGTGAACAAGCCATGGAGCGATACACTCCCCAAGAACGCGGAATAATCGTGTCTATTTTTTTGCGTAACAATTCGTCTGTGGTGTTGGCGCAGCGCGAATTCCGTCGCCGATTCCCCGGCCGTCAGACACCGACTGCGCAAACACTGCGCCGTTTGGCCACCAACCTTGAAGAGTATGGGACCACACGAGACGTTGCCAAGAGTGGCCGGCCCCGGAGCGCCCGTTCTGCCGAGAATATCGCCGCTGTTGCCGAGGATGTCGAGCTGTCGGCGGAAACATCAACCAGACGCCGTGCCACGCAATTAGCCATCAGACGGACGTCCCTAAGGCGAATTTTGGTCAAAGACCTGCGCATGTTCCCATACAAAGTCCAGTCCGTGCATCAGCAGCTGCCTGCCGACCGCCAAACGCGCGTAACCTACGCCCAAGCCATTCTCAATCTCGAGGAAGAAGTGGACGATTTTTCGACCAAAATCATAATGAGCGATGAGGCTCATTTCCACCTCAGCGGGTACGTGAACAAGCAAAACTATCGCTTCTGGGGCACCGAAAATCCACGAGTGATGCACGAGGAGCCATTACACCCGCTCAAAGTGACTGCATGGTGCGCTGTTCACGCTGGAGGAGTCATTGGGCCATTTTTTTTCGAGAATGCCGCTGGCCATACGACAACAGTGGACGGTGCGCGCTATAGGGCCATGTTGACCGAGTTTTTTCTGCCGCAATTGGACGAACTAGGACCGAACGACATGTGGTTCCAACAGGACGGAGCAACGGCACACACTGCGCGAGCCACAACCGATATTCTGAAGGCGGCGTTCCCGGGTCGCCTCATCTCTCGTTTTGGCGATTTGCACTGGCCCGCAAGATCACCCGATTTAAGCGTTCCAGACTTTTTTTGTGGGGTTTTTTGAAGTCCCGTGTTTACGTGAACAAGCCCGAGACTCTGGAAGCCCTCAAGGACAACATTCGACACGAGTGCGAGAATCTGTCGCCCGAAGTTCTCGCCGAAGTGATGAAAAATGCCATAAAACGAGCCCGTATGACAATCAATTGTGACGGCGCCCATTTGGCCGATATAATCTTCTCGACTTGACCAATAAAATTCTAAAGGTTTAAATTAATATAATAAAAAAACAGAATCCAAGTTTTTCATTTAGAAAAAAAAAGAGAGTCAAACAACATCGGATGACTTCTTTTGGCCCACCTTGTATTTGCGAAATGAAAGTTTGTAAAATGATACGTTTGCCAAACGTACCTTTGGTACACTCATGGTATGGTATGGCGTGAATAAATCAATAACCATAAGTTCTCTTTTTTCCAGATCCGCATGTTGGCTGATCCCGAGGGTAAGTTCATCAAAGCGATGGACCTTGGCACCAATCTCCCCCCCCTCGGCGGCTTCCGCTCGAAACGGTTCTCTATGGTCATCGACAACTGCACAGTGGAACAGTTGAATGTGGAACCCGACGGCACTGGTCTAACGTGCTCGCTTGCTGACAAACTCAAGGTCAAGAAGTAACTGGCTGAATGCGAACTGGCCTTTGAAATAAAAATGTAGTCTATGGAACTAATCGACTGAGATAAATAAACAAATGTGTGGCAACTCCTTAGCAATAAAAAAAAAATTAATCGAGTTTTTTTTTATTGGTTATTGCAACACTTGTGTAGTTATCTTGGTCAATTGGTTCATAATGGCCAGTAACTTTTAAATTCAATAATCGTGAGAGCTGGAGTGATATGTTAAAAGAAAAGTTACTCTATGATTAAAATGGTAAGCCAAGCTGTCTGAGGTTACGTCTAAAACCTGACACCAGTCATTTTAATCATGATAACTGATAATAAAAAACAAGTACAACTATCCCATACTTGCATAGTACTTCATCTACCCCGATTATTTAGTTGTAAAGCATTTATGTGTTTTAAATTAGATCTTGTCGAAGACGTAAGGAATCTTTTTATTGGTAAGGATAGATTTTTTCAACGGTATGACCCTTTGTTGTGCCCTAGTTAGCTTTACACATCATAGACTGTCGAAGCACACCTTGTGATAATATCCAATAAAGAATTAAACATGTCAATGTAGGAAAACTGTTTATTTATTTATATACCTTAATATTTATGGAGCGTAGCATACTGGGTATCCGAAAATCCGATAGGGTGAGGATCACAGAGCTACGCTCCAGAACTGGTATGGCTGATGTTGGGGTGAAGACCACCAAGTTAAAGTGGGACTGGGCTGGGCATGGGCTGAGATGAGATGGGCTAAAAATTACCACCGATTGGCTTCCACGCGATGGACACCGTAGCAGCGGTAGACCCAGAAGGAGATGGCGGGATGACCTAGACGCGTTTGCAAAGGATTGGCAGGAGCGTGCTTTAGACAGGGACGAGTGGAGTAAAGGAGGGGAGGCCTTTGCCCAGCAGTGGGACACTAAAACAAAAAAAAAATCACCCAACCTTTCCGCGGGGTGGATCTAACTAACGTTTGCGACGGTGAACCGTGCAGTGCAGAGAAGAAGGCCTACTAAAGGCAAGCGTACTAGCGGTAGCGCACGATATTTTCGGACTATAAAGGCTTGTATAGATGATCACGAGACAATACTCAGTTTAACTGTCTATATAGTCCAATCATATCGCTTCTGACTGGTTGGTAAAATAACGCACGATTTTCACGCGAGCACATTCTACATTGTGAATCCACCTTAACATCAGATTTTTTAATACAAAAACCGCACAGGCATGGTCAAACTGTTTTTTCAAAGCTATAAAAGTGGCTATAAATATTAACATTTAGACACTGCTAAGATTTAAACATTAAAATAACATTTTATGACTACTTGTAGACTACAGGTTTGATACATAATTTGGTTATCAATAAAATGTAGATTTTCCTTTGTTTCAGATTATAGATAATCATGATTCTTAGAGAAGTTAGTTACAAATGGCTTAAATTATCATTAAAGGTTGCCAGAGGCAATTGTTAAATGAATTCGAGTTAAAGTTTTTTTTAACCCCATGGTTGGCGAATACATGACGGGGTCACAGAAATGGAATTGGTGAAGATAATGTGTTTTTTTTAACGGTTAACCCCGTTTCCGTCCTTCTATAATTACTTAGTTTCACACAGGTACTGTGATATAATAAATTACAATACGGACATCGATTTATTTATTTATTTACCCTGAGTCACAAATCTGTTTAAAAATCACATTTATTGATTACCGGCGCCACTACGGCATTGATGGATAGTTACCGCAAAGTATATTTTACCATTTATATTTTCATTATAATGATCTTCCATCATAATCTGGTACTTTAACGAGTTAACTTAATCATGAAATAATCTTAAAAATCAATTTGCTTGTAGAACTTGGTAGACCGCGCACGAATGATAGAAAATGCGTCTACTCAAACGCTGCTCTTGGTTGAACTGTCAAATATGTATTATCGATCCGTGTTTCCGAACGTTTATTGAATTGTCAAAATCCAATTCGTGCCGTCCGTTTGTTTACTTTCAAAAATAACAAAATTATGACTAAAGTTTCACGATAATGACAAAGCGGGTACAGTATTTCGGGACGGTATTCTTTCTGTGCTCGCTGACATATTTAACTAGGGTTGTGCTAACTGAGATTTTCGAGGATGAGACCGCGCAAGTTGAAGAGTGGTTGGACCAAAACGATCTCGGTGAATACAAGAAGTTATTCAAAGAATATGGTAAGTAATTGTGCTAATTGTATGCTTGCGTTACGGGAAGTGGCGTCAGTGAGCTGTGTAGTTGTACAGTCATTCCCTGTTACACAATTTGCGTATTAATTCGACCAATCGCCGCGCCCTGGACTGACTTTATTGTGACATTATTAGAAGGGGAGGGAAAGTTAATTGTTCACTCTGAATATTAATGAGACCGCACACATTCCTGAAGTAAATTTCGTGCTCTTTTAGACTTATTGGGCACATATTTTATGGTTACCAAAATTTGTTTATGTGTATTATAAAATATAAAGGCTTAACTTGTGGTCTGTTTATTTATTTGACTGGACTGTGTTAACAGTTATTTGGTTTGTTACGATTATTTTATTTTCTGGAAAGTAAGGCAGCCAACTTGTTACACTGGCAATGTGTAATCTCTGCAGCAATTTAATGCTCAAATACATGAAAATCAATAGGTAAATGAATAAGCAGTGCTTTCAAATTTAGTTAAAACTGGCCAAGTGCAAGTCAGACTTGCGGACTGAGGGTTCCATACACATTTAGCGGGTTTTTAGTACTTGTTGTTATTCTATAGGGTTTGTTCTATAATCATACCAAATATGACATTTGTATGTTTTACCATTTTTATGATACAACAAAAATAAAAATACGGGCAGACAGACAGACAGGCGGACGGATAGACGGACAGACGGACGGACAGACAGACGGACGAACGGACAGCGTAGGCTTAGGTATTAATAGGATCCCATTGGGCGCCCACAATACATCTACAATATTAGCACCACTACAATAATACCACGCAGCAGTGGCGCCGCCGGCCGAGGCGGTACGTGGTCAAATTATGTTATCTGCGTAGGCTTAATTTCTATAATGTTTGTATTGTTTCCTATTTTTCGAATTTTAAGTGTAAACATAACACACATAACATAACACACACATAACACATACAACATGTGTAACATTGTAAATTTAAATTCTAAAAATCTTGGTCGCGCCATATGAAGCCACTTAATATTAGCTTAGTATCTAGTATGTAGTCAGGGCACCACTGAAAACCAGCGCTGCAGCCTGCTGCAGCACATTGCTGAGGGGTGTCCTCTTTAGCATAACTTACATATTGTATTTCTTGTGTTACATTGTATACTGTCATTTTAGTTTATGCTGAATAAATGAAATGAAATGAAAAATAAATAAATTAGCTAAGGAGTGGATAAATTACACTAATCATAGATAGAAAAAGATTTAATTGATTCTCTTTGACTTTTGAATGTCAGAACTGAACAATGATTTTTATTTACCTGTACAGTCAGCATCAAATATATAGGAGCAGCGAACAACACATCTTTATTACTATAGGAATAAGAATGTGTTGCGATATATGTGGCCATTTTGACTGCTCCTATCTATTTGATGCTGACGGTGCATTGTTTGATTTTTTAAAGCTTTCTAATTTTAATCCAAATGACTTTTTCCAATCACCACCTTACCATGGATTTTCTAAATGTTGTTTTTTTTTTAATCTAAATATATAAAAGAAGAAACTGACTGACTGACTGACATATCAACGCACAGCCCAAACCGCTGGGTCTAGAGATTCCAAATTTGGCACGTAGGTTCCTTATGAGGTCTAGGGGTGCACTAAGAAAGGATTTTTCAAAATTCATCCCCTAAGGGGGTAAAAATGGGGTTGGAAGTTTGTATGAAAGTCATCCATTTTTGAAGATAGAAATGTGGAAATTGGTATAAAGGCTACTATTTACAAATGAAAAATACTATCTTCAGCGATTTTGGCTAAACTACCCCTAAGGGGTTAAAATGGGGGTTTAAAGTTTGTATAGGGGTTTGGATATTTTTGAAGTTAGGAACGTGAAAATTGGTTTATGGGCTACTGTTTACAAATAAAAAAAGTACTACTGGCAATTTTGGAAAAACTACCCCTAAGGGAATGAAATGGGGGGGTGGTAGTTCCTTTTGGAGTGGTGGTTGGTCCTTTTTGAAGTACGAAACTTGAAAATTGCTATAGAGAATACTGTTAACAAATAAAAAACGACTTAAGGCAATTTTGGATAACTACCCCTAAGGGAAGGAAATTAGGGGTGGTAGTTTGCATGGGAGTTTGGTCATTTTTGAAGTTAGAAACATGGAAATTTATGTACAGGATACTGTAAACAAATAACAAAATACTACTTTAGGTGATTTTGAAAAACTACCCCCATGAGGATGAAAAGGGGAGGTGAAAGTGTGTATAGGAGTTTGGTCAATTTTGAAGTAAGAAACGTGAAAACTGTTAAAAAGACTACTTTAAACAGATTAAAACAACTTCCGGTGATTTTGGATAACTACTCCTAAGGGAATGAAATAGGGGGTGATAGTTTGCAAGGGAGTTTGGTAATTTTTGAAGTTAGAAACATGGAAATTCTCGCGCAATGGTTCGTAATTACGGGGCGGCTGCTTCCGTCTGAATAGGCTGATGGTTAGAGCGTTGGCCTACTACGCAAAGACTGCGGGTTCGAACCCCAGCTATAGACCGTTTTTTTTTGTTTTTGTATAGAAATTCGATCGAAAATCGGTTGCGACCCCAGCGACGTCGCTAAATAAAGTTTGTATGGATGTTGGGATGTTTTTTCAGCTACGCCTAAATAGTTGAACGGATTCGGATGAAATTGTCACACAGGTAGTTGTTATCCTGGGTTGGCACCTTTTTTTATCCCAGACAATTTGATAGTGTCCAGGGTAAAAACGATAAACTACTTACTTAAGAAGAGGAGAAAGAGGTACTTAATAAGTTTGGATGTAGGGGGTAATCGCTGAAACTACCCATCTGATTTCTAAAATTCTTTCAGTGATATTCAGAATGAGGTTTCATGGTGGACATAGGCTATATTTTAACTTATAACCGAAGCTAAGCGAGGGCGGGTTGCTATACTTGATATTATATAAACACGAAAGTAGACATACTTTTGCGTCTGTCTGTCTGTCTGTAAAGCTTGAACCGATTTCGATGAAATTTGGTATGGATATAGCCTGAGTTTCGAGAAAGGACATAGGCTACTTTTTATCTCAGAAAATTGAACAGTTCCCCCGAGAGAGCAGTGATAAACGACTTCTACGCGGACAAAGTCGCGGGCAAAAGCTAGTTATCTATAAGACAAGGTGTGCTAAAGCATATTGTAGGCCTACACCATAAAATTTCTTACATCACTTTGCTTCATTTTTTCTATTTAAAAATAAATCGATTATCAGAAATATCACCTTAGGGTGGGTCAGCGTCTGTAGCATTTGGAGCAAAACGAGGTTCGGTAATTAAAAGGAATTTCCCATATTTGGAACAAATTAGAATATACCCCCTGGCAAAATTTTTTTATAATTATAATCGTCGTCATATCAGCTGAAAGACGTCCACTGGCGCCTTCCCCACGAACCTCCACGACGGTCGGACACGTTCAGTACCAATCAATTGAGGTTGGGCGCATTTCGGAAGGAAATCGGCGATGAGGGCGTGGAATGTATCAATCCAGCGCTAGTCGAGTTATTGGTTTATCGCGTCATAATTTCCCTCGGGTGCGATCGTCAGTCGTAACCAATTTAGAACCGACACAATCAAGTTTTTAAGGCAGTATCACACAAGAGGTGATGGCAGGCCTACTACTTTGAAAAATCAAAGTACGAGTACAGTAAATCTAGAGCATCCAAAGTACTTACTTGGCTGCCTGTCGCTGTCACACTCTCTCTGCCATAACAAACATACTGACAGTCAGGGGCTGTAATACACCGGTATAATTTGGATATCGATATCAGATATCGATATAAATATCGATATTTAGGCATCTTTTTATCTATATAGGTATCGATAAATAATTTTCGGTACATTAATATCGATATTTTGACAGAACTCAGTAATTTTCCTATGACCCGATTTGAAATTATTTTTTTATTCAGTACTTACATACCCGAATGAAACATACCCGGTTCAGATTGGTTTCATTTCTATAGACTGATGATGAAATTCATGAGCAATCGACGGAGCTTTTCAAAAATCGTAGCATCGTAGGTACAGTCAAAGGCACTAATATCTATACACCCATCGCGCCATAAGTGACAATATTTGGCCACGTGATTATGTATCTGATTACTAACACGATTTGCTAAAAAATATGTACCTATTAGTATCGGTACCAAGTATTGATAAAAGTATCGATATTTGTTAACCGATATTTAAGTTTACCGATACAATTATCGATATATTCGGGAAGTATCGATATTGTTATCGATATTTTCTTAAAAATACTGATATATCTCGTTGTAACTAAAATAATACTTACAAAAAAAAACATTTTTACAAACAAAGCTGGGAGCGATCACTAGTTTAGGCGAAAAGCATCGATTAGTGATTTATCGATATAGGAACGCCTTACTTGTCATTCAATTTTGCGCCTAAAACTCTGATGTCTGATCATCAGGTAATCATGTCATGCTCATAACGTCTCCCGAGCAATTAGATCCGTCACAAGACTACCGCGAGATAGCTCTATAATCTGATGGAACCGCGATGACGATAACTTGTGTACTAAACCATCAGCCTGTAATTCTAGTATGGCTCATGCCCTTTTCGATTTTATGTCTCTGAATAATATGTACCAATTGAATAGTGTATTAAATATCCATTCTAAAATCCTTGATCTTGTATTGACTAATTTTCTTGGTCCAGTTGTCAGTCAGTCTGTGGATGCTCTTTCTAGGCTGGATGGTCACCACCCGGCCCTTGAAATTGATCTAAATCTGGCAAACTATGTTAAGGAGAGACCCTTGAAGCCTAAACAGTTTGGATATTTTAACTTCAATAAGGCTGACTACCATTTGGTGAATGAAAAGCTAAGTGATATTGACTGGAACACTGTATTCTCATCTTGTGTCTCAGTGGACGACATGGTTTCAGCTTTTTATGATTCGTTGAATAAAATTATCGAAATAACGATACCCAAATCCAAACCGCGTAATTTCACACATCCCTGCTGGTTTAGTCCTGCTTTAATTAAGATGGCTAAGGAAAAGGAAAAATTGCGACTTAAGTACAAAAAAGGACACAATCCTCGCGATCTTTTGGAATTTCAATTGCTACGAATTAGAGTTAAAGTGAAAATCAATAAGGATTACAGAAGGTATTTGTCATCGATCGAAGATAATTTGACTTGTAATCCAAAAAAATTCTGGTCATTTGTCAAAGCGTCTAGAAAAAGCAATTCGTCTTTTCCATCGACTATGAGTCTCGATAATGTTACAGCCACTAATAATTCTGATATATGTAATCTCTTTGCGTCTCACTTTTCGGCCACTTTCTTAAATTTCACTCAAATAATATCTGCCCCTGACACTGGTAACTTTTCTTTTTCTAATAATGATACTTTTTGCTGTCTACAAATTTCCGAATCTTCGATTTTGCAAGCTTTGGAATCTCTAGACGTTAGCAAAGGTGCAGGTCCGGATGGGATACCCCCTCTTTTTATAAAAAAATGCAGTAAATCGTTATCGTTTCCTCTTTATCTAATTTTTAATAGATCCCTCAGTCTGACGCATTTTCCCACCAAGTGGAAAGAGTCCATAGTTGTTCCTATATACAAAAAGGGTGATAAGACACATATTTCCAATTATAGACCCATTTCTCTATTATCTACATTTGCCAAGGTGTTTGAGTGTCTCGTCTGTAAAAGGTTGGCCTGGCATGCGTAAGGGAAAATCTCGCCCTTGCAGCATGGATTTACTCCATCCAAGTCTACTATCACAAATTTAGCTTGTTATGTGAATGAGATAGGTAAATCTGTGGACTCTGGCTATCAGGTCGACTCCATTTATACAGATTTTAGTAGTGCGTTTGATAAGGTGGACCATAATATCTTATTACAAAAGCTTTATGATAACTTTAATGTCACTGGTGAGGTTTGGGTTTGGTTAAGATCTTATCTTTTTAACCGATGTCTAAGGGTTGTTAAAGATGGTTATTTTTCTGAGCCCTATGTAGCTACATCTGGAGTTCCCCAAGGGTCCCAACTTGGGCCGCTGCTTTTCGTTATGTTTGTAAACGATTTACTAAACTCCGTAAAACTATGTAAATGTATTATGTACGCGGATGACCTTAAAATTTACAAAGTCATAAACTCGGAGGTTGACGCACAACACTTACAAGATGACCTGAACAATGTTAAAAGTTGGTGCTTAGTAAATAACATGACTCTTAACGCTAGTAAATGCCTTTGTATAAGATTCACAAGAAAACGTTTGCCCTTAAGAACTAATTACAAACTGGACGGTGTCGTTCTTCAGGAAGTTGACTCCGTCAAGGATCTGGGTGTACAATTGGATTCTCAACTTAACTTTAGAAGCCACATAGATTCCGTAATAAGTGAAAGCAACAGAATGCTCGGCTTTATCAAAAGAATTGGTCGTCATTTCAAACGCACGCAAACTTTTAAAACTCTTTTTAATTCACTTGTTCGTTCAAGACTCGAATATTGTTGTCAGATCTGGAACCCAATGTATCAGGTGCATATCGATCGCATAGAGAGGGTACAACGATCATTCACTAGATTTCTTGTGTTCAAGGTTGGCGGCAAAAGTATTTCAAAAAGAGCTGACTACAGTGCAAGACTTAATCACTTTGGGCTTGATAGTCTGCAGCAGAGGCGTATTTATCTTGATATGGCACTCCTTCACAAAATTATTAATGGAGATGTCCAAGAGCCGTCTTTGCTGCGTTGTCTAAATTTTGCTGTCCCCAAACACAATACACGGACCTGTCGGCTCACGTTCTTCCGCCTTGGTCGTACCAGGACTAAGCTAGGAAAATCCTTGCCTCTCTACCGTTTGCAGAAGCAATACAATGATCTAGCCAAAGCCCGTTGCATTGACGTTTATCTGAATTCAATAACAATTCTGCGACGTAGACTGCTGAAACCATCGTTACCGCACACCCGAGACTCATAGGGCACGTAATTGTTGTTTATAGGTATTTTAGTATTGCTCGTTTTTTTTCTTTTTTTCCTTTAATCTGTGTGTTGTAAATTTTAGTCTTTAATTTTAGCCTCTATGCCAATGCTGTTGCACGCCTATA
Source organism: Tortrix viridana (assembly GCA_963241965.1). NCBI lineage: Eukaryota > Metazoa > Arthropoda > Insecta > Lepidoptera > Tortricidae > Tortrix > Tortrix viridana. The sequence continues at coordinate 530,517 of OY725179.1, read as the reverse complement.
ATTGGTGCATAAACGGGAATGTGACTTTCTATATTTTGTTTGGTGTATAATTTGTTTATGTTACTGTTGGTGTGTCTTTATATAAATAAATAAATAAAAAATTTAAGCTCTATTATCTAACTCTATGGAAATGCCCACGTTTGTGTTGGAAGGGGAACCTGAATAGGAGGTAATTTACTGCAAGCCTCGTACTTTAAGACACGGGCAGGCTTGGATTTACACTAGGAGCACTAGGGGCTGCCCAGGGCGGCAAATTTCCAGGGGCAGCAAAATTTGTATCCTTACTTATATTTAGAGATGTGCCGTTCTCGGAAACTTTCCTTATTTTGTATGGGAAATATTCTCGGTGGAGAAATTTCTCCATACACAATGAGGAAAGTTTCCGAGAACGGCACATCTCTACTTATATTATATTACAAATGTATGTTTGATTGTTCCGTTCTCACTTCCTTAACCGATCGACGTGAAATTGGTACATAGGGTAGGGTAGATACTTTTTGTCCTTAAAAAATTGAACAATCAAAAAATATACTAGAAAAATAATATTTTATTAATCTTTCGAACTTATTTGGGTAAAAATAAGAACTTTAATTTTTTATATTTTTTATTTATTTATAATAAGTTAAACAAAATTGTTGCACTTGTGTGTATCTCAGGAACATAATATTTTTTCCGAAGATCATGATCCTTTAGAAGACTATTTTAATTTGGCTAGTCGTCGCTAGAAGTAAAAAAATAAAATGTAATAAAATAAAATATAAGGTGCACATGTGTACCCAGGGTTTTAAAAGGTTACGCTATTTGACTGCTGGTCAAATCAGCAACCTTTATTGAAACGTCAAAACGATCCGGTAGTCAGAAGTTAGTATGAAAATAGTAACCTGCGACTTCACAATTTTCAGTGTTCCTTTATAAAGTTTTTGTCAAATTAAATTTCAAAAACAAGCGATAGCTAGGTTTTTCCGCGTTTTTTTCGAAAGCTCGATTTAGTGGTAGTGTAAAAGTGTATTTTGACATTAGTCAATTAGTCTATTCAAATATTTCACATATGCGAATACGCAAAGCCAAGTGAAGTGCCACCTTAAGAGGACTGTGAACCAACTGCAAAATCTAGCCTTTTCATACAAACGGCGATAACGTTTCCCACCCCCTAAACGTAAACCGAATTCGACCAATTTTTGATATGTGATTAGTTGGAACAAAAACTATGTCCGTACGTTACGTTTTTTTAATATTGATTAGTTATAAAGAGATTATGGACGAAATTACTTTTGTAGGAAAACAATAATACGGGAATAAATCGAAATTTATTAATAATATTGAAAAAAACGAAACGTATAGGCGTCGTCCTAATTGGCAGCGATCGTGCGATGGCGCGATGCGTTCTCGTCGTGCGATGAGTTCAAACATACTGATATCTTCAGAGTGTCCTATTTTAACCTCGCAAGTCATCGTGCGAGCACATGAAATGCTTAATGCACGATGACTTGCGAGGTTCAAATAAGACACTCTGAAGATATCAGTATGTTTGAACTCATCGCACGACGAGAACGCATCGCGCCATCGTACAATCGCTGCCAATTAGGACGACGCCATAGTTTTTGTTCCGACTGACCACATATCAAAAATTGGTCGAAATGGTTAACATTTAGGGGGTGGAGAACGTTATCGCCGTTTGTATGGAAAGCCTTCACCTCACAATGCTCTTAAGAAGACACGCCTCTGTCATCTAATTGGGTCACATATATCCAGCATTCCAGACTCCGCGCTTGCCTAATTACATCCATCACAACCTACCGCGGGATTGCTGTGTAATCTGATTTAAACTCTATTATCTAACTTTATGTAATCATGGCGGCTACGTTAACGTAAAATGGGAGGGAAACTCTGATAAAGAGGAAACGCGACCTGATTAAAGAGGAAATTTGCGCGCTGTAAGCGAAGTATGGAGATCGAAAGAAACCTATAGAACTTCTTTGTGTGTTTATTAGAATGTTTCGTGCAAATATTACAAGTAATTGAATATGATTTAAAATACATGTAAACTGAATAAAAATGCAATATTATGGTGTCTAAGAGCTGAACTGGTATATTCGGAAGGCACAAGATGTCCGCTGTTGTTAACGTGAACCCACCGAGTTTGGGTCTGGACCCGTTAGTTTGGGTTCGACAAGCAGATGATGACTGTGCAGAAAAGTACAGTTGACAACAAAACTATTTACTACTAGGTATGTAAAATGAAAAGTTATAATGATGATGTGGGTACCTATGAAACTAGTACAAAATAACAAAGGCGGACTTAATAAAATGCAACGAAACCAATAGTACCGTATTGTTGCACCTTAATGTAGGGTAGATCGGGTATAGCAAACAGTCACGAAACGCGATCCATCCATACTAATATTACTAGCTAAGTATATGTATAAATTATATACGAGACGTGGCTAGCCTAGTTGATAGTGACCGGCTGCCTACGAAGCTAGCGGCCCCAGGTTCGAATCCCGGTATGGGTAATTTGTGTCATGAGCGAGAGTATTTGTTTCTTAGTCTTGGAGGTTTTCTATGTAGGTATTTAAGTATGTATTTCTCTATATAAGTATGTTAATCGTTGCCTACTGACCATAGTAGGTACGAGCCGAGAGCTAGTTTGGGTCTAGGTGAATTTGTGTGAGATTGTTCTGACTTATTGGGAAATTCCCAAATCAGAAGCGGGATAAAAGTGTAATTTGTACTTTTCCCCCAAAAGTTGCTTGAGACGCAAAACTTTTACTAAAACTAGGATTCTCTATTGAAATATTAGAAAATATTTCGTTGACTTTGTCGACGAAAGTTTTTGTTTTTGTTCTGCCGAAGAGGAATCTCTTTAGAACCCTGGAATCTTCTTATGTTATCGGGCTTTGAATATTTCGTGTGTTATGTATGCATACTAATAATAAACGCAAAAGTGAGTTTGTCTGTTTGTCTGTATAACTAAACAGCTTAGTCTGGAGATAGCTTGAGTCCTGGGAAGGATGAAGAATACTTTATATCTCGGAAAATTAGATAAACCCCGAAAGAAAAACAATGATTTCTACACGAACGGAGTCGCGGCCAAAATTGAATAAAATAGAATTCTGATTGGGTTATTAGTTGACTGATAGAGAAAGCGATTTTAATCAGGTTTATATTAAAATAAAGCAAAAAATACTAATACACTACACTACATAAAAGACACAAAAACAAAGTGTTAAATACTGCTAGCATCAGTACATACTATCCCTGCCAGCATCAGTGTTCACACTACTGTTCTGTTCCAGTATGACGGGTTAGACGGCTGGTAAGTGGCCGAACTGTCTGGTGATCTTGAAAATAGAGCCTAGGTAACCGTACTTAGAATCCATAATAAAAGTTGTGTATCCTTGAATCATAGCTTAGCAAATAATAAATAATATATTAACGTTATCTAGCCTCTGTCAAATAAAAATTACCACCTAAACCGCAATGAACTCAATCAAATTACAATAAATATTCACCCTAATGAAAACGATAATAATGCGACAGAATAGCGATAATGCCAGTACAGACAGGCGTCCCGGTCCCATGGCGCCCCCCACTCACAAACAGGGGGTTGCCGCCCGGCCGAGCTTGTTCCTCAGTCTAGCCGCAGAGCTCACGCCTCGTGGACGCTCCGTACGCCCGACGCGACGCTGTACGCGTAATGTTATACTATAACCCCTTAAATTAAAATTGTTTGTATGTGAGTAGATTTAAGCTTCAAAATGTGGCAATTTGAGGATTCGGAGATATGCTCCATAGGCATGATTCATCCGTCGCACAGCCGGCATTCTGGACTCTCCATGTTGTCAGGAGTGTCACAATTCTCAGGTACTTTCATACCTTTGTTCACAGATTGCTTTCAGATGATGTGGATTTGGTACGAATATTTGTGGGGATGAATGTAAAGATTGGCGTAGTTGCTTAATGCTTGAGAAGGTGTGTTGTTTACTTAGCAGAATAGTATTTACATTTTCTTGAAGGTTTTGGTGAAAGGAACACACCGGAACAAAAGTTCTGTATTACATCACTGTGTTATATTGTCGAGTTCAAAAATATGTTCACACTTTTGCACCTTATTTCAATGGGATAAGGCGCAAAAGGGTTTACATATCTTTGAACTCGACTGTACCTTGTTGTTATTAGAATACTAGATTTTCCTTGTGTTCCACGAAATGCTTATTGTTCTTTATTATGTTGAAATAATGATAAAAATACATCGAATCTGAATTATAGGCAATTGCTAATTTTGTTTAATGGTTAACCTTAACTAAGTAGTATTTGTCTGAAAGGGGATAAATTAGTTTCTTTTTTAATTAATATAAAAAAATTATTCTGTAATCCCTTTTAGATTTTATATAAAGCTTTAAATTAAATACCCTGCAGATGGATATATTGAGATTTAATCAATGTAAACCAAAAATGATTTTGGACACATTTGTAACTGTTAAGGTTTCTAACTATGTCTGTCTTCATTTTCTCATCACCATCTGTCTGTTTGTATATGCTCATTTGAATTAAATATTCCTTTGTTAATTTTCAACAGAAATGAGTTTTCTAAAGCATTGCAATAAGTAAGCCAGTATTTTCAGCAGAGGTGGAAAAATAAAAGCAAGCGCAACTAATTGGCAAGTGCACTCGGGTCATAAAGTTACCGCGTGGTGCAAGACGCGGGATTTGACTGGAGCAGTCCACTTGTTCTTCGCCAGTGACACGCTCGGCTCGGACAGATAACTAGGAATTTCCAGTCGGTGGCATTGAATGGTTAAAAAGCAATCTGTAAACTTTGATACATTATACATTCTGCTTTGTTTATGAAAAGATACTAAATTGAGTAATAAAATTTAATTATGTTACGAGTACATATGCGGGTAGTGATCAATTCTTAAATAGTCATTTTGATCAAGGTCCTTATTTATTAAAATCCTGATGACTATGATTTTTCCGCTGAAATACAAATGCGAGAAATAAATTATTTTTCATTTTTGATTCGTTTTTAGGGTACCCGAAGGATGCATTACGGGACCTAGGCCTACGCTGTCCGTCAGTCTGTCCTAACTTAAAAGAGCTGTATCTTTTGAACTGTAAAAGATAGCCCGTTGTTTTTTGCAGAATATGTGATTATTAATCGCGGATTTCCTAACTAACTAAAAGTCAAAAATTAAAAAAAGTAAAACAAGCTGAGTCCCCATTCAAGAAACGTTTTTTCCAACGTTTTTTTATTTTTGTTGAGTCGTAAAAACGGTAAAACATACAAGCGTCCATAGACATTTGCAATCTCAAGACTGCTATCTGAAGACTGCAAATGCATTGTCAACTTTGAGGGCTAAGTTGGGATGAATGGTGAAATCAGGGCGCCTATCCCTTAAGTTGTGTAACGAAGTTAATCAGTAAAGCGTCTATCTTAGCTTGTAACTTAGACCGATGTCAAGTGTAGCCACCGCTCACAAAGCACTTGGAACTAATTCAAAAAGGTCTCCGTCCGCTGCACATGGCCTTCGCTGGGGCTTTCTGTGTGCCAATGGCGATTGGCACGTGTGTGGAACCTTGAGATAACATTGTAACGTCAATCTTTTTGTATTCAGTGCCTTATTTTCAGAATTCGGTGCAAATGTATCCCTTTGGAGAGTTCTTGGCATTGTGGCTACTCACTGTGTTGGATTGTTGGTTTAGCGATTAAGTATAAAGTTTGAATTTGAAGTGGTTCCATGTTAAAAGCGTTTTGATTAGTCTTAGTAAGTTTTAATTTAAATGGCGCCCAACGAGGGGCTACTTACAATTAGTTTTATTATATGTACCATTATTTTTAGAAAAGAGTGAGGTAAACGAAAGTGAAATATTCTGTAACGACACAAACAAATTAGCTGAAGGTTTTAGTCGTTATGTATTTTTATTTTTCTATCTAAACAGATGATTGTAAATTTTCTGATATTTTCCTTATAATATAATATTCGGGAATTGCTGTTTGTGCACTGTTTTTGTTCATATTTTGAGTGGCACCCTAACTTGGGGCTGCTAAAATAGTTTTAGTCGGTCGGTGTACCTAATTTCATGGCATGATTTAAATCGATTATTTTTAGCGATAGTTAACCGGGTGGTTAGAATCTGCGACTTTTAAAATAGGGTCGTGAAATTTGATATGTCCTGGAATTTATTAATACGTGTAACATGACTGTTAGTGTTAATTAAGAGAATTCTAATAAATAAATAAATAAATAAAATTTAATATTAAGCGCAGTTTAATTGTTTTCATGATTAATAATATTTTGTCAGATACTTTATTTTTCACAAATTATTTTTACTTATAGACATTCTTTCGATTAGGAGATAAATGTTTGTTCTTTCTTTTCTCTTTCTTTCTTTCAAATACTCCTCATTCTCTGAAATAGCTCTTATCGCTCGATTCAATAGCCATAAGATTCAGACTTAGACTAAACGTATTTAATTATGATTTTAATTAAGATATTTGTACGCTTTATTTTATGTGGCGCCCAACGTGGGGCGACTAACAACTAGTTTTTAATTAATTATTACTTGTACTATTTTAATTACTAGACTGCTTGTCATAAATAACTTTAACTCCTACTTGGCATTGTCAGACTTATTATATTCATATTTAATATGGTGTTTATTGTTTAAATAAATAAATATCAGGGACAATCTCACACAAATTGACCTAGTCCCAAACTAAGCTCTAGGCTTGTACTATGGGTACTAGACAACGATAAACATACTTATATAGAGAAATACATACTTAAATACAATACAATACTTAATTTATTTGGAAAAATCCTTGCTTTTATTCACCATTCCATCATTTTTGTTTTATCACCGATCTACCGTTAACGTGTATCGGAACAATTCGGGTTTCGATAATTCGGAATATTTTTTTATGTATGTTGGTTATTATATTTGTAATAATAGATTTACCTGTACGGATTTAATGTCTCAACCAATTAGTTAATTATTATAAATTTATTGCACTGGTGCATTGGGATACACCTTTAAAACTATCCGTTTTTCATTTTTTTTTAATTCAGCGAATATTTTGCAAAGTTCTGTTGTGTTAATATCTTTTGTTTCAAATTGCCTAAAAGCAAATGTAAAAAAAAGAATCGTTAAAAGAATATAAAAATAATTGCCAATTTTGAATGTAGGTCAATAAGCTTACTCCTCGAAATGGGTTTTGAATTCGACTATCACTTTCTTTTTCGCTTCTTCTGGAAACCTCATTATTTCAGACAGAAAACTCTTAGCGTACTAAAAATGAGGCAAGTCTGAAGCTCGTGTTAATAACTCGTACTCGGCTCGCACTGATTTTAGGTGAGATGCCCGTTTTGGGACGCGTCATAGATGACTTTCTATGCCTTGAAACTTACATGTTTTGAAATGTCAAGATCTGTTTTTAACCCCCAACACAAAAAGAGTGTATAAGTTATATGTTTAACTTGTGTATCTGTGTTTGTGTTTGTCCGTGGCATCGTAGTTTCTAAACGGATGGACCTTTTTTTTTTTCGTTAGAAACTTAATCGACATGAGTTGACTTAATCGAGAGTGTTCTAAGATAGGTGTGATGATGAAAATCCGTTAATCCATTTAGGAGTTATGAGCTCTGAAAATAGTTGTCCCGATGTTGTCTGTTTTTTTTTAACGCGGTTAGGATACAGGATTAAGAATGTATCACGAAAGCCATATCCTAGCTCGTTAAAGCAAAAATAGCTAGTGAGTAAACACCTTATCAGCAAGGACTTTCCATCAGCATTTACGACCGGCCATCCTCCACGTCAGAAGCCATTTTCGGAAGTTTATGAGGTAATTTTGCTGTGATAGCGGATTTTCCAATATATCATTGGTTGTGACGTATACATGATATTAGTTCAATCGGGCGTCGTTTAAAATGAAGGATGGTTGCAAATCTGTTCGAAAAATTTTCATAAATGTGTCGACGAATTTTTTGTTGACATTTTTTTTGCTTTTTGCTTTTATAGCTGTGGCCGCTGTTAAATCGAACAGCGTCATCTTTAGTACAAACTCGTTACTAATAGGATAGAATCGATTTGATTGCTTTAGATATTGTATTTGAACTAACATTTGGCATAGAGGCGAAGATTTTTAAATGTTAATCAATGAACGTAACATTTTGGAGGTATCTACGACCCCTAGACTAAAGTAAGATTTCTTTAAGACAAAATGATAATTCGGACTAACAATGTATTAGGATAAATAACTAAAATATTAAAGTCTTAAAAGTAAACCAGGCACTTTTAAAACAAATGCTGCTGTATTAAAACGGAAAAATTCTTCCCTTACAATATCCAGGCTAGGAACAAAGTGCAGTGGTCTTCCATTAATGCAAGTGTGGCGCTTAAACGTCGCATTCGTTTTGCTTGGCGCCCACCCAACACGCCATTGCAGATGGACACTGTTATTGTTTATTAAATTGCAACATTTAGTTCGTTTACAATATAGGTAAAAAACCGTGTCCCCTCAAAAAGAACGTCCAGCTACCAAATTGCACCTCCGATAGCGGGGCCTAATAATTAGGTATCTTTTTATCGATATAGGTATCGATAAGAAATTTTCAGTACATTAATATCGACATTTTGACAGAACTCCGTCATTTATGACCCGATTTGAAATATTTTTTATTCAGTCAGGTAACATAATTACATACCCGAATGAAACATACCCGGTTCAGAATGTTCAGATTGGTCTCTTTTCTATAAGAAAGATTAACTGATGATGAAATCCATGAACTCTTTAAAAATCGTAGGTACAGTCAAATGCACTAATATCTATACACCCATCACGTCATAAATGGCAATATTTGGCTAGGTGATTGATTATGTATCTGATTACTAACACGATATATGTAATGTACCTATTAGCATCGGTACCAAGTATTGATAAAACAGTTTACCAGTTACCTTTACAAGTATCGATATATTCGGGAAGTATCGATATATTCGGGAAGTATCGATATATTCGGGAAGTATCGATATATTCGGGAAGTATCGATATTGTTATCGATATTTATCGATGTACAGTCCCTAGCTGAGGTTGTTGTCCTTGATTTTTTCCCAGATTGTTGGGCGTCTGTCATCGAGGAATGTTTGCTAGTTAAATATTTATTCGCCACTCGGAGGGTCGTGGCCGTCGTGGGTCGGAGTAAGAAGATTTATTAGCTGTTACAAAAAGGGTCGGAAAAACTATCATTCAGGCGCTATCGAGGAGTCAAATGGAAATAGGAAACAGTTTGCAAAATCAGTCTGCAGATATTTTTAGGTTGGTATTAAAACGTCTACGTAAGTCGTGTTTGTAAATTGACGAAGGAAATTGACATGCCTGGGCCTATTGGAATAATAATGATGGCAAACTTGTTGTACTTGATAGGGATGTTTATTACTTAATAATATTTGTACAGTATATTCTGTAATGTCAGATGTCAGATATATGGATACATGCTTGGATGAACATAGTCTCTTCTCAAAGACCGGCGACGCCTCTACGATCTCCTTGTGTTGCAGAACTTGCAGATGTTCATGGGCAGCTAGGATCATTTTACATCAGCTGACCCGCGTTTTCGTTTGCCTCCTCTAGCGTAAACAAAAAGAGAAATTATACGATTGTATAACATATAATAAGCGCTCTGCATCATCTTTCATAATGCGTACTGCAAAAGAGTGGAATGCGCTTCCGGCGTCTGTATTTCCGAGTGCATACAATCTGAACCTATTTAAAGCTAGGTTGAATAGGCATCTTCTGGGTGAGCTCGCTTTATCGTAGATTGAATCTTCGTCCTCCAAGGACAAGAGTTAATCAAGAGCAACCCCATTATCAATTTAAAAAAAATATTTGAGAAGAGTTAAGCGCGTCACACACGGAGCTATAATATATATTTTGGTATCATCATCATCATCATCATCAACAGCCGCAAGACGTCCACTGCTGGACAAAGGCCTTCCCCAAGGTTTTCCACAACGACCGGTCCTCTGCTGCTGTCATCCAGCGGTTTCCCGCGATCTTTATCAGATCGTCGATCCACCTTGTGGAAGGCCTGCCGACACTCCGTCTCCCGGTTCGCGGTCGCCACTCTAGAACCTTTCCACTCCAACGGCCATCGGTTCTACGAGCGATGTGCCCCGCCCACTGCCACTTAAGGTTTGCTATTCGGTGAGCTATATCAGTTACTTTAGTTCTCCTGCGGATCTCCTCATTCCTGATTCGATCTCGCAAGGAGACACCTAGCATAGCTCTTTCCATCGCCCTTTATTTTGGTATATTAATATATATTATAGCAAGGCATCTTACGATATATTTTCTTAGAGTTTAGGTATATCTTCCGTACCAGTTGGCAGAGTCTACACACGCACGCAGCTATAATATATATTAATATATATTATAGCTGCGTGTGTGGAGTCTGTCAACTAGTACGGAAAATATATCGTAATATACCGACCTATAATATATATTATAGCTCTGTGTGTGACGCGCCTTATTGCCTCCATTAAACCGCAAGCTCATAGGCACCCTGTACTTCTAAATTTCGGCGTTAAAATAAGAAAAAGGGTGAGGCTCAGATAATTACATAATACATAAGATACCTTTTATTCCGGGACACATTTGGGGGGAAACATTTCTAGTGCCGAAATCCAAGCATAAGGCTGCCTTTCCATTGAGGCAGAGACGAGCGAAGTGGTGCACACAGCACACAGAAACTAGAGGAATCTGATTGGTTTTGAGATAGGTACAACCTTTTGGCGTATGAGGGCGGTACATAAATGTATGACAGGCTTTTTGGAAAACGCCCTGGTACGCGCCGGAGAGTAACATTGGCTACGTTTTATTCTGAGACATACAGTTCTCGCGGGCATCGTCTCCTACACGGACGGAGTCGCGGGCGAAAAGCTAGCAAAGAATAAATGTGAAAATATTTTGCACAGCGACCCGCCCGGGGAAGAAGATAAAATCGGGGAAAATTCGAATCTAGACACACGGCAGTAATTTCTCGGGAAACAAGTTATGTCACCAGACTTTGCGAAATTATACAATCTACTAGTCCAGGCTTCAACGTTTGTTGGTACTCTAAAATAACACCAGATTAGACACTCATTTAGCTGTCTTATTTTGTTAACGAACATGTCATAAACAAATCGATACGCATCCTACATTCAAGATCGCAATGGCGATCGAACAACCTGTGGGGGCCGGGTCGCTCGATGCCCCAGTTCCTGGTCGCAACAAGTAAGCCGTGCGTGCGACGCAGTCTGGAGCATGGGGGGTCATAATGTGCGACGTGTGTCGGTTACCCAATAAAAACCTAACTTGATCCGTCAGTACCTGTGGTCAGTACCTACGTATAAACTTGTGCGTGTCTTACTTTCGTTTCAGTCGTTTACGAGAGGTTGTATTGTACAGCAAACATCCAAACGTCATAAACTTTCTCATTTAGTACAAAACTCCCAGCTGAATCATGTAAACTTTAACATAAATATCCCGCGGGAAATCCTAAATGCTAATGAAATAACGGGTATAGTTGTAGGTGTTCCAACTTTGTCAATTTCAGATATCGGATTATGTAAAAACTTCCTCGGGGGCCAAGGTTAACGATACGTAGACAAACAAGAAATCTTTCTCAATATAGATAGCGGGGGCTTGCAAACTTTTTATTAATATTTTTCTTATAGTGTTTTTCTGTTGTATGGTTAAAGATTGAAGCGTGGGCAGGTTTTCAATGAAACAACAACATTTATTTACAAAACAGTTTACCAGTAAGTATCAAGAAGAAAGTTCTCATCGTCGTTAAATACCGTAGGGTTTCAGAACTTTCAGAGATTTACCCAATAACATGCGAAAATGGTGTTTAAAAAATAAAAGTGTTTTTCACGTTTAAAGTTTCAAGATAAAATCAAGTTTATTATCCAAAGAGAAGACACAGTTTTTGCTGTAAATTGTTAGCTATTAGATTAAGTAGATAATTTGTGTTTCTATTAATGTCGAGTGATCATTGTCTGATAAACGTTTTAGCTTAACAAAAGACGGTAATACAAAACTAACAGACGGCCTAATTATATTTCTTAGATTAATGGTAAGTACCTCACAGCAGACTATTATTAGCTACTTAGATAAGTATCGATCTATTTCAGACCCGCTTAGAAAATTGATTTTATGTAACCACCATCGCTTTAAGTCTTTAAACAGTGTGTCCCTTTTGATTAGGTTTCAAAATATTAGGTGCATTTTTATGAAATCTTTTCGCAAAGACCTGTCTTTATTTTTATATCTACCGATGCTAGTTGATTTTCCTTCAATAAGAGAAGATTTACTGAAATCACAGACTCTACGAAGATCTTAATGGAATTAGTCTCCCGAACAAACTTTGGGCGGACATTTTGAATTAAACGAGAATTATTACAACGCGAGGGTTTTGTAATTAATTGGATTGTGTACCTAATTGTTTTTAGATATAGAGTCTTGGTTTCAAATATGATATTCTACGACAATGTTCTCAAATGACAACCACTTCATACGTTATGAACGTATAAATTGTAAACATATGCATTTAGTCAGTATGTATTTCGACCATTATGGACAACGTACTTTATGAATTTTGATTATTATACCTTCCAACTATTATATTTTCTGATGTAAACTTACACAGAGTTATTTTTTAGTCAGTGCGCAAATTTTGGGGGTTAGGTTAGGTTAGTTTGCGATTTCGGGGTTGGTTCCATAGTGAAACTTGGTCAGTATGACTTACCTGATTTAAGTCCCAAAATTTGCGCACTGACTAGACCCATATATTTTATATAACCTTCTACCTATTATATTTTGATTTTATGCATAATACGTACCCCTCACACACATGTAAAGACATACTGACACAGTATCTACACTCGACATATTCAAAAGGTTTTGCTACAAAAATAGTTTCAGCGTACAGTATGCTAATTCTAGATTAAACCTGATTCACAGGGTGTTATCCCCGCCATGCTTCAGTGGATCGCGTGCGGCACGGACGCCTAAATTTATGGTCTCTTTCCATAGCACCCGCTGTTAGATCCGTATCTATGGAATTAGCTTTGTTATGGCTAAATAGAAGGTCTATTAGAAATAGATTTGCGGAGTTAACATAAGCATTAGCTTTATGTTATTATTCTTTTTTTTATGATCTTCGATGTGAAACCTAGCGATTCGCTTTGGTTGTACTGTTGTTAAGGCGACTAAAACGTTTTTCAAAAAAGTGACCAGTATTTAAGTGTCATGTAATGTTTAGTTCAAAATGTCCACCTCCTGCCTACTTCCTACGGAACATCAATTTGAGCAGCTGTCGCATTTGTTTGATTTAAACGCCGCATGTAACTTTTTTGAGTGGATTTTTTTTAACTACTGATTTTCGAAATGAACTTTTTTTGCTGTAAATGAGTTCCCTTAAAAGCATAATCACATTAGCCACCACCCTGTATATAGAATAGATACGAGAATAGTCGAACAGAGACCCATTCTCTAACTTAAATATAGAGAGTAAAGTAGATTAAAAAAAATCGTGTGCACTGGCGAAAGTTAAAAACCGGTCAAGTGCGAGTCGGACTCGCGCACCGAGGGTTCCGTATTTAAGTCCTTACTTCAAAATTATACCTTTTTTATGTACTTTAATCGTATGCAATAAGATCTATTTTGAGTTGCCTAAATTTAACACAAATTTGCAAAGTTTTTACTTATTTCTCAAAAACTGTCAATTTTGAACACTTGATTTAATTTTTCTCGTAAAATATAAATAATTAGGTATACTACTAGTCAGTAATTTTTTCACATTTTTTAGTTCATAAACTTTGGAGGTAAGGTGGAGACGGTAATTTTTTGTAAATTTTTGACTATAAATCAAAAAGTACGTCATGGAAAATTATATAAAGAATTGTTTTGAAATGTGCATATTAAGCCCTTTTATATAACACCCCTTTTGATATAATCAAATCACTTTCATTTTTCAACCCCCCATTCTTGACCCCTTTTCAATTATTTATAAAATCATTTTTTTTTTACTAAAAACAGATGCAGGCAAGCAAGTTTTACAACTATGCCAAATTTCAAGTTGATAGCATCTGTAGTTGCTGAGAAAAACTGCTGTGACATACAGACGGACGGACAGACAGACAGACAACGAAGTCTCACCATAAGGGTTCTTTTTTTACCATTTTGGTACGGAACCCTAACAAAAACTCGTGATTATCAAACTCCGTCCGCTGGTATTTTTCTCCTACCTTTTTTTACAAGCATTTTGTTACGAAGTTTTATCGGGAAAAAGAAATAACAGCTAACAAAGACTTTTTACATAAGCTCCCGTTGAGCCCGGTAGGCTGAGGGCGAACGCGGTCATTTCACATTTGTCGATGAAAAAAGACATGGATAAAGAAATGGGACAATGTTTTAATATTGGCGACATTTTAACTGCTGATATTATATATGAAAACTACGAGTTAAAGAAGACCTTTTCTTTCTTTCTTAATTTTTAGTACGAAAAATTTTAGGACAGCTTAAGAGCTCCCAAGATAAGATATAATAAGATAAGATATGATGGATGTAGATTATCATTAATATACATCCATCATAGTATTGCGGGTGCTTTATATAAGCGGTACGCATCAAATAACAACCTTGTACAGAATGTACTGTTTCCATCGTAAACACAACAACGCCAATTATAAGTTATAACGTCTGCAAAACCTTCAAGTTTTTATCATTCCTCAACGTGCTTCCCCAAACGACCGCCATCTCTCATCTTGGCGCCCAAACGTGGGGCCAAGCAATATTAAACGTAACACTAAACACCAGTTGTTTCTACACTGACGGTCTAAGACAAAAGGGAACATGTGTAATAAATTACTGACATTAAACTCAATCTTCTGTGCTTGCTAATAAATAAATAATAAATAAGCCTGTTATTCATACTTGGCCTAGAAAACACTAACAAATTATTTTTTTTTCCTTATTAAACTATGATTAAATATTTTGGGTTTTTCATTTTCCTTTCCTCCAGTACTCTAAAATTCGTTGTTTACTTCGTTTTTGCAATTCTGATTGCCAGTCGGCAAAGGCCTCCTCCAGTCTTCTCCATTCTTGCCTCTCTCTTGCCACTCTGAGTTGTGCTTGCTAGTAACGTTAAATATAATTGAATACTATTTTACGGACGTATCTAAAATAATATGAATACTATTTTAGATACGTCCGTATTACTAACGAAGTTAGTATGTTTTTGCGCATTTTATTTAAACGAAGTAAATAATATGTAAATCAAGGGATTGTTAATTTATTATTCTATCTGGCAATCACCGAGTTATTGTGTCGTTAATTTTGTAATTAAGCGCTGAAACGTGATTTTAATTTAATATTGAAATTGTAATTAAGCACGTTCTAAATATTTCCTTCGTAATTATAATATTTTAGCTTCATTATTTAGCCGTAACTCGATTCTTTGTTGAAATATTGTCCAATGTTTTTCGGTTAGAATAGAATGCATAGTAATGGTGCTGTAATATGGTACCTCTACTACTACTATTAATATGTATATAATATGTATTTTAAATTTATAATATGATTGTAGAGCTAAACTTTCGTTTGTGTGTAAGAGGCATTTAACTAACAAACCTCGAAATTCAAATTAACCAGTGAAACGATTGACATCAGGTCATGACAATGAATAGTCAAATTTATGTAATTACCTAATGAAAATTAGAGACACAATTGTTTTACGCACAAGCGTAGTGACGTCATGTCATGGGTTATCCGGTTATTGCTATTTCAACTGGTTTTCAAGCCCTGACGTAAAATCTTTTCATTCTTTCTAGAATGTGATCGAGAGAGTTCTGAAAATAGTATCAATTCTAGTTTATTACTTGCGGCAAACGACTGAAATGAAACGTACACATGTCAGCCGCTTATGTCACTTCCGTACATTTTGCCGATTTTCTAAAATCGTAAAGTTAACGTAATGCATCTTGGCTAGGGTTACAGAACGGTCAGGACCTTTAAATGCGTTGTCAACCTTCACTACATAGTATAAAACAAAGTCGCTTTCCGCCGTCTGTCCCTTTGTATATACGTTTAGATCTTTCAAACTTCGCCACGGATTTTAATGCGGTTTTTATCATCGGTTGGATATTTTTATTTTGCGAGCGAAGCGAGGGCGGGTCGCTAGAGTGATATAATATGGAATGCCAATCTACACGCTAGTCAATTCACCTGTTCAGACGCTCGGTTCAGATTCAAAATAAATGCAAAACTCTTTGTCTAAGAGGAACATAGACGTGTAAACCACCATAATATTATGGTGATATGAAATGAAATGAAATGAAATGAAATGAAATTAATATTTATTTGCTAGAATGCGTTACATAGGTCTCAAATTATTGGATAGAACAGGCATGCAGTCGATAAAACGACATGCAAATTTAGGTTAGGTACATAAGTCATCTTCAAAATGTATCCAGTTATCCATGTCCAGATAACAATTTACACATTTACCTTTCAGCCTACAATTACCAATGACGAAATTACAATTATCTTTGTCATAATTACAATGATTAAAATGTAACTTACAAATATTAATGTCAAAATTTCAATAAGCAATGTCAAAAAAGTTTAATTCTCAATGTCAAATTACAATTATTAATTTAATATCAAAATATAATGTATAAAGACATAAGTATTGAGGGTCATAAAATAGTTAATTACGATTTAGATATTCATTCACATTATAGAAACAATTGTCAAGGAGCCATCTCAGTAACTCAGTTTTGAATTTATTGCCCTGAAGCATTATTATTTGTATAGGAAGGGCGTTGTATATCCTAATGCACATATTATATGCGTTCCTTTTGTAAATATCTGTGCCATATTAACGTGACAAAGCAAAGGACCATGAAATTACCTTTTCGTGTTGAAGTTTACGTGTGTCTTCAATTGCCAGGCAGAGGTCAAGGCGGCGTTACCAGGCAACAGGCTGACAACAAGCCGACAAGTAGATTAATCCTACATTATGATTATAAGCATATTAGAAACACGTCAGACGCCATAAAAATGAAGCAAGTAAATTATAACTTAGGAACTTACAAATCAGGGGACATGGGACGAGTTCACACAAATTGACCTAGTCCCAAACTAAGCTCTGGGTTTGTACTTTGGGTACTAGGCAACGATAAACACACTATTACAGATAAACACATACTTAAACACATAGTAAACGCCCATGACTGAGGATCAAATATTCGCGCCCATCACACAAATATTTATCTATACCGGGATTCCGGGAGCGTTAGCTTCGTAGGCGGGGTCACTACCAACTAGGCTAACCGCGTCGTCGAAGTTGGTTGGTAGGGTTGGCTTGCCTACGAAGCTAGTAATCCTGGATTCGAATCTCTGCAGGGGCAATATTTGTGTGATGAGCGCGAGTAGGTATATGTTCTAGAGTTTTTAATGTTTTCTTTGTACATCCATCAGTATTTATATTTCTGTATGTATGTATATTTGTCGATTACCCATAGTACAATCTTAGAGCTTAGTTTCTACTAGGCTACGTCGTCATCAAAATCGGATAGTTCCCAAGGGTATAGCAATAAACAAGTTTAGCACGGGTGGTGTTGCAGGCGAAAGCTAGCGCATTAGTAAAGTAACTGCTGCCAGGCAGTTTTAATGAACGATATTAAAACTAATAACCAGAAATGACTCATAATTCCGCCCCCAACTTGCAATCTCTTTGTCACGCCAACAAAGACCGCAAATGGGTTTCGTGAAGTTTCACGACAAAGGCGTTATGAAATATGAGGTTTGGCGTGGATTTTTTAAGTAGTGCTGGTTATAAATGGGTTCTTTACCGTTTTTTTAGTTTTTTGGCGCCCAACGTGGGGCTGTGACTAACTGTGTGTGGTCGATTTTTTAATCTTATCCCGTGACTAAAGCTCACCAAAATGGCCGGTTCTCACTGATTTCTAGACTTTCGTTTTTTTTTATCTCGGAGACTGAAGTTTTCATGCCTCTGATATCCAATGCGAGTAGGGTAACGGATCTTAATGAAATTTGACATAAAGTTAGATTGTATCCTGGGAAAGGATATAGGGAACTTATCCCGGAAAATGGAACAGTTTCTGAGAGAATAGCGATATCAACGACTTCTGCGCAAAGTCGCGGGCAAAACCTAGTTCACTATAAAAAAATCTACAGATTGAATTCAGTTACTACTAAGTTTTCAAAATTTTATTGTGCCATGTAAGCTTTCTATTTCATCGTATTTTGTTTGAAATGTATGTTTTGCTCGAATATTGTAAATATTTATGTGACTTAAACTTCAAATAGATTGTACTAGCTACGTAGTTGCAATACACGTCATTTGTATAGTATTTTTATGTTCAGAAGGAGACGTATTTGAAGTTTGTAACTTTAAAACTTTATATGAACATTCATGCGTTCTGTGCATCTTCGAATTAGAACTTTATATCTGCCACAGTTGTCGGGCATGACAGAGGGGACCCCTATGTCAGACTTGGTAGTACAACAGTTATACTTGGTAGTATAACGATTATAAGTACGTCCCTTAGTTTCTATTAATGGCGATTCTTTAAATAAATTATTAAAGCCGAAATATACGACCTAACATACTTTTAGTTCTCTTAGCAACCGGTAAATGCAGGTAGTTTACCGGTTAACTGGTTCTAACTGACCCAGATTTTATGGAATTACATTCCATGGAATTACATTCCATATTACAGTCGAGCATAGAGACCTGATTCCATAGACAAGGTGGAAAAGTGTACGCATATATTTGACCTGACAGCCACCCTCTCAGGTTTCGTTCGATCAGTGAGAATTTAAGTTTCATTCTCTCTTTCCTTCTATATGTTTTCATCTTCCATATCTTTGTACCAAATTTTTACAGGGGTTTATGGGTAGCTATTATCACCATCATGAGACTTTCTTGCTCGTTTTATCCCTCCTTCACACATGATGTGTGTGAAGTGTTAATTAAAAGGCGGCCATTTTGAAATTCTCTATCATGAAAATCTCTTTCATATTTCGTCTAACTCATGATTTAACTTGTCGTGCTATATCTTCTCTAAACTTAAACTTCTACGATTTGTTCTAGGCATCTCCACGTTATCCGGCTGCGGTTCACCGGAGCAGTTCGATCGGCTGCCGGAGCTGCCGGCGGCGGAAGAGCGTCGGTTGCGGCGCGCGGCGCAGGTGTTGCAGCAACGGCTCGTGTTGCGGCAGTGGCTCGCGACACACAGGCTGCAACACGCTTACACCAAGTAAGTTGAACAGACGGTTGCAGAGGCAGATAGTAGTTTCTCCTTCGTAAAAGGATAAAAATTATTAGCTTCTTTATTAGGCTTTTCCACCAGAGATGTGCGAGGTAGCTAAACGGTGAGTGGCGTCAAAGCTTCCCGTTTCCACCTGTGCTAAGCTAAGCTAAGCTATGAAAATAAACGATCCTAATTGGTGGACATCAACACATCCTTAGCTACGCAGCTTAGCATATCTGTGGTGGAAAATCTGTCTTAGTTTGGCCCGGAATAAGTTTTCACTAACCCAAATACAGTCAAAAAACTAAACTATCATATCATATATTCATAAACACCCCAAAAGGTTGAAACGTTTGGCGCTGGTCAAATCCGCGCCATGTTTCAAAATGGAATCGGCTTCGGCCCGGGGGACTCTCGAATGTAAATCGGAGGGTAGTCGGGCAAGCGCGACCCGTGACTGTCGAAAAAGTTAATTACCTTACACGTTATATGCTTATAAAATAAATAAATAAAATGGACGACGTCACACAAATTGACCTAGTCTTCAAACTAAACTCTAACTAAGGTTTTAACGGGTAAATGACAGGGATACGCATACTTATATAGAGAAATAAATACTTAAATACATAGAAAACATTCAAAACTCATAAACAATACTTGCACTCGTCAAACAAATATACCTTCAGTCAACAAAGTATCGGGAATGGATGATTTGTTTATGGTTCCAAATTCAAATTTTTGTTTTTTTTGTTGTTGTTAGATTGGCACAACTGTTTTCTATTTTGGCGCGGAGTTTGAGTTGCATCTGTTATTTATATTAAATACAGTGCTGTTTTTAGTTATATCATATCTAGTGTGTATTGCGAATTTCATAATGGACAAAAACATTGAACAAAGAGTTTGTCTTAAATTTTGCATCGCCAATGGAATTTCGTGTTCGGAGTCACTGAAAATGTTACAGAAGGCTTACGGTGATTCGACTTTATCAAAAACACGTGTTTATGAGTGGTACAAAGCGTTCAAAAGCGGTCGAGATGTGATGGAAGATTTGCCTCGCTCTGGTAGGCCATCAACGTCTGCAACTGAAGTTAACATCGCAAAAGTGAAGGAAATAGTGACTGAAAATCCTCATTCAACTTTGAGAGAGATAGCCGCCGAACTTTCTGTATCTCACGAGTCGATCCGTACTATTTTAACTAATCATTTGGGTATGAAACATGTTACCGCTCGGCTAGTCCCAAAAGACCTGAATTTTCTCCAAAAACTCAATCGCATGAGAGTCGCTGAGGACATGCTAGAACGAGTCAATTCCGACCCAACATTCATGAAACGCATTGTTACTGGTGACGAGACGTGGGTTTACGAGTTTGACATGCAAACTAGTCAACAAGCTTCGGAGTGGCGCCTTCCAACTGAACCGAAACCGAAGAAACCACGCCAAAGTCGATCAAAAGTCAAAGTCATGTTGACTGTTTTCTTTGACTATCGCGGTGTTGTGCACTCGGAATTCTTGCCGGAAGGTCAAACGGTAAATAAAGAATATTATTTGAGCGTTATGCGGCATTTAAGAGAGCAAATTCGACGAAAAAGGCCAGATTTGTGGAATGAAAATTCTTGGATTTTGCACCACGATAATGCGCCTTCGCACAAGGCCATCATTGTGAAAGAATTTTTGACCAAACACTCAACAAATACCATCGAGCAACCACCATATTCACCAGATATGGCTCCTGCCGACTTCTTTCTTTTTCCTAAACTCAAATTACCACTTCGTGGCACCCGTTTTCAATCGGTAGAAGACATAAAGGAGAATTCGCGCCGAGAACTGAATTCAATTCCGGAAACAGCGTTTAAAAAATGTTTTGATGATTGGATTATTCGTTGGCGTAAGTGTATCGTTTCTGAAGGAGCATACTTTGAAGGTGATAAAATAAATTTGGATGATTAACAAACAGTTTGTGTATTATTGATCTTTTCCCGGTACTTTCTTGACAGAGTAGTATACCCTTACCGGGAATCGAGCCCGGGACCTCTACATAGACAGGCAACCATCTAACTAACTATACAAATCGCATCGTCAAATTTGATAATTATATCCTTACTAAATAGCTGACAAAATCGACTCGGATTGATTTTGATGTAATTTGTGACTGTGTAAGCCATAAGCCTACAGAATTTTTATGGTGTAACTGCTTACACCATATAAATTCTGTAGGCTTATGGCTTACACAGTCACAATTAAAAAAGTTTTTTTAACAAGACTATACTGCTATAGTCTTGTTAAAAACCCTTTTTGTTAACCCCCAACGCAAAAAGGGGGTGTTATAAGTTCGACGTGTGTATTTGTATCTTTCTGTGGCATCTTGCCATCGTACTCCTAAACGGATGGACCGATTTTGATGTAGTTTGTTTTGTTTGAAAGGTGACTTAATCGAGAGTGTTCTTAGCTAAGCTTGGTAAAAATCTGTTTAGCCATTTAAGAGCTATAAGCTCTAGATGTCCCGATTTTCACGGGTGCCCGGGTGTTTTAATTCGGTTAGATTAGGTTATTATAAATGACTGATTAGCGATTCTGATGGTATATGGTTGGTGACCAACTCGAGGCTGGATTTGGTGGTTCAACAGACAGCTTTTTACTCATCGATAACCAAAAGAAAGTGGAAATGGGCTGGCTACATCGCAAGCCTACAAGACAAAAGATGGACCATACTAACCACAACTTGGCGAGGACCAGTTGGAAAAAGAAATGTCGGCAGACCATACGTGAGATGGGCTGACGATATAGCACGGGTAGCTGGCAAGATCTGGCTAGACAAAGGAAAGAGACGACATGAGTGGAATAATAATAATAATAAAATAATTTATTCGAAGTAAAAGGGATTGTACAATCGACAATAGTTTAGATTAAGTACATGTAATGGATTGGAGGAGGCCTTTACCCAAAAAGGGATCCATAGCAATATATAATCCAAAACGAAATAAATCACAATATGCATACAACCACATAGACTATGGAAATAAAAGGCTTAATAATAATAATCAAAATATAGTCCACGGAACCCTAAAAATATACAATCTGCCACACGTTGCTTTTACGACGCTGCGCGCTCTTGTATTCATTGGTGCCGTACTTTATTATTATTTCTGGGCAGCTTTTTATAGCGCCTGCAAATGGCTGCTTTTCGGATAATTAAACAATAAATAAATACTCGTATGCAGTGTTTAAGACTTCTTTGGTCATTTTAACCAACTTCAAAAGAGGAGAAGGTTCTCAATTTTTACTTTACGCCATAATCTTTGCATATTGAGAAAAGGATATGACTTATTTGCCACTTGTAGGATGGTTTTATATCAATACAATTATTGAGGTAGTTTCATTGTTTTTAAAACAATCTAAACGTAAAATTAACGCTATGATTACAAAAAATATGGTAGACTTCAATGAGCATTTATTTTTATTTTAAGAAAACTGGTTCATATCGAGAAATTTCTATAAAAGGGAGCGTTTTACAAAGATATTGCCAATCTCTTAGTTTCAGATTTCTCCGTGGGTACTATTCCATTTTGACGCTTTCTCAGTATACTCGTAGCCACTATATAGCCAGCTAGCTATGGCGATTTCCTCCTGTTCAATATTACACCCGGTTATGCCCCGTATATTAAATGCTCGTAAAGGTAATAATTTATCTATCTCTTCCGCCCCGCACCGTAGCGCTACAACTTGCTATAACTAATGACCCACTCGCTTCGCTCGCTATCTGATCGCGCCGCACCATTACAGCGAGGCGGTATTAAGGTGGCGGCTGACCTGACACCAGGGCTTGAAACCGGTACCAAAAATACCTGTTCAATTTACTTATGTAGTTGATTTAATTTACTACAGTTTTTTTGACGCCTACTTGCAGGTGTTGAAAAAGTTGTAGAAAGTATTGCACTCGGTGCAATAATAAATTACTTTCTGCTCGTTGCAACAATCTACTATTGCTTTGTTCACGCTTTTTTAAGTTGCTATTTTAAGAAAATAATATTTGTATAATTTTTAAAACAGTACAATTATTATCCTACTTCTAATTCTGTCTTACTTTTCTACTAATATTATAAATGTGAAAGAATGTATGAATGTTACGAGGTTTTTCCCTCTAAAACGTTTACGTGAGCGGATTTGGATGAAATTTAAAACAGTTTGTCCATGTCCTGAATTAGCACGGGCACTTGTCAGTTACCGAGAAAAAATAATAAACAAATCTAAGCGGACAAAGTTGCGGGCAACCTTAAGCCAACCAAACCCCATTAAGCGAAGTATATCCCTAAGCTATCCGACGTCCAACGGATGCAATTCTGAATAATAGAACAAAGTTCGGAGTTCGACCACGAAATAATAAACTAGACCACTGCGGTTACCGTCTTTGGTTAATTGCCTTAGATTAATTAGACATATTAAATTATACCTACACTACCGGCCACTCACGACCGAGGCTTCTCGAAGCGAGAAGTCCCGGGAAATCAGGCCTAACTCGAAGCGAGAAGTCCCGGGTAATCAGGCCTTAATCAAAGCGAGAAGTCCCAGAAAATCAGGCCTAACTCGAAGCGAGAAGTCCCGGGAAATCAGGCCTTACTCGAAGCGAGAAATCGAGAAACGAAAAAATCGCGTCATTTGTTTTGACTTGAGTTTCCTCGAGTTGGGGTGGATAAAGATGCGCAGAAAGGGTGCCATTTGGTCGGTTATACCTATTTCTATAAAAATAGAGAGTGAACCAGGAGCATCGCACTTCAGCTGAGTGCGGTACTGGTAATGGAGACGAGCAATCGTCGGACTCGGAACCCAAGAAATCGAAACTATAGATCCAAAAGAATCTTACAACATTTAACATTTGAACGAAAACAAGCAGTCCCTCGGCGAAATATCCGTTTTACCTGCAAAAGATGGTCTTAAATTTAAAGATGGTCTTTGAATTTAAACTGCCCAAAATTTATCCGACGTTATGAAGCTAATACTTAGATTTTATGAAGAGAAGAGAACTGTGTTAACCCAAGTAGAAACCTTTGTAAGTAATCAATCAATATAGACTGAATAAATAATAAATGTCGATGATCGTTAACTTTAAAAAGCGTTGTTTTACTTCGCATTGCAATATCAAAATTTGCTTTATTTAAATTTCTGAATGTTCATGAAAATTATAGAATTCCTGGGAATTCTGAGTCGAGAATTCTTGAGTGAGCCGAGAAATCAGAAACCCTAATCTTAGTCCACAGGGTTGGCAATGCAGTTTTGAGAATGCAAGTGTCTATGGGTTACAGATCCCGTTTACCTGTGGGCTGTGTGTTCTCGTTTGCCTTCTTCATTCCGTTAAACAATGTTTGGACCTACCTCTAGTGCCTACATCAACTTTCTATCACCGTTTCTCTCGCCTCTGATTTCCTTGATTCTGCGTTTGTCGTAAGTTCTCGAGGACGTTTTGCGCGTTTCATACGCTGGAATGAGGTTCCTGCTGAGACTTTCCCGCTGCGACTCAAGTTTTTTTTTAAAGTGGGTTGAGGAGACCGACACCTCATATGCCGCGCTTTCACTGACCAGACGAGACGATGTCTTTTGCCTGTCTAATGATTTATTGGACATTAAAATAGTACAAAATAATCGGATAGTCTTTAAGGAGCACGCAAGTTTTATAAGCCTTTTTAGAGCCCTTAAAATGCTAAAACTAGAGTTATAACGGCTGTATAAGCTCTTACCACTAATGTTAATTTTTTTTTTTCCTTTCGTTTATCTGCGATCAGTCCGCTCCGGTTGGACTATGAGCAGATGAGTTGAGTGGATGAGTGATTTTCTTGGCAAATAGGGCCACTGTCCTATTTCCCTTTAAATTTGGAACACATCGGCTCTTTTCAGCCTCTTGATCGGATCCAGACAAAGAAACACAATCAAACGACGAAGATCGTCCGAATTTTGTCTAGATTTATAGCTGCTGAATCTTATCAACTGAATCCGGAACTTTCATCCTTTGTGCGACCCTCGATATCCTTTGGGAATAAATGTCATCGCACCATGAAATACGACCAATAACGTGGCTAACTCTGCAGGTGGGTCGGGGGAGGGGAAAGAGAATATAACACTACCTACGTTTAGGGGGGAGGGGGGGTATAAAGGGTGATGGATTGCAAATGCGGCTGTTGCAATCGAATCACGTGTAGGATAGTCAAAATATTTAGTTACGAGTATATAAATTATCTAGAGTTGCTTGAAAAATATTACTCTTAATAATTACGAGTATTTCGAAACATAACTCCTGCACGTGGAAATGCCTGCCGATGAAATGAAAATTCGGCGAAGTAAACATTCTATCAAATGAGTGTCGGTGATTCCAGGGTAAACCTATATTTAAGCTTTACTTTGTTAAGTTACAAATAATTTTAAGGTTTAACTTAAACTAAGAGCCACTCGCAGGAAAAGCTAAGTCGAGATTTAGTCTTAAATTAGGATTTAAGACTCACATATCTAAACTGAACTAAATCTAGATTTATCTTTTTGTTGCAAGTGGCCTTAAAGGAAATTTCTTGTTTTATTTTGTCATTAAATAAATCGGCATTCTAAATGTATTTTGTAAAAAGCAATATTTTCATTTAAATTCATTTTAAGAATTACAATGGAAGTCATGTTAGTTACTTAACAGGGAAAGAACACAAAAGCCCGCCCGCCCTATGTAATCATACGCCAAAAACATTGGCAAAAAGCGCATTATTTTATCAAACGTCTATGTGTATTGTTACACGAGCGCATTCCTCAGTATTTATACATCCACGAATCCCTGACGGCTTTGTCTGAACAGGTATGCAGGTCCATTCAGCCCGGTGACCCAGTTCCACGGGTTATTGATGAATGCGACGTTACACCGATTCGTTAGGGCGGTGCGAGGAGCAGGTCGGGCGCGCTGGTGGCCAATTCTGCCGTCCTAAGCTTAAAGGCGATATCTCAAATTCAATAGCCAAAGCAGATTCAGTCCTCTCCTGTTAGTAATAAGGCAACAATTGCTACAGGAGTTTTGTCGGAGATAACGCATTTTAGCTTAGCAGGGCAGAATTAGCGACGCATGTTTTGATAAATAAATGTCAGGCGACAATCTCACACAAATTGACCTAGTCCCAAACTAAGTTTTGGGCTTGTTCTATGGGTACTAGATAATTATAAGCATATTTTAGAGAAATACTTACTTAAGTACATAGAAACCATCCCAAGCGGGAAACAGACATTGCAAGGCATGCGCCGCGTGTGGTGCGCACAGCAGCGGTCGTTGAACGTGTGGTGCTGTGGTGTGTGTGATGTGGCTCCAGAATCAGGAACAAATACGCGCTCATCATACAAATATTTGCTGATATCGGAAATCGAACCCGAGACCGCTTACTTCATAGGGAGAGTCACTACCAACTAGGCTGACCGCGTCGTCGTTGAGTATTATATATTGAATATATTTTTTACTAATTAATTAATTAAATGTTGACATGATAATTATTATAACGCTGTGGTTTATTACTGTTAAGTTATAATTTAAATAAATGAATTATGAATTATTATGAAATGTAAATGTAAATATAGTGTTATTTTATTTGTTTCGCATTTGATTCTTTTGATTTGTCGCCATCTAGTTGGTACGAACCTTGCTACGAAGCTAGCGGGGTCCCGAGTTCGAGTCCCAGCAAGGGCTAATTATAATCAAGAGCCACAGTAAAATCTTGTTAAATATTTCAATATAATACATAACATTTTGTTCTACCTTTTTTACAATATGTAAACTGCCATAGAGCTTTTGTGTGAGGTGAGTTGGAAGCCCGCCAAGTTCTTTCAACTTGACTCGGAGTAGCTTTGTAGCCGATAGCGTTTGATCTCTACATGTAACGTTAACTTTTACTGCACGTGTGTTTACCTTTGGACGGAAACGGTCTAATATTTCGAAATAAATAAAAATATTAATAAAATAAAATAAATAAAACGTCCGACATAATTTCGATCCCTACTAGAATTACCGTAGTTAAGATAGCTTTAAAAAAAACCGGTTAATCTGTTTGGGAACCACCATGCAATGCCGCATACAGATAGACACAGACAGAGACATAGAGATAGACAGAACGACACACAAATAGACATAGGCGTCAAAGTTATAACTTCCGAGGTTTAAAAAAGGGATCTTCGAGTATTCAACTAATTATTGTATTATTTATGGGTACGGAAGCTATTTCACCCTAGTTTAATTTAAGGATTAGGTACCTAAGGAACTAAAAGGTTCCATAAAAGACTTGACTATTTCACTTTTTGCGTCACTTTTAGTTCTACAGTGCTCCAGAAAACCACTTGGTTGATTTTCCAATATTCTTGGACCAGCAAGTTTATTTATTTATTTATTGATACAACATCCACAGCAAGTTGCAATAACATGGCCCTTTATACTAAGTTTTCTCTCACGGAACATGTCGAGGTGCGACACAAGCACAACAGTTTAAAGTTAGTTACGGCCTAAGGGGCCGCTACAATTGAGCTCTCGGCTAGTATTTGCAGAGTTGTACAAACTCTCCGCTAGTTGTGCCACCGTCGGTAAATTACACATGGACCCCTAGCATGCAAGCACGAGATAAAAATTGACAGGTGCTAGGGAAAAAAAAAAAAAAGCCTGTCTGATAAACACAATTTTTGAGCACCTAAGGAGGAGCGGGATCTCCTGACACAGGTTTCATTGTAAACTTAAAAGGAGATCTCACATGTTTTTATTACGATGTTGTGATTTATGACAATAAACAATAAACAATCTATTCCATATTCTAACGTAAGACTTAACGCTAAGGTTTAAAATACAAGTGTCCCGTATTGATAAAATCGCTATAAAAATGTGATAATCGCAACAGTCGCTTAGTAATAAAAATGTAATAAAAGTCAGGATGAGACACTTTTATTTTAAACCTTAAGCGTTATTTCTTACGTTAGAATATGGAATAGATGTATTCATTTCCCTAGCAACTGTCAAATTTTATCTCGTGCTTGCATATTAAGCCCGCTGGGCATGAGTTTTCCTTGCTTCAGAGATAGTGGGGAAATCTGGGTCGACTAGTTACTTACTTGTTTCGTGACTAGGTTATGATGGTGGGATTGGTCATTGGGTGCATCCTTACATAGTATAAAATAATGTGGCTTTCCGCGTCTGTCTGTATGTCCGCTAACTCCTCCTAAACCACGCCACGGATTTTGATGCGGTTTTCACCATCAGTTACATAATTTTACACGGACGGAATAGTACCAGAATTTCTTCAGAAGTTTCTTTATTCATAAGCATTTGCTTATACACTTTTTCCATCCAAATGTACAACCTTTTAGCTGTATGTTCGACATTAGGGTGTGCTCAGTATTCAGAGCAACGAGGCGTCGCCGGGGGTCGAACCCGCGGCTAATGGGCCGCGAGCGAGGGCTGCCAGAACACTACATTACAATTATTCAGGGGCTGGATAATGGGAACCATTTTGCTAAAGGGTCATGGAAGAAATCAACATAATTTGTCGTCGTAGGTCACGAAGAAAAATTCGATATGGCTGTAGTTTGCGATGAAATTTTTCAGTTTGGTCTGAGTAGGTAATTATTTACTCATAGTCAATATAGAATTTTAATTAATATGACGAATAATAATTACACCACGACACTGTGAACTTTAATTTCTACTTGGTCAATTTTTTTTATTTTTTTTTGTGACGTCCCAATTTTTTGCCTACGAGTCCAATTCAGTGGATCTACGTTAAGTATAGGAGATTATATTTCTGCCTACCTCCCACTCCATTATCGAATTAACTCATTCAAAACTTCTATACCTACTACTACTATACATACCTACTTCTATACTTGTAATGCTTACGTCTCTGTCGTTGCCCTTTATATCCCTTATTTCAACCTACTTTCTGACATCTCATCAGTCCATATCGTCAGTGGCAACCCTGGGGAGAAGACAAATGGCCCGCGAAAGGCGCTTCCGCGATATTAAATACGGGGGACTTCGCTTAAGCTGAGGTTTTATAGGGATGTTTCCAGTAAGTATATAATATCAGTCACCACGGACCAAATTAGTCAGGACTGTGTGCGCTGGGTGTTTGTATGTAATGAGAGGGCCGTCTGTCCGTATGTATGCCACATTTGTTTTCAGAAACAAAGCTGAATTGTTGTAACTTATTACCGTAAAAAGCCCTTACTTTATCAAGTTCTGGGACACCCTTATACTGTAATATTGGACTGGACATGTGTCTAGATTATATCATTAACTTTTCAATACGTTTATTAATTTAGGAGTTATTAAGGTTTTAATCATACTAGTAAAGAACACTACCTTGCTGTACACCTTTGGCTCTTTTGGCTGAAAATAGCTATAATTAGTGGTCCTGCAATTTATAAATATAAATGTGAGCGTAACTCTGTCTGTTTGTTACGCATTCACGGCTGAGTCCCGGGGGAGGACATTAGGATAGATATCTACTTTTGATCCCGGAAAATTGAACAGTTCCTGAGGGAGCAGTGATAAACGACTTCTACGAGGATCAACTGTTTAACACCATTATTCCAAAATACATTTATGAAATAAATCTATACATACTTTTGAATCCACACAAGCATTTCTCATTTGTTCGTGTCTTTCACAAACCAATCTTCTTCCAGACTGCTGAGCCTGGACGTGTCCTCCCTGGAAGATGTGTACTGGCTGGAGGACTCCACGGCCCGCCACGTGCTGGAGTCGAAGGACTTCGGCGCGTGGTCGGCGGCGCGCCAGAGCCTCCCGACCGGCAAGGACGCGCTGCAGACCCTCAAGTCGGACCTCTGGAGTGCTGTGGTCAAGAACAGCAAGCACCAGGACGCCTGGACGTGGGGTACTTGAGTAGCTAGCTGAACTTGGGCTTAGGGTGCCTTTCCGCCAGAGATGTGCGAGGTGGCTACGGTGAGTGAAGTCAAAGCTTCCCGTCTCCACCAGCGCTAAGCTAAGCTAAGCTATGAAAATAAACGATCCTAATTGGTGAATATCAACACATCCTTAGCTACGCAGCTTAGAACATCTCAGCGAGCCTAACATGCATCACAAGAATAAAGTGACAGCACGAATAAAAAGTTGCTAGAGTAATTAAATATCATGCTTAGCTTAGAGCCTGTGCACACTAGCGTTTTTAACCCTAAGACCCCCCGGTCAAAAACGCTAGGTGTGCACAGGATCTTAATAGCAACACCGGATAAAATCGCTTAGTAATAAAAGTCAGGAGGAGACACTTTTACCGGAGTTCACCAACAGTTAAACAGGCGATTAGAGGTCTGACGGCTGTCAAAATGTATTTACTAACAGCCGATTAGGATTTAACAGTCCGTTAAATTAGTTGGTGAACTCCGACATAAGTGTCTTACATTTGAATATGGAATAGATGTATTAATTTCCCTGGCACCTGTCAAATTTTATCTCGTGCATGCATGCTAAGCCCGCTGGTGGAAAAGCACCCTTAGACATGTCGAAGATGTCGAAACGTATGACGACATGTAAACGTGTCGTACGTATGTAATCCTAAACACATCCTTTGATTTCGTGTCGAACGACTGCAAAATAAATAAATATTACGGGACAATAATTTAGAATTTCCGTCGTCCCAAACTAAGCTTTACTCTCGTGCTTGGGCACTAGATAACGATAACCATACTTATATAAAAGTAGATGAACAAGATCCTATTTTTACTTAAAATCTGATGCTTAAGAGTTGGAACTTGAGAATAACTTTTTAGACCAGTAGAAATCAACATTAAAGTCCCAAAGCTTGATTTAACAAAATTACTTACATCAAATTCGTTTTTCTAAGACGCGTAGTTTTTGACTTTTAGAGCAAAAAGTATAAAAATTCCCAAAATTTCGCATTTTTCGCGTGGTTCTCAGCGAGCACTAGTTTTACGAAGTTTCAAATTTGGATTCACACCTAACTGGTCAATCAATAAATCAGAACTACATCATGCTTTGCGATTTTAGCTGTGTCGATTTCTACTGGCCTATTTCTCAATATCAATAATAGGTACACAGTGTAATTTTACCCAGGGACCGGACAACCCTTTCATCGGGAAAAGCCTTTCAAAGGGCTTCCCTTTGAAATAGCTAGCCCAGTGGATTTGCTCACCCATTCCAATTGGCAACCCATACGATTGACTTTCCCTTATCGAATGAAGAACCCAACGATAAGGGTAGCTGTCGGTAACGTGTAATACGTGTATACTAATAAGGGTTTTATAAGGGTATTGGGTTAGCGCTTTGTTGAATGGGTTGTCGGTTACTTGCTTCCAACGGGACGCAAGGTAACGTGTGTTTTATGAAGTCTACAAAAGGTCTAAAATTGCGTATATACTAGTAACCTTTTTTAAAGGGTTTAGTAAGGGTATTGGTTAGCGCTTAATAGAATGGGCTATCGTTTGGAATTAGCGCTTTAAAAGCACATTTAAAGGGTTTTGACGGGCAGAGGGTTTGGTAAGTTAACCCTTACGAAAAACCCATACAAAACCCATTGAAAGGGATAGCGGGCCGGTCCCTGATTTACCCCGTTTTGGATACTATGATATTTGTAAGTGCGTAATCGAGTTGCACCCCCAGGCGGCATGCTGGTGGTGTCGGTGTCGGTGTGCGGGCTGGTGACCCTGGCGGCCATGACGCAGCCCTCCCTGGCGCCCGAGGCCAAGCACTCGCTGTTGCAGTACGTCACCGGGAAGTACCTGCACCCGCCCAGCTGCAAGGTTAGACGGGCAACATTTCTGGGGCTATGTGATGCGGCTACTGTGGCCGTATTTGACGACGCGTTCAGCCTAGTCGGTAGTGACCCTGCCTACGAAGCTAGCGGTCCCGGGTTCGAATCCCGGGATTGACCGGGGCGCGCCTGCAGGGCCTACTTACAGAATAAACATTTCCATTTTTATTTTCGTCGTCGCCGTAATAATATAGCTCGAAGTCGAGCGCCTTATTAAAAAGAACCGAACAAAACCCTCCTATGCCTACAACAATTATATACCCAATACAATTCTCTAGGCCAGTTGTTTTATACGCCTTGCAACTTGCAGCCGCACCTTTAAAAACCAATTTGGCTTTGCCAGCCATCTTCGCTCCCACCTCCGGAGTTAGCAAGGTTCGCCGTTGACGGATACGTCAAGGAGGACAACATCATCAATCCGTTTCTGTAAAAAAATATTTCTGAATGTACTTTTGTTTTTAATCCGTACGCTCATGCTTGTTTTTGTAAGGAGTAATTGTCGTTTCGCAGGTGGAATGGGGCTGGGAAGAGCCTCACCCAGTGGGTGATACCATGTCCTTCACGGTCCAGTGTTACCAGCGCAACGGACAGCCCTACCCCGTGTGCGACACAGACGAGCTGGCAGTCGCCATCTCCCTCGGTACTAGGAAGGTAAGCCCTACCAAGGTCATCAAAAGTCATCAAAGTCAAAGTCAAAGTGTTTATTTGTAAACATAGGTAAACAAGGCCTTTACGTCTTTAGGTCTTTACGTGTGTTATGCTGTAGTGTCTGTAAGACAACGCTTTTGGTGACTAAATAAGCCAATGCGAGAGCGGCATATCCTGCCACCAGCCTGACAAGGGAAGTCGGCGGTGGGTGCAGGCGGCGCAGAGTCGCCTTGATGTCGCCTCTGTCTCTTGTCAGCCAGAACTCCGAACCAAGCCTCATCGCAAAATTTCAACAATCAACACAACAACCAATCTCATATGGCTCATCAATGCCCAGCCTGAAACCCTGGACCTAGAAAGCTGAAATCTTGCACAGAGGTTCCCTTTATGATGTAGACAAGGAATAAGACGGAATTTTTCGGGATTCGGGTGAAACCGCGGGCGAATTCTAGTATAATACAAAAACAATTCAATCTAACCGCTGCTTCTGTGCAATAGCGTCACAAATCAAAATGATTCTTCGTTGCATTTAAATTCGTAACGCTATTTACTTAAAATTTAAAATCAAACTATATCTGTTTTTGATTTGTGACGCTATTGCACAGAAGCAACGAATATAAAAACCACAGACAAAATTGGTACCCTCTACATCCAAAACTCATAACCCTTAAATTGCCCAAAGAATTAATTAAATCAAGCTCAAAACACTCGATCAAGTCACAAACAAAAAAACTAAATTAATCTAACCAATTATGGTTATAGTTTTATATTTGACCACAGCGCCATCTATTGTTTCATGTCCGCAGATGACGGCGGTAATAGAGCTCGGTTCCGGCGACCCGGCGCAGGCGCACACGGCGCGGGTCAAGTTCACCGTTAGAACAGCCGGCGTGTACATTATTGCTGTCACTATCGGTAAGATCCTTTTTTTATCCAGAACTGGCCAGCGATTTACCCTCACTTGATACCTTATATAGTTGTAGCGTGTTTCGCTAGATGGCGATGCTGCGGTTTACCGCATTTTAACACCGTGCTGTCGAGATTTTCCTGAATTTAAGGCGATCCATGGTTTTATATGAGTAATCATTTTTTTTAAAGAATATTACAGTAGGGTATTTTGTGGCAATTAGTGATTATTTCCATTGATTTATGGTATATTTGTGTACTTACACAAACAAAATTACTAATCAAAATGATTATTTTACTCTCTTTATTGGGCGACTGCTGGGTATAACGATTACGTGCCAAAATTTAAAAGAAAATTAAAAAATTTGGATAAAACTTAACTTGTAACATGAATTAAGTAAAATACTTAATTAGCATGAACAAAAATGAAAGAAAATTATTCTTAATACGTTTTAAAGGAGGTGTGTTTTAATTGTTAATTTTGGCAGGTGATATAGAGCCGTATTTGTGAAATTAATGTTTACAGATCGAGCTTAAAATGGCGGACTGTAATAGTTAACCGCTAGGTCTTAATTATTAGGTTCGTGTGGTCGTTCCTTGCTAGTCGGCGCGAAAATCATTACTAGGTATATTTTTCCTGTTTTAAGTGAGATATTTTAAGAAGAAGAATGGTGGATGCGGCCATTTAAAAACAGAAATAGTACAAGTATAGGTCGTCGTGTGCAGGCGGCGTGAACACAGGCGGCAGCCCGTTCCGGCGCTGGTTCACGGCGGGGCGCGTGGCGGCGCGGCGCTCGCGCGTGGCCCGCGCCGGCGCCGGCGCCGCGCTCGTGTGGCGCGCCGGCGCCGCGCGCCGCCTGCACGTGCACCCGCGCGACCAGTTCGACAACCCCGCGCGCGCCGAGCCCGAGGTCGGTGTCCTCTCCACCCCCACCCAGCCGGCCCGGTCTGGCTTTCCATCGGGCAAATGCTTGTGTGATGACCAGTGATCGGGGTTTTGGATGCAATTCGCGGGATTACGAGTCGTAATCATAGTATGGATGTGACTATAATCCCGCGACCGCGGCTGTATAAAAGAAATGTTTTTTCAATAATAAAAACATTTATTTCAATCGTTGACCTGTAATTTCGATTGATATCATGTAAAATAAAATAGAATAATTATCCTCCAACATCAATACAAATCCCGGGCATATTCATTATTACCTAGCATAATGTTTAAGGTGAATCACCCCAGATTGCACTGGGAATTCCGATCACTGTGATATATGACAAAAAACTGTCCTTTATCAAACCACACGAAGCCCGGAATCCCGCGGCATAT
The DNA here is from genome assembly GCA_963241965.1 of Tortrix viridana. Lineage (NCBI taxonomy): Eukaryota > Metazoa > Arthropoda > Insecta > Lepidoptera > Tortricidae > Tortrix > Tortrix viridana. The sequence continues at coordinate 495,534 of OY725179.1, read as the reverse complement.
CCATACTAGCATAATGATTGAGGTCATTCACCCCGAGTCGCATTCAAAACCCCGATCACTGGTGATGACTGTCATTTTTTCTTGAGTGTTGGATACTTTCCATGTATTACCCTTGTTGCAGGCCAAAAGCTAAGCTAAGTTAGTTTAGCTTAAGTGTCCGTTCACACGGACCGGCTCGGAGAGCATCGGCCCGCGCTCTTCTTTTCACACAGACCGGCTCGTATACGCTTGGAATTGGCCGCGCACGGAATTGAAAGAGCACGTCAAGCAGCCGGTCGGCTCCTCTTATTATTTCACACGAAGCGCGTTTAAGCATTCTTAATGACAAAAGAAGTGCACATGCAAAAATTAACCTTATTACAATTACTCAAAACTCTGTTTCTAACGTGATAAAAATCTGGTCTCCTCTCAATACACATATACTACAACTACATATACTACTCTGTCAAGAAAGTACCGGGAAAAGATCAATAATACACAAACTGTTTGTTAATCATCCAAATTTATTTTATCACCTTCAAAGTATGCTCCTTCAGAAACGATACACTTACGCCAACGAATAATCCAATCATCAAAACATTTTTTAAACGCTGTTTCCGGAATTGAATTCAGTTCTCGGCGCGAATTCTCCTTTATGTCTTCTACCGATTGAAAACGGGTGCCACGAAGCGCCACTCCGAAGCTTGTTGACTAGTTTGCATGTCAAACTCGTAAACCCACGTCTCGTCACCAGTAACAATGCGTTTCATGAATGTTGGGTCGGAATTGACTCGTTCTAGCATGTCCTCAGCGACTCTCATGCGATTGAGTTTTTGGAGAAAATTCAGGTCTTTTGGGACTAGCCGAGCGGTAACATGTTTCATACCCAAATGATTAGTTAAAATAGTACGGATCGACTCGTGAGATACAGAAAGTTCGGCGGCTATCTCTCTCAAAGTTGAATGAGGATTTTCAGTCACTATTTCCTTCACTTTTGCGATGTTAACTTCAGTTGCAGACGTTGATGGCCTACCAGAGCGAGGCAAATCTTCCATCACATCTCGACCGCTTTTGAACGCTTTGTACCACTCATAAACACGTGTTTTTGATAAAGTCGAATCACCGTAAGCCTTCTGTAACATTTTCAGTGACTCCGAACACGAAATTCCATTGGCGATGCAAAATTTAAGACAAACTCTTTGTTCAATGTTTTTGTCCATTATGAAATTCGCAATACACACTAGATATGATATAACTAAAAACAGCACTGTATTTAATATAAATAACAGATGCAACTCAAACTCCGCGCCAAAATAGAAAACAGTTGTGCCAATCTAACAACAACAAAAAAAACAAAAATTTGAATTTGGAACCATAAACAAATCATCCATTCCCGATACTTTGTTGACTGAATGTACTTTGTGTGCAGACAGCGAACTATGTGAATAAGTATGAAAAATTACCTCAGCTGTGCGAGCTAGGCTAAACTAACTTAGCTTAGCTCTTGTTCTGCAACCGGCTTTAAAGTATTTATTTATCTATATAAATAAGTTTGTTTATTGTCGACTAGTACAAACAAAATCATAAATATTTATACATTTTACTACCTTGTCACTTTAATCTCTGTGACATTCATATATAGCAGTTTAAACTTGGCAGTCATAAGACCAGATACTAAAATGTATACATATTTATAACCTATATACCCATAGCCCATAGTAGAACTTTGGGGCTAGGTTCTTGTGTAAAATCGTCCCTAGTGATGGGCGACTTCGAATGATTTCAATATTCGATTTGATAGTAACCATTTTTTTTTATATTATTCGAATTACAGTATATACTAACCCCCTTACTAATAAACGTTGAGTAACGGCTGAGTAGTTATACTACTCTGTCAAGAAAGTACCGGGAAAAGATCAATAATACACAAACTGTTTGTTAATCATCCAAATTTATTTTATCACCTTCAAAGTATGCTCCTTCAGAAACGATACACTTACGCCAACGAATAATCCAATCATCAAAACATTTTTTAAACGCTGTTTCCGGAATTGAATTCAGTTCTCGGCGCGAATTCTCCTTTATGTCTTCTACCGATTGAAAACGGGTGCCACGAAGTGGTAATTTGAGTTTAGGAAAAAGAAAGAAGTCGGCAGGAGCCATATCTGGTGAATATGGTGGTTGCTCGATGGTATTTGTTGAGTGTTTGGTCAAAAATTCTTTCACAATGATGGCCTTGTGCGAAGGCGCATTATCGTGGTGCAAAATCCAAGAATTTTCATTCCACAAATCTGGCCTTTTTCGTCGAATTTGCTCTCTTAAATGCCGCATAACGCTCAAATAATATTCTTTATTTACCGTTTGACGTTTATTTATCTCTCTCAAAGTTGAATGAGGATTTTCAGTCACTATTTCCTTCACTTTTGCGATGTTAACTTCAGTTGCAGACGTTGATGGCCTACCAGAGCGAGGCAAATCTTCCATCACATCTCGACCGCTTTTGAACGCTTTGTACCACTCATAAACACGTGTTTTTGATAAAGTCGAATCACCGTAAGCCTTCTGTAACATTTTCAGGGACTCCGAACACGAAATTCCATTGGCGATGCAAAATTTAAGACAAACTCTTTGTTCAATGTTTTTGTCCATTATGAAATTCGCAATACACACTAGATATGATATAACTAAAAACAGCACTGTATTTAATATAAAGAACAGATGCAACTCAAACTCCGCGCCAAAATAGAAAACAGTTGTGCCAATCTAACAACAACAAAAAAAAACAAAAATTTGAATTTGGAACCATAAACAAATCATCCATTCCCGATACTTTGTTGACTGAATGTATACAATGCTTTTTCCTTATCTGTCATTGTGACATTTGAATTTGACAGATAAGGACAAAGCATTGTATAACTACTCAGCCGTTACTCAACGTTTATTAGTAAGGGGGAAAGTAATATTCAAATTCAAATTCAAATTCAAATTCAAAAACATTTATTTCGGACATAATCCATAGTTTGTTAGTAGATACGATAACACATACATTAAATAACTTAAATTCTACGGTTAGGTTAAAACACTAAAAAAAAACACACAAAAAGCAAAACCAAAACACACATCAAAAGCGACGAGGCGTCGCCGCTACTGGAACGTGCAGGCTTACCCAGTGCTGCAGCAGCGGCGAGTCCCAGCGCTGGGCCAGAGTGCTCAGAACGCTATTCGGGCTGGAGCGAACCCTATTTAAGAGGGAGGCACATCGCTTTCTGATTATTGAACAGAAGCTATCAGTCTGCGCCTCGGCGAACATAGCGGAAGCGCTGCACCACCGCGGCAGCCCGAACAGCATCCGGAACGCATCGTTATACTGGACGCGCAGAGCGCTGTATGCACGCTGCGTATACTTAACCCACAGACTGCACGTGTAGAAGGTTTGGCAAAAAGATTTAAATAATGCTATTTTGACTTCCCCACTACAACGTCCAAATCTGCGGGCCAGCATATTGGACCGCACACACAGCGCTCTGCGTTCCCTTTCAATATCCTCGTCATCAGACATTGTATCCGTCACCCAATGCCCCAGGTACTTAAATGTATTCACCCTCTTAAGAGGGATCCCACAGAGACTGATGGGTGGCATCCCAAATAAATAAAATTAAATAAATAAATAATATCAGGACAATCTCACACAAATTGACCTAGTCCCAAACTAAGCTCTAGGCTTGTACTATGGGTACTAGACGACGATAAACATACTTATATAGAGAAATACATACTTAAATATATAGAAAACATCCATGACTCAGGAACAAATACTTGCGCTCATCACACAAATATTTGTCCATACCGGGATTTGAACCCAGGACCGCTAGCTTCGTAGGCAGGGTCACTACCAACTAGGCTAACTGCGTCGTCATAGTCGTAACAATCGAATGAATTTTCGATTTTCCACTTCGCCTTGTCGCGTGTAGGTATTTCTATTGGAGGAAGTCGACATTCGAATGGTTTGACGTTATTCGAACCATTCGAATAATTCGAATAGTGTCTTTCGAAGTCGCCCATCGATTGTCCCCTAATATTTACTTATTCGTTATATAACCCGTTAAACTGCTTAGGTCAAGTAAGACAACCGATACAATGATAGCTTAGAGGCATTCGATCTTGTAATCCTCAGGCTTCGAAACGCATTTGTCGTCTAGATATTACTAATATCTATGGGCTTCGAATGGGCTTCGGGCTTTGGTAAGTGTACCATCAGATGACTTCACGTTTGTCTTCTTTATGCCATAAGAAAACTTCGGCTAAGGTCAGAGTTCACCAACAGTTAAACAGGCGATTAGAGGTCTGACGGCTGTCAAAATGTATTGACTAACAGCTGATTAGGATTTAACAGTCCGTTAAAGTGGTTGGTGAACTCCGACCTTAGTGATACCATTTGACCTAACAATTCGCCCAAACAGCGGTGACTCCTATACCGTTTTTCTGCAGGATGGCTTCACGATCTGCGTGAGTCCCCTCGGAGGGGAAGTTGACGAGGAGCTGTCTTCGTCGGCGACCTTCCAGTACGACGCCGTCAACCAGAGAGTCACCATGTCGTTGTGCTTCCCACAGGTAGGACATTATCTAATCTCATAATCTAATATCTAGTACTGGCTGACCCGACAGAGATCCCGTGCTATTTTTTTTCGGTGTGACTTTTCCAATTTCTTTTTCCCTCAAAACTTTATTCGGATTTTTATGTAATTTAAAAAAAATAGCCAGATCTAACCAGCCGTGCTCAAGTGATGCGCTTACCAACGCGCATCATTTCATTGTGATTCTTTTTTTTTTTTTTTTTAATAAAAAACCTCTGAGCAATGAGCAAAAACTTCAACGGGCTCCAAACTCACTCAAAAGATTTCAAGTATTAAAAAACTCCCGACAAAATCGTGATCAGAGCTTATAACTTTTAAACGGCTTAACTGATTTTCATCAAACCAAGCTAAGAACACTCTCTATTAAGTCACCTTTCTAATAAAAAAAACGAAATCAAAATCGGTCCATCCGTTTAGGAACTACGATGTCACAGACCGATACACACGTCAAAGGTATAAATAACACCCCTCTTTTTTGTCAATTAAATTTTCCAGGCAGGCCTGTACAGGGCTTGTATCTATTACGAGTCAGTGTTACTGCACAACGGGGAGTTCGACTGCATCGTGTTGACAGGTAAGATCGTTATTTATCTGTTGTTTAGACAATAATAACATTATTACACCTGATTTTTGTGTTTTTATATTATTATACTTTTAATACCCTTATGATAAACTGAACAATAAAATTCTCCTTAATATTTAATACAGAGAATTATATTAGAAATCCAGAGAGGAGGCCTTTGCCCAGCAGTGGGACGCAATAATTGGCTAAAAAAATATAGGTCAAGCGCGAGTCGGACTCGCGCACCGAGGGTTCCGTATTTAAGTCCGTACTTCAAAAATATACCTTTTTCTGTAAGTACTTTAATTGTATGCAATAAGACTTGCCTAATTTTTAGTACAGATCTTTAAAGTTATACATTTTAAACACTTCGTTTTATTTAAAAAAATAAACATTTTAACCCCCGACAGAAAAAAAGGGGCGGATTCAAGAGGTCAATTATTTCGTCTTCACTTTACCATCAAGTAGACGCAGGGGACGCGTAAGGAGGGGGGAGGGTTGTGACGTCAGCCCCGGCCCTCAGTTGAGACCTTGTTACCAGTATTTAGGGATGCGTAGGTCAGGCTATGCACCTGTCCGGTGAAGGCCATAATCTCCTCTCTGGATCCACCCCTGCCTTTATCCGTCTTGCCCCCTAGATAAATTAGCGTCTGGTCTGCAAGAGATGAAATTTGACAGGTGCTAGGGAAATTAATACATCTACTCCATATTCTAACGTAAGACTTAACGCTTAAAATAAACATTCACACAATTTAACCTTTTCAACGCCTTGTCAAATACAAAAGTCGTCACTCACACGCCAATGACAGCTGAAAAGCAAACTAATTTCAACTTTACGTAACAGATATTCAGGTCTATTTTCGCTGTCAACCGTGACGGATATATCCGTCTTTGGCGTTGAACCAGTGGTGCGGATATATCCGTCGTTGGCGTTGAACCAATGGTGCGGATATATCCGTCGTTGGCGTTGAACCAGTGGTGCGGATATATCCGTCGTTGGCGTTGAACCAGTGGTGCGGATATATCCGTCGTTGGCGTTGAACCAGTGGTGCGGATATATCCGTCAATTGCACTGAAAAGGTGAACTCCGGTTGGATAATTCGTTTAATATATTTTTACAAATTAAGACATTAATTGAAATTCGTGTCAATGTAACAAGTGTAAAACTTTGCCGTAGCGTCGGACACGGCCACGCTGCAGCGCAACATGTCCTCGAAGCGCCACATGTGGTGCTACGCGTGCCGCGCGCCCGCGCCCGCCAAGCCGCGCCGCCTGCTGTGCTGCCTCAGCCGCAAGCAGCTCGTCGTCAAGGACTACATCCTGGGGTTCATTCCCCGGCGCAGCACCGCCTTCAGGCTCTGTCCTTCCACCAAGGTGCGTGTGGCGGCGACAGGCCGTGTGTTACGGCACAAGCCACGTCTACTGTGTTACGTCAATAAAATTGCTGCAGTTATTTGGTCGTTATAAAAAAAAAGTGTGTACATCGTTAAAGACAAAAGTAAGGAATTTTAACTTTTTCCGGTTCGTCACGAAAATTAACGATAGATACTAAATGTATGACAAATTTTCGTGACGCACTAGAAAAAGTTAAAATTTATTAATTTTTGTCCTTAACGATGTACTTTGTTGAAAAACGCCCAGGTACTAAATAATAGAGAAATACATTAGAAAAAGTTCATAAAAAAGTAGCTCTTTAATTTTTCCCTGTATATATTAAACCCCTCGAATTCTGTGACTCGCTCAATTCCTTGGTAGCAGTTCTATAATTCGCCTTAGAACCTTGCAGGTCGAATCTGGGACCTATAACCCACTCTTTATTTATATGCCTTAGCCTATTTAAAAGTCTAAGGTCGTATTTCAGTTCCTAGATTTTATTAGCAGGCAGGATTCTATGGCGGATTATAAAACTGCAATGCTACCACGGAATTGAGCGAGTTACGGTATTCGATGAGTTTACCCTAATCGTGCTTTGATATTGGCTTTCTTAATAGAGCCGCCCGCGCCTACTAAACATACTATATTATGGCAAAAAATAAAAAATAGCGTGGTAACAGATGACTAGTGTGCGCTGTGCTACACTCACTCTCCCACCAAAATTGTTACTTCATTACGAGACACCCAACAAGAAAGGTTTTTAAATCACAACATTACAAAACTACAAGTTCTCAATTACGCACTCGCCACATTAACAGTAATTTTAGGTTAAAAATTGGATATTGTTGCCAATTTCACTTCGCCACTCACTTTGCCCAAACTGGCCAAACTCTTCTTTGGCAAGCTATAAAAGAGTCGTCAGTGCCCTCTAGCGACGGACGACTTCATTTCTACGACAGATTTGATCGATGTACAGTCAAGGTTATAAATATAGATACGTTCAGGGTGTCAAAAATTTGTAACCACGACCTTATTACGGCGACATAAGATCGTGGTTACATATTTTTGAGGCTTTGTACGTATCTATGTGTATAACGTTGAGTGTACGTTCCAGCTGATCCTAAAACCACACGAAGACTCTTGCGGCGAGGGCGCGTTTGCGATCGACGACGGCGTGCAGCCGCGGCTGGAGCTGGTGTCGGCGCAGCGCGACCTCATCGCGGCCGCCGTCGCGCAGCTGCTCGTCGCCAACTGCGGCGGCGACGACTCCTTCAAGGTCAGGCGCCGCTGCCGGCCACACGTTGTAACGATCTCACAATTACAATTCACATTTTCATGGGCTTTCAAACAGACGGTTGTCACTTAATGTTATTTATAGAGCCATCTGTATAAAAAGTGCCGAACTTATGAACTCTAATTCATTAAACAGCGCCATCTGTTGACTGATAGGGAATTAGTGTTTAATTATAAAACAGTAATTGTATTATATTGTTTAATATTCTCCATATTTTATACACTAGGGTTGATATTGTTATTAGACAAGATGACATACATGCTAGAATATAAACAAAGCTGTACTTAGCATTTTTAAAATACCTTTAGAGGCTTGACGAAGCATACCATTATCTTGATTAGATTCTTATTGGAATGAGTTGGATTTAATATTAGGTATTCTCTTGAACGTACATGATAGTTTTAACAATTGATCTTGGATCAAAATATAATCTGTAACATGAAAAAAGTTAGTATTCAAGATGCAATCTCGCAGTTTGATAAGTTAAAAATCTATTTAAAATTAAGAGAAATGGTTGACATATAACAAAAACTATTTCTTTGATATAATAGTAAATACAGCTGATAGCTAGGGACATTTAATAAAGATTGATTCTCTTAGTTTATTATTGAAATACAGATTTCAAATATTGCATTTCTCTATGAAACCTTAATCAATCCAGGTTTTAGTATAAAGCAAATTGGAGATATTTCATCAATTCTCATCGTAATAGTTGTTTACAGCAAGTGTCCTGGTATTTACATATTTTTAGGTATTTATAAGTGAATTGTGGTTGGAATTTGGTTTGAAATGATTTACTAACTGACTTGGTTATTAACCTTTTAAATCAATAATAATAGGTTAATAATATGGATTAAATTACATGATGAATCAATTACTTATCTAGTGACGCTGCAGGTTGCAGATAATGCAATGGACATCTCTTTGATACTGTTGGTTATATCCTCTTAAGCATAACCTTTCTATGTTACTGTCAATATTAATTTTATGTCATAACTATGAAGATGTTCTCTGAAACAAGAAACATTATATATTGTTAGAATGGGAGTTATTTAAGTTTTAGTTGTATTTATCTTCATGTATTTAATTCTAAAGTCTTGAATTCAATATTGTATCTAGTTCGAGTTTATGAACTTACGATTATTTGGCGTTTGCTCTGTAAACAGTTCTTCTTGTCACAAACAAATGTGTTATCATCAATCAGAGGGTTTGAATCTAATCAAAATAATCAATATTAACGAGACATAAATACTAGAACATAACCTTATTTATGTACTAATTAAGGGGTTCTGTGATTCGCCGCTAGAGCGACATTAGGCCGTATACAGACGCGATCATAAAGGGTTGGATTGATGATTTTTAGGGTAGTTGTATGCAAACCATGAAACGATAAATGCAGTAATTATGTGGAAAATCTAAAAAAGAATAAGGAAATATACTTAGGTAAAAGTAAGACATTTAAAATGTATTTGTTAGGGAAGTAGCGGGAATCGATGTTTATCGATAGGATAGGAGCATCACGGAAATAGGAAGTGGGAACGGAGAGAAGGAGAGGACGCGAGAAAAAAGAATAAAAAAGGAAAGAAGGAAAAAAGATGGTTTTTAGGAGGGAAGGACGGACGTCGGTAGGAAAGAGTATTAATTAATTGGGTTTTCAGGAGAGGATTAGAAATAGAGGAGGCGGCAATGGAGCCCTGTCAGATTAGGAGGCGAACAATGTATAAATGAGGGTCACGAAGGAAAAAGGGGATGATAGCGAAGCGACATGTGAATCGAAGCTTAAAACATCAGTTTCAAGCTCCAGGTATTTTAGGGACGATTAGACTGTAATGAATATGTTAAATACCAAACAGTTTTGCTTCAGTTACTATAGAAATCATCATGGGTTTAATTTACCATGGTTTTACTTTATCAAGGATTATTTTAGTATGTGAGGCGGTAATGGCGGCTATAAAACTATAGGTAATTTTATATAGAACTCGATCATCGATTCATAGTTGGTATAAATATCTAATCGTAAAATATTTGATGTACATTATATACATAAACTACATATCACTACACATTTTCTCTTTGCTCAGTGTTATTCATTACAACACACATTCAACTTTATTCTCTGTACCTCAAGTAACCAGTACGTAGACATTGCCTACTACATTACTATATTCATCATAAACTTCCTTAGTTATAAACAACCTTACAAACAACCCTGCCTACGAAGCTAGCGGTCCTGGGTTCGAATCCCGGTATGGACAAATATTTGTGTGATGAGCGCGAGTATTTGTTCCTGAGTCATGGATGTTTTCTATATATTTAAGTATGTATTTCTCTATATAAGTATGTTTATCGTTGTCTAGTACCCATAGTACAAGCCTAGAGCTTAGTTTGGGACTAGGTCAATTTGTGTGAGATTGTCCCCTGATATTTATTTATTTATTTATTTATTTATTTATATAATTTAGAAGATTATTGTAGGAAGTTAATCAGGGAAGTTCTTTGGAGAAACTGGAGAGGATTCGCGAATTTGGCCATTGGCGGATGTGTATTACACATTTATCAATGTTCAAATCAGTCGTTCAGTGGAAGAGATTCTATTTCTTCATTCTGATTTCCAAAGTCTACTTGAACGTTGTGTTTCTCTGTCTGTCAAATTCTTGGATTACATTCAAGAATTTGATGTCAGAACGACACTGGCAGTCATTTAGAATTCTTCAGGCAGAGTTCTTTTCAGAACTTAGCATTCTCTATTGAAGGTCCTTATCTAAGTTCTGTCATCATGAATGGCAGGTTTTAGTTGATTGTTATTGTGTAGGTATGTGTGTGAAGCTTCAATGTACTAAAAACAAATTAACAAAAAAAATACACAATTGCGAACACATTATCAACATATTATTATTATTAGTAGGGAAACTGAAATTCTTTAAGGAACTGATCGGAGTCGCTGTCAATCCCAGGGCTACTTGTTAAGTTAAGACTGAATCAAGTGGCTGTGGTGGTTGTCAAGTATGGCTTATGCCATTTTCCCAATAGTTTAGTTGATGCCTCTGCTCTTCAGATCATTATTCTGTTAGTACATAACTAATAGTATGATGTCAGAATGGCAATGTTGCTCAATTAGATTATTTCAGGCGGGTCTTCCTTATTAAGACCTTAGCATCCTTATCGAAATTCTTATCAATGTCAGCTATTTTCTAAATGTCTGATATTGGTTAAATATCCTGCATATATATTATTTTAATTTTACTAATCTAACATTACCCTTATCCTAAGGTCATCTGAATACTCCTGCAATATTATTGCTTGACTAATTAATTATATTAATTTGAAGTCTGTACTATTAGCTTATTATGCCTCCATATGTTGGGGTTTAACGGATTTGTACTGATACACATGTATTAAAATCTTCTAGGGAACTATCTCACATTTGGGTATAGGCGTTTATAAAGTTGCAGTTATTTCTAGCTGATGCGAGCCCTTCAGCCGTTTCGACCGCTTTGAAGATGAAGTATTCAGTGAATTTAATGAGCCATATAATAACCTATCCCCGCATTCGCTCAGTAATTACTTGGTATGTGTTTTCACTCCGGGTGTTACTAAAATTAAGACAATACATGTAGATTTTTATAATATCCTGTGACTTTTAACTGAGGACTGTATAATGCGTTATTGGGTTGGCTGTCAATTATTAATACGCTCTAAGGTAGTAATCAGCTGATCTATTCAAGAGGAGACAAGTTTTCGAGTGGTGGTCTTCATTGAATTGTGCGTTGAGAGGGGCACTAATTCCCCCAGTAATTATTTACTGGGGTATCCCCGAGATTTGAAGGATGCCACCATAAAATAGTTTGCATATATTTTATTCATAAATCTCTATATTATGGAGGCATTCAGCAGTCTCACATTACTATCCACAATACACTCCAACTCAACAAATATTTACATTTATTCACACCCTTGCATTAAAGTTGATTAAAGAAATTGACATTATATTTACTTATTTACTTTCATATTCACTTTCAGTTGCAATAAACTAAATCACCATTATCATGATCATCATTATCATATCAGTAATATGACATCTACTACTGAAGGTCAACAAGAAACAAGATCTCCTATTTTAGCATTTTAGTTTCATTCCAAATTAATTACACTAAACTATTAATTATCTACAAATTATTATAATCACAGTAGTTACTCTCATTATGTTTTATGATCTTATTCAATACACAAATAGGTAAATAAAAATATTATTATTTTATTTTAGGTTAAAAGTATATATTTTATTCCTTGTCTAGACCCACAAACTAAACCTCCGCATACCTCATAAAGAATCTAGGTGACTACTTGATTATCGTCCACAATGTAGCAAGTTCTATCACTAATGATCACTGTTATTGGCCAAAATAATATCTTAATAATTGGAGTTATATAGGTTTGGGTTGTTTGTCAATGACAATAATCCTTCCTTGAATGATAAATCTATTTATCTCAAAAAAAATTATCCCCCTCCGGGTGAACCATCACAACGTGTGTGGGACCAGGCTGTCGTCGTCTAATGTAAACAGTTAATAAATATAAAGCGGTTTTTTCTTGATTGAAAACTTGTATTCCACAGGTGTTCCTTAGTCAAGTTTCTGTGTAGTTTGTTTAAGCTACACAAGCCACTGTATTTAACCAACCGGACACCGACATGTGATAAGTGACAAGTGACAATTCGATATACATTTCAGTCAACGATTGCCTAGGTTAAGTAACGAATGGCTACGCCATGTACAGTGAATTGTTGCCTGTCATATCACTACCAAGTTGACCAAAGGGGACTGTTCGTTTTCTCCTACTACAATTCATATTTTATTTAAATTTTTAACATAATAGACAGCTATTAATATATATCGTGTGTCAACCGCGGCAGGTAAAACGTGTTCAGTTTATACTGGGTGTTTTTTTATTCGTTTAAAAAAATTTGGAAGTTAAATCAGTAAGTCATACTGACCAACTTTTACTATGGGATCAACCCCGAAATCGGGAAAAAAAAATTGACCCGCCCATACAAAACATCGTCAGCTGACTAGCCAAAATGTATGGGATGTTCAATTTTTTTTTCGCGATTTCGGGGTTGGTCCCTATGGTCTCATAGTGAAAGTTGGTCAGTATGACTTACTGATTTAATCCCCAAAAATTTTTAGACGAATAAAAAAACACCCTGTATATGTAAATCAATGAAAAAATGTCAGGCTGTAACTCCACATTAACTGTCGTAGAACAAGCAAGAGTTCTTCTACAGCGAGGTGCGCGCGGCGCACGCGCGGCGCGCGCACGACAAGCTGCCCGTGCGCGTGCTGCGCGCCGACCTCGTGGCCTCCAGCCTCAAGGCCACGCGCCACTTCACCGAGCAGGACTGGTGCAAGAACTTCGACGTCACCTTCCAGGGCGAGCAAGGTCGGAACTGCTTGATGACGCCGGTGGATTCACATGTACTTTATTCGGCTGTTTCAGAGGGAACTCTATGACACGTGTACGAACGACGTGGTTAGCCTAGTTTGTAGTGACTCGGGCTACGAAGCTAGCGGTCCTGGGTTCGAAGCCCGGTATGAGCAGATATTTGTGTGATGAGCTCGAGTATTTGTTTCTGAGTTTTCTATGTTTTTAAGTATATATGTATGTTTATCGTTGTCTAGTACCCGTAGTACAGTCAGCTGCAGAGAAAAGTAAGCCCCCCTGCATACAATTTACTTAGCACAGGGGGTTACTTTTCTCTGCAGCTGACTGTACAAGCCTAGAGCTTAGTTTGAAACTATTTTTTGTGATTTTTGCTCATTAAGATAATAATCAAACGATTCAAACGATCACGTGGAATAGCAGCGTCGTCGATACTTGATCCAGCCATATTTATTATCACGTGTTGTCCCGGCAGGCGTGGACTGGGGCGGCGTGCGGCGCGAGTGGTTCTCCCTGCTGTGCGGGACGCTGTTCGACGCCCGGTTCGGGCTGTTCGCGCCCTTCCACGACGACCCCGCCGGCCTCGTGCACCCCAACCCCGACCGGCCAAAGCACCTCAAGGTACAGTAAAATACGTAGAGCACTATACTGCCGTGCTAAGCCAAAAAGGCTTATAGGCGTTTTAACGACAACGCCTATAAGCCTTTTTGGCTTAGCACGGCAGTATAGTGCCTTGTTACAATTCATTTCCAACTGAAATAACCGATGATTTTAGTCCGGCATTTTAATTTAGTCCACATGGTTGACAGCTTATTTTTAGTCTTAGGATTTTGTACTGAGGTCTTAAAATTTATTGAAAGATTGATTTGGAGATTAAAAATGTCAATGGGTCTAAGAACCTACTTACTATCGGGCCTGAGTGCTAGTTAGAGATGGTTTAACACAAAGGGAACAGATGCCCACGGTTTGTACAGCCACCAGCAATAATTCAACTTAGGGCTCAAAAATATCTGACACGCTCTTATGCCTTTAGTAATAGAGATGTGTCAGATATTTTTGTGAATGTTACTAATATAGTATATTATTGCTGGCGACTGTGTACACTTCTCTACACTGGCTGAATAAAATTCCAATTTACTCAAATCTGTTTTCATCATTTTTAGTGATAAGATACTTACTTGAATACCTTAGTTCGAAACAAGTTCCGAGTTGTAAACTTTTCAGCTAAAACACTTCGAGCTGGCAGGCAAGCTGGTGGGCAAGTGCCTGTACGAGAGCGCGCTGGGCGGCAGCTACCGCCAGCTGGTGCGCGCGCGCCTCTCGCGCTCCTTCCTGGCGCAGATCATTGGCCTGCGAGTTCATTATAAGGTAACATGAACATAGCGGGCAACGGTGACATTTCATACAAACTTATTCAACTACATTGTTTTAAAATAACACGATTTTCAAACATACTTATACCATGAAACGGGATTTAATCGCGTAGGTAATAGATTTCATTTACCTCTACGTTTCGGCTGTTACAACTGCAGTGGGCTAAAACTAGTAAAAAATATTAAAAATTGGCGGGTCATTAGCTTAGTAGTTGTAGATAATTTGTGTGATAATAAAGAAAAGACATTGATGGTTTAAAACAAAATTGACTATAAGTAATGCGAGGACGAGTAATATGTCCGATTGGCCGTGTCAAACATTCTTAAAATTTCGGAGCGAAATAACATCAGTGATTGTCACGGCCATTCTGACATAACACTCGTCCTCGCGTAACTCAAGAATCGTGATTTGACTTAAGCACGAAAGTTTTTTGTGCTATAATTACTTATTGATCCATTTAAATTTCAGTATTTCGAGCAAGATGATCCCGAACTATATCTTTCCAAGATTAAATACTTACTGGAAACTGATTTGGACTCCGCCGAGTCTGTGCCAGAGATTTACTTCTCAGAAGATGTCTATGACTCTACAGGTCACCTAGTGGAGACCCACGATTTAATACCCAATGGCTCGACGATACGGGTGAGTTTTTTTAGCAATATTTAGGCAGTGAAGGGCCTTTTGACGTTTTATGTTTTCCTGCTGAACTACGCATGACATTTTATTTTATTTTAAATTTATAGCTTTATGTGAAGTTAAATTAAGTATTATCATTGTATTAAATAGTACCTACGTTTATTCGGGTTTTTGTGGCGTTTCTCAGTAGTGATCTCTCTTAGGAAGTGCTGGTGGATTTGTAACGTGCAGTACCCGTGCGGCTTACATACTGAATAAACATCTTTATCGTTACCTTAGCCGTATAATATTGTGTTATGTACAGTCACGAACTTTAATTTGGGACCAACTTTAGGTCCAAAGTCAATCTGACATTCTACAGCAATAAGGTGGAATTTCCTGTAAGTTACCAATGACTTGGCATCACTAATGACATTGACAACTTCAAGCAATCGAGGGTTGCGTGGTAAAACCCGATAAGTTGAGATAATGAACCATGCAAAATTGAAGCTTCTTAAAACGCCTTCGAAATTCAATATTCTAAAACAAATTATGTTTACTTATCGGGTTTTACCTCGCAACCCTCGCAATATTTTTTTGAAACGGATCCCAAATTAACGTTCGTGACCGTACATATCAAAAAAACAAGCTCAATCTAAAAGAAATAAAATAATACACAATCCTGCTAATGTAATTGTATACAAGTTAGTATAGGTAGATGATGATATATTATGTTTGTCTTTCAATCACGCATAAAACTCACGAATTTATAAAAGATCTATATAGGTAGCTCATATCGTGACTGAAATGTATAAATACTTAGTTAATTAAATGTTTGATCAGGTGACGAACAGCAGCAAGATCAAGTACCTGGACTCGCTGGCGCAGTGGCGGCTGGCGGCGCGCTGCCGCGCGGAGAGCGCCGCCTTCCTGCGCGGCCTCACGCTGCTCGTGCCCGCGCACCTGCTCGCCATCTTCGACGAGAACGAGCTCGAGGTCGCCTTCACGCAGCTTCAGGCTCACTCCAGCCTTGCCCAATGGACACTATCAATGATAAACATCATTTCCTTGCTTTCCATATCAGCCGTCATTTCAGTATTCACTCACTTGTTTCTCATATCACTTCACACAGTCCATCCGTCTCTATTTAGGTCTTCCCCTTGCATCATAGCTTTTCACATTCATACTTAAATCGCTGGTCGTAATACGACTTTAAACAAACTGTCATAAAATAAAGAGTGGCGAAATGTATTAAAATACAAGTTGTTATTTTTTTTTATGTTAATATAAAGTGTTCTCTCCGTAGCTGCTAGTGTGCGGCACGGGCGAGGTGTCGGTGGCGGACTGGCGCGCGCACGCCCTGGTGTCGGGCTCGGGGCGCGGCTGGGAGCGCCTCCTGGGCTGGTTCTGGGCGGCGCTCGCCAACTTCAGCGCCGAGGAGCGCGCCAGGCTGCTGCAGTTCACCACGGGCTGCTCGCAGCTGCCGCCCGCCGGCTTCCAGGTGCAGCCATCATCATACACAGTGTACCCTCCCAGCTGCTGGGCTGGTTCTGGGCGGCGCTCGCCAACTTCAGCGCCGAGGAGCGCGCCAGGCTGCTGCAGTTCACCACGGGCTGCTCGCAGCTGCCGCCCGCCGGCTTCCAGGTGCAGCCATCATCATACACAGTGTACCCTCCCAGCTGCTGGGCTGGTTCTGGGCGGCGCTCGCCAACTTCAGCGCCGAGGAGCGCGCCAGGCTGCTGCAGTTCACCACGGGCTGCTCGCAGCTGCCGCCCGCCGGCTTCCAGGTGCAGCCATCATCATACACAGTGTACCCTCCCAGCTGCTGGGCTGGTTCTGGGCGGCGCTCGCCAACTTCAGCGCCGAGGAGCGCGCCAGGCTGCTGCAGTTCACCACGGGCGGCTCGCAGCTGCCGCCCGCCGGCTTCCAGGTGCAGCCATCATCATACACAGTGTACCCTCCCAGCTGCTGGGCTGGTTCTGGGCGGCGCTCGCCAACTTCAGCGCCGAGGAGCGCGCCAGGCTGCTGCAGTTCACCACGGGCTGCTCGCAGCTGCCGCCCGCCGGCTTCCAGGTGCAGCCATCATCATACACAGTGTACCCTCCCAGCTGCTGGGCTGGTTCTGGGCGGCGCTCGCCAACTTCAGCGCCGAGGAGCGCGCCAGGCTGCTGCAGTTCACCACGGGCTGCTCGCAGCTGCCGCCCGCCGGCTTCCAGGTGCAGCCATCATCATACACAGTGTACCCTCCCAGCTGCTGGGCTGGTTCTGGGCGGCGCTCGCCAACTTCAGCGCCGAGGAGCGCGCCAGGCTGCTGCAGTTCACCACGGGCTGCTCGCAGCTGCCGCCCGCCGGCTTCCAGGTGCAGCCATCATCATACACAGTGTACCCTCCCAGCTGCTGGGCTGGTTCTGGGCGGCGCTCGCCAACTTCAGCGCCGAGGAGCGCGCCAGGCTGCTGCAGTTCACCACGGGCTGCTCGCAGCTGCCGCCCGCCGGCTTCCATGTGCAGCCATCATCATACACAGTGTACCCTCCCAGCTGCTGGGCTGGTTCTGGGCGGCGCTCGCCAACTTCAGCGCCGAGGAGCGCGCCAGGCTGCTGCAGTTCACCACGGGCTGCTCGCAGCTGCCGCCCGCCGGCTTCCAGGTGCAGCCATCATCATACACAGTGTACCCTCCCAGCTGCTGGGCTGGTTCTGGGCGGCGCTCGCCAACTTCAGCGCCGAGGAGCGCGCCAGGCTGCTGCAGTTCACCACGGGCTGCTCGCAGCTGCCACCCGCCGGCTTCCAGGTGCAGCCATCATCATACACAGTGTACCCTCCCAGCTGCTGGGCTGGTTCTGGGCGGCGCTCGCCAACTTCAGCGCCGAGGAGCGCGCCAGGCTGCTGCAGTTCACCACGGGCGGCTCGCAGCTGCCGCCCGCCGGCTTCCAGGTGCAGCCATCATCATACACAGTGTACCCTCCCAGCTGCTGGGCTGGTTCTGGGCGGCGCTCGCCAACTTCAGCGCCGAGGAGCGCGCCAGGCTGCTGCAGTTCACCACGGGCTGCTCGCAGCTGCCGCCCGCCGGCTTCCAGGTGCAGCCATCATCATACACAGTGTACCCTCCCAGCTGCTGGGCTGGTTCTGGGCGGCGCTCGCCAACTTCAGCGCCGAGGAGCGCGCCAGGCTGCTGCAGTTCACCACGGGCTGCTCGCAGCTGCCGCCCGCCGGCTTCCATGTGCAGCCATCATCATACACAGTGTACCCTCCCAGCTGCTAGGCTGGTTATTTAACACCTTAATAACACCTTATTTGTCTTCTCTATGCAAAACAAACGGCTTACCATCCCGAGCATGGATAGTCAGATGTTTACGCAGTTGACAGGATCTTCCTCCAGTTGTTCAAGGGAGCGTTGTTTGCAGGAGCTGAACCCTCGCTTCCAAATCACTGCGGCGCCGACGTTCGGCGCGCTGCCGACGGCGCACACGTGCTTCAACCAGCTGTGCCTGCCGGCCTACGAGTCCTACGAGCAGCTCGTGCACGCGCTGCTGTGGGCCATCAACGAGGGCGGCGAGGGCTTCGGCATGATCTGAGCGACGCGCGGACGGAGAGGGTGACACTAAATATTGCTCATCTATCACCCTTGACTAATATTATCACAAATTTTGAAATTACGGACACGAAATGTGTTCTTTGTTCAAAGTTTCTTTTACCATGTGGCCACTTGTTTGTTTTTATTTCATCAAAGATTCAAAATGTATTTTCTTAAAATAATTACTCCGTATATCATTAGTTCCTCAGATTTCCAAAAGAGAAACACGATAGGTTTTATTTTTGCCCAGTAAAATGCAAGTATGAAGCTTTTTTAATCTTCTCTTTAAGCTTATAAATGAGACCAACAATTTAGCGATTTCCACTTCGTCATGTCACGACACGCAACTCGCTAAACTTTATTGAATCGTTTCTATAATCGTGACGTTATCTATTTTTTTCAGAATCGTGAATCTGTCTCTATCGATAATGGAACCAAAATCCTGGTCCGGCACCAGGCCCCGTTCAGTATACACTTCTAGTCACGTGTCAAAGACACTGTATTACTTATTTATCGTCTGTTGCTGTACATGCTAGTTCGTCGGCACTAAACCAATAGGTATAATGTATCGACTAAATTTGTCGTAGGTATTATGTCCAATGTTTCATTAACTAAGTTTTACTTTTTAGCATCAAATGCAAACGACCTAATTTTAAATTTTCAACTTTTAGGAAATTGACATTGCGTTGGTCTACCTCGCTCTATATTTAAGAATGGTAGAGAGAGCTAACGGAATTTTGTGTATCGTGTTGTGTATTACCATAAAGTGTATTCAATTATTTTATTATGCAAATCAGTCAGCTACAAAAGATTGATAAAAAAATGTAGTAAAATTGTAGATAAGATTCTATCGAGTAGAAATTTCGGATGCCCTGTCCCTTTCACTATACAGAATAAGTGATAGTATGAAAAATACGTCTCACGTATTTTACTCGTACCTAGTTAAAATTATCTACTAATAATGATGATTGTATTTGCAAGTCTTTTTTTTAGGATAATTACAAGCCATGAGGCTGACCCCAATATGTTAAGGTACACTTAAAGTACACGATAAGGTACATTAAGGTACACAATGCGTCCAGAAGCAATGTCCTTTCCGGACAAGGAATTGATAATAAGTGACAATAAACGTGTCAACGTGTGGTGTACGGACGAGAGTTATTGTGAAACTGTGTTTTTGACAAAGCAATAAAACAAACTTAATATAATGTAAGATCAACATGTTTTGAAAATATTCTCTGTTGTAGAAGGAATTCATAATCTAAATCATTTTTTTAGGAAAATTTGTTTAAGGTTAAATCTGATGAAAGAGGTTATCTATTTAACAAAATTATAAGCCTCTAAAATATTCAAATTACACTGTGACCATGAAATTTGGTAAACTGTAAGTACCTTGCTTTACTTAAATTCTTAGCTCTTCAAAATATTGTATTCATTGATCCGTCGACACCATTCGGATAAAATCAGTGGCTAATAAAACCAGCAGTGTACCATTCAACTTTCAATGGATATTACCAGTTACTATTAAAACCGTAGATGTAATGTTGAAGTAGATGCGCAACTGTTATATAAATAAAAAAACTTTTTTAAGCATTAGTCCAATTAGATAACAGAAAATAATTATTGTAATAGAATTATCCAAAATATTCGATTTATTAAACTAAGTACCTGCATAAAAAAAAATATACAAAAAATATTACCATGATTTGTAAATTAATAATTTAACTATGTAAATATTTAAAACAAAAATGAGTCCAAAAATGTTATTTGTTTGACTTTTCAAACGTTTTGTAGGCCATGGAAGCTAAAGACATATGTTAAACATTATAACTAATTTAATATGATATTATTTTTCAGTACAAATAATAAATGGCCTAAGCTATTATAACTCCACGAAAAACTCCAAACTATATTCTAGTCTTTTAAACTATAGGTACTCGTACTAGAATAGGAACTCGCCGTCCTTGTCTGATACCATATGATGCGTGCATAGACATGTATATTATCATTTATCTTTGATGGATATTAGTTTGACCGCTAAGAGCTCAGGTCGCGTCGGATTCGAATGAGATAGTCCGAGAAATTGGATGTCAATAACCAGTACAGTGTTCGCAATGATATTATAAGATAGATAAATGTTAAAAAAATATATTAATCGACTCCAAATGATTGAGGGGTTCCGTTGATTTTGCATCAATCCTATGACCATCATGACGATATTTAATGGGACCACCCCCTGATAACCTATTCAGCAAAAAATAAAACTCCCGACAAAGTCGCTTTCAGAGCTCATAACTTTTAAACGGCTTAACGGATTTTCATCAAACCAAGCTAAGAACACTCTCGATGAAGTCAACTTTCTAACAAAAAAAAACTAATTCAAAATCGGTCCATCCGTTTAGGAGCTACGATGCCACAGAAAGATACACAGATACGCACACAGATACACACGTCAAACTTATTACACCCCTCTTTTTTGCGCCGGGGGTTAAAAATAGGTCCACCGTTGGCGAAGATATTGCGTAACATAGTTATACGAAAAAAATAGTCTGAGAACCTCCTCCTTTATTGAAGTCGGTTGAAAACTAAAAAGAGGAAGATAGGTGGCCGATATGTCATTTCGAATATACAATTGGCACTACCAACAGACAACATGTGGAAGTGGGACGGTATATTACCGAGAGCTGAAAAGAGACAGGCGCATGAGAGGTTTTCTAATTAACAAAGTTTTAGTGTGGCATTTTCTGAGCGCGTATACTTATCTACCTCTTTTGACATTTTAAAATCTCATTGAGTATTCGTATCGCGATAAACACGTTTATCGATACTCGTCTCCTAAATTTTCAATGTATACTGTCATTCGCCTGATTTTGTTTTGTTATTGTTTACTGTAAATATTGACTAGGCTATTTGACTAATGTCAAAATATTTTTTTTACACTACCACTAAATCAAGCTATCGTTTTCGAAAACACGGAAAAACCAAGCTATCGCTTATTTTTAGAATTTAAACGATTTTTAATTCAACAAATATTTTATAAAGGAACACTGAAAATTGTGATGTCACAGGTTCCTATTTTCATACTAACTTCATACTACCTACCGGATCAAATTGACGTTTCAATAAAAGTTGTTGATTTGACCAGTCAGTCAACTAGTCGATTAAATGACCATAATTTAATATACATATATTACATATAAATATGTATACAATTTAAATATTTATTCACGCTTTAGGTACCTAATTGATTTTGTTCCTTGTAGAAAGTACTTAGGTATTCAAAACATTTTCTTTGTGAGTTAGTTAAATACCCGTTGAACCTAGGTGCTTGCATGTTAGATATTTTTTTTACTTTATACAGTCACGAACGTTCATTGGGACCCATTTCAAAAAAATATTGCTTGAAGTTGTCAATGTCATTAGAGATGCCAAGTCATTTGTAACTTACAGGAAACTCCACCTTATTGCTGTAGAATGGCAGATTGACTTTGGACCTAAAGTGGGTCTTAAATCAAAGTTCGTGACTGTACAAGATTTTTTACGGGAATTACTGTTGAGTGATTTATTTGTATTATCTATATTACTATCTGCGTTTATTAAAGAGTTCAAAATATGTTCTCAATTTTAAAAGGTTCCTTATATTAATTATTTTATTATTGTGCGCGTGGCATTACAACATTTAAACACAAAAATATTACACGACAGTGAAACTAGATATTGTTTTCTGTCCACGACGGTGCGTCCCACCACTCAGATTGACATTGCACGGGAGCGTCAATGTAGGTAGGTACGTAAAATTTATTAGTGGGGCGCGCCCTCGTGGGTTGGAAAGTCTATAATTAAGTATAGTTACTTTTTACAATACAGCATGAAAAAGCAGCTTGGATACCTGATACGTAATATGTTCCAAAATAGGAAAAATATTGAAATTAAAAGAAAAAAAGTTCTTGTGATAAAACTGGTTTTTCGAATTTCGTAATCAAACGGGGGTCTTCGTTACCTGTGGAATGACTTACCTACCTGTAACAAATAAGTATCAAATTTGTATGTGCAATATTTTTTTCATAATGTAAGTTATTTAGTCAAAATTATTGTATAAAAAGACATTAGAATAACCGCGTAGGCTGTAGTCGGCCTGTTTTTGGGAGGGAAAACAGACAAGAGAATGTCAGGGTTGTGATTGCAATCCATTTCGATCAGGGATGTTTCTGCAGCTCAAGACATTGTAGATATACCTATAGCTTGGCTAAAAGGAGTTTAAGATGGTGGCAATATTTTCAAGCAAACCATCTTATCAAGCTGTGACGATTGGATAAACAGCCAATATACTCCAAAAAACGAGCTTCTTTTCCCAAGCTATAAATCCATCGAGTCTCAATGCAATACAATGTAAAAGTACGCCAGATATAAATATTTAACCTGTGGTATTATACGCCACAGATTATAAACAAAAATCCAGATAATACTAACAGGGTACCGGACTGACAAGTCAAATCAGCTACAGTCCGTTAGCACTTATTATAGAATTCGGATTTGTACTTATCTCTCTCTCGCTCTCATAACCTCTTATGCGAGTCTAGCCGACTTTACCCGAAGCCGAATCCTATTCTTAGTGCTGAATATCCGGTACCCTATTTCGTGGATTGCTTGCTACCCCTAACATTCAGGGCTATTCCCAGTTGTCCGCACCCCTTTGTCCACACTACGGACAACTGGGAATAGTCCAACATTCACATTCTGTAGAATCTCGTCATATTTTGTAGAATCTCAAATGTATGTTGTAGATTTAACCTGGCCCTCTATTCCACTATATTTTAACCCATTTTGCTTCTATATCGTAATAATATTGTTGTTGTTATGGTAGGTCTAAGACCTACCTGCTGCTGCTAAGTTCAGGGCTGGGCAAAATACTTGCTACATCGTATTTCAAATACAATTAACAAAATGCATTCTTAAATTCATATATGTATTTGAAATACAAAATACAGTCTTTTTGCCAGACTTATTATTGAGCTGTTTTCATTAGCTGGATATATATACATTCTATAACAGAGAAAAAACTTTCGTAAAGCGTTCCGTACACTACGCAATAAAATTGCAACAAAGTGTATTTTTGTGCAAATGTATGCCTGGCAAAAAAGTCGAGCGTGTGGTGACAGCTGGAACTACAATATTTTCAAATGGCAACCAGTACCGTTTATAGTAAACATTGGATCATGTTGCCAATTTCATTCCGAATAGCGCCCTCATTTTTTTGCTCCACTTTTTTGGCAGGCTATATTTTAGAACTAAATTATTTGAAACATAAATTACAAAATACACTAACGTATGAGGTATTTGAAATACTTTTTTTTAAGGTAGTATTTAAATTAAAATACATATAAAAATACGCATTTGTATTTTACATACAAATACAGGGTGACCTCGAATTGGTAATACAAAATACTTGATTATGATTCAGTTAATTACTAATAGTGTATTGCATTAACTCAGTTGTTAAAGTTAGCTTTCCTTAATTATCGTTAATTTTCTAACAAAACAAAATAATAAAAATAATTTAAAATCCCAAGTGTGGTTAACCTACATGACGTCATGCATATCTGTCGTACAGACAAGGAAATTGATTCTCGCACCATTTTGTACTCTGTCACAACAACGACGGAGATAATGACAGTGGACATTCAACGTGACGCACTGCCACCCAAAGCGACAAGGAACAAAATGTGTCTCAATTTCCATTCCTGTATCTATCACTCGATGTTATTAATAAACTAGGTGCTGATATCCATCCAACCCTTTAGTTTTAAGTAGGTACCCTAATAAATTATCTGATAAAGTGAATAACTGAATAATGAGTGAATTATTAAAAATAATTTATTGTTGAAAATACAAAATTGTACAAAATACAAAATTGTAAAACTTAAACAACTTTTAAAATGTGCTCAAAATGACCCCCGCCTTCTTGGATACATAACTCTGCCCGTCGCCTATGATTGTCTTTCAATCTGTGGAGAACAAATTCATTGGTTTTTACATTATTAAATGCCTCAACTATCTTTTGGCGAAGTTCACCCACAGTATCTGTTTCCCGTGCGTACACTCTCCTTTTTATTTCGCCCCACAAAAAGAAGTCGAGAGGTGTGAGATCAGGGCTTCTAGGAGCCCAAGCGACTGGGCCACAGCGTCCAATCCATCTCCCAGGGAACTCTTGGTCCAAGTAGCTTCGCACACGCAGGGAAAAATGAGCTGGTGCCCCATCCTGCTGGTAATACAGAGCCTCCAAATTTTGCTGCGGCACCTCTCGTAGCAATACCGGTAACACATTTCTCAGGAATTCTTCATATTTCGGTCCATTTAAATTTCCGTCAATGAAATGAGGACCAATCAAACAGTCGTTCAGTATTCCTGCCCAAACATTTACCGAGAAACGTGTCTGGTAGGAGTCCCTGCGAGTTACGTGAGGATTTGCTTCACGATCAGACCACCAGTGTTCATTGTGAACGTTGAACATGCCTACTCTTGTAAATGTTGCCTCGTCGGTCCATAAAATGTTCAAGTGTAGATTTTGCAGCAGCCAACGACAAAATTGCACTCTTCTAGGATAATCGGCTAATATGATATCCTGCACCCTTTGGAATTTAAACGGATACTTTCCTTCAGCATTCAGTAATCGCCAAATAAACCATTGGCTCGTTCCGAATCTTGCGGCAGCGTCCCTTGAGCTCGCCTCTGGGTGGTGGCTAAAATAATCGAGAACTCGTCTCCGAAACGTCTGCGAGTACCGCGGCCGCCGGCCCGGAGCTTGAGCGTGCACTGGGACAGTAAACTGTCCAAAATCTCTTAAGTTTTGGACAATGGAGTTTATTAGAACACGAGTAGGAGTTGGGCAGTCAGGGTGTCGTTCATGAAACAATGCTTGAGTTCGTACGGTACTTCGTGACGTAAAATAAAAAGATAACATATCCATTCGCTGAATATTCGTATAAGGATAAGCTCGGGGCATTTTGTTTAATTACTATCTTAATTAAATACGAAAATTCTTACTTTCTTTGACAAGACAAGTGACAATTTACTAATCAAGATACGCTATTATCATAAATGATGTGTCAGATAACGAACCAAAGAGGAAAGTGTTCATTTGAAATACTTTAAACCTCTTTCATTTTAAAGGTAATGGTAGGGTAACCAATTTAAGCAAAAAAAAATGGGATAATTAGAAAACTTAAAAAAAAGTACTTATGTTTTAAAATTAAGCGTGAGACCTCGTAGAAGCGATTGGTTTAGGGAAGCTCTCTGTAGTACTTTGAATTTGTATTACCAATTCGAGGTCACCCTGTATAGGTACCTAGTTGAAATACTGCCCAGCCCTAGACGTCAACAATGTGATAACCAGTGATCGGAATAGGTAGAGTTAATTTACCTAAACTTGATGCATTTTCATTCAATAATGTGTTCCCATCTCACTCACGCATGAATGAACTTGCGTCAAGTTTAGGTAAATTAACTCTACCTATTCCGATCACTGGTGATAACGGTAAAAAAGAATAAGATAGGTTTAAATACATTGAAATTGGACGCAATAAATATGATATGTAAATACAAGTTGATTGTAAATTCTAAATGTTAAGTATTCGTAGGGAGATCTGATTTCAAATAGTATTTACGATATAACGGTCTCCGATAGTCCATTCCAAAGTGTTGATATTTTGTAGACTGTTGCTTAGAAATTAAGACTGAAATAAAAAAATTACTCCTAAGCTGTTGTTATTACTACTTTTCCAAATGAAAGGGATTTTATCTACACCATAGAAGAAGAAGAATAATAATTTATTTGCATTAAACATGGGTCAGAACAGATGTAAAATTATAATGAGGTGCCAAACATGTCCTGCTGTGCCAGCGTACAAATATAAAATAATAACATAATATCATAGATATTTACGCCCTTACTAATAAACGTTGAGTAACGGCTGAGTAGTTATACAATGCTTTGTCCTTATCTGTCGAATTCAAATGTCACAATGACAGATAAGGACAAAGCATTGTATAAAACTACTCAGCCGTTACTCAACGTTTATTAGTAAGGGGGAAAGTGTGTGGCGTGGGTATTGGAATAAGAACAGTTTTATGAGATTAAAGTCTATAATCATTGTTCACTTCGCGTAAAAAGGTAGATACAAACATAAGTAACAGAACGTTAACCAAATAACTATTAAAACGAGCGGGGCGCGGGAGCGCGGGAAGGTAGGGCACGCGTGTACGCACAGCAGCTCGGACCTTGCGCGACTCCCCAACCGTCCGGCGGGCTGCGGGGAAGAATCCTATATCTCCCTCTCACTCACCCGCGCGCTTCTCTTACAACTCAAAGCGTTTAGGTGGTACACCGCGGTTGGCCCGGGAAGGGAGCTTACTCTCAAGGTCACGCGCTACAAGTGCAATTTCAGCCTAAAAGGGAGTTAGATGAAAAGATTTTAGACCAAACAATCATTCACAGAGGGCGTCCATTGATTTTTCGAATCGAAATAAATAATAATACTCATAAAGAAATATAAACATAATCCTCCTTCTTTGGCAGTCGGGTAAACTTCTTAATTCGTAACGGCGGGCGACATCTATTTAACCAGTGGGAAGTAAGTAATAAGATAGACCAAATTAAACTGGCTGTAGGGCTAGACAAGTTGCATTCGTGAACGTTTATGTTACTTTAGAAAAATGTATGGAATTGGCATTAGCGGCCGACGCGACAGATTAACATTGCAACTTATGTCAATCCTATAGGCATCCATTAGACGGTAGGTTTTGCTGTCAGTTTTGCCAGTCACTGCTGTGACTGACGGATAACCTACCGTCTAATAAGGTGACTACTGTTTGCATGATCATTATCCAGATATTTTAATTTTTGCGTCATGCATGACTGATTGAATTGATTGACGCAAAACCTATCGTGTAATCCATTACACGATAGGTTGGCGTCCTCGCCATACATTTTGAACGTTTTCGAACATCGTTATCGTCAGCGTCATGTTCTTTGTCTAGGAACGCTGAATGATGACGAAAGTGCAGTTTTCATCACAATAATAGTCCTTTACCGTAAAATTAATGCTTATACGCACTCACCGGCTTTAGCGGAACAAAAAATATATGAGCTCTTTTATAAGACGGGTTTAGGGCCTGCGCAAACCGGCGGAGCGCAGAGCAGATCACTTTAAATTTATCAATGTATATTCTTCCCTATTTTAATTACAATAAGGTATAAATTTGAATGCTCTGAGACCGACCTTGGAGCATCACGGGGGATTTCTACTCTGCGGCTGCGGCTCTAAATTTATACCTTATTGTAATTAAAATAGGGAAGAATATACATTGATAAATTTAAAGTGATCTGCTCTGCGCTCCGCCGGTTTGCGCAGGCCCACATGTTAATTTAAAAATTAAACCCTTTTTGGTTTCGCTAAACATAGCGGTGAGTATAGTTTATCTATCGCTAAGGGACTTCTTTCGTCTTTAACCCAAAGTTAGGTGAGCGTCTCGGCCGAGCAATGAAGAGAGAACTCGCTCGCCGCCGCTCAAACTCGTGGCCAGGCCGTTAAAGCGTCTTTGTACCAAGACTATCTTGTAAAATGTTCTCGGTGTAGGTATTTATTATGTATAGCCATCAAATATATCGGATGTTGAGACTACGAGCGTTTCTTGACGGACCGATGTGTCGGTGCGCTGGGTCGCGGTTATGGGTTACTAAATAGTACCTATGTTTGGGCCGATTCTTTGTGGATTAAAAATAGTGCAATAGTAACACTTAAAGAGGGAGACCAAGGAGAGCTTATCCAGACCAATTCAAAGGAAAAATAGGCGTGTCGTGTCGTATCAGTGTTAAAGCCTGGGCCACACCGGATGCGTTGCGTAGACGTGCACGTGCACGTTCGCGTTCCACTGCGTTGTATAGCTGCGTCCTCATGTGAGGATTCATACTATACGACGCAGTGGAACGCGAACGCGCCCGTGCACGTCTACGCAACGCATCCGGTGTGGCCCAGGCTTAAAGATAAGGCTTGGAATAGAACAGAATGGAAATTACTCCACAGACAAGATAGCTCTTAAACGAATGATAAAATGTTTGAAATTGACCCAGAACTGCATCACCTCTTGGACTAAACTCTCTAATAAATAAAAACATACAAACAGTCAATCGAACATAGAACCTCTTCCTTTTTGAAGTCGGTAAAAAAATCGTAAATAGGTTTTCTTCTGTCCTAAAACAATTTTCAGAAGGAATATGCAGTCAAAGCCTGAAATATCAATTTAGAAATCAGAAACAACATTCGCAAGCATAAGAGAAAAACCATATTTATTAATAGGATTTTTACTATTAATTTAAATGCATAAATGCTACAAATATATTACACAAATTTCAAAAAAACATAGTCTACTGTTATTAAAATAACCTTAATTAAAATAACACAATTTCATTTAGTCATGGAATTAAGGTACTGAATCCAATTGTGTGGTAAAATGGCACATTATAATATAAATTTAACTGTGTATAGTCCAATATGACATGATCTATGAGATATAAATACGACACAAACTATGTCTAGGTGGGTGGTACATACTAAGTGGAGGTTGTTCAGGCAGTTCCACCTGCACAGAAGCTCAATGACCAAATCGACTTCTGCACATTTTAATTTAAAGTCAAATTTATGACTGTTGCGTCAATTCCAAGACTTGAAAATCAAGTCAAAGGATTTTCCATTGTTAACAACAAACGAAAACCAAGATACATACTACAAAGTGATAATACTGGGCAAGTAAGTGCATCACTTTGGTCATGCATACAATTTTGGTAGTTTGGTTGAAGCGCTTGAACAACTGTCCTGTATAAATACCATACTGGGTACAGGCCGCCTGAATAATGTGGTATTTGGTCACAGAAATACTTATTAGTCCAACATATTTAATTAAAAAGTTCCCAAGAAACGCTGAGACTAATAGTAACAAATAGTAACATAGTAAAAAATAATTATGACAATTTTAAAGTTTTTTTTTAATATTATGTCCTATTTGCTAGGAGTACATCAATATTATCATGTCAAAATTTTAATTACAATTTGACCTCATACCACACCATACAACTGTGAAACAGCTTACTCAAACTATTACACATCCTCACAAAATGTAAACCAACATGACTACTTCCCATGAATACTTTGAATAACATGTAACATTAAAGCTATGACAAGTATTTCTGCGGCTTTAGAGGTTTATCATCGTCACTGTCGGAGAAACATGCGGCAAACCCGCTCCTTTCTCTAAAAGAATCTCTGGCAGATTGTCCAGTTTTGTTCAGAGATTTCTTCACACGTTCACACTTTGTTGATATTCTTTTCTTTCTTGGATTGTCTTTTGGCTCATTCTCCTCTTGATTGGCCATATTAATAGTAAGTTCTGAACACACATGTTCAGTAGTATTATTGAGAACAAATACAGAGTTTGCAGGTTGTTTTGAAAGCCCTATGCTCCGTCCACTTCTTGTCCTAGAAAGACCTTCTGTGTTCCCTGGGCCAGCAGATTTGTTACAATAATTTTGAGTTGCTGTCCTTTTTTTCTCAGAGCTCAACTTAGACGGGTCAATCTTTTCAGATTCTTTGTCCATTGTAGCTATTTCAACAGAGTTTTTGTGCCTCTTTGGATACCTTGATCCAGTGGTGCTGGTTGACTGAAATGATGTGTTAAGAGCATCATTTCTGCTCTCCCTCTTAGTATTAACATCTTTGTTTCCTTTTTTAGTTTCCATGAATTTAAGTAAGGAAGTGCTTTTGTCAACCTTGTTGTGTTTAGGCCCTTTATCTAAGCTCACGAGGTTGACTATATTTTGAGATGAGTCCGTACTGCAGTTAAGCACTGTAGCCGTGGGATCCCCAGTATTAATAGCTTTGTTAATGCTTACAATTAGAGATTTCTCTTCCTTCAGAGTACCGTGTCTTAATTCCTTTGTAAGGTTTCGGCTCGACTTAGCTCTTATTTTCCGAGGAATCTTGGAATTAATCTTTGTAGATTTAATGTAGTTTGCTGTGAAGCCAGACACATCACTCAGGTCTTCGAATTGCCTATTAAGAGCTCCATTGCTGAGTTTCTGGACTGTCCCACTGGTTCTCTTATCATTTTGATCCCCTGCAGCTAGGTTGGATGGCCTATTTTGCTCTGTATCCTTACTCGGTTCACTTTTAGGTTCATTTAAATCCATGCAATTAGCTGTGGTTGTATTGAGAATTTCAAATGTGTTGTTAAAATGGCTGTTGTTGTTAAGATTGCACTGGGCCTTACGCAAACTCCTCCTCAGGTTCATTGCAAAATTGGGTGTCGAGGTGACAACCTTGTTTTTTTTATGCAGTGTTGTTCTGCTATTCTTTTGACTCTTCCGTTTCTTATTCTTGGCTTGTACAGAGGAGTTTTTAATGTTGAAGTCCACATCAGAAATGAGTGTGTCAGATTTTTCACTGCTCATTATCTCACATTTAGCTGGAGTGGTTTTCAGAAAGATATCAGGTCTTTCGGTGGTTACAGAGGCGTTATCTATGAGTCTCCGCCTTTTCTTCTTAGATTCGGGGACGGGGCTGGCACTGCGGGGAGCGCGCGCGGGCGGCCGGCGCGGGTTGTCATAGCCAGCGAGGCAGGGCGCGCGCTTCGTCACGATCCAGAAAGTGATCTCATCCATGCTGCTCATAAAGGGAGCATCCTGAGCGAGGCGTGGGAGAGGAGCGCGCGGGGAGGGCCGCGGAGAGGCGCGGCGGCGGGCGACAGGCCGCGGCGCCAGCACAGCAGCGCCCGCGCCGCGATGCCCAGCGCCCCCCACCCGCACGCCCCCTGCGAGCTTACGCTTGACTCCGCAGGCCCAAGCCTGCGACGACACGCCTTGTCCATTCTCTGGATATCGATCACATTCCATAAACCTGCAAGCGAAAACATACTTGTCAATAAGATTAGCGATCGATATGAACGACGACTTTTAGATGAAAATAAAGACCGCTCACTTTATGTTGCTCGTCTTTCTTAGGGGGAAGAACTCCAGCTCCGAACGAAGAGGATAATTCCGACAGACGCCAATGTCATCACCGGGCAGGACGAAGCTCCCGATCACATTAAACGATTACTTTTACACGTTTGACGACGATAAAACCAGCCGTAACTCCAAACTGATCAAACTACGAGATTATATTATATAAAAATTTGAAAGCTCTACATAAATACAATTTTTTGACGCAATAAACTTCTTTTACCAAGATTCTGATTTGACGCAACAACAATGGGAAGTAAGATGGCGCCCGCAATGGGTTACCATTACCACAGAACCTTAAATAAAAAAAAAACAACAGAAAGGTATTCATCGCAATCTTAAATACTTATTTTATATATAAATAAAAAAACGTAAACTTCAATCCCAAAAGAGTAATGCATTTTGTACCCGTGTGCTACTACACGGTTCTAAACCACGGTTTAATACCCGTAACGTAACAGACGATACAATTTGGTGCGGGCTGTTACGGGTCTATAACAGGCGGTTTAAAACCGTGTAGACAGTGGTTTTAAACCAAATTCTACATGTCCTTTAAACGCCCTTGGCAGACAGGCGTGCGCTTCAAACAAACGGGTTTGTTTAAAACCGTGTAGCAGCTCGCTTCTGCCAAGGCCACCTTGGTTTAAAACTGAGAACGAGAACCCGGTTACATATGATTAAAGCCGGCCACAGACCTACCGATTCTGTTTCGATTCTGTTCCGTTCTACAAGATAAAAAAAAGATAAAATATATTATTAGAGAACAAAATAGAATCCGGGTTCAACGTCACACACACGCCGGGCGCCGGTCGTTCTTGATTCTCGCTCAGTCGCAATCTAGCGCTTGCCGAGAGACGTAACGTACTTAAACATACTTACTACGTGAAAAATTATAATGGACGAATATGAATTTATCTGTTCTTTTTTATAATTGTTTAAATTAATGGCTTCCATTATCATTATTTTCTCATTCTATTGTTTCTTATTTGTATTTTTACTTATTTCATTGAATATTAGATACTACACTTCATTTTACTCAATTGGAGTGAAATGACCTCCATAATAAAAACCCGGAAATAGGAATATCCATATTAATCTTCCATATATAATTTTTTCGTCGCAAGTGCCTACATAAATGACACTACCTACCTTATTCCGATTACGGTTCATTATATGTCACCGTATGATTGTGAACACCGTTAGTTTATAATCTATCTCGTTAGTTTATAAGTAA
This sequence comes from Tortrix viridana, assembly GCA_963241965.1. Taxonomy (NCBI): domain Eukaryota; kingdom Metazoa; phylum Arthropoda; class Insecta; order Lepidoptera; family Tortricidae; genus Tortrix; species Tortrix viridana. The sequence goes on along the minus strand of OY725179.1, from coordinate 462,407 downwards.
TCTAATTTTTCAACAAGTAATATTCTGCCATTTTTTAAAACTCCAAAACGATCACTCGAAAAATGTTTCAAGCGCACAGTTGCAGACATACTGAGAAATCGCTGGCGTTGGGTTGCAAGTGGGCTGTGACGATATACGGAGCTAGTAGGTACCTACGTAAACTACGCCTCTTTCTGACCGGCCAGAATGTTCTGATCGGCGATGCTGGCCGGTTGCTTTCTGACCGGGCATTCGGGTCGGTAGGTATGTGACGAGTGGTACATTTTGTATTGCATTCTAGCCTTCCGATTTCAATTCTTTTCTGTTCTACCTAGAAAGAACAGAATCGGTAGGTCTGTGGTAGGCCTAATGCGTTTTATTTCTTAACTGGATGAACTGGATCCGTGCCAATATGAAACCTAGTATGGAACCAAAAGAAATTATTGGGGTACATTACACTATGAATAATTATTATCACGTGATACTCGCTAACTATAAAAATAAATCGGATGTTTTGAAATCCACGATAGTAGGGCGGCGTGGTTTCAATACAAACAGCATATGAAGTGATAATATTGATGATATTACTGACAGTGTGTAATAGCCTATTTCAATACTGTCTTGCTATATTGATTGTGATAACATTGCGATACTAGGATCACGATATTACTGATAATGTAATGTACCCCATCGAAGAAAATGACAATGACAGTGACGTTAGACCTGACAGTAGAGCAGATGAGCGCCATTTTCGCGCCATGATCGTGTTGATTATTGCTCCGATGTTACAACCAAGACGCTACCCCACTTGTTTCTAGAAACATCTTCAACCCCCTTTTTATTAAATGTAGTATATAAGTAAATTAATATTTAACAAGATGAACGACCTTCAGTACCTCATCGACAGGCAATTGGGCATTTGTAAGTTGAATTACGTCGATCAACGTGAACGTGTGAGTGGCCCTAAAGTGTAATGTTGCTCAACTTCATGCGGACGTTGCAGACAGCCGCTACAACTACGACAACGTGCTGCGGCGCCTGGTGGTGGATGGCGCGGAGTGTTTCTACGGGCTGCAGCCTGGCAGCATGGCTGCTGCCGCCTCTTTGGACCAGGACCCACCGATATTTGCTTGTCGGTTCTCCGAAGCTGCCGGCTACGAACACATCCTCGCGCTCGCTAATGAAGACGGCAAAGTTGCTATTCAGGTACTTATAATACATGTTAGGTATGTGAAATTGATTTTGAGATGCACAGTTCATGTGAAGATACTAATTATTTCCAGCTCTTTTAGACCCTTTGTGTTGTTCACTTATCCCAAATGAAATAGAACTAGGTATTCTAGACTTTTTATTCTATCACATATTACATATAACAAACATTAAATCATTAGCTTGTGTTACAACATATTTCTTGCTTTAATTAATTTTCACTGCACACATTCCACAAACAAGTTTAGACTTGTTTCCTTGTTTTGTTCTGAAGAGGTGAATTCAGAGATAAGTTTATTTTACATTTAAATATTTGTTGATAAACAATGCCCCTATGTATATTGCATGTGTTTTAGTATTTTACAAGTATTATTTTACAATATATTTATATTGGTAGATTGATGCATTCATTTTTATAATAAATTACCCAACATAGTTTTAGTTACTGATGAAGCGTGGAAATAGCTTCAGCTCAGGAGGAGATAATTTTTGCAAGAATTAACTGTTTATTAAAACAAAACGGAAGTCCTATATTCATAAACTTCCACTCTGGTCGAAGGACACGTCCAAGATCAGCGTGACCGGCGCACTGGAGAGCTTCCAGTGCCACAACAACGCCGTGTTCGACCTGGCCTGGGCGCCGCGCGCGCTCCGCTTCGTCACCGTCTCAGGTGAGTCCTCTGTGCCCTGGCAGCTGGTGATGATGCAGATGTGATGTGATGATGATGCCTTTTTTTATTTATTTATTTCAATTATATAACATACTGGTGACGCTACATACAAGCCTGTAACGGCATGGCAATCTACTTGAAGTTAAATATCAATAACTATAAATAAATGTATGTTACAATATTTTATTACTCTATAATATTCATAATACTGACTATGGAAGTATCAATTAAGGTAAAGGATACTACCATCCCTGTCCTATACCTTAATTGATCCCTCCATAGTCGATACCTATAGGTACATAATCTTGTTTACTGAGGTAGCTTAGCAAACCCTTGTTGCTTTCTTCAGTGAGCAAGACTCCCAAGTTATGCAGTCAGACTAATGTATCTTATTAATCTTTCTAGGAGACCACACAGCCTGCCTATGGGACGTGGGAGAGAGCGCGCCGCGTCGCGTGTTGGTCTTCTCCAGCCACTCCCGCTCAGTGAAGACAGCCGTGTTCCGCGCGCGGGAGCCGGGCGTGTTCGCTACGGGCGCGCGCGACGGACACATCCTCGTGTGGGACGTGCGCACCTCGCAACCCGCCGTCGTCATGAAACCTGACAACTGCCTCATGAACTGCCATTCCTCATTCACACCAAAAACCCCAGGATCACACACCAAAAGACCGAGACTCGATAACCACAGATCCATTAGCATCACTGGCCTTGTGTTCCAAGATGATGTCACTTTGATATCCTGTGGAGAATGCGATGGCAACATCAAAGTATGGGATTTAAGGAAGAATTATAACATCTACAAGCGAGAACCACTGCCGAAACACTCTATTCCGTACTGTGGAAGCTCAACGAAGAACGGTTACACGAATCTCATCATAGATGATGCTCGAATGAGACTCTACGCTAGCTGCATGGATAACGTTATCTACTGCTTTAATATTTCTACATATAACTCTTTACCGGAACAGAGGTATGTTGGACATGAGAATAGCACATTCTATATCAAAACCAGCTTAAGCCCGGATAGTATGTATTTAGTGTCAGGTAGCAGCGATAAAAATGCTTACATTTGGAATGTTAAATATTCTGAACCGATGGTGAAGTTGGTTGGACACTGGGCTGAAGTGACTTGTCCAGCTTGGTGTCAGAAAGGGGACATGAAAGTAGTTACTTGTAGTGATGATGCGAGACATAAAATCTGGAGGATTGGCAAAGAGTTTAATATGGATAAATTAGAACTTAAAGGACACGCAGAAGTTGTGCCACGGACGGACATTACTAGCTTACCTCAATGGGGGGCATTGGACCGGACACCGAGTTCCATGAAACGTAAGATCACGACTCCTAGTTCATACAACACTAAACGGTTAAGATCTGATAGTTCAATGATTAGAAAGACAAAGAGGTGCTTAACAGACTTGATGAATGCTTCTCGAGATGCAGAAGATGCTGAGATTTTAGTTAAAAGATTAAAGTTAGATGTCACTATTCCCGAAGAAGAGGAGCCAAAATTATTGCATGCTGGTATTAAAAGGCATAGAGATATCTTGCAAAACACTAGCCCGGTCCATTGCTATGAATCTAGCCACATTAATAGTGATTGGACGTACATAACGCCTAAAGCAGGCACATCGTTTATGACACCGACTAAAAATTACGAGAAGAAAATGTGCAAAAAGCTGTCACCAAAAAGCCCAATGACTGTCTCAACAAATTTAAATTCCGATTGTTCCCCGGAGAATGTATCTCCTAGTAAAGTAAGAATCATAAGTTTTAATACGCCCACAAAGGACTTGCCTAACTTTGTTATGGACGGAGAAGCCCCGCATTTAAGACTGATGTCACCTATGAAGAAAAAGCAAGATACCACTAACTGGCTCACTTTGATTGTGCGTGAGAAAAAGGGAAAGGGAGATATTGTGGAGAAGCCGGTAGTAGCACCGCTTAGTCCTAAAGAGAATATTCCTGCTAGAAGAAATTCTGTTACGGAGAAAACGCCCAAATGTACTAAGAAAACTAGAACTTTGTTAAACTACTTTAATGTTGCTAAGGATAAATGAAGTGAGTACACGCGTGAGTTGTCTCTGGGTAGCGTAGGCAATGGCTGACTGACAGCATGGCAAACTATCATTAATTTAAAAATTCAATTTGCGAAGATAATGACAGTGGGACAGGCCTGTTTCCCTTCATAGATTAAGTACGAAATTAATAATAGATAGACGCGAAATATGAGACACGAATCACGATATAGATCATTAATAACTTTTTCTTGTTTATTCTGTCCTTTTTTTAAATCCTAATCATTCAGAAATGTCCTCTCATCTCCCGCTGACGCAAATGTAGGTCAAAAATTTTGACACTATAATAACATATATAAATAGATATAAAATTGATATTTCAATACATATGTATATGACACGACATACTAGAGGTAGATTAGTGCAAGTACACTGAATTACCTCTACTGTAGTTCATACAATTTGTGCGATATTTTCGTAGGCTTTACGCGGTTAGAGCGAGTCTTCTGTAATAAAAAGAAAGAATATAAAAGAAACATTTTTCAGCTATAAGTTATACAAAACAAGTCTTTAAACTCAATGTCATAAAGTACTTCCCTTTGCCATGCGCCTACGCAGCTATTTGTCAATAGTAATCAGCTGTGTTGGAATTACATATAATTCTATGCACTGTGATGATTGACTGTATTTAAAACATTCACTAAGTATATCGTATTGTCCAGTCCCAGATAAAGTTATCCAACAGTTAAAGTTGTCACTCTCCTTTTCTTTGTCATATGACAGAAAGGAACAGAAGTAAAATTTATCTGATAGATAGTATTATCTGGAGATTTAAAAGGCCCTTAAAAGTATTCATAATCAGAAATAGACAATTCACACGATAAAATATCATAATTTTGAACCCCCCAGACGCGAAATAGAGGGGTGTTATAAGTCAAACCGTTTAACCGCCGTGTGTCTGTGTGTCTGTCTGTGGCATTATAGCTCCTAAGCGGATGAACCGATTTTTATTTAGTTGTTTTTTTGTTTGAAAGGTAGCTTAATCAAGTGTTCTTAGCTAAGTTTGGTGAAAAGCCGTTGGGCCATTTAAGAGTGAGCCCTGAAAGTAGGCTACCGATTCTTTCAAGGGTTTTTAATAGTAATAATAATAAGTCAAAAACGGCTGATCGTATAAGTCTAATCATAAACTAGGATGCCCACGCTGATATGTTCAAAGTAGATACATTTAATATAGTAAGTAAGATTACTGGTCTAAATTAAGAGAAACCATCTTACAATTTAACACATTATATTTTAACAACATGAACTGATAGATAGAAAACGTTGGTTATGTTTTATGTACTCGTACAAATTCGTTTATAAATATAATTGAGTGAGAGCTTTTTAGTGTGTAAGTAATTTTATCTTGTAACGGAACTCCGTTTAATAGGGAATATACATGAATTTTTTTTATCGCAATTCTTAAAAAAGACATGGCAAAAGGTGAAATTAAAATCAGGATATTATAAGCATTTAAAAACTACTAATAATTAGACAAAGAGATCCGACATTAACTACGTCAGCGTGCACAACTGCCATATAAAATTCTGTGTTAAATTCTGTTTTGCTAGAAAGAGATTGAAACAAATCTGTAATGGCTTGTATCTTGGTTATTTTTATACTTATTCGAAAAATATTTTTTCTCTACTGTTTGTAACATGAATGACTTTATTAAAGCAAAAAAAAACATGCATAGTCCCTATTGTAATTTTGACGTGAATTCGATGAACGACTTTTCCGTGATCCCACCGCGTATTGCAGAAAGTTCTAAAAGTTTAAAGGGTTACAAAAGTGATAGTTATATAGTTGTGAAGATCCATCTGACGACAATACAATAATATATGTTTGATCACCCCTCCTCCCCCGCGATGACGTCACACCGCGGGGAGCGCTGTGTATCCGGCGACGCTCGGCATAACTCGCAATACCATCCAAACTATTTGTTAGTGTTGAACGAAATAAACTGTATTTGACAGATTAAAGTATAATATGTATATTATCGCGAAAAAAACGTGGATAACTGTCACGCTAAAATGCCGAGACCAAAAGTAAAAATTTCAAAGATAGTCAATATAAAAGAAATAAATAAATATTAAACCTCCTTGAAAATCATCGAATTCACGAAAAAAACCAGCGGTAGTAGCCCGACTGCTTAAGTTTTGATGTTAGGTTAATCTCTACCTCTAATACTAAAACCGGTTAGATTAAGGTGCGTCACACTCGGAGCTATAATATTATTTTGGTATATTAATATATAATATAGCAAGGCATCTTACGATATATTTTCGTTTAGTTTAGGTATATTTTCCGTACTAGTTGACACAGTCCACACACGCAGCTATAATTTATATTAATATATATTATAGCTGCGTGTGTGGAGTCTGTCGACTAGTAAGGAAAATATATCGTAATATACCGAATTTATTATAGCTCCGTGTGTGACGCGCTTTATAGCCATACATGGCTTGCCTTGCATTTACTTGTTATATTGGTAAGAAGAAAATGTCAATGTATTAAAACACTTGGGATTGTACTTGACAAGTAAAATCGAGAGGTTAGGTAAGTTGCGTTATAACGAGATTTAACCTTTCCAACGCCATTGTCGGATATATCCGCATCACTTCGCCAACGACGGGTATATCCGTCACGGTTGCCAGCGTAAAATAGACCCGAGCGATGAGGCGAGGTTGGCATCAGCCCTGCTGTCTCCGAGCGGCCGTCGCTGGCGCGCGAGCGACTGTAGTCGACAAGGCGTTGGAAAGATCAATAACTGCCGCACTCAGAGACGTCAATTATTTTTTAAGTTTCATTAAAGTTGCTGCATCTTATTCTATTGCTATAGCAAAGAAAGTGACAGCAGCAACTTTAATGAAACTTAAAAGTTAATTGACATCTCTGAGTGCGGCCGTAAGACTAATTATCGATGTTACTTGTACAATAGTCAATTAATATAGAGACCAGAAAAATTAAGGTAATCATATTTAAAGTCATTTCATTCACAATTTGATTCATTTGTAAACACGGGTTACATCATTCGTTCTGATAGTCTTTATATGTGTTTCAGCGGGGTTATTAAGGTCAAGTTTACCGTTGAGGGTAAACGTGCGAGAGGGACGGACGCTTTATCCACCGCGATAAAAGCCGACCATAGGTTTTTATGTTTTACATATTGCTATTGTATTTTTGTGTATTTTTTACTATAAAAAAATCCTAATAGGATAAGAATCTAGATCAAATAAAAATGTATAGTGTGAAATCAAACCAGTCTTTTAAATACATAGTTTGACCGTCAAATCTGATCATAAATTATAAATACTGACATTGTTTTGTATAACACTAAATATTGGTAATAGTTGTTAAATTTAAACGGTGCGCCAAAGTTCACATAATAATTTGTAGTCCGAAAGTATCGTTCGTTAAAGCATTTTTAACTGAAACCGTTATTGTTTCAGGATTTTAAAAATATCTAATTGATAAATAAGGTTCGGTTATATTAGTTAAAAAATATCCTAAAATCAGAACGGTTTCAGTAAAATTAGAACTTGCGATGATTAATATGATTATGTATGAATAACGATACATTCGTACTAAAAATATTTCGGTGAGTCAATATGGACCCAAATTTAAACTATTCCTAATGACATCTTCAAATTTAAATTCAACCGTTTTGGCTTTTAATATTGAGTTTGCAAACAGCCCGATTTCGACGATGAAGGAATAAGTGTTAAATTTGAGTTTACATGTCGCATGTCGTCGCTTTAACGGAAGTTCTGAACTGTTCTAGCTTTCCTGACATGCGCCGTGCGGCAAGAGCGTGGTCATATATTAGAATAGGAACGGAATACTCTTCACCTCACTAGCTCGGAAAGCCTTTCTTTGTCGGTCAAAATCTGCGCGCAAAAGTCCTCTTTAACCGCTAGCGTGGAAACTAATGGGGCACGGCCGCTGCTGATGTGACGCTCATGTAATTATTTTTTTAACACCAAGTGTTTCCCTCGCTACGGTAAGGTGAAAACGGTAAGGTGTTTCGCACGGCAGCAAAGTTATTCAGGTCTCGAGGACTTGAATCCCTCCGCTAGGCTCGTGGTTCAATTTTAGAATCCTTCGCTAACAGCAGCAGGTTTCAATACTGGCTCTCGCGCCAAATAACAACATTGCAGCGTTGCATAACAAATAACTATTCTTTCTCTAAATACTGGAATCGCAAAAATTTAAATGAGTAATCGTTTCACGATTTATGCGAATAACTATGCGGTATGTAGTTCTGGCTTTTAGTCAATACAATGACGCCGGTAGCACACCTCCGCCGCGGAACTGTAGCAGCGAAACTCTGGCAACGAAATAAAGTTCAATTTCGTATTAAATATCACGATTCCGCCACAGTTTCGCGGTTTCGCGGCGGAGGTGTGCTACCGGCATGAGTAAAGCGGAAGTCTAGTCTATTCGACGGGGCTCCTCGGAAACCCTATACGAATTTCTGAAGCCATATCCCTTTCGCTGTAGTTACATTGCTAAAAGGCTTATTACACCTTCCTAAATTTAGTGACCAACGAGAGGGACGCCGCAATACATGAATGAGATGGAGATATCTCCATCCGTATCCAACGTATTGCGGCGTCCCTCTCGTTAGTGACTAATTTAGGAAGGTGTAAGAAGCCTTAAAAGAAAAACGGGAAGGCTACCGCTACGGCCGAACGTAGGTTCGAACTTTTACGGCCGCACTCGGAGACTTCAATTGACTTTCAAGTTTGATTATAGTTGCTGCTGTCACTTTCTTTGCTATAGCAATAGAATAAGACGCAGCAACTTTAATCAGACTTGAAAATTAATTGACGTCTCTGAGTGTGGCAGTTAGCCTTTGAATCTGCAGTTAAAACTGCCATATATATATTTATATATTATGTGGTCGTCCAAATCGAAAGGGACCTTATCGCGGCAGCCGGTTACGCCTTATTTCACACGGCTGTTATACTAATGACAAGGCAATGAAAACTATAACAGCGTAAGCGCCGGCCGCCATAAGGGCCCTTTCGATTTTGATGACCACTATACCGCCATACAATTTTACGCCATAGCCGGCGGCATTTTGACGCGCCCTTGACGCCGAGACGTCATGCACTATGTACCGTCAACTGTGGCAACTGCCTAACCGTGGTTATTCCCCTTTACACATGCATCGAAATGATTAATTGATTCTTGTTGGATACAATAAAACACATGCGTTTCCAATCCCAATAATATCATACTTAGGTTCGATATTATTTGCGAGTTATTGCGACGGGGAATTGCCACGGTTAAGCCCGTTGCAGACGATGCGCAGCAGCTTGCGCAAGCACTAATCACTGTGCATATAATTTCGTCGTGTGAACATATTTTGCTTAGTAAAAGTGCACACGTTTGAACGGCGCAAGTAAGTTGGCACAGTTGACGGTATAGAGCTCACTCGCTAACAAGCTTGGCGTCCACGGCACGGGTGCTGGCTGGCCGGGAGCGGCGGCGGCCGGGTTAATATTCCATCTCCATGACGACGCGCACGAGCGGGCGGCGCGCGTCGCCGCCGCCGCGCGGGGGGGCCGACGCCGACGCGGAGCCCGGCGCGCGCGGCGGCTCCGCGCTGCAAGTGCCCAGTATGCATTTCAAACATCAGGATGCTTATTATGCTTTTTACAACTTTCAAACCATGAAGATTTAGGTAATTTTTTTAAACGCCATATATAATTTCGTTCCAATTTTTCAGCCGTTATTTTGGGTTATTAATAATTTCATTTTTTCCGAAAACACCCCCAGTATAAAGGCGAAAAAAGTTCGTCGTTCTCGAGTTTTTGCGAGACTAACGGAAGGCAATTGATTGAATCATTTCTCTAGGTTTATGTAATGCCACATTGGAGATGCTAAATTATAACCTTAACGGCCTGGCCACTAGTTGAGCGGCGGCGAGCGAATTCTGTCTTCATTGCGAGACGCGGGTTAGTTGACGTTACACGAAATGTATTAGAAAATTCGCTCGCCGCTTGCGCAGTCTTTAGCGCCTGGAGCCTAGCGCGTCAGTGCGGACGTAGGCTTAGGTCTGGCGTCCACCAGGCTCGCCGACTCGAGTCGAATCGAATCGCAATAATTCGCCTCCTCCACATCAAACTGCGTCGATTGACTATAAAAAAAAAAAAAAAATATAGGAGCCGCGGCGCGCCGATTCGCTTGACGTCAACGCAGTTTCATAATAAATATAGAATTATTGCGATTCGATTCGACTCGGTGAGCCTAGTGGACGCCAGCCTTTCAAAACCTAAACATTTATTTACTTCAATACACGCTAATATAGGCGGCTAGCGAAGGCGCAAGCGGGCAGTGCGCGGCGGCCTAGAACGTTTGATTCACTTCGCTACTCACCAGGCGACTCGCTAGGCCCAGCAAGTCGCCTGTCAGGGCGGCCGTAGCCTAATGGCGTAATTGCACTGAGTCGTTCGCCGCATGCGGCCGACGCATTTGGTTCAAATCTGAACTTAAAATGAACACAGATTGATCCCAAAAACCCAAATGCATGCGGCGAACGATTCAGTGTAATTGCCGCTTAAATACTGCGGAGTGTAGCTCACTCGACTTCCACACGATCGGGCGGTTGGGCCAACCGAGAGGGACGTAGCTATCTGTCAGAATGAGAGTAATATACACGTCTCGTTGTTACAGATAGCTGCGTCCCTCTCGACTGGCCCAGGCGCGATCGTGTAGGGGTACTCACCCGGCCGCGAAGGCGAGCAGCGAGCCGTGGTAGCCGGCGCGCGCGCCGCACGCGTCGCGGTAGAGCGCCACGAACGAGCCGAACCCGGCGGCGGCGGCGGCGCGCCCCGCGCTGCTCTCCACCTGTTTACTTCTCTTCTTATGAGGCTTCGGCGCTTTCTTGGCTATCACGGGTGGGACGTCTCCAAGTGGCTTCACGCCTTTGATGGGCCGCCGAAAAGTCAGTAACGTGTCCATTTCGATTTCTGATATTCTGGTTTTGTGTGTGTAAGGAATGACAGTGACTTGTTTTTAAAACGTAGTGATTATATACTCGGCGGTTTTTAATTTGTTATATTTGACATGGAGTTTGGATAGCAACTATATTTTTAAATTGAATGGGCTATGACTTGGCGCGACAAACAAACAAGTGCATAGATATAAGGGCGGCCGCACATCGATCCACTAGTGGCCGCCACTAAACGCGACCACTAGTGGCTCGGCTAAGCCACTAGACGCAGCCACAAATCGCGGCCACCGGTGGCTGAGTGGCGGCCACTAGTGGCTGCCACTATTGGCTATTGTTTATTGGAGAAGCCAGCGACTGTGGCCGAGTATGCGCGCGAGGCGAGCGACAAAACGCGGCCACTAGTAGCGAGCGCGGGCGACTACCGCAGCTTGTGGCTCAGACGCGGCCACTCGAACGTTCGGTGTGCGCCGATGCTATACAAAATGTATGAAAAAACTCGCCCGCAGCTTGTGGCGGCCACTAGTGGCTAAGCTGTGGCCGCGACTAGTGGCCCAATGTGCGGCAGCTCTAAGGCAGGCCAGAAGTGGCCATGGCTGCAGAGAAATGATTTCTATGCATTTATTTCCGCCAAGGCGCCAAGTCTATAATGGCCTTTTTTTAATTGTGAAGGGTTCGTGCCAATCATGAATGATAAAATAAAAAGAATAATGTATGATATAAATATAAAAACTCTTTTGAATTATACTGAACTAGCTTTTGCTACTACTACAACTACGTAGAAATCGTGTATCGCTATTCCCTCGGGAACTCTTCTATTGTATAGAAATGACCTTATGTCCGGGGTATAACCTATCTGTACTTCCACAGCGACCGCTTCAGCCAGTGAGCCGAGAACAACAATCAAACAAACACTCGTCTTTCCGTCATTCTCCGAGCGTTCCAACCGCCCGTCGTACTTCTAATTAACGCGTCACCTAATTATTGGCTATACAGACAACTAACGTCAATTTCAAAACTTATTCCCAGCACAGGCCTGTATTATCTATGGTTTAGCATTTGGTTCTACAGGGTGACCTCGAATTGGTAATACAAATTCAAAGTACTACAGAGAGCTTCCCTAAACCAATCGCTTCTACGAGGTCTCACGCTTAATTTTAAAACATAAGTACTTTTTTTTAAGTTTTCTAATTATCCCATTTTTTTTTGCTTAAATTGGTTACCCTACCATTACCTTTAAAATGAAAGAGGTTTAAAGTATTTCAAATGAACACTTTCCTCTTTGGTTCGTTATCTGACACATCATTTATGATAATAGCGTATCTTGATTAGTAAATTGTCACTTGTCTTGTCAAAGAAAGTAAGAATTTTCGTATTTAATTAAGATAGTAATTAGGAGTTCTGTGACAAGAGTGTTGGTTGCTGCACGTGTCGATTATTTTGTCGCGTTTTTTGGTGCCTCAGTGGTGTTGAAGAGCTCGGTGGAGTGGTCGGCGCGAGCGGCGGCCGACACTCTTGCCTCTGATCTCGGAGAATATAACACTCTAAATGTTTTAATAACATTTTCAAGAACCGATCATATGTAACCTAAAACTTTGACATTGGCAGAATTGTCCTCATGGACAGACGCCATTTTAACAAAAAATTGAATTGAATTGAAGATAGTAATTAAACAAAATGCCCCGAGCTTATCCTTATACGAATATTCAGCGAATGGATATGTTATCTTTTTATTTTACGTCACGAAGTACCGTACGAACTCAAGCATTGTTTCATGAACGACACCCTGACTGCCCAACTCCTACTCGTGTTCTAATAAACTCCATTGTCCAAAACTTAAGAGATTTTGGACAGTTTACTGTCCCAGTGCACGCTCAAGCTCCGGGCCGGCGGCCGCGGTACTCGCAGACGTTTTGGAGACGAGTTCTCGATTATTTTAGCCACCACCCAGAGGCGAGCTCAAGGGACGCTGCCGCAAGATTCGGAACGAGCCAATGGTTTATTTGGCGATTACTGAATGCTGAAGGAAAGTATCCGTTTAAATTCCAAAGGGTGCAGGATATCATATTAGCCGATTATCCTAGAAGAGTGCAATTTTGTCGTTGGCTGCTGCAAAATCTACACTTGAACATTTTATGGACCGACGAGGCAACATTTACAAGAGTAGGCATGTTCAACGTTCACAATGAACACTGGTGGTCTGATCGTGAAGCAAATCCTCACGTAACTCGCAGGGACTCCTACCAGACACGTTTCTCGGTAAATGTTTGGGCAGGAATACTGAACGACTGTTTGATTGGTCCTCATTTCATTGACGGAAATTTAAATGGACCGAAATATGAAGAATTCCTGAGAAATGTGTTACCGGTATTGCTACGAGAGGTGCCGCAGCAAAATTTGGAGGCTCTGTATTACCAGCAGGATGGGGCACCAGCTCATTTTTCCCTGCGTGTGCGAAGCTACTTGGACCAAGAGTTCCCTGGGAGATGGATTGGACGCTGTGGCCCAGTCGCTTGGGCTCCTAGAAGCCCTGATCTCACACCTCTCGACTTCTTTTTGTGGGGCGAAATAAAAAGGAGAGTGTACGCACGGGAAACAGATACTGTGGGTGAACTTCGCCAAAAGATAGTTGAGGCATTTAATAATGTAAAAACCAATGAATTTGTTCTCCACAGATTGAAAGACAATCATAGGCGACGGGCAGAGTTATGTATCCAAGAAGGCGGGGGTCATTTTGAGCACATTTTAAAAGTTGTTTAAGTTTTACAATTTTGTATTTTGTACTGTACGTTATTCAACAATAAATATTATATTATATTATATTATTTTTAATAATTCACTCATTATCCAGTTATTCACTTTATCAGATAATTTATTAGGGTACCTACTTAAAACTAAAGGGTTGGATGGATATCAGCACCTAGTTTATTAATAACATCGAGTGATAGATACAGGAATGGAAATTGAGACACATTTTGTTCCTTGTCGCTTTGGGTGGCAGTGCGTCACGTTGAATGTCCACTGTCATTATCTCCGTCGTTGTTGTGACAGAGTACAAAAGGTGCGAGAATCAATTTCCTTGTCTGTACGACAGATATGCATGACATCATGTAGGTTAACCACACTTGGGATTTTAAATTATTTTTATTATTTTGTTTTGTTAGAAAATTAACGATAATTAAGGAAAGCTAACTTTAACAACTGAGTTAATGCAATACACTATTAGTGATTAACTGAATCATAATCAAGTATTTTGTATTACCAATTCGAGGTCACCCTGTATATGAAATTTTGTGATATAATTAAGAATTTCGGTGACTCGTTAATTAGAAGGACGACGGGCGGTTGAAACGTTCGGAGAATGACCGCTTTATAATATTGGTAAGTTTCACTCGCTACTCAAAAAAACGCTTTCGTAGCAAAACAGGTAAAAATATAATAAAACAGCAATTAAGACGCGCCATTGCTCACTCTTTATTACGCTTGTTAATTTAATATATAAAAACAAAATAATTTATTTTAAAATATCACTGCTCCGCGGGAGAACCCGGTAGGCCAGAGTTACAAAACAACACAAAAACCTTCAAGAATCGACCTAACTGCTAACAGCGTTAGGTTTAAAATAGACCACAACACCAAGACTAAAGTAGGTTCGAGTTGAAAATCAGCCGAAAATTAAACATGTACTTTTACATATTAATCTTATTTTATTTGTTTGTAAGGTCCTGTAACAGAAGCGGATGAAATTTCAACAATTTGCGGTAAAAGTATGCATATTTTTTTAAAATTATTTACACGTAAACTTGCGTAACACAACGGGAAAATGATTTAATAAATAATTTCCCGCTGTGTTACGATGGTAACTACTTTAGTCTTAACATTGTGGCCGAGGAGCCAGCGCACCAGTGCTCCGCAGAACCTCGTGCTTCCTCACAAAGTACCTGACGATGAAGGATACTTTTTGTCCGCAAAACACTTCGTAAGCTAGCCTCCTCACTATATCTCCTCACCTAAAAGTTTTTACAAGAAACAGTACACACGATTTAAATGGGTTTTTAACTAAGTAATTTTTTTCCCACAGATTATATTACTTGCAATTAATTTGCAACTTACCCAAGAGTAGGTATTTTACAAATTAGGTATCTATCGCACCTTCAGAATGAACAATAATTTTATGACTCGAAGTAGAAAACTTAACATTTTGTATTAGGTCACTTTCATTCTAAAGGTGCGCTATGATTAAACCGAACCAAATTGCAAAACATCTCACATTAAGTAATGAATAATCATACGTAGATCTTCTTAATTAAATCGTGTAAACTGTTTCGCGTATAAACGATCAAGTGCAACGTAATACCCGTAACAGCCGCTCGAACTTGGTCCGGGCCGGACAACGGATTTGGTTCGCTTCGAACCAGATCCGGCCGTCTGTAGAGCAGTCTTCCGACCATATCGGCCGATTTGGTCCGAAGACTGCTCTACACACGGCCGGATCTGGTTCGGAGCGAACCAAATCCGTTGTCCGGCCCGGACCAAGTTCGAGCGTCTGTTACGGGTATAACACCAGTCGCAAGTTTCACGAACTGAGCTCGACACTGTACCGAAGCCAACAGCGGGCTCAACGTGCATGCACGAGATAAAATTTGATAGGTGCTAGGGAAATGAATACATCTATTCCATATTCTAACGTAAGACTAAACACTTCAGGTTTAAATCTCGTCGTGACTTTTATTACTAAGCGATTTTCACATTTTTATAGCGATTTTATTAGGACGAGACACTTTTATGGACTTAAGGTTTAAAATAAAAGTGTCTCGTCCTGATAAAAATGTGAATATCGCTATAGCCGCTTAGTAATAAAAGTCAGGACGAGATTTAAACCTTCAGCGTCAAGTCTTACGTTACAATATGGAATAGATGCATTCATTTCCCTAGCACTGTCAAATTTTATCTCGTGCTTGCATGTTGCCCACGGCTTGTTATGTCCGTGCGCGCAAAACTGAACCAAACTAATGTGGCCGCGGTTACTTCACTAAAGCTTAACTTGTACAGACCACAAAAAAGTGGACGGCCGCATTTTATACTGTTGTACTCTTAGACTATATTTTACAGCCTATTTCAACCGATCACTTTTTTGCTAAAGTTAAGCTTAAAGGTATAATTCTGAATATTGGAAGCAGCTTGCGACAGAATGACAACACATATCTCCACACATCCCAAACCAAAATCCGTCAGAACTAAACTGCCCTCCTAAGCTAAAAAGCAGTATCTCAAAAACAATAGCCAAAGCAGACTCAGTCCTCCCCTGTTGATAATGAGGTTGCAATTGCTACAGGAGTTTTGTCTGAGATAGCGCCATTTTGCTTAGCAGGGCAGTAAATGAAGGCTGGTTTGTACAGCATAGCTTGGCAAAAAGAAATTGACGTGGTGATAGGTAGAACAATATTCTCGAGTGACGGCGCATGCGCATGTTGACAATTTCACTCCAAACAGCAGCCTCAATTTTGGCAAACCAAAGTGGAATTAGAGCTGTTACTAAATGATGTCAACTTGCCTTTAATGTCAGCTAGAGATCTATCTGAGATCTAAGCTTAGGTGAATAGTCAAACTTTCCTGTCGCAATTTGCTAAATGTTCAGAATTGTACCTTAGAAGCCGCTTTACCAATTAGTTAAAAGTGCTAATTAGAAAATGTATACAGTCCGAGGGCCCTATAGGGCTTACCAGCGGTCCAGACAAAGGGCCGACCGAGCGGGAAAAGTTTACATCACATTCACAAGGTATGTACTTAATTGCATTATGTCGGAACGTCCGCGCGCCATGTTTCAGGTATTCAATCCTTTTGGTTGTTTCTTTGAATTATAAAATGTGAAATATTAAAGCTTAAGATTCATCCCTCTCGGTCGTCCCGACGTATGGACCAGCTAACGTTCGTTTACGACGAAAGCAACATGGCGCTTCACGAGGCATGTACACTACCACTACAAGCCGACTAGTCCGTATTGATAACTATCTTGTGCGAGCCCGTCTCAAGATCCGAGGAAACAAGGCACTTGTCCCACCGCCGGCGATGAAGCATTAGCTAACGCGTATTTTCTCGCTCAAGAAACGTACAAGAGATATAGATCCCGGGTCAATAAAAGAGACATACATAATAGTCGATCGCTGGCTGTTCACACGGCCCAACTGTTCATATATGCGTCTCTTTTATTGACACGGGATCTATATCTTTTGTACGTTTCTTGACCGAAACATAGTCGATAGCTTCTCGCTCATCGTCGGCGCTGGGACAAAGTGCCTAAACTGACGATGAAGTTAGACGCCCGTGTTAAGACGCGTCAAAGTGTCAAGTCGTAGAAAACTGTCATATAAGACGCGTCTTTGAAACGGATATGTCACTCAAATGCAGTTTATAAATACGACCAAAAAAACTGTAATTTCTGTCAAATCTTGAGTCGACCATTTAAAAACCATTTTACTCCAGTTCACCTCCGGGATAGGACAAGTTTGAATACGGGTCCTATTCCGCTCAAGAATATTAACGCACGAAAATGAATCGATGGATATTTTCGTTTCAGTGTATTGCCCGATGTAGCGCCATGATGGCGTAAACGTTGAATCATGGCTCCACGAGACGGCCCAAGGTGAGGTTCTCTTATTCTCTATTCGTCAGATTTCGTCAACAAATAACCGGTTGTTTACATTTTAATGCGGGAACTTGAATTTGTTCGCTGATTTCATCGACAATGCAGCTTGGCCAAAGTGGTGTGTACGTATGCGTGCGTGTGAGGCACGGGACAAGTTATAACTGGACAATAAACAGTTTGGAAACAGAACATGATCAATTTTTATCCTAAAAGTGGATTAATGTGGTGGTTGCCACTTGAGAATTTACTGCCGCACTCAGAGACGTCCATTAATTTTAAGTTTCATTAAATTTGCTACGTCTTATTCTATTGCTGCAAAGTGACAGCAGCTAATTTAATGAAACTTAAAACTTAATTGACGTCTCTGAGTGCGGCCGATAGTAGTTCCACTTGTCACGTCACTCTTTTGCCAAACTGCTTGCTGTTACATTCAACAATTCGTCGGCGAACAAGGAGGCGAGTTTAAGAGAATAACGGCCAGTTCACCGCCCGGACCGTCACGTGACCCGCGACGGGGCCGTCAACCACGAACAAAGAACACAATAAGAAGTTAACCCAAGAGCCGGCTTCTGCCTCAAAATTTGTTATACCTACTACATCTAAGTCTGACTTATTCTACCTTACGTCTATACGTACACTCTTCTTTCAAGCGATTTTAAAAAAGTCTTAGTACTTTATCTTTAGGTATTAATTTGTTAAATCGTCTTTATAGTTCACTGAATCCACTTGCACCACTCGAGTCCCGTTGTAACGTATACGAGTAACAGAAACTTTAGCCCGGCTAAATAAAACTACGATAACATACAACTAGGGTACATACACCCGACGCCTCGGCGACGAGTCCGCGCCGCGCCTCGCTAGCCCGCCTGTCGCCGACAAAACGACGCAGCCCTTCATATATATACAATATATATATACTTCAGTTACGCCCTTTTGGAGACGGCAGCTCTACTCTCAAAATCGGGAGCCGGGGTTAGCGAATAGAGACTGTAGTTTTCAAATCTTGCCAAATTCCAGGGAGAGAAAGAGATGTGACTACAACTGCTCTCTTTGTTGCACGCTGTAACTTGTCAGGTTTTGGTGGTTTATAATATGGCCTCATTTCGATGCTGGTTGAAACAGTATGCTACTGTTGGCTATAGCTATAGTGAGCTAAGATTGCTAAAGCGAATTCTAGCCAAAGCGAGGACGTCCCAGTATCTTAGCTATTAATAGCTAGTTATCTGAGGACTCGAGAGTTGATAGTACGTTCGCGTCAAGTTAGTCTTAAGTATGCACAGTTTCGTTTTAATTTCAAAACGGCATGTCTAAATGAATTAAACTTTTGCATTTGTAATGGAATCGTAATTGTTGGAAATGTATATATCACATGCATATACTTGAGTAGAAACTTTAAATAGCACGTATAACTGATCTCTGACAAAGACATTGCACTCTATCCGACGAGGCATTCAACAATTAAAACGAAAGTTCGTTTGTACGGACGCGGACGTCTAGCGACTGTTTAAACCCTGGCTTTAGTTATATTTCGCTTTAGTCCACAGCTTACCACAGCCGCCGCGAAGGCGTACCTTTCCTCGATCGTGAAAAATACCCTTGAAAAAACCAGCGCAAGCGCAAACTCGTCCTCGCACACAATTGACATTTTATTCTGATAAAATATTTTAAAATCTATGATGGAACCACGCTGTCAACTTTGCGGTACACGAAAATATAATTATTGTTTGTGTGTCGCAGAGTGTGCCAGCCGCGGCTCGAGATCAAACCATTACAAAATGGGAGGCGACGCCTCTGCTTCAGTCCCACAGATACCATTCTATCACAACTTGCAAAAAAATATATTTTTGGATGTACCTAGCAATGGCATCGCTAAATTAAACATTAAATAAATCTTTGTCATCTCGCGAAGATCCAGTCTAACGGTCGCGGGGAGAGGGCGGGGGCGGAGGCATCACTAAGCCTTGGGACAAGCCATCACAGTCGACCATCGTCCACCGCGTACAGGCCGCCGCCTCTCTCCTCGCGATAAACATACGTTCAAATCATTGTAAGTGTCAACATAATGTTCAAAGAACGGTAAACATTTCAAAAATACTAGTTAATGTGACGGCTGACCGACCGGCGCGGCCGGCCCGACGCGGCGCCCGCGCATCTACAGTCCCTGCCTAAAAACCTCTTGTATATCTTTAATCCAAGTCACCACGAATCTGGCACTGCCTAGCGTGGGACGTATGCAAGCGATATGCATCACCCCATTTTCAATAAATAATCATTAAGCCATAGGAGGCTGTGCTGTCCCACTCCTGGGCCAGGTATCTCGTTCAAATTGAGAAAAACCAAAGTCTTTTAAAAGTAAAATTTCGCGATAATGTCTTTGAAATATCGATAACAGGCTTACAAGTGTTTTGAATAGCCTTAGCCATTTACCAATCATCGCTGTGACGAAATGTGTTATAACATTGCGATCTCTTTGCAAGAATTATTATGTATGGTATACAATAGTCGAAATTCTACATATATACAGTCTAACATCAAGTACAAAAATGTATTATTTATAAAACTCATATATTCTGGGGGAATTAATGACCGGAATATTCCCTTAGCCCGTTTCTCCACCGCTCAGATGAGACGAGAAATATGACCTTAAGCGCGTCACACCCGGAGCTATAATATATATTAATATTATAGCAAGGCATCTTAAGATATATATTCGAATATTTTCCGAACTAGTTGACAGAGTCCGACACGCAGCTTTAATACTCTGTCAACTAGTACGAAAAACATCGTAATATATCGCAATATACCGTGCTATAATATAATATATATTATAGCTCCGTCTGTGACGCGCCCTAACTATGATCTATTGCTTAAATTAGCTGCTTTTATAAAGCATTACCTATATCAAGGCTTTTATATTGACGACACAATGATTTTTTGCCGTAATTTGAGTTGCTAAATGATTTTATACGCTCATACTTGCGTTTATTTAGATCTTGAATTTTTTTAATATCGTCCAAAGACTTCTAGTTAATAATTTGATTAAAATTGCTTCGCCATGATTGTTTTCAGGCGCCATATCTAACCGCGTAAAACAACGGGAGCATTGTAATCCCGACGTTCCCGCTGTGACCGCACGGGGCTATTTGCTACGACATCATAATCACATGGTTGCCGTTATGACAGCTGTCATTCATTTGACAACAAGAACTGTCACAACGTTATGATAACGATATGAAAGCAAGATGGGTAGATAAAGGGCAAGCGTCGTGTCGAGTCGGCCCGCCCGTCCGTCGGTATTACATTATTATAGTCTCGTTAGTTTGTACTTGTATCATTATTGAGTGCAAAAGGAACCGCGTCAGCAATAAGGTTCAAAATGGTCGCGCAGTAACAATGATATGGAACGGGGCGGGGCGTGCCGGCGGTAAGTACGGCGCTCACACGACGACCTGCAACAATACGATTATAATAAGTTTCTGTCGAAAAATACATTTTTATTCCCCGACGCAAAAAAGAAGGGTATTATGAGATAGAAGTTATCTGTGTGAATCTGTCTGTGGCATCGTAGCTCGTAAACGGATGAACTTTGATTTATGAAAATCAGTTAAGCCGTTTAAAAGTTATGAGCTCTGATCACGATTTTGTCGGGAGTTTGTAATTTGTATTAAAAAACTCCCGATAAAATCGGGATTATCTTCTAGTGACGAAGTCCCTCCAGAGGAGTTTTTGCTCATTGCCAAGAGGTTATTTAGGCGCTGATGTCGGGGGTTTTTTAACTCGGTTAGGTTAGGTTAAGTTATTGGGACAAGTTTTTCTTGCCGACTGTACTTTTTGCACAACTATCATCTGCTTATCCAGCGAGCCCAAACACGGCGGGGCTATCTCGTTTCGTCGCGGAGTTCCTATGGCCACCTTCCGACTGCAGCATCAGACCAGCTCCACGGTACCATATTATTGCATTGTCACGGAGGTTACGTAGGTACACCAAATTTCAGCTCAATCGGACACCGGCAAGTGGTACAAAATTCAGTTGAGAGATTTGACCAAACTAACAAACTCACAAACATTGCAAGATTAGCAAGTTAAATAAAAGCTTGTAATTACGAAATAATTATTAGGCTACTTGCACGAAAAAGGTATACTTGCCGACTTATCTAGTTTTTAGTCAGAAATGTTGATTTAAGACTGACAGCTCCATTTTGACACAACTAAAATGTACTGAAGACTAAATCTAGATTTCTGCAAGTGAAATATAAAGTATATGAACCTCCTAGCCAGCTGCAAAATATGCAGTTGGGATGCAGTTTTTGTGTGGTTAGCAGCTGCCAACTGCAGAAATGCATTACAGCCGTGCAGCTAGCTTAGATGCAGTTGTGATAACCGCACATAAACCGCAATTTTGCACCTGGCTCAGCAGGCTACAGTCAGTAACAGCTGCGTACCTTCGCGCGCTATCACCAGCAGAACACGGAGAGCTCGCCGCCGTGCGCGTGCGCGTGCGCATGCGCGCCGCCCGCGCGCCACGACCGCACGCCGCCCATCTTGAGCTGCAACCGGGAGACAAACGCATTCTCAAACATCGGAATTCCTTGGAGTAAAACAAACCTACGAAAACCCATTTTTCCTGCTACGATTTTTTTAAAGTCTCTCAATTGCAAAAAAAATTTATTATTATTATTATTAGCCTGTAATGTCCCACTGCTGGGTAAAGGCTTCCTTCCCATCCTTCCACGTATCTCGATTATGGGCAATCTCCCGCCAATCTTGTCGAAAGGTGTCAAGCTCGCTCGCCATCTGCGCCGTGGTCTGCCGCGTCGTCGTGTAAACAAATTACATAGCAATTTTATTGTACCTTCGTTTTTAAAGAAGGCGCAGATCACGTTGGAATTGACCACAGTTCTATTCACATACATCCTACTAATATTATAATTGCGAAAGTTTCTGTGTTTGTGTGTTAGTTTGTTACTCTTTCACGCTGCAACGGCTAGACGGATTTTGATGAAATTGGGAATGGAAATAGCTTATACCCTGGATTAACATATAGGATACTTTTTATCCCGGAAATTTTGGTAGTTCTCAAGGGAAAACCGATAAACGACTTCAACGTAGACGGAGTCGCGGACAAAAGCTAAAAATAATAAGCTTCAGCATATATACGAGTAGCATCGCAATACGGTCTAATTTACCTTAGCACATCGTGACCTTATTAACATTTGTTATTGTTTTTTACGACAATCCGAGTTAATTTGCATTTTAATACAAACGTGTGGAACGTGATGCTTTATGGTAATCTTATTATTATAAATAAATGCGAAAGTTTGGATGAATGGTTGTTACTCAATCACGCCAGAACGGCTGAACGGATCTGGATGAAATTTAGCACAGAGATAGATTATAGTCTGGAAGAGCACATTATCCCGAAAAAATTTACAGTTCTCGAGGGAGCAGTGATAAACGACTTCTACACGTACGAAGTCGCGGACAAAAACTAGTTAGGTTACATAAAAGGTTATCTATACAGGGGCATACTAAAATACCCGTAAAGCAGAAAGGGGCCATTCCCTTATAAAGAGTCCATTGACAATGTATGAAAACCTTAGCACGAGTTCATGAGATGACAGCCTACTAGGTAGGGTGGCATTATTTTTGGCTTTGATTTTATACAGGTTATTTTGTAACGTTGTATAATATTAATATATCCTATGTGTACTCGTATTATAAATGTCAAAGTTTGTGTTTCGACTTTCGATCACGTCTAAAGGGCTGATCGGATTTGGATAAAATTTGGCACTCGGACAGTCCTTATCATGGATTGACACATTTACCCCATGTGTCATTCTGGACAATTTAACAGGGGCATTACTCTGAACTTCGAAATTCGTCTATTGCTATCCTTTTTGCTCTCGACGCGTAGCTAATTCGCTAGAAAGTGATGGGGCGATCCGAAGTTCGAATTTCGAAGTTCAGAGTAATGCCCCAGTTCCCGAGGGAACAGCGATTAACGACTTCTACGTGGACGGAGTCGTATATCGAGATACATATTCTTGCAATGACCTACTAAATATCATACTAACAGGAGGGAAGTTTTAATATTCTGGGCGGGCAGGAGCCGTACTCCCCAATATTTTAGTTAGTACCTATCCGTAGGTATTCTATTTATTATCTTTTGCTTCTAGTATCTTTATTTTATCTTTAGTTATATCTGTTTTTAAAAAAAAAAAAATATTTTACTGTATCTATCCATAAACTGTAAGGTGCATTGGGGTAATTCCGTCTGCGGGGCAATTCCGTAAACAGGCGTTTGTGCCCATTCATAATGGAGTCACGCCGCAATCTATTTTAAAACCATAGAAACTAAAAAAAACCCCTGCTTTATCGACAGAGTTAACAAAACTCTTGCTACAAAGGGTTTCCGGAAAATAAATATCGGGAAAGAAAATAAATCATACTAACAAACGAAGAAACCAATAAAAGCTTTTAAAATCATTTTCCCCATAAATTAACAATAACCATTAAAAAGATTACCCCCAATAAAATTCGGATCCTACTTAAGCTCGTAACTCTTAAATGGCCCAACGGATTTGCACCAAACTTAGCTAAGATCGCTCACGATTAAGTCACTTTTCAAACAAAAAAAATTAAATCAAAATCGGTTCATCCGTTTGGGAGCTACGATGCCACAGACAAGTACACAGACACATGTTAACCCCCGACGTAAAACAGAGGGGTGTTGTAAAGTTAACTTTACAACACCCCTCTGTTTTACGTCGGGGGTTCAAAATATCACTCAATAATAACAATCAAATTAAGTGCCTCCGTAATGGATTACCCTCGAATCACCGACACTCATTTCCACGTGCAGGAGTTATAATTTTTTAGTCACAGATACAGAAGATAACCTGAAAACAATAAGGTTTCAGCAGAAATTAGCTTTCGAAGAAATGAAATTCGGTGAAACGACACATTCGATGAAATGAGTATCTGCAAAACAAGGGGACACGCTCCATAATGTATAGTATAACCAACTCGCACCGCATCACAACCTCCCGCTACCAAGCCGTTCGCACAAAAACCACAACGCGCCCAGTTCCCATTCCACTGCGCGCTATATATGGGCACGGGGGCGAGGGGCCGGTCTGCGCGCGCAAGGAATGCCGTCCATTGAGCGCGCCTCAATGAGCCGCCATTCAGGGTTCTTCATACGTGCTTGGGTTAAGAACTTTCGACGATCTTATATTTTAATATAGGTACGTGGTGGAAAGTATGAATGCAATATGGAGGAAAACTAACACAAGATACAGATAATTAGACTTAAATGAGACTTTATTTCATTTTGGAACATAATGAACTAGTGGCTCTGTGAGCTGCTGTAGACATCGCGACAAACTTAACTTTGCCGTTGGAAAACTGTTATCCCCATTCATCGACATAGGTCACGATCAGTTTGCCAACACCGCTAATAATTTTGTAATAGCATGAACCCCCACATCTCCGCCATTTTGAAAAATCCCTACTAATATTATAAATGTGAAAGTAAGTAAATTTGTCTGTCTGTTACTCTTCATCTTCACGATTAAACCGCTGAACCGATTTAGATGAAATTTGGTATGGAGATAATTTGAGTCTCGCGGCCTTCCCCGAGACTCAAATTTGATAGTTCCCGTGGGATACACGATAAACGACTTCTGCGCGGACGGAGTCGCGGGCAAAAGCTAGTTCCATATAATTATCGAACCTGCTCACAAAATTTCACGAGAATCGGTTGAGAAATGCGACCTGTAGAGGAGCACAGCCGGACATGCGAAGGCATGAAGGCCCGAGCTGAAACGGAGACGGCGCTTCGCGCTCGCTCGGTCAATAAATAATATATTTTTTAAATCTGCCTTAAGCACGCGCTAAACGGTTTTAAACAACGGTTTAAAACAGGTGGTTTGAAACCGTGTAGACAGTGGTTTTAAAGCAAATTTCGCATGACCTTAAACGCCCTTGGCAGATGTCAAACAAGTGGGCTTGTTTGAAACCGTCTAGCCACTCGAATCTTCCAAGGTCACTTGGTTTTAAACCAAGGTGGCCTTGGTAGCAGCGAGCTGCTACACGGTTTTAAACAGACCCGCCGTTCGTTTAAAGCGCACGCCTGTCTGCCAAGGGCGCTTAAAGGTCATACGAAGTTTGGTTTAAAACTACTGTCTATACGGTTGTAAACCACCTGTTTAAAACCGTGTAGTGCACGCAGTAAGCACGACACAGACTGGCAGTCCGTCGGCAGAACCAAATTTGTCATGCAGCCAAAATCTATGAAGCAGGGCTTGATTTAACGTTAAAAAGTTGCTAACGTTACCCGCTAATCGAGCTTTAACGGTAACTAAACATATCGTTAAATGTTGTTAATATTAACGTTATTTTATTAACGTTATCAGCTTGTTTTATTTTTATTTTTAACGGTATTTAAGTATAATTTAACGGTAGTTAACGGTATTTTTATGAAACTACCGTTAAGTAATGTTATTTATTATGTTATCATCTAGTAATTAACAAGCCTCCGGCTTTGTAAAAATTAACGGTAAAATTAACGTTAGTTAGTTAACATTATAATAAAATTACTGTACCAAATAACAATAAAATTTATACCGGTACCAAAGTATTTTTATGAAATTTAACGTTATTTATTATGTTATCTAGTAACGTTAACAAGCCCTGCTATGAAGTTACGCAACTTCGTAAGGGAAACTGATATTAGTCTGTCTGTGTTCTAATACGATTAAATGACGGGCCAAATCGGTCAGCGGTCGTTGTGTTGCCTATCAGTTCTACTGCTACTTCGGACCGATTTCTCGGATCGGATCGGACGCAGCGCGCAAGCGCTCTAAGAGGTCGAACTCGCGGGAAAAAGGTTGTCTATTTACTTCTCAAGATAACACTGCAACGATCTGCACGTGCACGCCGTGGGAAGCGCGGGCGCATGATACACATCTGTGCACGTAATGCGCCGACACATCGACCCTTTAGGTTACATGTAGATAAGATTAATAATATGTATACTGGGTGTTTTTTTATTCGTCTTAAACATTTTGGGGCTTAAATCAGTAAGTCATACTGACCAACTTTCACTATGGGACCAACCCCGAAATCGCGAAAAAAAAAATTGACCCTCCCATACAAAACATCGTCAGCTGACTAGCCAAAATGTATGGGATGGTCAATTTTTTTTTCGCGATTTCGGGGTTGGTCCCATAGTGAAAGTTGATCAGTATGACTTATTGATTTAACCCCCAAAATGTTTAAGACGAATAAAAAAACACCCTGTATATAAATCGCACAAATCGCATTTTGTCGGATAAGGGGCTGCGCTGTCCGGCGGACGGCGGGAGAGGATTGTAATTTAAAGAATGTATACCTTATTTGAACTGAATTAGGATTAAATTAATATCCTATCATTTTACCAAAAAACGTTTCCCAAACATATCATTTGGCAAACCGCTTTTTTTCCGAAACTGTAAATATTTCAGGATTTATTTCAGGACCATCGTGTAGAACCCTATAGGTTAGGTGTTTTATAAAATCCTGAAATATGTATAATTACAGTAAAAAAAAAAGCGGTTTTCCAAATGATACGTTTGGAAAACGAATCAGTTTGGGAAACGTTTTTTGGTAAACTAGTTAACCAAAATATTACATTGATTTTAAAATCCTCTGCCCTGCGTCCGCCGGTTAGCGCGGGCCCTAAATCATCATTCGTCTCTTCTCAGCCGGTCGATGGGTCGTGAGGTAATTGAGAAAGAAACATAAATACGAACATATCCCACAAAGTACGATGTCGTTTGATTCCCTATTATCATAATTATTGTAATAATTATTATTTATGTATTTTTTGAATATTCTAAAATGAGTAAAAAATACAAACATTCAGCAGAAATTACAACAAAATGATTACTTCATTTAATTATGTATTTGTAACCTTTGTCATGCCTTCTGTTAAAATCCTAAAATACCTATGTCACGTAAAATGCTAACCCAGCAAAAGTAACTACATAAATATTCATCCCGAACCCCCACACAATCTAAACCACAGCCCGCTTTGAATTAAAAACAAACACAATGTTAATTAAGATCAAGATAGCGCTATCAGCCATCTCACAGGACTCGACAAATTACGCGACGCACGCGTCGATGCGGACGTGGCGATATCATCCAAGGTTCAAGGTTTGGGCCAGATATGGAACAGGGGCTGTATTCCACAATGTATTAGCCCATCTTGCATCGATATGGTAATCATATTTAATTGTTGATGTTATGGGAGCGTCTTATTCGCTTGACAGTAAGGGTGCACCGAAGTTATTTGCTGTGAGAGCTAATAACGTCAACGCAGTGATTGCGATATCGAAGCAAGGCGGGCTAAACCAAAGTCAAATAAAGGCCCAGAGCGTCCGGGCTACCCGACTAGTGTTATGAGTTTGACAGCTATCGGCCGCACTCAGAGACGTCAATTAAGTTTTAAGTTTCATTAAAGCAGCTGCTGTCACTTTCTTTGCCATAGCAATAGAATAAGACGCAGCAACTCTGTCTGTCGGTGGTCTTTTAGCTCACAAACAAATTAACTAATTTAATTTCGAATTTTCTTGTTGAAAAATTCTTGGGATGGTTCTTAGCTAGGATTGTTGGATCCGCCGTTCAAGAGTTATCTCTTAAAGGAGGTCGCATAGTAAAACATAACTAATCTAAATGATCTGCCAAGTCACGAGCAAAGGGTGTTATGCTCACGCACGACTCGAGTGCAATGACGTTGACGCGTCGATTAACATAACGCGCGGGATTCGATTACGGCGATCAGGTTACCCGAGCCGAGGATTAAATTGGGATGCCTCATATTTTTGGGGGATTTTCAACGCATTTAAATGTTGTTTACCTTAAGATTCCTTCGTAAACGAGCAACGAATGTTCTATAGAGGCGAGCAATCGTCTGGAAGCAGGCGTGCGTTTGGTATGTTATGACTCGTCGTAAGTGTTGCCTTGCCATGCCTCCCTCGTATGCGTCTTGAAACCAGCATTACACTCAAAGATTCTTAGGGCCGTATTCATGAACTGATCTTGGCTGCCAGACAAGGTTTCTATATACGACAATGTTTAGTTTGGCGTACTAGTATCTCCGCCAAGATCAGTGTATGGCCTCCAGTCCTTGTACCCACATCGGTGGTATTACCTGCTGCATCTTATCGAAGTCTAGCGCGGGGCGGTGCCGGCGCG
Organism: Tortrix viridana; assembly: GCA_963241965.1. Classification (NCBI taxonomy): domain Eukaryota; kingdom Metazoa; phylum Arthropoda; class Insecta; order Lepidoptera; family Tortricidae; genus Tortrix; species Tortrix viridana. Next base: position 433,643 of record OY725179.1, on the reverse strand, counting down.
GCGGCGGCAGCGCGGCGCGGCGCCGGCGCGGGGAGGGCGGCGCGGGCGCGCTCCCGGCCCCGCGCTCCCCGCCCGCCCCGCCCGCGCCCGCGCGACGCGGTTTCAGCGCCTCCAGCGGCGGCGACGTGCGGAACCGCACCGGCGTCTCCACCTGGAACCCAGAGCGAGATGGTGAGACCAGAGATGGAATGAGGAACCTTGAGTTTGCAAATGTCCACGTTCTACAAAGCCCACTTACCATAGCTTTCCCCTGTCTTCCTCGTGCCATTTTGAAAACATATCAAACTAGAGCATACTGTCTCAAAGAACAGATTGGATGACATCCACTGAGATCAGAGATCACTCTAGGATCAACCAGGCTCAATTCAATTAATACTTGCACAGTACTATACAAGGATGAAAAGAACAGATGAAACTACCTTAGTATCATCATCATCGGAGCTGGGAGCTCTCGCGGGTTCGTCGTAGGGCTGCGCGGGCCACTTGCGCTTCTCGGGCGCCGCGGGGGGCGGGGAGGAGGCCCCGCGCCGCCGCGACTCCCCCGGCGGACTTGGCGCTCCGTTGATCACCTGAACATGCGGGACAGTGATGGACTGATGGCCGAAGGTGTGGTATGAGTGGAAGCGGTTAGATTTGCTGAGGATACGGAGGGGAGCACAGTCCAAAAAATATTGAGCTCTGTAGCCTTGTCATAAAGCCTTTCTATGAAAGACCACTACGATTTAGTCAATGACATTTACAGTAACAAGGTTCAAGCACGCTCAACATTTTTATTGGCTGAGTGTAGGTACATGACTGCAGATCGTTGACCAGCAACTCCTTGATGGATGGATTAATAATGTTGTAAGACGGTTTTTAAAAGACTATTCGAAGATTTGAAGCTCTCTGGACCTAATGGTAACGCTATCTGCGTAGCTCGATGAGCAGGTTATACTTGATAGCTCTTTATAACGGACTCCAAAAAAGGAAAATGTGCAAAATGGCCGGAGCCTTTTATTGGTCTACACGTTCGAGTTAACGTCAAGTCGTGCAACTTGTACAAACCAGTATCGTTGCAGCCGAGTCACACTAGCTGTGATAACGCGATATGCAGTCATGTTTGGTATATTTTTAATGTCAAATAGGTACTACTTTGATTTTATTTTCAAAACTTATTACGCTTTTAGTTACTAAGGCTGGATTAAATTTGTTTTCGTCGTCTACTAGATTCACCATTTAGACCAATTCGTGGCCATCATCTTCAGTAACAAGATTTTTATACACTCCAAAAAATCATTGTCTATTGATAATTTGTAAAACTTTGCAAAACTTAATTTGTAAAACTTGCTTTGTAAAACTTAATTTGCAAATATTTTTTAATTGAGTCATTGACAAATTAGATAATTTTGTTTGTTTGTGTATTTCTTTCATATCGTGTTGATATATTTTGTCAAATAAGAATTAGGTAAGTAATCTAATTTTGTTAAAGTTTATGGCTTTAATGACCTTCGGCCATGACATGCGTTAGAAAGCAATGTGTACTATAGAGCTCGATGGAGAAGTTCAGATATCCATAAAGATGTCGATATACTAATAATAAAATTCTCTTCAGTTGGAGTCGACTTGGGATACTTTTGGTCTACTTTCAAAAGACGCAGATCTCTCTATGGTCTTCTGGAAAACTAAGGCGTCGCAACGACAACAGACACGGCATCAGGGCCTAACCATGAAAAAATCGCAACATTCCAACTCTCAAATTGGAGCACCTTAGGGTTTTAGTAAATACCAAAAACAAAGACTCACGAGTGTACCTTTCTGGAGATTCTCCCTAACGTTTCATAAAACTTCATGAGACGAATAATATCACTCAACGCAATACATTTGTTTACAAGTCTATAGGTGGACATTCACGGTCAGTTAAACTGATCAGTTAACTGACGTACATCCAGAAGCTGACCTTGAGTTCGTATAATTTCAACTTAAGATTTCACATTCACGGTCAGTTTCTGGGTGTACGTCAGTTCAACTGATCAGTTTAACTGACCGTGAATGTCCACCTTATGATTGTTATGCACGAGAACTAATATACTGCGAGTATCTAGGCTAGTGAGTTTCGGGATACGGGCCCCTAGAGACGAGCAATTATCTCTCACCGGCTCACCACAGCCCTCTTTCCAGTGTTTATTTCTTTCTTTAGTATATACATACTTTATTTCTACAATATAACTTAAGTCAACAAGGTTATGTAATATTTAAGGGGTGTCATCAAACCAACTAGGTTGCATAAGAGGTTATTTAGCTATAACTAACCTGACCCAAGCGCGCAGGCGCAATCACGAGACCTTGCTATTGTGATAGCCTTATTTTATAAGTCGTGTCAGCGCATCCTACATTATTAGGATTTATCACTTAATTATCGATTTTTCGCCCCCGTAAACCCCTATATTGCAAATTTCATCGGAATCGTTAGAGCGTTTTCCAAAACGTGAGTACAAATATATATACAAATGTTTCTCGTTTAATAAGTAGGATAAATATATACCGTTACTTAGTAACTGCATGGGTATGCCGTATGGGTAGGTAAACAATGCACAGACCGCTCAGTGGGAAATGTGGCATTGGTACCTATTGTTAATGCTCCAAAAAAACAGCACAAACGAAATGAAGACAACGCATTCTACCTTTACTACGTCGCTCAAAATGCAAATCCTCTACTAGTGTTCCATACCATCAATACCGATGTCAGGACAACAAATAACACAAAGTTAAATAGATTTGGATGATAATCAATCTAAATGAGAAATGCAAGAAGATTCGAATACAAGAGATATACCTATGTAGAATCGGTTAATACAGGTACTTTAAAAAAAGCAATTCAAAGGTGAAGAACCTAAAAAATGTTTTCAATTTACTCATCTTAACTGATTACGTTATTGATGTTCCGGATTAAGTCCTATTAAAAATAAATGATTCGCCAGAAGTTTTTATCCCCCAGTTAACTGCCAACAAGATACATCAGTGCCTGAACAATATTACCAGCAACGCAGCGTGGACTTTTTCTCGGCGGCGTAACAGGAAAGCTGTTGTTTATCTCTCGTTACCCGATGCCTGCAATTATGGGAGACGGCAGACAAAAGAATTTCTAATTTGGAGCAAAGCACGACAAAATGCAGGCGGGGAGAAATGTGTTCGGTGAATAAAATGCAACAAGGGATGTAACCGACACCGTAGGGTTTGTAGCAGACAATTAATTAATAATCTGTACAAGATTAAAAAGATAATGTCAGAGAGATATAAGCATGTATAACATGGTAAAAGATGCATCTAAAGGGAATACTTGAGTCAAATTCATGAAACAAAGGCTGTGGATTTATTTTTAAGCAAGAAAGCTATAAACGAGGGAACATTGCCCAGTGTTAAGAAACAGATAGAGAGATGGAAATTCCAAAAGATTCTGCCAAATTTACCAACATTAGAACGGTCATCGGTCGGAACTAAACTCAGTGCTGCCGTCGAATAGGACCGCATTAAAGATCACTTAAGCGACTGTACCTTCAAAATACTTAGGATTGTCTTATGTAACTATTATACTCGTACTTGGTAGACTTAATTGCCAGAAAACTCTTAGATAGGGTAGCAAATTGACAAGATTCTACATTTGTTAATTTAAAAATAATTACCATTGGCATTGAAATAGAAATAGAAAATATTTATTTCGCATAAATTTTTACATACATATGTATTTTATTGTTTTTATTTAGTTAGAGGTTTAGAAACTGCACTCTAATATATTTTGTCAATGAAGAACATAATAGTCGGATACACATTGTAGCGCAAAAAGAAACAAAACTTGTAAGTCTTTAAAAATAAACCTGAACGACATCGCTCGACCCCTATAAAGTGTCTTCCAAAACCTCAGCATATTTTTATACAAAATTCGAGAGCACGCTCCCAAAATTAATTGCAATTGGTCAAATTATGCAGCTACCGTAAAATTATGGTGGAAGGGATGGTATTCGTTTGCATGGGGGTTTCAGAGCCGCAGACGGTAAAGCTCGACTTGAACAATGAGACGGCAAGCACCGTTTTATCTGACACACGTATCTGTGAGGGTTCCAGACAGTAAAAGTTCGCTAGGTGTAGCTCCTGTCACGTCCGGCTTGTCAAGTATTTTAGTCACCAATCACTATACGCATAAATATATAGGTACAGAGCCTCGAAAACAATGACTTCTTCATCCGGCGAAACTTAAATAAAAAGCCGAGAGAAGGGGTAGCATTATCTAGGAAAAGGACCACTTTGGCGATTGTCGCGTAAGACTTTCTTTTTAGTTTTATCATGCTATAGTGTGCCCTAGGATGTAAGTGGTAAGCGTTGAATAGAAACGACGTCGTTTAAAAAAGTTTTACGGATAATTCATCCTCTAGGGCGTTGTTGAACTGAATTCTTTTCGATGTTTATAGGTATCTTTTTCATGTAACCACGCCATTTGTGAAAGATCTGTCTGTCTAATAAGATGCTAGTACAGTCGAGTTCATAGATATATGTGTACATTTCAGTCGTCTCTTTAATGTCATGTTTAAACTGCCATATATGAATTGTCACAGCGATTAAAGTGACAAGGTAGTAACCGTGTACACATATTTATGAACTCGACTGTACTTGCTAATCAAAACAACATTAAAAAAAGTAAAAGCGTCAGATTTTTTATTTAAGAGAATAATAATGTGCAATTCTGGCTGTATCAGATAGGAAAGTTACTTGATCCAGATCAAAAACACTTGACAGTATCTACTACCTATTAATTATATCTTACTTTGCTGTTAGTCAAATCTTGGCAAGCGACCTTGGTGTCGCGTCCGCTTGCACCTCAGAGGTCGCCATTTTGCCGGCTCGGTCGTTCACCCGGTAATCTCTTTATGCAGCTGCATCGCGTTATGTCATGCTACGTCATTAGAGCTTTACGTGTTTTTGGGAAATTGCCGGGCGTTCTCCAGAACCTAAACACGACGAGAAATCTCGCAAATGAGGTTTGTACGTATTAAAAAAGGTTTGTGCAAAAATGCGACCGAAAGTCAGAAGTTATACGCGAACTATGCATAGATGCTTCCGACGTAGGTTTGGGTGTATACCTCAAGCAAATCTTTGAATTAAATCAAATTTTACTGACATTACTGTTAATGACGCATAATAATAAACAGATACCTTTCCCTAATAAATATTTTAACCTTTCTAAGTTAACGTCATTGAATATTTCAATGCTTTTAATGAAAATCTAGGGATAATGCTTGCATCGGTAGACGTTGCAGACGGCGGTGGCTGGGTGTAGGTACGGGTTGTCACTTGTCAGAAATCCCCGTGGCAGGGAGGGAGATAGGGAGGCGTGGGGTGCGTTATATTAGTGTATTCGTCTTCAGTTTAGTAACAGCGTGAAATTTGATTTAGGTAGAAACTTCATCGTAGTTTATTGACGACATGACGACTATTGTGGGGGTGTGCTTTTGAAACAGATTTTCTTAGAAAGTTTATATTGATTGAGTCTAGGATGAAATATCCTGACATCCATATATAAAGGTGAATGTTGTTATTTTGCAGGGTAAAATGCCAGTATCTGTGTTAATGAACAAGTGTTGCAAATAAACTTGGGCAATTTAAAATTTAAAGTCAAGAAGTTAATTTATCGAATCGTAGGTATATTGTCGCGGTTGTGGTGGTTGATGTTATCTCGAGAACGAATAAAAAAATAACATAAAAAGTAGCCTGTAAATTCTCTAATACTTTCTGGCTCTTCGACTACTTCTGAGTAGTACTTTTTTATTAGAATTAGGCTTACATAACAAGGATCGTTTTTAACGTCGTTAACGTTGTACTGTACATGGTAACTTAACTCCGACCTATTCGAAACCCCCCGTTCTGTCGAATTTCCGTCACCCGCGTAATGGTCCGGAACGAGTGCGCACAAGCACGCAGAACACAGAGGTTCTTGTGCCGAAGATAATTCAGGACAGACAGTAACAGGAGTCAATGTTACCTCTTAAGGCTCATCAACCCAAATTTAGGACATCTTTCAAGTTGACTTTTAACTTTAGTCGACTGACACAAGATTCTTTTGTAGAAATAACGAGGCGTGGGCCTCACGAGGTTTAAGTTTCTAGATAAAATGCTACCACATAACGCCATAATTGAAATATTTCACACACGTGATGGTAAATATGGCTAGGCAAAAAATAATATATACGAGTAGCATGTTTTTAAAAACTTTAAAATAAATTAGGTTTGAAACTGTTTAAAGTCTCCAGCTCATCGGGGAGATATTTTAAAATCAGTAGTCAAAGCTACGATAGCGTTGTCAATTTTACAGTGTAATAGCTCTTTAAACACCTTCTATCTCACTCGCTCTCATACGATCTTATCCGAGTCTAACCGACTTTACCCGAAAGAAAAGTCTAGAGACTTTTCTTGGTGACAGTGTGATAGATCGCACTGACACCATGAAAACATTAAGAGATGCTTTCTTCTAGTACTAAATTTTATGTCATTTCATAAATACTATCTCGTCATTGAATTACATTCTAGTGTAACGTCCAACGAACATTCTGTAGTCGTCCATTCTGTGCTATTACTCTCCATGTGAAGTAATGAGAATAGGCCATTACGGACCATTACTCCAAATGTACTGTCAGGCGGTTCTACGATCCTCTGAACACGACCACGATTGGAGGGAACAATGGAAACATCCTTAATGTAAGTACGGAGGGACGTGCACATAAAATATCTTAATACTTTTTTCTTAGATTATGTAAATAAATACAGTTTACAGTTTAATTATTCAACGCAGTTTTTTCAACATACCTACACCAAAGCTCGTGTACAATACAAAAAGAATACGGGTAAATAGGGTAAGAAAATATTTTGGTGCAGATGATTAATTTGTTTCGGCGTCTCGCAAGGTTTACACCTAGGACCTTTACTATAAAATTTTGGTAGTTTGGGTACCGCATATAAGTTATTTTATTTAACCTACAAATATAATATTTAAGAAAGTAGTTTTTGTCTAACGGCCGCATTCAGAGACTTACACACAGAGAGTTTCATTAAAGTCAGAATAAGACGCAGCAACTTTAATCAAACTTAAAAGTTAATTGACGCCTCTGAGTGCGGCAGTAAGTTTTAATAATTCATTAAAGGACTATGAGTTTTCATCTAACCGACCGCCATATGTACTCGTATTTCTGCACGATACGTTTAGATTCTATTCGGACTTTAAGCACATTGTAAAAGCTTTGATCTCTGTAACTGCGCTTGAAGCATCGATGAAGCTTGTGAAGTCAGAACGCTATTTACTTATAATCGACGATATTGCGCTGACGTGATTTACATTATTATCCAACTCGTTAAATCGATAAGTATTAATGTCAATGGTTTTTTAGCCTCCGCTAAGAGCATGGGCGAAACTAAATAAATGGCAAAAAGGAAGCGGCCGTAATAGTAAGAATTTATATTATTTATATCCATCCTACCAATTGATTAAAATTTGTGATGTGAATTATTATTTAGATTTTTCATGTTTATCAGCGGTTTACCTTATACGGTGTACCTTATCTTAGAATTTAGTTTTACCAATCTAATTAAGAATCAATAAAAAAAGCATAGCATGATTTCAAAAAAACACTTCACTCAGCAACACAATATTTTCTCGAAATTCAGTTAAACACTTTAAATTACCTGCGTCTAACGAAGCACTGACAAAATCGTCAATTACTGCGATTCGTCTGGGTCGAGACAATTTGGCTGAGTTGTCTAGTCCGCGGGGACAGCTCAGATCTCAGCCTCAGGCACGAACCACACGCCAGAAACGGATTTAGTATGCCTATTAGGACTATTATACCTTACCAAGTTCCAATCAATAAAAGGCTTAGTTAAAGGGAGTATATATCTTGGTCGCTTTCAATGCCAGTAAGTTGTAAAGTTTTGACAGTTCCTAATACGACCACAGGATGAATTATTTCCAGGCTATAGAGTACATTAAAGCTGGTTATTTGAGATATAAAACTAGAGATGTGGATTTTGTAATGCAACAAAAAATGGTCTTTACGTCATACAATTACCTATTATTAAATTAAATATTACGAATTGCTTATAAGCCCTCTTTGGAGGCGCATCTTAAAATGCCATGCAGTGTTCTTTCAAATTAAATCTTGTCAATGATATACATAAGTTGACATAAACTGGTCTAATCGGTTATCACATCGTACACTGCTTAAGTATAATTAACCAAAGAAGATAAAAGTATAATTTTAGACATCTTATTATCATTTTGATTCTTTAAGAATTGGCTGCCCACCAGAGACGTGAGAGTAATATTAGCTAAAGAAAATTTATCAATAATATCTGTTTCTTTCTAGAACAGCCAAATATAAGCTCTTCCACCTCCCTACCCTAACCTCCTTACGTATCTTTAAGACAGTCCGCCTGACCCAGGTTTCTGCTGTTGGAATCGTCACCTCCCCTAGAGCTCTAAGTGTTATTCGTTCTTCATTCGTCACTTTTTAAAGACCTATTAGAGAGCAAGTTGTACTAATGTTTGTGGTAGATGGCGTTAGTAAACACACGGCACAGCAGCGCTAGTAACGCCATCTGTTGGCACGCACCTCTAACTCCTCTTCCGAGGAATGGTGGTCGTACAGCTGATCTGGTTCGGGGTCGGGGAGCGCGCGAGGCGCAGGCGCACACGCGCACGCATCGCCGCCCATACCTGGAGAAGAAGGTTTTTTTATATTAAAGAGTACTTGCATGAATAAAATTCTATAAATAATCTTTTCACCGTTGGTGACAGGTGTAAAAGAGGGGAGATTAAAAGCCAAAATTAATAAGTTAGAGATATTGATATCAGGGGCAGCCATAGTCACTTAAAGTCAAGAACAGTCCGGTTTTCAAAGCTTCCTTATTGTTAGATTTGTTTGTGGATCAAACACCAGAGAGCGACAAACTGACAGAACTGGATGTATTTAATTTCTCTAGTATCCTACCTATACAATCTCCGAACTGAAATTGTATTTCACCATCCGATGTGACCTGTGTGACGATAGTAGATTTGTATGAGCGACTGTGCAGATAATTCCAAATCACCGTAGCCATACAAAACTGCACCATGCGAAAGATTCTAAAGGAAGCAAACAAGCCAGCAGGTCGCCTGATGGAAAGTAATCACCGCCACCCATGTACACCATGCTGGCATTAGAAAGAGTAGGCTTATCTCTTGAAGGTCCCTAAATCGTAGTGGTCCAGAAATAATGGTGCAATAAGCTGGTGCCTCTAGTCACTGTATATTCTTCTTCTGTCCTGTCCCGTACTCCTGTCACATCTACGAAAGATCAAGGATGTTACAGATATCCATTATCGAGATAAAGGGCGATATCAGGCTGCACCTGATCATTAGCTTCCATTGTAATATTTATAACCTATTTTATCTAGAAATTCTAGAATAGGTGAAATCGTACAACATTTACTATGTAAGACAATTTTGATTGGATGCAGTGAATTGGATAAAGTGCTTGGGTTTAGATGATGATGATTTGAAGGTTGGTTTCGATTTCCAAAAATGAATTTAGAAATTTGGCAAATACTTTTGGATTCTTGTTACTAAATTCTGTCACGCGTATAAAGGTTGAATGTACTTAATTACTAATTAGTTTGACGAGTAATGTATGTATCGATAGGTAAACGATGTATATAGTATTACATTCAACCTTAAAAATATAATCAACTCTGGTGGATAACAGGAAAATAATATTTTAAAGATGCAGTTGCGGTTATTTTTGAAATATATATCATTTATTTGATTGATGATAAAGATGGTAATGAGGATGAAAGACAAATAAATTAGAAATCTTCCTAATTACGGACTACACACTGATATAGCCTATATCAACAATATACGTAGCCTACATCAGTATGTAATCCGTCTTTAGGAAGATTTCTAATTTATTTATCTTTCATACTCGTTACCATCTTTACAGTACATTGTAGTACTTTTTCAACAACGTCTCCTCTTAAAAAACGCTAACACAAACACGTCCCTATGCGGGACATAAAATGAAGTTATTATTCATAATTCATATATAAACTTGCAGTCCAGTAATCCGAGGAAATACCGTCTATTTTAATTTGTCGTCCGGCGTTGGAGCTTATTTGCGGCTAACGATTTTCATCTTATTTATACCGTGCGCGACACTATTCTAGCCTCAGATGCATATAATATGAGTCTTCCAACCGTTTATACCTACTTTTTAATTCCTAAAGCAACCTAGTTAGTCTCTTGAATAAAATAACTGGTAGTTCAGTTTTCTGCGGCATTTTTAGCTTTATGTTGGCTCTCTTCACAGATACATGCTGGACGAACCAAGTTTATTGAGCATGGTTATTTACAGATATGCTTGAGGATGCATCTACACGTTCGTTTATGCTCTATGCGCGAAGCATCCAGGAAGGACGACATGCTTTATTGTTTCGAACATCGAGCAAACATTTTCTAGGTTGGAATCTGGTTCGATCTGCTATTTGCGCAAAAAGCTTGCCTTTTACTGGCCCACTTGTCAAATATAGCTTGAATGAACATAATTCTTAAATTTTATTGTTTTAAATTATAGATATATTGATTAAAAGATGAATTGATTGAATTATTTGGAAATAAAAGAGGGAATTTGGGTTCCTCACCGATCAAACAAGAACCAACGGTGATTCTACTATAGATATTTATGGAGAGAGTTTAAAGCTTCCCTTTTTGATTGATAGACTTATTAAACAATTGTTATAGTAAACATGTTTCAGGATAATGATCTGAATATCTTAGCATAACTTACTCGTATTGCACTTGCACCTTTCCATCTAGTCCATAAACGAAAATGACCCACTGAGCAACAAGAAAACAAGTGTACCCGTTCAGAACACTGTTTTCTCTAGTATATGAAGAACCCAAGAATGTAATATCGTGTCAATTTTATATGGAAACCAGACAGTCTGGCACTTATTGCGCTAACCAAACATCTAATTATTCGCACAGGGCGACGCACTAGTGAATCGAAACTCACTCTATGATCTTATCTCACTTCCCTAACCAAACGTTACAAAGTTTAAATTCCTTTAACTAAAATATCAAGACCTTCTTGCTGTTTGGTTAAACTAAATGAGCTAAAGATAAGGTTGAAATTGGCGTGGCAAGTGACAAGGTTGTTAAGGATTCTGAGGTGACGGACCAGTCACGACTCGTCAGTTGGTGCGGTGGCCATATTAAAGGAAACTTCAAGACTAGTGCTTTCAACCTAAATATATAAAACAAAACAGTCGGGTTATAACACCATTTATAACTCAAGAGCGGCTGGACCGATTTTTATGAAATTTGGTACCTACACAGATAGTTTATTACCTGGATTAACACAAAATAATATACTTTTTGTCCCGGAAAATTGTATAGTTCCCGCGAGGGATAAGCGAAATGAATGGAAAAAATTGTATCAGTACCAAGTATTGATAAAAGTATCGATATCTGTTTACCGATGTATAAGTTTACCGATACAATTATCGATATATTCGGGAAGTATCGATATTGTTATCGATATTTTCTTTAAAATACCGATATATCTCGGTTATCGATGTACAGTCCCTGGTTAGGTTAGTAGGTAACCGGCTAATAAGGGACTCCTCAAAAGACCTTTAGGTGTTTAGAAGTCCGGTAACAAATGGCGTCAGACTTGTGAGTAAGTAGGTGCCCGTGCGCATACACCTTCTAACGGAACTAACTTGATATTCATTACGTTCAACATTTTGAAGATCCACACGAAGGAAAATTTCTAGACCACACAATGTTATCGGATTCCACGTCACCCAACTACTATAACAGTGATAAACGACAATATACTCCTCACGTTTTAATGCTACTGCGCAGTTGCGCAGGTCAGTTTCATGGGTTTACCGAGGAAGTGTACTTTACATTTATTTTAATGCTATGGTTCTAGTTCCAGGCATCCATACCTTTATATGCCCCTTTTTACAAGCTTTTATTTAACTTCCAATGGTGGTATGTTAGCCCAGGAAAGATACAATTCTTTTGGAAAAAATTAAATATCATGCTTATTTTTTTTACGTCATTTATCTGTAATTTAAAGAGACTATGGGCCGCACTCCGAGAAGTCAATTAACTTTTAAGTTTGATTAAAGTTGCTGCTGTCACTTTATAACACGCAGGAACTTCAATCAAACTTAAAAATTAATTGACGTCTCTGAGTCCGGCAGTATATTTTCGAATCCTGTGATTTAGCGTACCGGATGGTATTTCTATTTTTCCGGTGAAAATGTATTGTTAATTGTTATTTTATGGTTAAAGAGACGCAACGAGAGTAAAAAAAAATGAACAGGAAATAAAAGCTTTTGAATTGAAATGGTTTTCGCACTGATTACGCAATCTTTTTCAAATCGTTGAATTACATGAAACGTTTCTTCTGGCATATATGTGTTAGCTTTGTCCTAACTATTATATTATAAACTGCCCAGTCAAATTTTTGATTTAAAAATATTACTGTTGTAGATATACTCGTATTGTTGTGTCTCCACAGCGAAATCGTATCGCCACTTGGGCTATGTATGTATGTAAGTTGTCCGTTTCAAAATTTGCACGCAAGAAGAACCACTTCCCGGTGTCTGAAATTTGGAATCCTTAAATGTAAATCCGATGACGATGAAATATTAATATTATGGTGTCAAAAAGCTGATCTAACGATGGAGCTTGGTTACAGCAATGCAAATATGGCCGGGTCGAGTGCGCGTGCGTGGGCCCGACCACCCGACCACTCGCCCGCAGCGACGTTTGTGTTTCTAATGTTTGACTGAAGTAAATGCGAAAATCACAAATGTTTTTGTCTTTATTTGTCCTATCTTGTATAGATTTCCAACGTAAATCGGTCTTGTGAAAGTTTTCTCGCTTGTCGTTCAGTTCGTGTCTTTCGTTGTGGACAAATTAGAGAAGGACGGACTGTGCTGTCTGTGCGACAAAGTCGCGGGCTCTTTGTGCTGGCCCTCGTGTTAATCGAATCATAATCATCATCAGCAGAAACACGTCCAGCTACATATGTATGAATGACTACCCAAAGATAGCCAGGGTCATCTTTTTTAATGAAGAAGTCCTCTGTGTATATATTTGAAGTCTTTTAACGAACGTCTATGTTCCACTAGCTAAGACACGTCGTAACATGGTACAAAAACATCTTCAATTCTCATCTCAACTCTAATGGACTCAATATTCCGTGATGGATGTTTGCCCATTCTATTCAGACATTTCCGACGCGTGCAACGATGGCATAGGCGCTCTGTCAAGCAGAGACGCAGATCGGACAATGGGAGGCGTTAAAAGCTACGTTACCACTCCAACGGTACATTTAAGGTTGTAGTTTTCATTTTATATATTTTTGGTAGTACTGGTACTCTTTTTGATGTAACAAGTGAGGAATTTTGAATTAGGTTATTAAGTTAATCATCGTTGTGACAGAAAAGCTTGTAAAAAATACAATCTACGTCTAATAGCTACTTATTAATAAATTGAATGTATTGCTGATACTTTACTTGAGTAAGCAATTAACTAAAAACTAATTGACTTTACGCATCAATGCCAGACTTCCTGAATTCCATACAAAATATTTGTGGCATTGAATGCGTTTACGATATCTATGAGGGCTTTTAATGCTGGAGTAAAACTATCATATCTCCAGACGATCTTATCAGAAATAATAGGTTTCCGGTCACATGTTATCGCGAAAACCTTTTCCATGTAAAGATGGCTATCCATTTGAATTAGGTACATATGCGAGAAAACTAAAACTGAGAAAAGGAACGAATCCCATGGTGTTAAGTAGTAGTAGTATAGTCAGATATATATATATATATATATATAATCGTGAAAATCGCCGCACGCTCGTAGGCAAGTAAGGCAGAGTGAGATACCTACCCTTTGGCAGAGCTGCTTCTTCGACGAAACCTCTGCCCAAATAAACTTAAATACACGCATTGAATTTTTTATAATGCTGTGACGGAATAACTTTATGCTCGCTGGTAAATCGTCAACGAATTGATAGACAGTTGTTTATGACAATTACCTACCAGTACGAGTATATTAATATGGCTTACAAATACTCGCAGGCCTTACATGACCAGACCCCAACATAAACATAACACCAGCAGACTGGTGGGCGCGCGTATAATTGCGCTCGCCTTGGCAGCGAGCAAGGCCAAGGCCATAGCCCCCCTCCTTTTTTGCGCAGTGATGTAATTCGCATTTCGGCGCGGGCGCAACATGGCCGCGTCACGCTCGGATAAACAATTGAATTTCTTTTGCGACTTGAGTTATTACAATGTTACAGTGCGGTTGGTCTTAAAAAGTGTTTTAGGTTCGGGTAAAGTCGGTTAGACTCGCATAAGAGAGTAAGTGAGAGAGAAAACCTGAAGATTTGAGAGCTATCGCACTGTAAATTCGCACCTTTAAAATGAAAGCGACCAGATTCCAAAATGTTTAGATTTTGAATTAGGTCTCTATAATAATAATGTTAACACTCGAAGTAGAAAACTTAACATTTTGTATTAGGTCACTTTAATTCTAAAGGTGCGTATGGGATGACGCTTGGTTTTGGAATATGGCGATAGTGACGCGGCAGTGGCCACTATCTTTCCTGTTTTGTTTTGCGAAGAACCAAGTGTACATATTATGTTTGTAAGTGAATTAAAGAAACGTTGCTTGCACGTTTTATATACGACAAGCCCCAAACTGAGACTTATGGAGACTTATTCTGATGGAGGCAGGGCAGTGAGGCATTGCAGGACAATTGATTTCTATGGGTCGGTAGAGTAACGATTCCTCCCATAGAAATCTACTGTCCTGCCTTTCTGCCCTGCCCGTGTGAAATCAGCATTACTGAGAACTAGCCAAGCCTTCGCTTTTATGTCTATCTTTCCCATCAAGCTTGTCAATTAATATGCGTTATTGATTATTGACTAGTTTCGTGCGTGCTAGCTATAAGACTATAAGTGCGCTACACGAAACCTCGACATCGTAAGAAGACTTTGAAATGCGACAAAACGATGACACCATGTAGTAATCTCTACTTTTGTTTTCTGCGCAGCCTCGCGCGCATGCCGTGCGTCCGACGCAGCCGCAACTTTACGACCAATTACACAGAAGCTGACACCTCATTAGGCATGTAACACGCATCTAGAATTTTCTCCATACGTTCAACCACGATGCGATTATAGTGTTTAGATTATTCAGCGTTTTAGCATTTATTAATAGTTATCACATTTTTCTAATTTACAGAACTGCAGGAATAATTATTTTCATTATCTATTGACACAGTTATTAACTTCTGCAGTGATAAGAATCACCAATCCCCACAAATTGGGGGGTAAAACGCAGATTTTCTGTAGATTCAGACGTTCAGAGGGAAGCGTATATATAATCGCGAGATTCTTTCATTAAAAATATATATTCGTAAATGTATTAGGTTGCAATAAGTGTTTTTGTTAATTAAAGCTTTTGCTAATTAAAGTTCTGTGATTAAATACATAAGATTTACAAAACCGACCAAATCTACATAGTTAGTTATACGTCAACAGGATACCGTCTCATTTAAATGTTGACCAGCGAGTAAATTTTAAACACAAACTAAACACGGTTCCTAAAATTTCCTGGCAAACATCTCCAGATCAATTTAAAATCAAATCGTGTGTGCACCGATCAGCCGTCAGTCTATATAGAGACGTTATTTGTCAGGGAGGCATCGGACCTTGATACGCTATTTCCGTATGAATGGCCACTAGCTTCCTGGCAACACTGCCAAACTACAACTGAATCGCTCCAGTCTTGCATCTACACTAGTATTTATAAGCGTGTAGAAATAGATGACAATCTCACTCAAGCATTGTACGTGTGTTAGTTAAATTGGTACTGCACCATGCTTGTGTTGGTAAACCACTACACTCAAAGACCGCATTTCTCAAGTGATTTGCCTGTACAATCGACTAGCTATAATTGGTCGTAAAGACGCTTCAGGAAATATCAAGTACTCTTTAGACAAGGATTTTCAAGTGATACGCCAATTAAATTTATTTAACAATATTGCATTGGCAAGAGTCTCAATAGGTAAAAGAATCATTTTAGCTATAGTCGATAGAAGACGGAATAAGACATTGTAATATATTGCTTGTTGTATATTCTGTTTCTTATACTTGGTTTTTCCTTAGATGACTAGAATGGCAGATGTCACTTTATGACGACAATATAAAAATAATAATGCGGTAAGCAAAATTATAATTTTTTCCAAAGGAGAAATAATGCTAGGAAAAATAAAATCACTTCTATTAAGCAGATTGTTTAAACACTCAAACTCGTACATCATATCATAAGGTTAAAGATTTTAAGGTTAGGCACCTCTATTGTACTAACGTCAGTCTGGCATCTATCATAGTAATCATCTAAGGAATAACGAAGATTTATGTAAATTATACTCTGAATGATAATGGTGAATCAATATACTCGTATATATATATTGATTCACGGAACGCGTGACCGACATATTTATTTATGGCATTAAGTAAGAAGGCAAACGATAACACCATCGCCATCTGATAATAAGCGGGCTCAGCTCCGAGACCCATAGACATTCGCAATCTCAACGGCAAATGCGTTGCCAATTGCCCATCCTGAGGACTAAATGCCTCTATGATAGTAACTTCACCCAGACACGGAATGAGAACAGTGCGAATGATCCTTGGACAACAGGTTAACAAATAAGATGATGGTAACGATCTGGATGCACCCTACACAAGTCTTTACCACATGTAAACTTTATACCCGTAACAGACGATAAGATTTGGTGGATACATCGGCCGATATGGTCCGAAGACTACTCTACAGACGGCCAGATCTGCTTCGGAGCGAACCAAATCCGTTGTCCGGTCCGGACCAAGTTCGAGCGTCTGTTACGGGTGTTATACAAGCCAAATAAATCTTTCAATATTGACACCACTTCCTATAATTAACCTAAACCCTAAAATCCCACCTAAATTCTAAATTGACGAGGGGTAGAGTATAGCGGCATTTTTATTTTATAGGAAGTGGTAGGAAGACGCATTTTTTCGAAAGTATTGTTTTATGAAGTGTTGAATTCAACCTAAAGGTGGCAGATGGTGTAACACATATTTGGCCGACTATAGCTAAACACGTATGCAAAGTTTGACAAGTTGTTGGTAGTGATGAAGCCGGTCCGCCCACCTGCGTCCGCGCCGCGTACTATAGTAGTACGACTACGCCGGTGAACGGTGCCAACTCGCAGGCCCAACACGTTTCGTCTTTTATTTATAAAATTACTGACGCTAGATTATTACCAGATCACAGAAGTAATTGAGGTTTACACAGACAAAATGTACAGTGTGGTGTTTATCGGATACAATAATAGCAAAAAAGAAACCGATTCTAGAAGTGTACTTACTTATATCAGTAACGTCATCCCACTTCATGATAACGTCAGTACAAAAATCACCTGCAACAAAAGAAACATCTCATCAAAAATCGTTTACTCATTCAACAGTCCAACTTTCAAGATGAAAAGCGTCCAACCGCCACTATTAGAACACCTTAGAACACAAAGTAATTATCTGCCATCTTTCAACATCGTCATCATCATCATACCATATCATCCGAAAGACGTCGTCCCGCAAGGATCGCTACTTGGGATTGCGATGTTCTCTGAGAGCACCTGACAGGATCCCCAAATATCTATTAATTTCGTTACTTTGGACTTAATCCAGTATTTTTATTATAATATATGTATATTTGATTATCATACATTCTCCGGATGATGTTAGATTTTATAAGATGATATAAAAATGAAGACTCATAATGAGAAAGGAGTGATGCTTTTAAAAAGTAGTATATACCCGTAATAACTGATAACTTAATAAGCAGAGCATGCCATTTCTATTTTGAAATGCAAAATAATTATCATACAATGAATTTTTCGTTGCGACGTGGGAATGGGAATCAATGGCTTCCTATAATTCTATTGAACGTAAGATGTGGTAAAGATTGCAAATGAAGGTCGGGCCACGCACAATGCAGGGTTCCATAATATTTCATCTATTATACAGGGTGTCCCAAAAATGGTACGCCACTTTTACACCGGAGGTAGACCAGCGTAAGACGAAAACATGATTCAAATTATTTTTGCCATGTTATATTATTTTATTTTTACTGTTTAACTATAACAAAATAGATAGGAATAGAGATTTGTGAGTCGTCACAGTTTTCCTTGGCTTATGTAAACTTTAGTTTTTATATGTTTTTATACATAATTTATGTATACAAAAACGCGTGATATGCAAATTCAGATTTTCACTATTTACAGTTTATAACGTTTTTGGCCATAAAATAACATAACATAATACAACATTAGCAGCAAACAAACGCCCCTCTCCTGATAGTAAATCGCTTGTTGTTGGTAAGTTCCTCAACGAATTGCTCCTCAAGAGGATCCCCAACGCAAGACAGTCACTCTGCCTCTGCTCTAGTTAGACTAAGGAACCCTAAAAGACTTGCTGCATACAATGCGGATTGGTCGAATAGAACTAACTGTCTGCGCACGCACAGAGATAACTCGCACCTAAACAATGCCTTAAGAACCGGTAAATTATCAACCAACACAAAAACCGGTTATTTAAATTCTATAAAAACTCAGCCAAGAATGTTTGTTTTCTTCCCATCTATATTTTAAGCGGTTGTCAAGACCGTGAGATGTTTTTCTTACGTAAGATACTACATCGAGTTCTCTAATAAACATTTTAATTAGGTAGTATCGATTTAGGGTGTTCCGATGTGTGTGTGATCCTTTCGCGCGCACACGTAGGTTCTGAGCGTCCTGATTGGTCATTGTGATAGTAAAATGTTTCAAACAGTAAGTCTGGCCTTTAGAATCTGTAGATTATCTGTTCATCATCAATATATAAGCACGACAATCGCCTTGATCTCGTCGATGTCAACGATGTCAGACTTGGAATTGCTGGCGGATTGTTAGTTAGTGCTGGCCTTGTAGGACACTGATTTTAGAAATGTTGAAGAGGCAGGGTAATGTTTTTGACCTGTGTTTGTATGTAGGATTTTTTGTTCTCTCGTATCGTATAAAAATATATCAATTATGGGTATGAAACTTAATAGTTTCATGAAAATATAAAAAACACACGCAGTTTTATTAGATTTATTAAAATAGCCTCCTAAAATAAGCTCTCCCAGCGTGTACCTTGAGAATTCCGCAAAAGTCCTTTAACACAATAGAAGAGCAAATAAACTGGGTATAAACCGGGCCTAATCCGGCCTACTTCCCGGCCGCCGCCGCTCATCCCACTTGCTAATTCGGGTTCAATTAAAACCTAATCCCTGAAATTCAGATGCCACTGAACTCTGCTCCTGGCATGCAAGCACGAGATAAAATTTGACAGGTGCTAGGGAACTTAATACATCTGTTCCATATTCTAACGTAAGATTTAATGCTTAAGGTTTAAAATAAAAGTGGCCCGTGTTGATAAAATCGCTATAAAAATGTGAAGATCGCAATAATCGCTTAGTAATAAAAGGTAATAAAGGTCAGGACGCGACACTTTTATTTTAAACCTTAAGCGTTAAGCCAATAATAATTATGATTGATTTTTGAACATTAACTTACTCATTTCACGGATATAGAAATTAAACCCAGTAACCTTTACTATTGGTGAAAATCAATGTATCTTATTTCTCTCTTTTAATCTCTTATTTTCTTTTCGTATAAAAAACTTACTAACTGACCAAAAAAGCTTCTTTATGGGTAATCCAATCCAAGTTACAAGAATGAAGGACACGTGTTATTTTTCCCCAGCAGTTAAAATTTAAATTAGTCAAGCACCGACTCCCGCGCAGCTCGGCCTTGAGCGGTGCATCGGATCTATTATTACACATCACGGATCGACGGTATAATCTAATTAGACGTATTTTATCGCATGGAGAAGACAAACGAACACACAAGTGGCCTGATGATAAGTGGGCTGAGGCTGAGCCAGTACCGGATCTCCGATTTTTCCGAAACGGGGCAGAAACTTGATACTGACGCCCCGCTCTCCTCCAGCACCAGTGTTTGAGATCATTTTTATTCTTCGTTTGAGATAGTTTCTTTTTCTTAAAACATGAATTTGACAACCCCTGAAATTACCACCCGGGGCAGGTAGGTACCCCGATTTGCCCCCTCTACATCCGGGCCTGCAGATTGCAAATGTATCACGATCCCTTAATTTTATGATGAAATGTCTATTTGCATTTCACACACACGACTAGCTATCTACAACAGAAGATTGATAAACCTATAATTAATATTAATAATAACCAACGCAATTAACACCGGGACAGACGCAATGATTTAGCGACAGAACGCCGCCAAATGACGGGTTCTGGCACGCGTAAAATGCTTATGTCCTGAGTGGAATATTTTGAAAAAAGGTATTTAAGTATCTTCGTAATTTATATTTTGTCATATTCTGAAGAACGCTTATTTACGCATCTAACTGCAAAAATTCTGCGTTTGTCTTTTCTTTAGAAGGGGTATCTTTATGAAAAGATAAGAAACCTCTTTTTTATGGAATATGAGAAACAACCAAACCTAATGATGAGTGATCATAACGTCCCATGAAAATCTACTACTCGATGAGATAAATTGAAAACTTTATTGTCTCTCGGTATCTCTTTCTAAGTAGGTAGTCAAAATAGACCCAATGTGCGACTAGACAAAATACAAGAAATGCTAGCCATTCAAAAGAATCACGAGAGCTACAGCACATAGGCTTCTGGGAAGGCACCTATCGTTTATCAAAACTTTATTTTGAGGATCACCAAAGGTGCAGAGCAACGAAGTCATGGCCTGAACCAAAACACAAAAACTATACACTCTAAACCGGCCGACTTCACACAAGGCTTGCCTTTCCAAGTTTTTTCTTTAGCTAAAGACAACGTAATCAAATCACTTGAGCAAGTTGCCATATCGGGAGAACCGGTTCCAAACACGACCAAACAAGCCGAGACGCTTAACGATATTTATTGAAATGTAAATATTAAGTAGCGGTTAAGAGTTTACTAAGGGCCTGTTTCACAATCGACAAGTATATTTATGTATCAGTTAAAGATAGCCCTCTCCTTATCTATTTTCAAGTGTGAGGAAGGGAAAGGGCTAAATTTATGTGACAGATATGCTTTACTTCACGATTGTGAAACAGGCGGTAAATGTTACGTTGTATAACTAGTTACTTCTTAAGTGCATCCAGAAGTTTGGAATCCAAACTTTGGTTTGGATACTAACTGGAGATTGTAGAGCAAACAACGGATTGAAGCTAGATAAAATGAAAAAATGACCATGAATTACATCACGGATCTTTTGCGTCTGTTTTCTTCATTCCAGGAAAGATATGTATAAGATCTGGATCTACAGGATAATAATTTGCAAAAGTCAATACTTTTCATTCCACATCATGAGGCCAAAGTACTTCAAAATCAGCATGTTTATGCTGTTATGAATGAACCGCCAGTTCTTCCTCTATTTTCTGCAATATTGTCTCAATTCGCTTCTTTGATTCGGTTATTTCATTATGGCCGTTTGTCGTTAATCTTTGACTGACTAAAGAGTGTCGATTTCCTTTGGGTGGTTGTTTTATAAAAGCATAATTTGGCGCAGTGTCCCAATGAGCAAGGGAACAACTGTTACTATACTAGTTAGCGAAAATCGACAATTTCTAGAGTATAATATAACTAGAGGGCTATTCTACAAAAAACCTAACCTACCTGAACAGAAACCATTAGTCATAAACATCGTAGAGATCAATAAAATGTTTAATATGCTTTTTCGAATGAAATGAGAATCGTGAGGACACATTTATTAGACCATTATTATTGTATGGTCACGAGCTTTTAATGTTATTTTATATAGAACCAACCGGCATCGATGTTAGAAATAACTTCTTTTCTATCATACGTTACACAGGATGAGAGGGTTACAGGTGGCTAGATTGTAGATAGGTATATTCTGTATTTTTTGTGTTTCTAGCTAGAGTCTGGTCACTACAACACAGACCAAGACTCCAGAAACACAGACCAGACCAGTCCGCCAGGCGATATGGCCTGTCAGTTCATCATATTAGAACAGACTATCGGATATTTTACAAATTTATAGATTCTGGCCAGCAGGCTGCCTGACAGGCTTTGGACTGTAGGTTAGTCTGTTACCTATTTCTCTATTATGTATAAGTATGTTTTGCCCAGAACTCATAGCAAGAGCTTAGATCTTAGTTTGGGACTCGGTCAATTTGTGTGAGATTGTCCCTTGATATTTTATTTATTTATATGCTGCATTTTTTGGGTAGCAATACAGGTACGCACTTAAAACCAGTATTAATTTTCCCGAGCTTCATCTCAATGCGTTTCCTTCCTTTTGGTTTCATTACGTCAGGCTTAATTAAATACCTAATTAAGTGTCTATGAGGTTGGGATTGACGTAAGCTAACGAGCAGTCGCGTCAGCCGCTTATGTCAATTTCATAAAGGTTGATTTGTCTTGGCTAGACTCTTGCTCTTGCGTTGTGGATAAGCTAAAGAATTGAGAATTGAGCTTTAAAAAGCTAAACTAACTTCAAAAACTAAAACCCGACTGCGACTAGTATGTCATACCCTTCAAAAATGTATATAGCCCTGTGACATTCGCACGTTTTTGACGAATCACATGACACCACATTTATTGAAATCGGTCATATAGTTCCGAGCTATTCCGTTTCGCAAAGGATAGGGAGAGATTCCAGCAACTGATAGCCAACCTTCACTAGTTGGAGAGGCACTTTAAGAAGAAGTTTAGGGGCCGTATTAATAAACTCATCTCAACTGTGATCCCCGCTCACAAGATGCGTCAAAAATGACAGTTTTCTATGGATTGACGTTTACTTTGACGTATCTTGAGACGGGGATCAGAGTTAAGATGAGTTTATTAATTAATACGGCCCTAGGAGCTAGAGTGGAGCATAATATTTTCGTATTAGACATGTACATAGACTGTTAAGATTTCCTTCTTTTGGCTTGCCGAGTCGGGTAAAATAGCTATAATGCCTAAATCTTGGACATCTCCAGTGCACATTTGCTGCACCACATCCCTTTCTAAGTGCGCTTCGAATATTTTTTCCGTGGTAACCTCGTCGACCTGGTTTCGGTTCAGAGGTGAACGGCCGCGCGCAACTCGCAACTGGCTGGCGAATAGCGTGCTCTAGTGTTCGCGGCTATGGATGGAGATGGCGTTATCGGTTTAAAAAGAATTTTGAGAATCTTCTCAAAGTCACAGGTACACAACGGGAATGAAACCCAGAAATTTTCCTCTTAAAGAATTTGCGACATTTCGCATTATACGCGGGACTTTATTTATTTTAGGCACCGAGTGTTAATGCAAGAATCGTTTCTTATCACTTAATCTACCAATTAAGTACTTACAGTAATAGCCCGATTTGTGCTTTTTTAGGAAAAACTTCCCGGTTCGATTCCTGCACGGGTAGCACAAGATGTATTTTCTCGCTTGTCGCTCAGTGCGTCTCTTTCGTTACAGACTAGGTAGAGAGGGATTACCTAGCGACAAACGAGTCGCGGGCAACTTGTGCTAGCCGCCCGATAGTACGGAACCCTAAAAAACTGTTCTTCTTAAGAACCTATAACTAAATACTAAATTTGATCACTCAAATTGATTGCTCGCTCGAAATAATATATCAGCACCTGAAGAAAGAAGAAAGAAAAAGATTTAAAAAGGGCCCAAGCGACGCATACCGCATACCCGAACCACCGGCCCTGCGTTTTATCACTACACAATGGATTCGGATATCGTCCGTGGAGATAAGGATAGCTTTGCGGGTCGGTGACCTCCACGGAAATAACAGCTGATGCGAGCGAGCTGAATTATTCGAATCGCTTTGGATATGGCGATTGTGTTGCGGAGTTTTTTATTTATGTGTATCTAGTAAGCTTTTGACCGTGACTAACTGTGTAGAACAGTTTTAACGTTATTCTCATCTCATCAGAAACGTTATTGTCAACCTCAGTTCTCATTTTTAGGATTCCGTACCAGAAGGGTGTCTAACGGGACCCTATTACTAAGCCTACTCTGTCAGTCCGCCCTAACTTAAAACTGTATCTTTTAAACCGTAACTTTAAAAGATAGCCAGTTGGACGTAGTTTAGCGAAAAGGATCCAAATCAACTATTTCACACTTGTAGAATTTGACATAATATTGATATCATAATATTGAGTCTGTAAAGTTACTTGAAATAAAATGAAATAATAATAATAATTGACAGCAATAGAATTCAAATTTGAATACATTTGCTCTGTGGGTTGAATCATTTTTCCTAAACTACGTCCAGTTCATGTTTTTAAAGAATATGTGATATAACGGCGGATTTCGTAACAAATAACAAACAAGTCAAAAAGTAAAATAATAAGGGGAGTCTCCATATAAGAAACGTTTTTTCTGTATTGGTTCTATCGTAAAAACGGTAATACACACAGGCGTCAAATTTGGTATGGTTATAGAACAAAACCTTTAGAAAAACAACATACTAAAAACCGGCCAAATGTGTACGGAACCCTCAGTGCGTGATTTCGAGTCGCACTTGACCGGTTATTTTTATAGCATGGAGAAGGCAAACGCCACAGGTGTGGTAAGAGGCATCTAAGATCCATAGACATTTGTAATCTCAAGACTACAATCGTAAGACTGCAAATGCGTTCAATTCATGCTACCTAATTTACATTATTACAATAGTCATTTCACAGGTTTTCTTAACTCCACAACGGACTACGGAGCATAACAATGCTAACACTGCTGCTTGTTAACAGGTGAATATTTAGTCTAAAATAAAAATAACTAATTTACGAACTTCCTTATTTTAATATCTTCAACCTTCTAAACAAAATCCGTTTTTAACTGAATCTTTTGAACCAAAGAAGTAATAAACCGTCATCCATTAAATTAGTCATCCGCCTGATGACTCGCCATAGGATCTGTCACCAGAATCTCGAAACCCGGAGTTAGTTAACATCGATATCGACGTAAGGGAGCTCATTACGAGCCTTACCCTCCCAAAGGACTCATCAAACTTAAACTACCATGGCAAGTTCTGTCTTATTCCTAAGACTATAGAGTCTAATCTGCGTAACTTGGTAGTGGGCGACATGGTCTTTTAGATAGGAGGGCAGTATAGTACTCGCTCGTAAAAACCGGACGGGAGACAGGTCCGGTGAACCTGTGGGACGACGCTAGGGCTGTGCCTAACGTCTCACATAGTCTCTCTCTCTTTAAGGGGACAATCTCACAAAAATTTAACTCATCACAAACTAACCTCTAGGCTTGTATTATGGGTACTAGACAATGATGAACACACAAACAAAGAACATATCCATAAATATATAAACAATAAAGCACTAATCAAAAAGATAAGAACAATACATTCGAAGGTTATAGTGACAACGCAAGTTTTTGTCAACTTGCTTATAGCGTGGGAATTGCATCATTTTTTTGTTATCTTAAAGTCAATGTACGAATATCAAGTTTCAAGTCTTCTTTTTGGACATTTACGGAGAGAATTGACTAAGTCCATAAATGTATAAAGTACCCAAAAAACCGGCCAAGTGCGTATCGGACTTCGCTCATTTAGGGTTCCGTACCAAATAATGTAGAATTTGACCGCAAAATCAAGTTGGTTGTAATAGGAAAAATGAGGCAATTTCAAAGAAAAATCAGATTTATCAATATACTACTCTGTCAAGAAAGTACCGGGAAAAGATCAATAATACACAAACTGTTTGTTAATCATCCAAATTTATTTTATCACCTTCAAAGTATGCTCCTTCAGAAACGATACACTTACGCCAACGAATAATCCAATCATCAAAACATTTTTTAAACGCTGTTTCCGGAATTGAATTCAGTTCTCGGCGCGAATTCTCCTTTATGTCTTCTACCGATTGAAAACGGGTGCCACGAAGTGGTAATTTGAGTTTAGGAAAAAGAAAGAAGTCGGCAGGAGCCATATCTGGTGAATATGGTGGTTGCTCGATGGTATTTGTTGAGTGTTTGGTCAAAAATTCTTTCAAAAAATTAAGACAAACTCTTTGTTCAATGTTTTTGTCCATTATGAAATTCGCAATACACACTAGATATGATATAACTAAAAACAGCACTGTATTTAATATAAATAACAGATGCAACTCAAACTCCGCGCCAAAATAGAAAACAGTTGTGCCAATCTAACAACAACAAAAAAAACAAAAATTTGAATTTGGAACCATAAACAAATCATCCATTCCCGATACTTTGTTGACTGAAGGTATACATTATCACCAAATTTCAAGTTCATAGGTCAATGGTAAGTTAAAAATTCTTCGGAGCAAAATTTTGTAAAAAAAACTGACTTAGGTAGGTGGCTTTTCATTCACTTGTTTTCCAATATATAAAAAACTATATTTATCTACTCAACGAACTCTAAACAACGTTACCCCACTTGATGGGGCAAGTCAACATTTTTGTAGCTTTATGGGAACCCCCTTAAAAACATTTAAAAATATTTTTTGACAATTTTTATGGCTTTGGTTGATCCAAAGCCATAAATGCTTATACTGTGTATATAATTTGAAGACGACACGTGAGTGACAGCAACAGGGCTCCGACGCTTCTGGTACGGAACCCTAAAAAGAAAAAGATCGTGAGGGTAATCACAATGGGAAAGGATGGATGAAATCAAAGAATGAACCGGGCTCTTTTTCCTACTTCCAAATAAAAGAAACGGCTTAAGACTTACCATTTCCTATTTGCTTTAAACACCCTTATCTGAAACCATCTAGAACAAATTCGGGACGGATGTTAGGTACTTGTGGCAACCCTAAAGACACGAGACATTCACAGAACCTACAAGAAGTCTTCCCGGAAATCACGTACGCCATTGCTCTGTAAAAACGTTTATTGTCAATGATCTTATTGATGGCGCCAATAAATCCAGCTAATATTACGAGAATCGATGCGAGTGGTTTGTTTCTTGTCTAAACATGGCGGACTGATGATTTTACGGAAAGACAGTTGTAGTTGCTGTTTTAACTATGTATGTACATAGTTGTGATAGTCGTAGAGGGAGACTGCCGGCTTGAAGTTGAAATAACGAAGAAGGTGATGTTGAAACGTAAGACATAAAAACTAGTTGATAATTAATTAACGTATTGATGATTTGGTTGGGAGACAAAGAAATGAAGAAATCTCTGGAATAGACGTAACTTGCAAAACTAGCAAATTTAAAAGCATGCTTGCGCGGGGGAACGCAAAATGTTACAGATTTACATTAATTTTAACGTTAGACGCATTGTCTAAAAATGTTTTTTTTTTTCTGATCTATGAAAGTAGCCAACCATAGTGGATAAACTGAAAATATTTTGATGTTTTTCCATTAAGCACAGCCTACAGTAGCAGTAATAAATAAAAGACCAAACAAAACCTCTAGATTCTGCAATTCTGATAAAATAACTTTTCTGATTGATGGTAAAAAATATTAGATAAGAAAAAGGGAAAGTAAATTATAGGCAAAAACCTCAAGTTACGCAATGTGGCATCTCGGAGTTAGACAAGCTGGCATTACGGCTGGGACAGATTAACTAAATTGATATCCATCAACGTAATGTAAGTGTAACTCGGATTAAAGTAAATAATATCTTGAAGAAACAAGACCGCAATATTTGATTGCCCGTAATACGGGAATTGAATTCAGTTTGTCTACCTACGGAGATTCTACTACGAGTAAATACAAAAAACAAGAATCAAGAATAATCTCTACACAACCAAGTACCAGGTAGAGTTAAACATAAATACATAATATTCTCTCTCATGTCATTCATGAAACTTGTACAATTTTTACTAGAACTACCAAAACAACAAACCAATTGTGCAATCACGACGCAAACGACTTGGTATGTTGTAAAATGAATATAATATGCTCAACATAAAGAAGTTTTAAAGTTAATTTATAAAATTATGGTTTCCAGTAAACTATTTTATGCAATAATGGATTATATGTATTTATGGATACCTAATAGTCGGTTAAATTGCTTAGTGCAGTCTGTTCCTTATTAGCTTCTTTAATAGCTTTTATATGATTACAATATTGAAATCTTGATGGTGACATTTAAAATAATATCATCACTTGTTTCAACAGAGGTCAAGGCTACTTTTATGACAGATTTATTTTTCATTTCAAACAGAAAGAATAAATGAATTATTTAGCGAATGTCCGGCAAACGAAACGTAGTTTTGAACATATGTCTACCTATATGGCTTTGTCTCGACCCATTCTAAATAATACACAACGTCCAGAGATCATATCGCATACTTACACGCAACAAAGTTTGCTCTATCGTGCTTGACGCATTAAGAACCTTATGTGGTTAAAACAAGGTTCATTGGCTCCTATTGGGAAGTATAGCTTTTTGGAAAGCCCGTTTTATCGACTGGTCTTTACGATCAGCTGATTAGCATCACGACCGGGCGATGCTGAGCGCTGATTGGCTGGCGGTTTCACGATCGACGACGGGCTGCGCATGCGACGTTTCTTGGATTAGTTGAGAGTTGTAGCAGTTAAAACGTTAATAGAATGGCATTTCTAAAAAGTACGCGTATAACAGGGTTTTGTGACGTGGCATTAGTATCATTTTTGTAAAATGCACAAGTCAAGATATTTACAGGCATTTTTTACCTTGCTTGTAACAAAGAAGTTAAAATTGCACGCTTCAATTTCTGACTGAAGTAGTCAAAATTAACATTATCTTCCCACATTCATTCATATGTTTCATATTGACTGAACTCATCCTGCTCCTAAATTTGAAAGTTTCTTAAGGTGTCCCGCAAGGGTTAATTTATGCCCAGCATTATTCATCTAGTCATCTCCTACAACACATCATGCGTATTATTCATAATTTCATAATTCATAATGCCAATGGAAAATAGTAGAAAGTCTACAAAATAACTTTGGTAAAGTGTGAAATGAAGTGTATTCAGCGGCTAGTACAAATTCTGGCAGTGAACTTATCAGCCATACTTTGATCCGTTACATCATACCAGCTTCACTGATTTTTAGCGCTGTGACGTCAGCTGAATATTTTTTAATGAGCTGGTTGTCCTTTGTGTGTAAGCAATCTTGTTTTTTTTGTGTATACATTGTTATTTCTCTGGCACCTGACGTTTTTTCTTACTTTAATCTCTAAACTAAAGTATTCATTGATGACTTCAGATCAGCATACAACACGATGACCCAACGGTGTCACGTCGTCATTGTCTGGCAAATATTACAAAATATTGACACGCACTGTTTGGTTGTTTATATGTGGATAACCGGACGCGAGCATCGACTACTCGATACTTTCAAACAAGATTATTCGGATAATCTGTTGGCGGAGTCACTTGAATTCTAAGCATTGAAGCCTGTTAGTAAGAATTTGTTAGCAAGTTATCTTGAAGAATTTGTTGTAGATAATGTGTCATTGAAATGATCATCGTTATCTCTTACGAAACCCACAAATCTTACTACTATTTTCCGCTTTTCTGTTTCACAAATGTACTTAGCGACGTAGTCATTAGTCTAGGTAACGAAAACCAACCTAGGAACATATAAACAAAGTGAACTTTGAAAATCAAGATAAATATATACTTTTCAGTTTCTGGAATCTCTAATAAATCCTAACCTGTATGGCATGCTTCTTTGTTCTTTTGTAGTGGCTCAACTTCGACGAACGCTGGGTCAACAGATTCGTCTTCGTCAGTCGCATGCCTTTAGGGTTAGTTTAAGTTTAATGTCGAAGTATCCATCCTTCACTTTATAAAGGCTTTAGTTTGGATATCATGCTCTGCTCCGAATGCTTACTAACGACACTTTTAATATTCTGCCCTCCAAAAGATAAAGGTAGTAACTTAGTATGGAGCCCTTGTATATACAGCTTTTTTTGGTTCGGACGGCAGTAGCGTGCGCAGTTTAGATTGAGATTGGTTACTATTACCAGTTTACGAGCCAGTCGGACAGGTTCAACTAACGCAACTTGCATTCACCTCTGTCTCTTTCGATGTATTAAGGAAACACATGTTAAGCAATCAATTATGTTAGCTCCCTGAATTTAAACGTAAACGACCGAACTAATGTATGGTTTTAACAAATTTAGGGCCGCTTGCAACATCCGCAATGTTGTTGTTTAGTTTGGGAAGAAGAAATCAATGCCTGATGTATTGTTTTCGTGTTTATCTAATTCATTATTATATCCAATAATACTATGGAACAATATTACTAAAATTTATAGATCAATTTGAGCTATAGAGCCCCAAATTGTAGGTAGGTACTAGAAAAATAAATAGGTACGTATAGCATCCAAGACTCAGGAGAAAAAACTAGCTAGGGACCGCTAGCCTCGCAGGCGGCGTCACTACCACTACCACCTAAGCCAACGTCGTGATAAATGATATTTTTTTTGGCCCCCAGTTTTGCCATAAAAAGGACTATAAAGAAATTTTTAACCTCATATTTTAAAACCAATTTCATTGCGACCACTGCTTTCCGAGCTGGTAACTGGCAAACAGCTGACTTCCATCAAACTTTGCTGAGAACCATCCCGGTCAAACTGGCCTCATTGAAATTGACTTGTATGTTTATGGGTTCCAAAGACAAAGAGCTATAGACGTCAAACTCTTCTTTTTTGGTGGGAGGTTATATATAAAAGCAACTATGTTCTCAATCTCAACTAAGCAAGTCGCGTTGCTCGTGCTCCCCGTCCCCTCGCCGTCGCCTGCGCACAATACAATGGCGGCTTTTTTCCGCCGCGCTGCGCCGGCGTCGTTTTTCCGCCGACGCAGGGAGCCCATTCACCGCGCAAATGCCAATTGAGTGCGCAAAATATCGATAGGGCTGAACAGTTGAGAAAGTAGTAAAACATTAAATTAACAAAAATTTGTGAAGATCTTTGTATGTCATATCGATCAGCTAATCGCCGTCCACTGTTCGTAAGACCACCTCAGAGTCACTGTTATAACATTCTCGATTGACGAATATCCCGATGAAAATTATTACTTGACCTGTCTCCTCGTAAGCACCATGTGGTACCTAAGGTCATAGGTTCGTAGTGGGTCAGCAAATTACCTATGCCCATGAACACCCAATACACCACAGGAATTGCAGATGGAATTTGAGCTCCCTCCGGCAGTCTTACGTAGGCGGTTACGTAGTCAGTGACTTTAAGTAAAAAAAAAAAAAACAATTTATCATATTAACTTTTTTTTTCGAATTCAGGACTCTTTGGTAGCTTCTTTGGCTGTAATTTTTTTTAATAAAAAGGTGGGAAAATAAAAAAGTTATCGAGTCATATGTCAGATGAGATCGAAAAATTGTTGGAAAATGGAGAAAAGCGAATTTCATGTGTTGATTAAACATGACTTTTTACGTGAGAAAACTATCAAAGTGACTGAAGACCGGCTCAAAAAATATTATGGGGAATCTGCTCCATCTCATGGAATGGTACATAAGTGGTTTATAGAATTTCGTTCTGGACGTACCACTACCAATGACGCAGAACGCTCTGGAAGGCCGATTGAAGTGACCACTGATGATGTCGTGGATAAAGTTCATGATATTGTTTTGGATGACCGTCGAGTGAAGATACGTGAGATAGCTGAGACTGTACACATTTCATCTGAACAATTTTTTCATATCTTGCATAAAAAAAAAAATATTGAGTATGAAAAAACTTTCCGCAAGATGGGTGCCGCGTTTGCTGACAGCCGATCAAAAACGACATCGTGCAACAACTTCCGAGCAATGCTTAGCCAAATTCAAGCGTAATCCTAATGAATTTTTACGTCGATTTGTGAAGATAGATGAAACGTCGATTCACCATTATACGCCAGAGACGAAAAATCAGTCAAAACAGTGGACTTCTGCTAACAAACGGGCCCCAAAGAAAGCGAAAACCGTTAATTCGGCAGGAAAGGAAATGTCCACTGTTTTTTGGGACAGCCAAGGGGTTATTCATATCGATTATTTAGAGAAAGGTAAAGCAATAAATGGCCCTTATTATGCTACTTTGTTGGAAAAATTTAACACAGAAGTTGTGAAAAAACAGCCACATCTGGCAAAGAAGAAAACACTATTTCACCACGACAATGCCCCAGCACACTCGTCAGCAGTCGCAACAGCCAAATTAGTAGAATTGCGTTACAAAATACTGCCTCACCCACCTTATTCTCCGGATTTGGCCCCATGTGATTTTTTTTATTATTTCCAAACATGAAGAAATGACTCGGTGGGAAAAGATTTTCATCAAATGAGGAAGTCATAGCTGAAACTGAAGCATATTTTTCAGGGTCTGACAATTTTTTTTTGGAGGGGTTGCAAAAACTTGGGGGAAATGCATTGAATTGAAAGGAGATTATGTAGAAAAATAAAATAAAAAAATGTGAAAAAGTTTTTTTTTTACTCATAAGTCACTGACTTATCAAACCGCCCTCGTAGTGATCTCAGGAAGGAACACAATACTAGTAACATCCGCCACTAGTAGTTCTAGGGGGTGGTATTCATTTTCCACTATAAAGGCTTTGCAGGTAAGTTGTTAGCCGAAAAATCCAACAAAGGCAACGACTTAATTTTTTTTATATTTGTTCTTGGATTTTTCGGCTAACAAGTTACGTGCTTGTACTCGATAACGCCTCGTCTCTTGATTTAGCCACTCGCATCCCAAGATCCTTTAATATATGGCAGTTGCATGTAGCCTGGCAAAAAAGATTGCATCGTGGCGACAGCTGGAACTACAATATTTTCAAATGGCAACCAGCACCAAGAGAGTAACCTTGGAACATGTTGCCAATTTCATTCCGAACAGCGCCCCCATTTTTTTCTTACTCCTTTTTTGCCAGGCTATAAATAACTATAACAACCACTAGAGGAAGAAAAACAAGGTGTTATTCGGTATTACTGGCGTTAGTCGGTAACCCTACCTCTCCCGTTCATACCTTCGGAGAAGCCATTATTTCGTTATTGTTCGGCGACAAATCCAGTTCGTTGAATATAATAACGACTATTATATACGACCTCATCAATGATGAATGTGCTATTTTATGGCTAAAGCAGATTTAATTCCCTGATAATACTAAGGAGGTTGCATCCGGAATAGAGGATTTATAAGAAACACCCTTTTTTTCTTGAAAGCAAGAATTATTAAATGAAACGTGACACATCGAAGAACAATAATTCTGAAATAAATCCAACAATCCACATTCCCTCCGCTAAAATTACGGTAAAGTAATTTAATTATGTAGTACCGATAAGCAAATACTAAATTCGTGACCGATGTTAAATATCACGAATCACTAAAGAAAATCTACGGGAGGTAAGTATAACAAACATAACAAAACAAAATGTTCGCACTCCAAGTCAGCAAACACGAGAATCTATAGTACGAACTTAAAAAACACCACGCAAAGGTAGAGACAAGTAACTATAAAACAACTTCAATTTTGGACTCCGTCCCTTTATGTTAAAGTTTGTTTTAACGGGATGGTATAACGACTTGCGTCTATTTGCTTAGATGCGCGAGCGCCGGTCAAGTGCTACCGCTCAACAAGAATCACCTGAGTCAATACATTATTCAAACAGCCATCATGACACTTCTCAAGGCCATGGATGATTTGCATAAGTATAATCACACTTTAGACCGGTGGTAATTCAAAACTTCAATCTTTGGTTAGTCTCCGACAAAACCGGGTTTTGGCAAAAAGTGTATTGACGTGATGACGATATTTCCAAGTGTACCACACGTTGAAGCAATTTGTTAATAATTGGATAATACACTTACAAAACTCTAATGCTAGAATAAGTAGTGACATTGTTATATTTTTTATTAAAAAATGACTAACTATTGAGTTTCTTGCGGCGCTTCTTCTCAGCAGTGGTCTCCTCTTGGGAAGCGCTGGTAGATTTTGACGTGTAAAAGTGCCCGTGCGGCCTACTTACTGAATAAATATCTTTTATCTTATCTTATCTTTTATCTAAATTGGCAATAAACAGCATATGCCTATTAAAAATCATCACAACAGAAAAGGGTAAATAATACAGAGATAACTAGCTGGCAATCCGCCGTTAACAAAGATATAATGATAATTAGAGTTGTACACATGGTACAACACAGACGGAATTAGCCTTTGATTCAGAAGCCTAACGATCTCAATGCACGATAAAATCAATTAAATCATCATATTCAACTTATTTATCTAACCCAAACTTATGAGTTCAAGGTCTTTGTGGACTGCAGTGAAAATTAACGGGTCATCTTCCAGCCCTAACATCAGAAAAACTGAAACATTTCCTCGTGATAGCAAATGTAGCAAATACATACAGTACAGGAAATAAATAAATACAATAGGACTTGATTGCCACACATTTGATCCAAAAATTTACTTACACAAAAAGATACAATAGAAATTATAATAATTGCAAGTCTAAAATAACAGATTGCGGCAAAAGGAGCCAGCTCAGTATTTGCTGCGAGTGCGGCCAGTCGCGTCTGCACGGAGTTGGTTTTCAGCAGGCACCTTTGCACACGGTACCACTTTAAACAATTTTTTGGGTAAAAACTCAACACAACCTATAAAAATAAAGATTTGAAACACGATCTTAAGCACTAATGGTACAGATTGGCTTGGATTTGATATTTATCAACAGAAGAAACAAAAAATCATAATTACCAACATATACATTTTGGGAAGTTAAATGTTAAAAATTGTGTTTTAATTATGTATCAAATCCAATTGTTTTTGAACCAGTGCATTTATTTTCACTCGATAAACGGCAATCACGCCCCAAGGCCATCTTCACGCTCTCACCAGCACGAAATGGATTACAATGTATTGACGACTTTGTAGCTCGCATTCAAAATGGTCTCACTTTTTATATGCGATTTAAATTGAGCAGAAAAATATTACTCGTTGTATTGTTTGTCTCGACGCCATTTTGAAAATGTATGTAAAGGCAAATCGCTTGAAGCAAGGTTTTATTTGGGTAGGGTAGGTATATAGAGCCGAGCGTCTGTGGCCCAGTAGCTTAAGAGAGTCGATGCCCAGCGAGCGGCGGCAAAGAGTTTTTCTAACTTGTGTTATGTGTTACTTATGTTATCGTCATAACCTGCAAATTGGAACAGCTGAGTGTTTAATTGTACAAAAGAGCCTAAAGGGTCGAAGTGCAATCCAAAAGGGGCATCTAAGTATCAATGAGAAGATAAGATAGTGCTACAGTCAACACAATGATTTCGAACAAACTAGACATAGTGTGAGATTGAATGTCAGTTTGCCGGACTTGTCCGGTATTCTGGTCTCTCTCAGGGATCAGATAAACAGGTAATAAAAATAGCAGTTTTTTTTTAAATAATAGAGAATATTACTCGTAGAAGGAATGAAAATGATTGAGCACTTTGAGCAGTTAAAAATTAAATAATGGAATGTTAATAATATCGCTGCTTTTTTTAACCGCAAATACGGTAAGTATTAACACTATTCAAATTGATAATTCAAGTCATTTTATTGGAAAATATTTTTACTGGGTCTGATAACCCTATACTTGTACGAGATTAATTATATGTTGCAATTGTTATCTATCTGTTCGTGCTTACGCAATACGCACACATAGCCACCCGCAAGGTAGAAGTGATCTAGCTGTACATGTCCCTAGCCAAGATGCATTACGCTAACTTTACGATTTTCAAAAATCGACAAAATGTAAGGATTTTCCATGTCTTTTTGACAGTTCGAAAAGCGCTAAAGTTATCGTTATGCATATTGGCTTGGCCACCAGTTTACTTCGACGCCATTTTGAAAGTCTTTGCACTACTTCAGTCTAGGCTCCATTTGCATACAAAACAGACAACATACTATTTCTATCTATGTATTTATTAAGTTGCATAATCGTTCCAATCAACGCAAAGCAAACAGACAAAAATAAAGTACTCAAAATAAAAAAAACAAAGCATCTAATCAGTACTTAGTTGTGGAAAAATTTATAAGCGATATGTAACTGTTTCAATCGAGACCGATACTTTTGCAGAGTACGAATAAGAGTGATAACGGCGTGTGGGTGATACGGCGTGGTGCAGACTGCGCGACGGCAGATAATGCAATGAGTGAACAAAGCTTTAACAATTGAAGGGCGTGTTTGTCGACGAGCACTGTGACGTATATCTAGTAAATCACTGCGGCGTGTAAAAAGGCCAGTGTAAAAAGCTATCGAAAATGATGAGCCCCTTGTCACAACAATAAACCTCAAACATCAAGTGACAAGCATGGTTATCTCAATGACGATCAAATCACAATGATAAAGTTCTAAGTGCGCTCAACATATTTATTGAATGACTAACTGTAAAAATACTTAAAAAATACAATTTATTATATTATAACTCAAGCACCGGGACAATTTTGTTCTGTATCACTGAAGTGTTGGTTTTAAAACTATAACGCGCGACAGAATGACTTTATTTTCATCCTCCTATTTCTACTATTCGTCCCCTAAAACCACAAATAAATGTCAACAGGAAGGAAACCGAAGTGTGTTCGACCAAACGACACCCATCGATGCTATTGATCAATGGTGGAATCAAATAAGCCAACGTCGACCGATATTTCCTACTACAAATCGATCTACGAGACACTAAATTCGACATTATGGATGTTCCTCCTCTTTCACAATCACTCGTCAATCAATCGTGAGTCGTGACAGAATCAACGAAAATGTTGAAGCTAATTTCGAACGACGATTTTTACAGAAGACCTCCTGTTCGATAAGCAAAGTAAATCGATCTCATTTAGCAGGCATCCGGAAACTTTAAAACGAATAGCAGCAAGAGTAAAATAACAGTCGGGAATTTATTTCGTATCAAATTAATACAGTTGTTGCGCGTGCGGCGTGCAACTTGCAACTACTTGCAAGTGTCGCAACCTTCAGACCTAAATAAACACGCAGCGATGTGTTAAAGGTTTGGTTACGAAGCATGGTTATTGATCGCTCATCGAACTTATTGGCTCATTGATGAGGAACGAAAAGGAAATGAAGTGATTGCCAAGGTGCGAGCGATACGAGCATACGATCAACGAAATGTGAAAAACTTGAGTGATGTGTGTTTATTATTGTCACCTCATTTTGACAGGGTTCCACAGTGGTACGCTAATACATATCCTCGACTATACACCGGGAGAAACCTGGGATTTAACAAGTTCCTATTTACTATATTTTGTACCTTGTAATTTTTTTGCAGCCATAATCTGCTCAAAATCCCTTGAAGGGGAAAGCGGACTGGTCCCTGCTGGTAACCCCTTCCCATAGGTAAGTAAAATAAATGGAATATCATTAGGATTATTAAATGAATCAATAAGTCTTTCAAATGCTTTTTTCTGGGAGTGGGCTGGTCGGGTCTTTGTAGCCACAGACGGACAGCGGAGGCTTAGTAATAGGGTTCCGTTGGCACCCTTTAGGTACGGAACCCGAAAGAGGTTTGTAAAAATGACCTTCCCAAAGCACGTGCAAATGACAATCTTACTATAACTATAGATAACTCGCTTGATGATTGCCATTATTCAAATCAACAACTCAAGATTTGATTAAGTGTGATAACGGTAAAGCACCCCAGAGACGATCAATAATTGTCAATGTCTTACGTTGATAATGCCAATTGAAGTACAATTGTCAGGGCCGGATTTAGGGGCGGGCAACCGGGGCTACCGCCCTGGGGCCTCCACAAATGGGGGGCCCCCACAATGAGTATTAAAAAAAAAAAAAAACATCCAAGTTGAAAAAATCGTTAAATCTATTAGGTAAATAATTAGGGGCCTCCGCTTCTTTGTTTTCCCAGGGCCTCCAGACCTCTAAATCCGGCCCTGACAATTGTTATAGTTTCTATCGACAGTTCAATGTTTTCGCCCTCGACATCAAAGAGATCGGACGTGTTTATGTTCGCGCGGATGACCAAAACGATTGTCAATGACTCGGTCAATTGCCTGCTTCAATGACACCCGTGAAAATTATCATAAATTGCCTTCAACCACGTAGTTGCGATTGACAATCGCTTCAACTGGATTCTATACGTTCAATGGCGATTGACAATCACGTAAAACTGACAATTACCACTGATCGTCTCCAGGGTGCTTAAGAAATAACACGTGGATATGTAATAAAGATCAATCACTTTATATTTAAAACTTTTTGGCATCGGACTAGCTTAGGTAGGTATAACGTCTATCAATACTATAATATTATAAAGAGGAAAGATTTTTATGTTTGTTACGAATAAAGTCAAAAACTACTGGATCGATTTCTAAAATTCTTTCGCCAACATTTAGAGTGGACTTTCAGGGTGGACATAGGCTATATTTTAATTTACGACAGTACGATTCACCGCAAACAAAGCTAGTTACGAATAATGGTGATGTTAAAATCACCTCATCTCGGAAGGTTTTCCCTATAATCAAAATCCGGAAATACAGATACCATTCGTATAACTTTATCTTTTCGCTGTTTTTGCAATTCAGATACTATAATCATGGATATAGATAAGACAATTATAAAGGAAGCGGCGTTATCTCCACTTTAGTGTGCCATTAACGGAGCAGAAAGGTCTTGGCACCTTCTGGGCGTAAGATCGTATCCGT
Source organism: Tortrix viridana (assembly GCA_963241965.1). Classification (NCBI taxonomy): domain Eukaryota; kingdom Metazoa; phylum Arthropoda; class Insecta; order Lepidoptera; family Tortricidae; genus Tortrix; species Tortrix viridana. The sequence goes on along the minus strand of OY725179.1, from coordinate 394,834 downwards.
ATGGATGAGCCAAATAGGTTCCCTAAGGTCAAACGACGGGCTCTTTTAAATATTTTCTAAGACTAGTTTCAATTTGCACGCGTTACTGTTTTATTAAGAATGATATCTTTGGAGAGATATCATAAGGGGAGGGGGTTAATCTGTATGATGACATCAAAAGATTTAAAAAATATGTACCTATCATACCCTACGGCCTAGCTCCCTACAGGCAGGGGTTTATCAATCACCTCTTTGGGTTACATTTTGTAAAAAATGGGAAAAACGCGTAATAAACGTAACAATTTAAATCTCAAGTTATTCAATTTAGATTTATTTAATTTAATTATGTGATTTTATTTAATGTTATAATTCAGATTTCCGAATGACAATGGCATTATGAGTGATGTCGCTGCACTTTAAAAATAAGGCGGGAAGTAAACTTTTTTCGAAGGCATTTTCTAAGACTGTTTAAATATATTGTTTACGAAAATTCAAAAATAGAATTTCCTCGCATCGTTGGAGAAAACCATTATACCAGAGATACCAGCCTCGACCGTGAAGGGCGGTTGCAGACGAGTAGTTAGCGCCTTCCCGTTCTTTACAGTAATGTACTATTGTGCAACTGGATGATAAGTTCTGAGGGGTAGCAATTACTTCAGGAGTATAATCAATGTTTCAAGTTACAGGTACGGAATCGTGTATAGAAGGAGCCCAATATTATAATGATATTGGGAACTCTGGACCGGAGCGCAAAGCGGTCCAACTCAGCAATGCGCATATTTGCTATGTTGACGACATCACGTGGCACAGTTTTTTATCGCGTGTATTTTTAAATACATGTACCTAACAGCTGTTATCAGTGTTTTCGGTTCGGCCCGCGAAGTGATAAAACTGCGATAATACCTATTTATGATTTATTCCGCCTGGATTTTGTGCGCTAACGTACAGCTGAGTTGTGATTCTGTTTGACCACAGGGCCCTGGCCAAAATGCATTACGCCCTTGTGTGTATGCACCTTAGCTAGGTCCCCAGATTCCTTTCGGTTGGTGATAACCACTTCCTGATATGACCACTTCCTGATATGACCACCTCCCGATATGACCACCTCCCGATATGACCACCTCCCGATATGACCACCTCCCGATATGTCCACCTCCCGATATGAACACTTCCAGATATGACCACCTCCCGATATGGCCACCTCCCGATATGACCACTTCTTAAACGCCAAAAATGCTTGCAAAATTATAATAATTAATATTTTTTTTATTTTCTTGTATAAAAATTTCCGAATGCCTTCTTTCCCTATATATATACATATTTACATACTGTTATACTTTGGCTTCCAAAAATCTAACCTGACAGAGTTGACGGAGCTCCGCTGTGCGGAGCTCCTATTTCTGGGTTGTTTTGGCCCTCCGGGCCTAATATAAAAACGAACCTAACCTAACCTACCTACGTATTGGGAAAATTTGCGATCTGAGACATAATCGGGAACGGACATACTTACTGGGAACTCTCATATATAAAGCAGTGGTCATGTCGGGAAGTGGTCATTTCGGGAACGGACATACTGGGAACTAATATATCAAGAAGTGGTCATATCGGGAAGTTGTCATATCGGGAAGTGGTCATATCAGGAACGGACATATCGGGAGGTGGTCATATCAAGAAGTGGTTATATCAGGAAGTGGTCGTCAACAACCGAAAGCCCCAGATTTGTTAGAGGTGTCAATTTGTGATCATAATATTCGCAAGGTAATATAATAAATAGATAAAGGATACGACGGTGATTGAGATCTGGACGGATCCTGCACCACTACTGCTGGACACACACGGTCAGTTCAGTTAAACTGATCAGTTAACCGACGTACATCCAAAATCTGACAGTGAGTGAAATCGTTAAGTTGAAATTATACGAACTCAAGGTCAGCTTTTGGATGTAGGTACTGTACGTCAGTTAACTGAGCAGTTTAACTGACCGTGTGTGTCCTGCATAATATATTTATTTACAACGCGTCGATTTATTTAAAAATCAAGTCCTGTGCCGAGGCTAATATGAATAAGCAATTTGCGTTCGTCTGATTCTTGTTTATCCAGTGGCCCATATAGGTATGCTTATGTAACCGTCACGACTGTAGGTGTAAGACTAATAGATAAATAAACGAGGTAGGTATATAAACTTATGCAAAAAACGCGTAGTGTTGATCAAAAGATATTGACAGTGCTTAAAGCCCAGGTTAAATTCTAATTTATCAACTACAGAAGCGGTCCTGTCAATCCTGGCTAGTTCCAGCCTGTGAAAAGGACGGGGTATAGGACTAGTATATCTCTGTTCTGTCTGGATTTTGTCAGCCTTTGACAGCTTGTTATTCCGGAATAGGTACCTACGCGTTTAGTGCAGGCAAGACCAGTAACCCTACTTTTTTAAAGGGTGTCAAACGGGAGCCTATGCTGTCCGTCCGTCCGTCTGTCCTTAACTAGGCAGAGCTGTATCTTTTGAATCGTAATACCTATACACAACGGATTGATTTGATTTCAGAATAGGTACCTATGATGTTTTATTACGCCGGATTTTCTAATAAGAAAGTTACATAATAAAGCGGGACCCCATACAAGAAACGTTTTTTTCAACGTACCTATTTTTATTTTTGTTGTAGGTAGGTACCTATCGTAATAACATTTAGGATAACTTTGTTGGTAGGCAGGTACCAAGGCATAGCTTGGTAAAGACTGCTAAAATGAAACCCTTCTTTTTACACGACTGCCCCAAAAAAGGAGTGTAATGTTTTCAGTGTTCATGTTCGTATGTATGTATGTGAGTTTCTTTATTCGTTGCTGTAATCGAGCAAGAGCTTGTCGCGATGACGGATGGTAGTTGGAACTACAATTTAGGTACCTACCTACTAGTGGAAACCATTTCACAGTAGCGATTGGGAGGAAATTTAATTGCCAATACCTATTCTCTGAACACTTCTTTGCCAAGCTATTTAATCGATGATCGTTATTTAATATGGTTATTGCGTCTTTGGTCATTTCATTTGACCTCGATTAGTAGGTACCTACCTAAATAGGGAAATTCACTGCAACGGCAAATCTAATACGATTCTTCTCCTGGTGTCGAGTGTCCATGGGCCGCGGTGATAAATTTCGCTCAGGGGATCAAATATGAGCTCCAAAGGTATTTTTCCAACCAGTTCACGCCGAAATCAGAATTACCTGTTAAATTCGTAGGTAGGCACCTATTATGAGCTCATAACACCCCAGTGTGCTCCAGGGCGTCCGATTTTAGCTGCCTATCGTAAGCTAATGAAAATTCTGCTATTATTAGGCATTTAGGTATGTCCAGGCATTTAGGTAAACCAGCCTATTCATATGACGTTTTGATTGAGCCAGTTAGGCCACTTTTTGGACATACATAATCGTGCTCACCTAGATCTAGTCTAGTGTCGGTTTAATTTCAAGGTGTGCCCCGAATCTAGCGTCACAGACACACCTCCGCATCCAATATCCGAGTTTCAAGGTCGCCGCCCAAGGTCAGCGATAACAACCGACTTACTTAAATTATGCGAGTAGGAACGGCCAATAAGATTCCAATACGAATGCACTTGTTTTTACGCACGAGCACAGCTAGGCAGTTGTTAGACTGGTGTTAAAGTATAGATAGGTGTAGGCTAAGGGTGTAGGTAGTTGGTGTGTTGTTTTTTTGTTAGCTAACCGGCGACTTACCGGCATCAGCTCGCTCGGCTTCGTCGTCAGATTCCGTGCCGGAGTCGCGCTCCTCAACCTGAAAATAACAACAACACTCTGCTGAGGGCTCTATCAATCGTTTCGCAGACTTTTGCTTCACACTCAGCTCGGCCCGACCCGCTTTTACATAGTAATTCTACCTAGAATCATTCTAGGTTCAATGTAGAATGTTAACACAGTGATTTGAAGCGAGTACGCGCAGCGGCCCGGTGCCGGCGAGCGTTCCGCTTCTTTGTTCTCGCTCGGGCCGCCATTTTCTGGTGGCGTGACCTTCAAACGAGCCGGCAGCCGCGGCGACACCCACCTTCTCAGTAACGTTCTCCTCATTCAACGAATGCGTCCGCAACTTGTGGGTCAGGAATTTGAGCATTATTGAGCTTCAGTTCTCCTCGCGTCGACCTAAGCGCCGGCTCGGGCGAGTTCGCTACACAACACTAAACGAACAGATTCACGTGTTCGCGAGTATCGAGACGCAGGTAGGCCTATGGGGAACGTTCCATAATCATTTTGAGCATCATCGACATATTATCTACACGGCAGCGCGCGCGACCGACCGCCTGCTACGAACGCCGAACTACTACTGGAGTGGGTAGTAGACTAGCGTACGACGCAGTCAGCTGAAGTGGGCTTGGCTCATTAATGCCGAAAGGGCCTAAAGACTATCGCGCTAAATACTTTGCTTCCGATGCGAATGGGTTATCGAGCGGACCGATTATAACGCGCGGAGACCGTCGATGCGTTTCCTCGAACAACATTAGACTGCTATTTCTAGTAAAACACTCGTAAGGGGCACTCAAAATGGACTCGCCCGGCGACCCATTGATGACAAAGAACCGGAACACGCGGAGATCCGACGCGATTGGACAAAACATATTACAGAATAGGATCGAAATTTAATGCAACGCGCTGCATCTCGTTCTGGCGAGAGCATCTCGCTCGCGGCGCGCGCGTGCGAGCGAGACGGCGAGACCGGCTCGGTTATGTAACCGAGTGATAATATATCGCTGATAAAAAGTTGCGTATGTTGAGATAGTGTGGACAGCCGGCTATTTACATCGAACCGCTAGTGATTATATTCCCTTTGTTTACATTCGCTTTGTTCTCTGTACCTACTCTAAGGTTCTAATAAAATACAAACGTTAATAACGAAATACTCTACTCGTTTAGACATCAACCACTAATTGTACAGTGATAAGCAATGTATAATCTAATGTGACAACTATATTTTAGCAATCTGATGTCAACTTTCAATGCTCGACGTTGGGAGGACATTGTAAGTTGACTCATAATAGCTTATCAATAACTTTAACGTCGAAATCGGGGTAAATCGTTCACTTCCTATTGAGGAGTTCCATCGATTCCTCGTGGATCCCATCATCAGATCCTGACTTGGTGACAATGGGACCACCTCAAGAGTTTATTTCGAATAAAAAATAATTTTTAAAATCGGTCCACAATTGACAGAGAAATCAGTGAACACACATAAAAAATAAGAACAATGGAACCAAGAACCTCCTCCTTTTTTGAAGTTGGTTTAAAAGTAGCTTACCTGGGCCAAGTACTTAGAAAAACATTTGATTGGGGGACATTACGTTATCATATTATCACGATAATACTGACGCCATAATAAAATACTTACTGCAATATTGCATGTAACACTATCAATATTATCGTGATACTCGAATATCGCGTGATAATATAATATCCCCCATTTAGGTATACAACAGTATACATACCTATATAATTTAAATTGGTTAGTCGTATCCACATTCCGCTGTCGCGTTGCACGCGTCCCTATATACCCATCTCTGTCGTACGCCGCCATCTTTGCCCGGGTCAATTTGAATTTATTTGTTTTGACAGTTCTGTTGTTTACTTATTTTGTACGTTTATACGTACAAACTCCTTATTTCCTTATGGAAATAAGGAGTCTTCAATAAAATAGTATTGTGTTTAATAACAGAAATGATCTCTCAATATAATTTAAATTGATTATATTGTTTGTTTCTTCAGTGTTTGCTGTTCAACAACATGTCAACAACGCATCAACCGATGTGAAACGTGGTACAGAGGTACCGGCCTACGGCCGCACTCAGAGACGTCAATTAACTTTTAGGTTTGATTAAAGTTGCTGTTGTCATTTTCTTTGATATAGCGCCTATAGCAATAGGATAATAATTAATTTTCAAGTTTCATTAAAGTCGCTGCGTCTTATTCTATTGATATAGCAAAGAAAGTGACAGCAGCAACTTTAGTGAAACTTAATAATTAATCGACGTCTCTGAGTGCGGCGGTAAGATGCAGCAATTTTAATCAAACAAAAAAAAAATTATTGGCGTCCGAGTGCGGCAGCTAGAGACCGACAGAGGACCTTATTGTTTTATTAATTTAACGCTCTAACGGTCGCACTCAGAGACGTCAATTAACTTTTAAGTTTGATTAAAGTTGCTGCTATCACAAAAGCATAACTATCCCATGCTATAGTTCTAGCCGAAATTCGTGCACAGAAAATTTAATGCGCTCTCATAAAGAGACAAAATTTAGGAAGGGGTTTAGGTGTTCTTTCACAAAACAGAGAAGGCAAGGACAAGTAAAAATAACTCGTTTTCCAAACGTGTATTTTATGCAAACAACAACACTAGTCATTAATCTTAATTAATTAATTAACCGGTAGTACTCCAAGTTCATCGCAAATAAGATTTTTCACGATAAGAAGTCAAGTATTATCAGAAGTGTGATAGACACTGACTGAACATACCAATAATTAAATACAGGGCCTCTATACCAGTGTACTAGCACATCTTGCTTCGATATCGTAATGACATTGTTGACGTCATGACAGTCCTGATTCACTTGAGAGTTGACAGCGAGATACCTCAGGGTTACCTCTTTTGCCATAACGTCATAATCAACTTTTAAGGGACGAAATAGTGCAAAGCGTCAGTGATAAATCACTACAAGAGCACCTACTGAGAATAGATGGATTTACGTTAGAAAAGCAGCAAATTACTGCAGAACATCGGAACAAAGTAAAATTCATGTAAAAGAGATTAACCTCCTCGTAGAAATTGACATGGTGAATAAAAAAACAATACTATGTGCAGACGATGCCAGACGAAACATGGTTATAGAAATGCATATGGCAAAAACATGTGGTAAGTGTGGATTGTTTAACCACTTGTCAGTCAGTTGCAGAGTGAAAAACTAACACATTGTTTAAAATCCTAGAAGTTAGACACGACGACGAGCGTAGCGAGGTGCAGTGTTAGGTTGAACTGCGACAATACTAGGACCGACCTGCTAGTATTGTATCAGGATTCTGGTAGCAACTCGGCTTTATGGAACTGGGAGAATTATATCAAGTTATCATCAGGACAAATGATTACTAAGAACAAAAACTTTATGTGAAGATAAAATAAACATAAACATTATGGTCAAGTAATCATTAGGACAAACGATTATTATTACAACAAACGTAATGGCAAGTGGAATTAGAACAAACGTTATGGGAAAAATTAGAGCCGTCATCACGTGAAGAGTGTTTACGATATCGGAGTAGGACGGGCTACACCGAAGGTTAGAGGCCGTTTGTTAGCGCTGCACTCTGCATTACAAGATCCGTGGAGTACTTACAGCAATTAACAATTGTGTTGTGCCGACTTTATATTGTAATACAAAACTAATCCAGATTTCATTTGATACAATTATTCTTATATTTACGATCTTATTGTTTTATTATGAGATCATGTTACATAGAATGATGGAATTATTATTAAATGCCCACCAAGGTAGATGTACGTAGAGTACTCGTGTAGTAAACATGTCAGTCTTTAATTGAATTATAAATAGATTTGATAACGTTAAGTAATGTTAGGCTGGAATTACACCTGTAAGTTTTACTTACGTACGTAATTAACTTACGATAAATTTGCAAATGTAAACACTCTTTGTGAGTAACTTATTGTAAGTTGCTTACGTGAGTATAACTTACAAGTGTAATTAAAGCCTTGCAGTACATAAAGAAAATTTTGAGCATTTTACTGCCTTCTCACAATAACACAAATAATACTGCCTTCTTCAAGCTGAAGATAGATTTATGTGGGTCGTTTAAAAAAAATATTGTACATAGTTAAGGGCTTAAATTAAAACAAAACTTAATTGATTCCTTTGTGTAGCGAAAGTTACCCATACGAGTATAGTTTGTATGAGTAACTTTCGTTACACAAAGGACGCGATCGTGATTTTGTTTTCATTTAGCCTTTAACTGTGTACATTTTTTTTGAAAACGACCCATGTACGATTAGTCAATGACACTTAAAATGACAAGGTTCTTAGCATGTTTAACAGGTTCATCAGCCGATTGTACTGGGTACAAAATTAAATTGATTGAAGATACACAAGGTAATCGGCAATAATAATAAAATACTCTCAACCGTGATGCCCCTCACATGTTGTGACGTGTCAAAGTAAACGGTAATCCATAGAAATCTGTCATTTTGGCACATCTTGAGGCGGCCTTGACTGAGACGTCATTTTTTTTGACACTTCTTAAGATATGGTAGTACATCAGGTACATCTCTGATAATGAAATAGCTAATTTTTAATTAATTCAATAAGAAAATCGCTGCTATTTAACAAAATAAACAAAAGCTTGTTAAACAATTTAATTGTAAAGTCAGCACAAACAACTCGACCTACCTTATTCTAACTTAAGCACAGTCAACAAAAATATATAAATTTATCTACGTTAAAAATATACACTGTACAAATATGGTGTAAGGCACTATTTCAGTCATTTACAATTTATTTTATAGTCCAGATATTTTACGTCATAAAGACTCAGTCATACGATAGAGGTACAAGAACAAGTATATTTCTATCTCCGTTTGGCGTATTCGACCTTTTGACTTTTATTATTTTAAAAACATGACTTAGTACATATGAAATACGTAAGTAGTAATAAAAAAGTAGTATAAACGTTCATAAGAAAACACGCTGAGAAAATACGCTGAAAACAAAATATTTTAGTTTTTTAACTATAGTGAGGTTAGGATGTGAATCCGATAAAATCTCATATTAATGCGGTGGTGAAAATTATGTGCTTATAAGTACTCGATTTATTGTATTATTTAACCTTAAAGTTAAAAAAAAAAAACTATAAAAAGCATTTGTATAGTAGAACAGTTCTGTAACAATATTTCAATGAAGTGCTGACATTGAGGTGACAACAAGTTAACAAAAATATTTACACTCTTACATTAAAAGAACACATTTTGTACCAATCAGAAAAATAACAACAGTGGAATTATATCATGACGACTTAACATTCGTACCCACACGAAGAAATCTGGTATGATCACAATGCCTAAAGACTGCCGACTCACGCAAAACATCTAATTGGTATAATGCCTAAAATCCACTTCCGAAATGTAACCTGATACCATTCACCAACCAATAGACACTGGGTTCAATACAAAATTCTCTTAAAAAAGTGTCATAGGGCGACCTATACAAACTTAGATACTTGTGGGTGATTATCAAAAAAATTGTACGTAGTTAAAGTCTTAATATGGAAACGTTAATTTTCTTCCAGTGTGCGATGAATGTAAAACATATTTATTTATTTATTTAATACGGACACCAACAGAATACAATGCTGACATAATAAGAGAATTATTTTTAGCCATATGATTGATTGATTGATTGTATGGTTAACTTTCGTCACACAAAAGTAGAAAATTAACGTTTCTTAATTAAGGCCTTAACTACGTACAATTTTTTTGATAGTCACCCGTATAATAGTCATTGCTAAACTAAAATATTTTAATTATTTATTTGGCACACGTACAAGGCTATACATTTTGTAACTCAATGAATAGGGATCAGATGTAACCTGTACCTCAATAACAGGCGTGAATTTAAATCATACGCAAGGCTTAATTAGTTAATTAAAATAAGATCCCATTTTGAAGTGAGGTCTTATTCGCTCGGCCGTGTTGTTCTGTGATCGGTTATCTAGTGAGTATTGTTGATCGAAGCATTATGTCTAAGTTTGTTTACAACCTAAGTTGTTATATGACTGTTGTTCAACTCGTTCAAGTATAGTATATTGCCTTAAGTAATATGCAGCCAGTGCAAGTTTTTATTCTTCTTCCAAAAAATCTGGTTACTGAAATTTGATATTTTAAGGTGCATTGGACGTTACGAAAATTTAACAGTAAATACATATTTATTTTAGACGCGAATTTATAGAATATTTTTTCCTGTACCAGTTTTGGTCTCTTTTAAGTTTAAAGGCATTATACAATATAGGCATTTTATATTTTGAACATTACCAGATTCCATTTAAAATTTAAGACATTATGTATGTGTTTTGTTCTTTTTGTTAATATAGGCTATATAATCTTAGGTATTGTGATCATATCCAAAAGAATTATGTACCTACAATAAACATTTATTGGAAATTATCAAGAAAAAAATGTTACAGCAAAAAAGATCATTCGCCATTGGTAGCAACTGCCGAAGTCACTGGGATGATTTTATTTTACAATAATATGAAGAAACTCATACACATACAACAAGCAAAAATTATATTTTCCATTTTTCTCACATCTGCACAATTTATTTCTAAAAGAGATTACAAAATATAAAGTGATTCCGATCTAATAAGATGGGTGTATTTATATCGAGATAGTTTCTATTAATCAATTTAATTTAACCAAAGTATTGTACTCTGATGGTTTTCGTTGAAACCTCCTTCAAAATATTATTGATAATATAAAATGCTCACAATTATAAACAAAGAATTAGATTAAATTGATTACGTTACAGTTTTTTTTCTACTTTTTAATATTGTTTTAAATAAAGAAAATATTTTTATGCTGATAATAAAAATCTCATCTACGAGTAGGTATGAGGAATGAGAAATATTTGCTGGCGTTTATTTTTTGAGTTAGTCGAGTTCAAATTCAAGTGGTAATCTATTGCAGCCTGTCGCAGTGTATTCTACAGATGAGTCAATAAACTTTTTTTTCTTTTAATATTTTGCGACTTTATGGGACTTTGATTTTAATAAATAAAACTAAACAAGTTTTTTTTAAATATAATGTGTATTATAATATTGAATACACAAGTAATCAGTAAAAACAACTTGGTTGTAATTTTTTTTACTTCAAACCTTTATAGAAATGTAATAAAGGTTTTACTTTTGACGCCTGTATGTTTGTTGTAGCTCTGGATAATGATTTTTTTTTACTGAAACCTTATTTAATTTAACTGGGATGCTTCGCAAGCTTGGGTCAATTTCGGATGATCCCTTGAACGTGTATTACACTTGTTTGTATGACTTTTTATAAACATGAATGCTTTCGGGACTAGCTCATACAAAATCAGTTCTGAACATACTGGTACATACAAAGCATGCGACGAGGCGTTCAATAATTTAAATGATTAATCTCAAAAAGAAGGGTAATGTGATTAACAGTCTATGTATGTATGTGTGTCTGTGACCGAAACGCCGTTCTTTTGCCTCTGTAATAATTAAATATCGTCTCTCAAACCTTTAGATTGGTTTTCCACTCGAGCTGGCGCACGTAGCTAACGATGTGTCGATATCCACCAATCAGGATCGTTAATTGTCATAGGTCAGGTTGGTGGAGGAACTCGGGTCCCGCTGCGTGTAGATGGAGAGCGGGCAGGGTCAGGGCGCGGGCAGGTAGTCGAGCTCGTCCTTGAGGTAGTCGGGGCGCGCGCGCACGTGGGCCTGCAGGCGCGCCACGGCGGCGGCGAGCGCGCGCAGGTCGGCGCCGCCCCCCGCGCCCGCGCCCGCGCCCGCCCCGGGCCGCAGCGCCAGTAGCAGCGCGTGCGCGTGCGCCGGCAGCTCGTAGCGGCGGTAGGCCGCCACCAGCGGGACCGCGTCGCCCGGCAGCGCCGCCACGCTGCCGCACATCACATACTCATTACTACCGGGGCCGAGCGCCCGACCGAGGCGAGCAACACAATTTTTATTTCTACATAAAAACAAAAAGAAAAAATCCATAGCCGGGGTTCGATCCCGCAGTCTTTGCGCAGTGAGCCGACCCTCTAACGATCAGTCTATTCGGGGGACGGCGGCCGCCCCGAAATTACGAACCATATTGCGCGGGAAACATTTTTACATAAAAAAAAACGGGAAAAACAAATTTTCCCAGATATGAGACCCAGGTAGATCGAATTTTCGGCCCCATAAACACCCCCATAACGACTTACATAATTAGAACCGTTTTCGAAAACGTGAGCACAAATATATAAACATATACAAATGCTTCTCGTTCGCGCTCTCGCAGTGATTGAAGGAGAAACATGTAATAGCGGTTTATGTGACTGATGCATAATTAAAAGCATTAAAATACGAGTGAGCCGATAGGCGAGTTTCATAATAACATCACACAAGTGTTTTAATGCCTAATTATATACAATTACATACACTATGTAGATACATACATATTATAAGCTCTCTATGATGTGTTCAGAAACCGCATGTTACGGCCGGCATGACGGCATTGATCAAATATTAGAACGTCAAAAATGGCGGCAACCGTAGTTTTATTTTTAATTCAGAGACAAT